>JAGXJF010001720.1:0-658896 GCA_019208055.1 Stipa capillata | reverse complement strand
ATTATAGACAATTTTGTTTAACCGTCTGTGATAAAGGGTGTAAGATAGCATTTTCTATAGTAGTGATTACAAGCTTGTTTTATTTTGGTTTTTGATTAATTGATAATTTGACACCAAATACTGTTGCTCTAGCTAGGCAAAAGTATGGCCTAGATAAACATGGATTGACCATGCTCAACTTTATTCAACACTTTCTTTTGTGGCAGAAATTAATGCAAATAGCTCTCCTATATAGGTCTTCATTTCCTTGGGGCTATATATATTTGGGGACTATGAACCCTAACTCAGTCACCATGAAGTGGTACCAGCAGCAACAATCAAACAATAAACTCCTAAATCCTACTGGAATTTCTTCCAGAGAAACAAAATCTACTAACAGAACATTTCCATACGATGTGTTACACTAAGTGTAGCGCATTATTGCAACTCAAGGATTATTAGCAGTGGCGGAACTTGAGTAAAATCTTGAGTGGGCCAAATCGAACTCAATGATCTTAAAAAGGTCTAAGGAGACAACCTAACGATTTTTTTTTGGCCAAATGTATAGCACATCTGTTGTATACTTAGAGGTAACCTAACAAAAAAATTGATTTGGTATCGATGATCCTCCGTCCCTGACTACTAGACTTTTGAAAGGCATGATTCAAATCTTTTATACATGTATTTTTTACGGATATATTATTTCTAAGACGACTCTCTAAATCAACCCAAACTGCATATCATCAAGCTTAAAGTTGTAAACAATATTATAATATTTTTATTACTATGTCCCTATAAGAAGTGACGGTCAAAGTTGAGTCCCAGAGCCTAGGTCAAATATTCACGAACCGATGGAGTATTTTCCAAGGCTGTGAAGGCATCACTGAGAAACTCCATCGTGCACGAAACCAAGCCTTCCTGCCATTCCAAAAGTTGACGTCGTGGGGCATGCCCATGCATGCATGCATGCATGCTATTACATTCTTCAATGCTTGCGATCCGTGCAGACGCGAGTTGTTGTGTGCCATAAAGGGCCTCTACGTGCATGCTAGATATTGGGCGCAGTGTGTGGACAGGTGGGACCCAGCCCCTAACCACTGTATCATGGCCAGTACAGAGCTGTCGTGAGGAGGCTCTCCGCATGTTGTGGGGTACGTGCGTCTGAAATGTCTCTCCCTTGTGTACTCGTGCCACTTCGGACCCGGACCCGGATCACTGTCAAGTTCATCGAGAGCATTCAATGATGCATGATTCATCGACTTAGTCTCGATGAACAGTCCCGTCCAGATGCATGCGAGCCCGACCGGATAAGAACCGTACTGCCCTCACATGTCCACGTATACAAGCTTCATTAGAGCACGTGTATTGGACACGTACGTGCGTAGGTTGCAACTGTGCGTTTGTCGTGAGTGCGGTGAGAACTCATACGAAGGATTATCAAGATTTCGTAATTATCTTACGGTATATACATATCTACGCTAATGCTAATGCGTCCTTCCGTTTATCACTCTGTGGTGCACTACTTACGCAGAGATAGGAGAAAGGTTAACCATATTCTCACTCAACCAGGTGGAGATCGATCGATCGATGGCCGGAGATGAGATACCTGTGGATCGCGCATGGATCCGAGCAAATGGGCGAAGGGATCGAATCCCTTTTTGCGCACGTACACACGTATACATCGTTCGATCGCGATCAATCGAGCTATCTTATCGCCTAATCGCTCGAGCATATATCACTCACCATAAAGTGTGGATCGATCAGTTTGATCGCAAGAGGGAGGGTGGAGAGGAGAGAATTTCAATCGGCGGTTATTTTGCTGTCACCCGTGATGCGCGTCTCTCTGTTCCAATCGATCGACGAATCGATGCTTCCATATGCATGTCTAGCTATAGGCTATCGCGCGCTGCCTTAGCTGCTAGCTAGAGGTTGCTGCTTAGCTTCAGGGACCGATCAAGGATTGGATTCCATTGGTATCACTGTTCACTGTACTATGCATGCATGGCATCATGCCGGCCGCCGGCCGTCAGCCGTCGCTCATCCATCACATCAGCTAACCTTGTTTTTTTTTAAGAAGGCAAGCTAGCACTTGCCTTGTTATTTTTGCTTCAGCTACGTACGCACATACTCCAGTATATGCGCGTATCTTCCCCTGTCTAAGTCATACGTAGAATCAAAGAAGGTTCATTGCATGCGTGCACATAACGGCTATACATGCATATCAGCAACCGACCAGCTGAAGATTCCGGCCGAATACTGCTAGATAGCTACTCCCACATACGCGTATAGTGCGTATGTACATATACCTGTCTTAATGGCTAAGCCACACATATGCTCGCAGCTAGCTAGTACTAGCCAGTACTTGTTCCATGTTGCTAGGGCCGGACATGCAGTGGCTATAGGCTCAGACATAACGCGTGGATCGAACGGGTTGCTGTTACATGCTGTTCCATGAATTCTGACCGTCCATTTCTTGGTTCGGACAGATACGCCCAGCACGGCACACATGCACGGCGAGCACCCTTCAATTTCGTATGGTGCGCGCGCGCGCCATGCAGCGCGCCTCTCTATCCAAACGTATCGGTACCATGCACCGGCCGATCACGGCACGGCTATCATCACCTCACCTCTATTTATAGCCTCTCGCGCACCATCCTTTTCCACATCAACAAACCAAGTACTTCAAACAGCAAGCAAGCAACACAAGAAACACAAGCAACAGAGAGAGATCGACACACAAGCTAGCCAAGACCGTAAGCTAGATAGATAGATTGATAGCGTGGGTGGTCATGTCGGGGGTATGGGTGTTCCGGAACGGGGTGGTGAAGCTGGTGGAGAACCCGGCGTCGGCGGCTGCGGCGGCGGGCGGGGTCGTCCGTCGCAAGGCGCTGCTGCACACGCCGTCGGGGGAGGTGGTCGCGTCCTACGCGTCGCTGGAGCGCAAGCTCGCTGCGCTCGGATGGGAGCGCTACTACGCCGCCTCCGGCGGCGGCGGAGGCGGCGACGGCATGCTGCGGTTCCACAAGCGCTCCTCCGTCGACCTCATCTCGCTCCCCAAGGACTTCGGCCAGTTCAGCTCCGTCCACATGTACGACATTGTCATCAAGAATCGCCAAGCGTTCCGCGTCATCGACGTTTGATCATCGATTCAATTAATGTCCAAGCCTAGCTAGCGCAGCTCTCGCGCGCCGCGCGCGACGCCGCCGTCGCGTCGATCTCATGAATTGATCTCCACCGGTTTGTGCGTACGTACGTACGTAGGTGCATCTTGATGTGTGCATATATGTACGTACTCTCTACTCATGTGTATACGTATGTGTATGTGTATGTGTATGTATATGTGCATGTACACGTACGTGCTGTGTTGACGTATATATAAGGATATATACTACGTGAGCATGGTCAGTTAATTATTAATTTATTGCATCATCGGTAATTAATGTCTCATGCGCGTCCGCCCTTCTGACCAATTAATTGGACCGAATTTCTGTTTGACAGCATTCGTACTAGAGAAGTACTAGTAGAGAGTACTAATAGTACGAACGGAGGAGGTCGGAATCTCGAAGCTTCTCATGGATCAAGCGCACAACATTTCCGGCCAGGGAATGCAAATGTACGACGCATCTCTCTCCTGCTAGGCTGGGATGTCTTCTGGCAAATGTCTCCACTTTTCAGGTTGCTAAAAGGTCTCTAACAAAGAAACAACAAATAAGCTACCTTAAATACAATAAAGACAGAGAACAAATTATTAAAGGAGAAATCTAATGAGAAGACGTGCGTGTTTTGGTCTTATCGAGCAACAGCAGCACGTGCCGTCGGATGCACTGGATGCATGGTGGAGATGGAAGCGAAACGTAAATCAGAACAGACGGTACGTGTAGCACGGTTAGGAGATTGTTTTAATTCAAAATTCAAGATATTTTAGCGCTTAAACCATTAATCTGATTCGTGATCTGTTTTCACGATAGGATTCGTCCCGACGAGAACTTTAAAACTAGATTCCACTTTGATATGTTTCGATGAAGGCTTTTTTGTCGTCACTAGTTATCAGGATATAGTGTGCTGGCTACCACGTTAAAAATGAACACTTATCAGGGTGTTAGTGAGCAGTTTCCATGTAATATCTGAACTAATCAAGGCACTGTTGCACAATTTTATACATTTAGAAAGAAAAATGTAGACTCTTATCAAGTAGTGATTAGTGTTATCAAACCACTAGACCATTGTAATGCAAGTTTTAGAGATGTCAAAGAGATGTTCAATAACCTGGTAACACAACCATTATAATATAATTACTTGTTACTGTCAATATGATAACTCATTCATCATAATATGGTAACTACCTTGCTAAAAAATATCATCGAAACATATCAACATCAGATCTAGTTTTGGAGCCCTCCTCGTGACGAACTCAACGGTGAAAACGGATCTCAAATCAAATAAATGGTTTCAGCTATAAAACATTTTGAATTTCTAGAACTAGAAGAATCTTAATGGTGTCAGTAATTATGTACTCTTATGCATACACACAAAGAGGATGTCTCATAGGGCTAAATAGCATACGTGTGCCACTTAGTTGCGTCCAAAACCTACTATCCTAAAAGGTCTCTAATAAATGTGTAGGTTGACACAAGAAGCTCGATCGGACGTAGCTGCGAAGCCATGAGCAAGATGCATGGGCTTTGACTTGAGTTAGATACGTAAGTGTATATGACGTCGGCTAGGAAGAAGCTCGGCTGGGCACTGCGGCGTTGTCAAGAGTGTAGACAGGCTAAGCCTAACGGTATGACTTAAATTTTCGGTAACATGATTTTTGCGTCCGACCGAGAGAGCTCGGATATTAGCTAGTTTATTAACTGGATGGAAATGCAATTGAAAAACAACGAGACATCGCTAAATTTGTCAGCCCGGTAACCCAATAGAAGAGAGATAAAAGCTACAGAGAATGTGTTATTCCTTGGGCTGCAATGCCTATTGCACCGACTGATAGATTGGGCCTGAAATTTTACAATATTTCAGCCCAATAGTATGAAAAAATTATGGGGCAATTTGGGGCGGAAAGACTTCTCGCTTCAAGCTATTCTAGTTGAAGCCCAAGGGACCTCTAAAAAAAAGGTTGAAGCCGAGTAACATCGTTTTTTTCTTTTGAAACGGATACGAGTTACATCGTTCATAACTGATAAGGCATGAGAATTAGATGGGTAGCACGGCCCGGCCCGACCTGTCGGGTCGTGCTCGGGCCGGCACGGCCCAACGGCCCCTCTCCCGCAGGCCGCACCGGCCCACGGCCAGCCCCCTCCCCCGCAGGCCGCACGGCCCACGGCCAGCCCCTCCCCCGCAGGCCGCACGGTCCCCTCGTCCCCGCCCCACCCCCAAATCCCTAATCCCCAACACCACCCCCGCCCGCGCGCCCTCCCTCCCGCCGCCACCGCAAGCGCGCCCTCCCTCCCGCCGCCACCGTGCGTCCGTGTGCCGCGCCCGCCCGTGCGCCCTCCCTCCCGCCCGCGTGCCCTCCCTCCCGCCGCCACTGGTGCGCCGCGCCGCCAGCCCGCCACCGCGAGCTGCGCCTCCGCCCGGCCCTCCTCTCTCCGCGGTTCCGGCCTCCCCGCGATCTCGGCGGCCCGGCTCGCCCTCCTCCTCCCGCTCCTCCCGCGCCGGTGCAGCGGTTGCCCGTGGCGGGCTCGTGACGGCGGCGGCACGGCGGGCCACCGTGCCGTGCTTGGGCCTCGGCCAGGGCTCCTCGTGCCAGCACGGCACGGCACGACGGCGCCGGCGGGCCGTGCCGGCACGGCCAGCCTCGAGCACGAAGCACGGCGGGTTCGTGCCGGGCCGGCACGGCACGGCCCGAGTCCCGGCTTGACATGCGTCTCGTCCGCCTCGTCCGCACGGTGGCGACGTCGTCGACAACGACCACCGCCTCAGGGCCCACGCTCAAGGTGGGCGACGCGCTGCACTCGCATCGGCGGCGCTTCACGCAGGGGGACGTGGCAGCGTACGCGGAGTTGAGCGGCGACCGCAATCCCGTCCATCTCGACGACGCCTTCGCCAGCGGGACCGGCGAATTCGAGCGCGGCCGCGTGGTGCACGGCATGCTCGTCGCCTCCCTCTTCCCTGCCCTCATCGCCTCCCACTTCGTACGCTCTCTATCCCTTTCTCTCTCAGGCATTTTGCCGAACAGCAGGTGGGCACGACGATTAGATCTGTCCCTAACGGCCTTTTGGAATGCAGCCTGGAGCCATGTACGCGAGCCAGTCCCTCAAATTTGCGGCGCCGGTGTACGTCGAAGACGAGGTGGTTGCGCAGGTGCAGGCGCTCCATATCAAGGCCACCGGCACGAGGCACATGTACTATTATCTACCGCCGTCTCCTCTTCTTCCTAGCATTGTCCTCATCAACATTCTTTCTTTTTGCTGTAACTAATGTCTATTTGGCAGTGTCAAGTTCGCAACCAAGTGCTTCACGAATGACAAAGAGACTCTCGCGATTGACGGCGAAGCAATGGCTTTTCTACCCACACTGTACCTGCAGCTTAGCTCAGAGGCAATCGAGTGACTAGTACATTTATTAGACGACTAATGCTGTAAACGCTTCTTCTTCCTTTATCTATCTATCTGGAATACGATGAGCACAGTGCCCTTTTTCCTTGATTTGTTTGTTGATCTGTTATGCTGGATCGGGTTCCAATAATACCAAGTTAGGGTTAATCCATTCGTTTTGATTCACTTTCATATGGTTAATCAATTCGATTCGATCCCACATGTTATGCCTCTGTATTAGTATCCGGTTAGTTTTCAGCCACTGCAGGATGGTTATGCTGAATCTGGTACAACCTCCTGCTTAGCATTAGCAATGAAGTGATGCATTAATGTAGCTGTGATGAGGATTCACCATGGATCCAACGAGATATTTTGAAATAATTTTCTCATTGGTGTAGACTACAATAGCTGGTTTTCTAATTCTGTTACCTGCTACTGACAGTGGAATTTATCTGTACCAGAGGCCAGAGGGGGGTCGTCCGTTATTCTGAGCCCTGAGGATGCTTATCGCAACAGCTCAACTACATCCGAGGATACCAATAGCAGCAGCTGACGGCATGTCGCGGAACTCCGGAAGCTGCTTTTCCAGAGGATGCTGATCGCGGAACTCCGGAAGCTACTTCCTGGGGCTGTTTCACTGCATCGACAAGGAAGGGAACATAATCCTTCAGGACGCGGTGGAGTACCTAAGCGCGTGCCATTCTTCTTCGCCTCCAACAGAACAGCGGTGCCTCGGGCTCATCCTGATTCCAGCGGCTTGCCGGTCTTCCTGCCATGTTGATTGCTTCATCGAAGAGAAGTTGTCTCTGCTGTCCGTGAACGAGTGAATGTTGCTTCTGTTATTTCTTTCCCCGCTTTCCCAAGTTATATAGCTTAGATGAATCTATGCCTGGAAACCTTTAATACTACAACTTAATGTGTAATCAATTCTGTCATATTGGAGATTCCCTGCATACTTTTGTTACTTTAGCTGGAATCTTTTAGGGAAGATGGTTGTCATATCTCAGTTCCATAGAACAAAACAGTGCTGTACTGCTACTGCTTAAATCTTCTATCAGTGACACTGGTTGTGAGCTCTTCAATCTATAAGATTTTGTGCACTAAATTTGGTGAGGGGTTGTAACTGATGCTATACATGTTCTTACCGTAATTTTCATTTAGTCATCAATCGAAATTAACCCTGGCTAGGATTGCACAATGCAGATAGAGAGATAGTTTAACGTTTGTGTGTGTCTCTCTCTTGAATTTGCGACTCTACTCCTTTTCAGCTACCAATATACCTTTTCCATAATGCAGTATCTTAATCAAGGAACCCTGAGTTGCACTGGTTTTAGTTCTATTAGAAACCTCCATACATCATTTGTGTTTATGATTTGACCTTTCTAATCTGCCATACAACGTGGGTTTACAAAACTTTACAGTGCCATACAAGGATTTTATCCTGAATAAAACATGCTCAAATTTATGTCGCACATGTTCACGGGAAAAATGAACTGTTTGGTGGCTCTGAATAATACACATGCAGCAAATCAATGGCTGCTTGAAAAAAGTTAGTGTACAGCGTCTACTTTGACATCCTACCCAAGTTTCTATGCTCTGATGAAAATAATTCAGCTAATGAAAACATGCACCGTCAAGCCATTTCAGAAGAGGACAGAGTGTCATCACAACAGTTCTGAAGTTTTCCTTGTTGGCAACTGCATTTCCTTTGATGCCAAGCTGTGCCAAATTTACAGCTTTGAAGAACAGTATGGCGTCCCAGAACTCCTCGACGTTGACGTCTTTCTTTCGGCACTCTTCAAAGGCTTCACATGGTTCGACTTTGTGTGAAAACGGAGATGAGCAGATATACCGTGTCATGTCGATTGAGCTCCAATCTCACTAAAAGATAAATCCAGTACTTTCAGAGAAATTATCTTTGTTAAGGGTTCAAGTGATGTGCAACTACTGATCTGGTTGTTTCTGACGTTCAGGCACACAAGCCGCTGCAAAGCCTCCAGACCTGAAAAAACGGAGAATTTAGTTTCTTGTGGCCGTTGCACCATTTGACAGGTATTAGCGTAGGACTTGAGCAATTTATCATTGAAATAGCAATTATTTAATGGAACTATCAATTGCATTTGAGAAGCTATTTTGCAGGTTCTGTACTCCCATTGCACTGAAAACTATCAAATGCTTCTGAAGAGACACACGAATTACAAGATCTGAAAAAGATCTAACCATCAACTGATCTGAGACTGTTATGGCTTAGGTCCAGCACTTGAACCCACAGCAAATGTTCAGGAAATCCAATGCGTGTTAAAGACAATCTGCAAAGTTGCACATGTTTTAACGGAGATAAATTTGATTGACCTTCGAATGAACAGTACTTCATGAAAGTCCCCATGTTGCATGTCAAATACAAGAAAAGGACAAGTTAGATAGCAGCACATTCTATGCTAAAACGTATAAGATTCATTAAATGATAATAAAAGGAAGCATCTCTTGCATAAAATTTGCAAAGTGCAGAGTATCGAGAGGTCAAAGTCCGAATCAGTAGACCTGGATTGCTAGATTGTTTCAAGGAGCATGCAGATGATTAGCCTATACATTGATTAATTGGCTTAGAACAACAATGTTACAACACCAAAGGTGATGCTATCATACTTCCTAATGAACTGGAGTAACATATAAAAGGTGAGACTTGTAGTTATTTCACCTTAGCGCCTCATTAATATGAGTGGGAGCAAGGAAAGGTATTAGCTACCAGTAATATAATAAATTTAAAATGCCAAAATGGTGATGTTAATACATGTTTCTAGGTGGGTGTTCCACAAATACTAAAAGCTCCCTTTTTTCGTAACAATCAAGATGGGCAATACTAAATATTTCAAATCTTCTACTATGCAAATTTTGGTCATTCATCATGTTGCTTGATCCATTAGGACTCAGCTCCGCTCATCCTCATAGTACCTTTTATGAGAAGGATCCATGCAAATCAAGTCACTGAAGAGCCCTAGTGCCTCTTCACAGTATCAGCGCAAGCAAGCAATAGCCGTGCTAATGTCAACTTGGCGAACTTGCTATGAAAGAGAGAGTATGATGTGAAAACGGAGGTCAAATTCATTAAGCAACTACGGCAAAAGTACTGTAGATCCTAACCTGTTCTCATCAGGCAATTCTCTGAAAAGGTCGACTTCATCAGATAGTCTTTCCAAATGCCATTTTGACTCCCCTTGAACAAAGGCATTAGTAATATTTAGCTGATCAAAAGTGATGCAACTGGGCTTTCCATGAGACTTGACTGATTCTGCGAAATCCCAAGAGATTGGGTCATGAAACTGATCAATATCCTGTGCTTTATCATCATTCTTGCTCAGTTCAATGGTAAATGTAAAATGAACAAGACAAATGTAGTGACTAGTGAGAGCCACTTCTAGGGATAATGTCATCTGAGCAGGGTATGCTTCTTTCAACAGAAACTTGTTGTGAACTTCTACATTCTTCATTTGAAATTTCAAGATATGTGGCCCAACAATTAGAATGTCCAGAGTCTGTTATTGAGGGTCCTCCACTGAATATCCTTACCAATCACCAAATCAGAATTCAACTTCACATTTGATGGATGTAATCCTTTGACAGGCTCATTGAAATAGAGAACAACGGGTATAATCCGTTCATTCAGTGAGTAACAGCAAAAGGAGCTTGAGGAAGACACTGTGTTCTGGTCATCTTTTTGCCTGGCCGAACATAAACTGGTGAAGATTTTAAAACTTAGAAGGCAAATCGGCCTATATTGTTGTATCTGCGTGCATCAGTCTTTTTCGGTAATAAAGTGATGACACCAAAATTAAGACTAAATAAAGGAAGTCATCCGCTATGAAAGTCATGGAAGAGCGCCATGAGATCGTCTTTCACAACTTCCCAGAGTACCTGATAGAACTCTGTTGGGAAGCCGTCTGAACTAGACGCTTTGTTATATTCAACTTAGAAGACAACATTTTGCACCTCCTTCTTAGAAAACGGTTATACTAGCACATCATTCTATGCACCGGACATTTGAGGGATATCATCCACGACATCCTCCATCATAGAAAGAGTATTCGTATTCGGTGGGCCAAATAGGGCATGTTAGTAATCGGTAATGTACATTTTCAAATGTGCATACCCTATAATAACCTCACCTTCCTGTTCTAACCGATAAACATGTTGTTTTTGGTAACATCTATTGGCCAATAAATGAAAATACCTAGTGTTATCATCCCTTCTAAGATATACTTCCATTTAGATCATTGCATTTTAGCTCTTCCTCCCGGAGAAGCTTAGCCAACTTGTCAGCGGCTAGTCTCTTACTCTCCAACTCGACGTCAAAGAGCCTCGTGAACTCCACAGTCTTATCTAAACTATCTACGGTAGTTGGTCATTTTTTTTCTCCTTATTCACACTACTTGTATTATTGGTCCACCCTCGCAAAAACTAGTGTAAGGCTCTGATCTTATTTTACCATCGTTGCATCGCTAAGTTTCCCCTCTCAAAGTGCTACCAATATTTTGGCGACCAAATCACGAAATTCTTCCCATTATGACCAGCCAAGTTCAAACTTAAATAGTGGTTGGTTCCCACGAAAAGAAGTTACTCCTTTATCTAACAGAAGAGACGTGTGGTAAGACAAAAACCGTTCAAGGATAGTCACCGTAACTAAGAGGTACTTTTCTTCTATTTTATACTCACTAGAACTTGATCAAACTTTTCAAACATCAGGTGAGCCGAAGAATTAGTCTAAATAATTTTCTACTCGATAGATATCTCCCTTAAAAGGCCACTTCGCGTTGATCGTCTGGCCACTTGTGAGCAACAAACCGAACCACCTCCCATATCTCCGTGATCACATCTATAACTACTGATGAACGAGGCTAAAAAATCACTATATTGACCCATTTTGGAAACTTCAGCACGAAATGACCCTAGTTCAAAACTATTTCGAAATCTGATCCTTTTGGCTAACGCCACCCATGGTGGCGTGTAACTGCGAGGGCTAACGCCATGGTCAACGGCGCGCGTTCCCGGTCCACGCCCGGCCCGTCCCGCTGACCGCGCTGACGAGGTGAAGTGCTGGACGCCACGGACACTGGCGTTTACAGGCAGAGCCGAACGCCAGGGACTCTGGCGTTTGCACAGGCAGCCGAACACCACGGCTTCCGGGACGGGCCGGGCGTGGACCAGAGGCAAACGCCATTGACCGTAGCGTTAGCCCTCGCAGTTACACGCCACCGTGGGTAGCGTTAGCCAAAAGAGTCAAATTTCGAAATAGTTTCAAACTAGGGTTATTTCGTGCTGAAATTTTTAAAATGGCTCAATAAAGTGATTTTAGTCGATGAACGAACATCGACTGAATCGACCTAATTGCCATGCTTAAAAAGGATGTACAGTCTCATAACTCCTCACATGATGCAATTAATGTGGTTAGGATCACTAACCCAAAATCCAGATCTACTCCAACTTTTTCTTTTTCTTCTTGCGGACCTGCAATGCTTTTAGGCTCAGAAAAGAGCAGGCTTTTTTCGCCCCGATGGATCCTACGCGGTCGATGGTAGCGCGGATCCTGTGCCGCTGCTGCCTGTCTCGACATAAGCGGCTGGCCACTTGTGCCGAACAAACCGAACCACAGCTTATCTCTCCGCGATTCCATCTGATCTAACATCTATCTGATTTTAGATTAGGAGAGATTATTTCTTCATCATCTAAAAAATATTTGCGCTTTCTTTAAAACATCTAGAACAAATAGTGTAATTGCGAATGAGTAGCGGCATATTTGTTTGTATACAAAAAAATTGGATACATGGGACGGAGCAGTTTGCAGTTTTGAAAAATATCATTCGATGTTTCCACGTGCTAGTCTCATAGCTAGCCGCATTTTTCAAAATCGTGAATTTTGCGGACGATCCCATCTACCTGCATCTTTTTTCTTTGAAACTAGATAATTGCCCGTGCGTTGCAACGGGGTACAAATATTCTAGTACGTTAGCCCATGATTTACCTGCCCATATTAATGTGATTGTGTAAAAAAAAGTAGGAGGAAATAGGGCGGCGGTGATGCAGAAAGGGGCGGCAGCGGGAGGAGATAGTCCCGCCCCTGTGTTCTAGTGCCGCGCGTCCTGCACGCCTTTGCCACTATCGGGGCTCGTCAGCTTCTTGCCAGCAACCGTGTCACTTGTAGAGTAAAAGAGACGGTGATGCACGAGCGATGCGCTGGGAGGGTGGCAAGAGGAGCGTGGGATCAAGGGACGGTGGCACGGCCTGGATCAACGTAGAGCAGGATTATTGCTTCGTCGGATGGTATAGCCAGACCATCAACTGCATTGCGTCGAAAGAGACAACAGCAGTGGCACACGGGCACGGTCAAAGCGTGGCATGGGTGGCGGCGGTCACGCGTGGTGTATTCGGGGGAGAGGGTGCTAGAGGGTATAGAAGTGGCAATGGTGGGTAATTGCTATCAACTTTAAGTAAGGGCAATGGTGGGTAATTACTTTCAACTTTAAGTGAATGGCATGGTGGGTAATTTTTAGGTGGCAGACCATCAAAGTAATATTAACCATTCGATCATAAGCATCCAATGGTTGATCGAATGGTTAATATTACTTTGAGGATGCTTATGATCGAATGGTTAATATTACTTTGATGGTCAAAACGCACTCTGCCGGCAGGAAAGGGAACGCTACTTTTTTTTTAAAGTAGTAGAGACTCTTCCGTTGTTTCCTTGAAATAAGCAAAAACACCCCTCAGCAAGGGTTATAATTGCGAATGGATAAGTTTGCAATTTTGCAAAATACCATTCAACATCCCAGTTACGTGTGTGACCAGGATCCACTATACTAGTCCCTTAACCAGTGGTATTTTTTGAAATTGTGAATTTTGCAAATATTTCCTTCCATGTGCATCATTTTTTAAAACTCGTCCATCTGTTTGTTCCCTTAAGATAACTAAAAGTACCTGAAGCAACGGTTATAATTGTGAATTATTAGATACGATTAGAAAACCAAGATATTACATAGGTGGTTAGTAAATGTGTTTATATCTCGTGCCTATCAAAAATTAAAGCTCAAAATTAATATCTAGCTTGTTTTATCAAAACCGATTATTTGTTCAGTCATAAAAGATGTATCCGTTGACAACGAAGCATCTACGGTGCTTCAAATTTTATTATACTCATACTCATATTTAGTAGGCTTTGTAGTCGATGTATCTAGAGAAATACACGGTTGAATAAAAAACCTTTAAACTCCACGATTCTGATCTTGATGGGTGTGTCGTATGCGTATGTTTGCGTGTTGTACTAAGCGATTCTAAGAAAAGTTACCCACGGGATGAAAAAGGGTATAATGATAGTTTTAGAAAAGGGTATTATGGTAATCTGCCACGACAGTAATCCATGGCCTCTCCCCGCTTCACCTCCCTTCCTCCCTCCCCGTGTTCTATAACTTCACGAAATCGTGCGCTACGGCCGGTCGGACACCTTGCGCCGCCGCCACCTGAGTACGATCGATGGACGCCGAGGCCGGCGTCGCCGCCGCCGAGCAGCTGCCGGTACACACCCACGCGGATCCCTCTCATTGCCCCGATCTTTATGTTTTCTCTGCATTATTCGTTGGTGCTGATTTGACCGGACGTAGATCGGAGCCCTAAATCAGAGCATTTCTGGTGCCTGGATTGTGTAGTGTGGATTCTGCGATTTTACGATGGAACGATTCTAGAGTGAGATTTAGTGGAATGATGTGGAGTTCTCGCGGTGGATCAGGGATTTCGCGGCTTGTACGGGAGATCTTATCTCTTCCTTCTTTTCGATTTGTTTTTATGGGGTTCGATCGAAAGGGGCTCGCTGTTAGTGTTTTTTTCTTGTTGTATTTGCCTCGACAAGATTTGGTTCTGGCATTTTGTTTTTGTTGCGAATGACTGATTTGGACATGACAGGAGTTAGCCTTCACAATCTTTTGCACAATCAATTTATTTTTCGTAAGATTTGGTTTTTTTATAAGTAAGAAAGAGCATTTCTATGATGAAAAAATGCCTTCATTGGTTGACAATCACTTTGTAATTCTTAGAGGGGGTGTGATCGCCGTCAAAAGAAAAGAGAGAAGTTCCAATTTCCATGTTTTCAGGCAGGATCATTTTTCCTTTAAGTTCCAGATGATTATTTATTTTCAGTCTGTAGTATCAAGAACATTTCTTTGTCAGGGCTACATGATATTGGTTCATTTCATTTTGTTGAATTTTTTTATTACTGGATGAATGATACTTAAGAGTACCTTGTCCTAAAAAGATATGGATAATCATGTTGCTCCACGGCAAAAAATAATATTCTAATGATATTTCTTCTGTCATGCATTTTCAGTGGAAGCAACACTACAGGAATTTACTACTTCTAGCATACCAGAGCTTTGGTGTTGTTTATGGGGACCTAAGCACATCACCTCTTTATGTATATAAAAGTACATTCTCAGGAAGGCTCGGTCGATACCAAGATGAACAGACGGTATTCGGTGTATTTTCCCTGATATTTTGGACTTTCACGCTGGTTCCTTTGCTGAAGTATGTTATAATTGTATTGAGCGCTGATGACAATGGCGAAGGTACACCATAATTTCTTTCTAAACAATCACTTTTTTATACCTGTAAATACTTCATTCATTTTAATTCAATAAGTGTGCCATATTGTTGTAATTGCTTGGCAAATTTTATGTAACAGGCCGAGCTTGTATCATTTATCATCCTTATGAATCAGCTTATGCTAAATATCTAATTTAATCTATTTGCTGAATCTCTGATCTATTTCTTTAAAAAGTATCCTATATCCTTGGTCACCTGAGGACAAATAAGTAGCTGCTGACTCTTTTGCAGGTGGACCATTTGCTCTGTATTCGCTCCTCTGCAGGCATGCAAAGCTTAGCTTGCTTCCAAATCAACAAGCAGCAGATGAGGAGCTATCGACATACTACAGAGATGGGTTTGCAGCTCAGCATGGATCTTCACCTTGGCTAAGGTGGTTTCTGGAGAAGCACAAAAAAGTCAGAACTGTGCTTCTCCTTGTAGTTCTATGTGGTGCTAGCATGGTGATTGGTGATGGTGTCCTTACTCCAGCAATCTCAGGTGGATACTGCCATCATCTGTTTGTTTACCATTCATGTAATGCAAAACTCGGATTATTAACCTCTTTGTGTGCTTATCATGATTTGTTTCGCTCTTCTCTTGCAGTCCTGTCATCTATATCTGGATTGCAAGTCCGAGCTACTGGTTTACAGGATCGTAAGTACAACTCGTCTCTGTGAAATGTGAACTCATAACTCCTTAATGCAACAATATTAAAACACATGTGCTTGTGTAGGAGTATTAGAAGTTAGCTATCCATAAATGAGCATCATATGTTGACAAAAAAGTGTTTTCACTTTTTTTTTAATTTCTGAGTGAACTATGAGGCATTACGCATGCACTTCCTTTGGTTATATTTCCATCTTATTATGTATTTTTTTAATTCCTTTGGATGCACTTGATTTACTACCCAGAGCTTTTTTTTTAATGGCAAATGCACAGTATGATGCAAAATTTAAGGTCTGTGAGCATGTGACTGTATTAAATTTAGTTTTTCAAATACTAGTTTGTGTATATATTTTAATATTTTTAGTTTTTCCAAGACTAGTTTGTGATATTTCTGGAGATTATATTTTGTCATTTTATAGTCAGATTATGCATCCTAGTTTTCTAAATACCAATATCCTTTAGAAGTTGGGCTTATTATATTTTTAGTTTTGATTGCATCAAACACATTTTGTTTGCTACACAGGTTCCGTGGTTCTACTTTCATGCATTGTATTGGTTGGTCTATTTTCCTTGCAACACCGAGGTACTCAGAAGGTAGCATTCATGTTTGCACCAATTGTCATCATCTGGCTCTTTTGCATTGGTGGAATTGGTTTATACAACATTGTTCATTGGAACCCAAGTATATACCAAGCGCTCTCTCCATATTATATTGTTAAGTTCTTTAGGACGACAGGTACAGATGGTTGGATTGCTCTAGGAGGGATACTACTTTCTATGACAGGTTAGTACTATCAACATTTACAAGGGGTAGAATTGTGTCTGCTTGTACTTTTAGTAAGTAAAATAATCCTAGTAAGGATTTAAGTTTACTTTCCACTTTACAGGCAGTGAAGCTATGTTTGCTGACCTCGGTCATTTTACAAGTGCATCTGTCAGGGTAAGTTCAGCTAGTGATGGTCTTCTATCTGTCAGTTTCTGCACTGAAAAATTCCCACTGTTTGGATATATCCTTTTAGGTTCTATAATTATGTTTGATGGTGCAGTGCTGTGTGAAAAAGCAACTACAAAGAAATAATTGACCAAATGTTATGTTATGAAAGAAGCAGAACAGTTTATGTACCAAACAACCTTTGTGTGAAAAGAGATTTATTTAACCTGCATATTTTAAATCGATGACGAACCCAAAGGAGCCTAGTTAAATTCTTTATTGTGGATCAAATTGTTGCTTTTGTGACGGCCTATTTGGTTCTGTATCATTAAAGCATTGAGACCTCCTTCTGGATTATAGTTACGTTTCTCTTGTTTGTACTTATAAGGTATAATTACGTTTGCTTAAACTAAACATGCCTGTTCTTGCAAGCTTTGCTGTTCAACCTGTTTCTTCTTCTGAAATAAAGCCTTGGTTTCTCCTTGTTGCAGCTAGCTTTTATTACCATCATATATCCATGTCTTATATTACAATATATGGGTCAAGCAGCATTTCTATCAAAGAACATGTTTCACATGCGCACAAGTTTTTATGACTCCATCCCAGGTTTTGCACCTCTCTCTCTCTCTCTCTCTCTCTCTCTATACAATGTTGTTTAAGTTTGGGTTGTCATGTAGGACCTGTATTTTGGCCTGTATTCGTGGTGGCCACTCTCGCTGCAGTCGTTGGAAGCCAGGCTGTCATTTCAGCAACATTCTCTATTGTAAAGCAGTGCCATGCTTTGGGATGTTTCCCACGAGTGAAGGTTGTTCACACGTCGAGGTGGATCTATGGGCAGATATACATTCCCGAAATAAATTGGATCCTTATGGTGCTTTGCTTAGCTGTCACAGTTGCATTCCGTGATACTACCCTTATTGGCAACGCATATGGTAAGCTTGTATCAGCAGCTCATGAGATTCAAGATTTTTTTTGCACATAGCCTTTTTTTATTTTTCCAGCATTCTCATGCACTGAGAGTCTAAGCTTTGCCATGGTTTATAATTTCAGGTATTGCTTGCATGACTGTTATGCTTGTTACTACATTCTTGATGGCATTGATCGTCATCTTTGTTTGGCAAAAAAACATAATATTTGCCCTCTTCTTCCTATCATTGTTCGGATCCATTGAAACTGTCTATCTTTCCTCATCACTCATGAAGGTTCATCAGGGAGGATGGGTGCCTCTTGTGCTTGCTTTCATATTCATGTCTGTCATGTTCATTTGGCACTATGGGGCAAGGAGGAAGTACCAGTTTGATCTTCAGAACAAAGTGTCAATGCGATCAATCCTGTCTCTAGGTCCAAACCTTGGCATAGTTCGGGTTCCAGGAATTGGACTGATTTACACAGAGCTGGTGACTGGTGTGCCCGCCATCTTCACACACTTTGTCACTAATCTTCCTGCCTTTCATGAAGTCCTAGTCTTTCTTTGTGTTAAGTCAGTACCAGTGCCATATGTTCCACTAGATGAGCGATACCTTGTGGGTAGGATTGGGCCTAGAGAATATCGGATGTACCGTTGCATTGTCAGGAACGGTTACAAAGATGTGCAGAAAGATGATGAAAATTTTGAGAACATGTTAGTTATGAGCATAGCAAAGTTCATCATGATGGAAGCTGAGGATGTCTCGTCTTCAGCAAGTTATGATATCGCTAATGAAGGGAGAATGGCTGTGATCAGAACCACTGACGATTCTGGCACTCCACTGGGCATGAGAGATTTGGGTGGCCTGGCTGACTCCATTTCTACTACGAGGAGCAGCAAATCTGAGAGCCTTCGAAGCTTGCAGTCCTCTTATGAGCAGGAATCGCCAAGTGTAAGCCGGAAGCGTCGTGTTCGCTTTGAGCTGCCAGAGGAAGACGAAATGGATCAACGGGTGAAAGATGAGCTATTAGCGCTTGTCGAGGCGAAACATGCCGGTGTAGCGTATATCATGGGCCATTCTTATATCAAAGCTAGGAGGAGCTCCAGTTTTCTGAAGAAGTTTGCAATTGATGTTGGCTACTCTTTCCTCCGGAAGAACTGCAGAGGCCCATCAGTCTCACTGCATATTCCTCATATTAGTCTCATAGAAGTTGGTATGATCTACTATGTGTAGCCTAATGCTCTTTTCCAAGTTCACATGTGGGCATCCGGTGGCAACAAGCGTGGTGAGTCTGTGCTATGCACTGAAGAATGTGAGCTAATTTAAATCTGCTTATAGTTTCTTACTCATATAGTTATCATTTGAATATGCACCATTGCTTCTTAAGTTATCCCATGAAAACAAACTATTTATGATTTCTTTATCAGATAGTTATCATTTGGATAGCATCAGTGCTTTTGAAGGATTATCCGATGATAATATATTGCCGGGCATAGCGTGATACTGTTCCTTGAGGTGAATTCAATTGTTTGATTAATAAGCTGTTTCCTCTGCTTTTTTCAGTGCTACCTGTGAATCCTTATGTTTTTTTGTCTCGAGTTCAAGCTGCAATATCTAGGATGAACTGCCGCATCCAAGTGCTTTCACTTTCAGTTGATAGAGTTGAAGGCGCTGTGCATGTTAACATTATTTTTTTGTTTAGCCCTAATAAATATTCGGACTCGTATCAATGATGGGGTATATTGTAATATTTTCTGGGAACGACGTAATGGAATCATTTTCCTGTGTCGTATCAATTTTGTCGCTTTCTTATAACTTGTCCTCAATGAGAGATACGAATCTGCTTATGGAGATTATCATTGGAAATTGGTTAATCTGAAGAAGCGTACAATGGCGTGATCCAAATTCCTATACAGTCATTTCCATAATGTCTTTATTTTTACTAAGTCTGTTACATCTTTTGTATCTGTAGGATGAGAAGTGAATATGAAGTGCACAAGATAAAGTGTGTCACGTACAGACCTAGCTTTGTCCTTTATTGAAAACATTTATGTACAGCTGCCAACTGAAAGGGCTCCAAGAGCTTCGGCAACTTAACTCACACATAAACTAACAAACTCCGCAGACATGTAAACATCGACATAGACTCGGTATTGTCATTTTTTTCCAGGCGAACGCAGGCTTGATATTAGCGTGTAACAGGAGAAAGAAGCCTCAGGCAGATGAACCAGCAGCAGCAGCAGGTCACGGAGCGCACCTGGAGAGGTCACCGGAGGGCTACACTTTAAGTCCTGGCAAGCGTGCGCCACCGCTGGCTTCTCCGGTGGGCTGCTCCGTGCCATCTGTGCGATGTTCGAGTTGTTGGTCTCCCAGAATCCCATTTCTTCTGTGTTCCTGGGTCTATCTGGATCACCTGGATGAAGGAATGAGGTATCCTGATCAGTAAATATATGATAGAGGTGCTAACATACAATACGACTAATTAGCTCAGCACTCACAGTTCTGTTCGGATCATATGATGAGAATGTATCTGCAACCATGTCTTGAAATTCTGCAGATCCTTTATTCCCCACCAGCACTACCTGCTTCCTCGATGGTACAGAGAGCATGTCTGCTGCGCAACACATCAACGGCAATGCTATACCAAGTTCTCTCAGTCTAGTCTCAAAGACTGCCTGCAAAACAACAAATGCGTTCATATAAATGGCTGGAAAAATGACCGAGGTGTATATCCAAAGCATTTAATGATGGACTACATTAGTTTGCCGACAGACATGTGAGGCTGACCTTAAGCTTCACGTTAGATTAAAAAAATATATTTAGATCTATTTAAGCACCATCGGCATCAAGTGGAATTTCCCTATCCTATCATTGCCACATGTTAAGAGGATACAAATTCATTGCCAATAACACAGAAGCACATACCATTACTATCTGGTGAAAAAATAAATTTAAGCTACAGAAATCGAAAGGAATAAATTTGTATGTTACCATGAGGCGGGAACATTATGATATTAAACCAGGCTACTGCTGTAATGTAGTGCATGTAAGCCTAAACATAAGTGCATACGGCGTACCAGGAGATGTTCAGCGTTACGGTTGTAACCATCAGATTTTGCAGCATCAAATATACTGGACAGTCTGATCAAGTTGATCGCTGCAATCGAGTTTCCAGAAGGCTCTGCACCATCATAAACTTCTTTAGCACGCAAAAGAACAGAAGGGTCTTCTGCAGGAGTACTGAAATAGCCACCCCCTTGTTTGTCCAAGAACAACTCCTCCCCTACACACTAAAGAGATGGCTAAGAACTGCATATGAAGCATCGGATAGGGCAACTGGTGCATATGGGCCTGCACTTCCCGAGATCGGTTTGAACAATGAAAACTAACATAGCCATGCATGACAAAGGCTAGAAGACAACAGGGATGAATAACACAGGAGCTCATGGCACATAAATTGGCTGATCATGTACATAATCGTATAACTACACTAAGACTGTAGGTGGTGTCAAAGAAAGAAAATGAAATGCAATATTCAGAGGATGGAGCACGAGACTTTACTGTGAAATAGAATCTGGTCCCAGGTGGTTCTAACTTCAAAATTTGTGAAGCTCTTGCAAAGGCAGATATTGCTAATCCATTCCATGAAACAATAACCTAAAACGAATTGAAGTTAGTAGATTATGTGACCAGAATAAACGAGCTGTGCCCAACATCTAAACAAGTACCTTGTCATCCAAATGCGGTCTTGGCCTTTTTGACCGGAGATCAAACAACTTCTGCCTGCAATCCCACAGGATTCGAGAATATTCTTCAACGGACTTGCCAGACTTCGATGCTATCAAGGAACCCGGTTTTCTTTCTATTAACACATTTTTACCACTAAATTCATTGTGAGGATCACTCATCCGTGAAAGGTCACAATTGACAGATGATTTAACATAGTATATGGTTCTTGAATAGCTCCGCATTCTCCGCAAGTGTGTCTTCGATCTATGCAACAAGTATTAGGCAGCTTAAGCATAAAATAACAACAGAAGTTGAAGCCAATGAATAAAACGACAAAATATAAAACATAATATGACTATACAATGAAATGAATCAATGATGGGTATTAGTATATCACCAAGCAGGTACCAACTACATGAGAACAGTTTGCTAAAAGTTGCTGACTATTAGGAGTTATGTATAAGACTGAGCATTGGTTACAAATCTCAGTTCGTTTAACAATGGTATGACTTGAATCCTGAGTGCATTTATTATGGAACAAAAAGGAACTACAGTTGAGACAGTAGTGACCATAATGGTCATCTAACTAAAGTGCAACCAGGTATAAAGAGCTCCGACATCTATAAACTGAGTAGGATGTAATAGCACTGAAACTCAAAAAATACCTAAGGTAGAGTTAGACTATCACACAAGCTTCATTTGGTCTTGATGATGGTACAACAGTTTAAACTTTGATACCATTTTCTAAGGAGTGGGCAGTGGTACACATTTTGTTGGTAAATATATAAGAAAAGCTTACATATGCACTACTAAGAATTGTACATAGATGTACCTCTTTATTGGTCCACACATAAAAAGATCCCTCCTTTTTGCTTGGAGCATTCTGCACTGTCAGCATCTTCTTCTGAGTAAATTTCACCTCCATCTCTGATAATGTTTCTCCTCAAGCAATCAAGTATATCACGAGCAACTGAAGAATAATACTCATCTTGCATAATAGTAAATGTATCCAAGTATATATTGGTTATCTGTTCCTGATCGCACAACATCATCTCAAAATGTGGAACTGAACAGTGAACACAAAAAGAAGATATGAGAGGGGAATCTGCAAAGGCGTGAATAGAAAATTTCTCCGTGAGCTCAAAGTTAACTTACCATGCCAGCACTCATCCACACTATATCTATGAAAGCCACCCCAAACGTGGTCATGAACCCGACCTCTAGCTATACATTGCAATGTATGAGTTACCATCTTCATTATGTTTTGGGCTTCACTCTCCTGCCCAGCTTCCATGTGCTTTCGAAATTATAGAGCATTATACAATCTTCAACAGGTCTTGGAAACTTTGGAGCACAGCCAAACCCACCAAATATTGGGTCGTAACTGCTCGCTAACTGCATGGGTATGAGGTGCAGAGTTATGAAGGAAAATAATCAAATGTAAGTTGTAGATGCAAAAAACTCCATGGTTGCTCTTCGTAAGTTTCATTCAAATCAAAACATTATAGCCATCCCTACAACATTGTAGCAATATATGTGGCTTCCCACAGTTGCATCCATTACTTAGTGTGGCTGGTTCATAGATATTAATTCACCTGTACAGATTTCTTGGTAAGCTAATATTTGAATTTAATCCTGGAGGCCATCCGTGCACAACAATAATATCATGTCGATAGATTAATCAACTAAAACATGAGAATTAACACATCCTTCCTCAAGTACATGCACGTCGCTGCTGTTCAAGCATAACCAGACATATTTAAGACCTTCCGGCTTCTGACATAACGGCCCTTTTTCGTTGTTGTTTTTTGGTTGCTTTGTAATATTACCCAGTAAGAGGTCTCCAAAAACAACCAGTAAAAACAAGTTCAAATTTGTACATGTCAAGTCTTTTAGAATATCACCCACAGCAGGCTCTTCCTTGGAAGTTCCAAAAATAGAGCAGTGTCCATGTTATGACTATTCTTGTCACAACTCCATCTTGCTTAAGCACATAAGGTAGCTACTTAAGAAAATAAGCTGAAAAGGCACATTAGATTCTGATAGGTCTGACCAAGCAAGTGGTGCTGAGTTAAGGATGTCTGGTGCCCATAGGCCATGAAATAAATAAGGAACCAGCATTCACCATCCAGGAAAAACACGGTTTAGCTACTACAGCATTGTAAATCAATAAAGCAATCAGTTTACTCAGTCAGTTTTGCCAGTCGTTTGTGTAAGAATTTATCACTCTGGTAGTGCAAAGAAATATAAAATGGAGTACTTTTTGAACCTTTTCAACACATTGATCTACAGAAACAACAACCAGATTATTCAGCACATCTTGAGAGCTAGCCTTAACAGCTAATGCATGAAGTTGTTTGATGACCACATTTCCCGTCTGCTCCAGCACATCACGTTTAGTTTCCCAGGCTTCCTTGATCCTCCTGAAGAGAAGTTATGTGCAAAACTGTCAGATCATATGGAAGTTAAGCACTTCCAGATCAAATTTAGAAATTATTTACTTCAGCTGATACCTCAAAACAGTCTTGAACCCAGGTCTTCCATACTTATCATCTGGTGGAAAGAATGTACCGCCCATCAACGGTTTCAAGTTAGGTGATAAAAAGACGCTCAAAGGCCAACCACCACCACCGTACAGCACTGACGCATATGTCATTTATACCTAAAAAGTGTGACACTGTGATAAATAACGAACCTATGGTAACACTCAAAGAACACAAGAACCTTTTGTGTGGCCATACAAAAGAAGAAAAGAAAGCTTGCCGTTCCACTAGAAACAGTACTTTTATGCATGTGATCACTAAAAAAAAAGAATATCTTGTCAACATCTGGCTGCTCTTCACGGTCCACCCATCAAAACTAATAATCAGAAAGAAGAATTACAGTTACATTGCATATGCATAACTTTCACACACCGAAGACATGTAATGAGTGAGAATAAAACAATTAGGAATTTAGTGCTTTAATATCAACATAACACTACCTTGATGCTAACAAACCAATCATTAAGGATCTTAGCAACTTCCTCATTATCAAAAGACTCCACCTCCATTACATGACACCTTAACATTCAGACAAAGAAAATGGACGATATAAACTGAGGTTAACATCAAGTTTATACTGTAGAGCAAAGTCACGAATAACAATAATATACATGAAGTGTTCAAAAAAAATAATAATATACATGATATCAGCTAAAGGAAAACAGATGCTAAAGACAACTCACCAATGGCATGTGCTATAGCCAACTTCACTGACACATCCATATTTTCCATGAAGCAAAAGAAGCATGTTAAGATGGAATAACGGAGGAACAAATATGTATTACAAAAGTCACAAGTAATTTTGGATTCGGCTAAAGTGAAACTGATGAATTTGACAACAGTCTAGCTTTAGTTTTGGACTTGAAGACACCCATCCTTACACAGTTATTCATCACAATTTACCATGCCAGATTGTCAGTCATTACTAGTCCCCAACGCGACTATAGCACAATGAGTTAATACTTGATTTAACACAAAGGCTTATGAAGTTATCAGGGTCACAAATCAGTCCACTACGCAAGTATAGCACAGTTGAGTCAATAACTGGTCTAACACAATGGTACTAAATGAAGTATTACACTACTATATTTTTGGACAATGCATTACTTGAGAGAAAGATGGGAACATCCTTTTCTCGAGCCTTCTCGAAAGCCTCATCTCCCCAAGGATACCAATCAACCTGCATGAAGTCAATAAGTACGCCAATCCAATGATGATACCTATAATCTACCGATAATCCAAAATCCTCTTGCCACGAGAGTAAAAAGACAAGCAAACATTTGTAACTAAGCATTAACCACGTCTCAACTAAGTATTACTCAGAATAAGCAAGCACGAACTGACTACGCGACCGCAAGGTGCTCGACGAAATCCCGCGGAGAGGAAACGCTCGCACAAACTTCAGGACGCTCGACGGATGGCACCACTCACCGGTTTGTGCGCGTGCTGCAGCAGGTAGGGATTGTGCTCGGCGGCGAGGGGGTTGGGGTTCCTCCCGCCGCCGTGGGCCGACGACGTGCCGCCGGCTGCAGACGACGACATAGCGGCGACCACGCGGAGGGGCGAGCGGGTCGTTGAGGAGGCGGCTGCGGCGAGGTGGTGGCGGAGGAGAAGCGTGGAGAGCATAGGAAGAGGAAGCAGTGGTCGGAGAAGGCACGAGATGACGCGGGCGGAAGCCGTGGGGGATGCCATGCGTCCTCCGCGTCTCGACGACACCTGCCGCCACGGCCATAACGGCGTGCCGTGGTGTCACTGCCTTCTGGGTCCCGTCCCTCATCGACACAGATACATGTATAAAGTTTAGTTGGCATGTGTATGTTCGGCAGTACAAAAGAAAATTCCTTTTTTAAACAAATTTATCTTTTTTTTTATGTCCATCGCGATGTCTAGGCGTTGGTCGGACGGACGGAGCCCCAATCGGGTATGTTCCTGATCGTCTGATCCCACTTAAAAGAGTCAACCTAGAACGGCCAACTATTACAATATAAAAATCTTATATAAAGTATTTTTCTTTGTTGCGACATCTTTCCTCGTAATTCAACAAACACATGCAAAATAACACTTACAGCAACTGTAACATTACGAATAAATACATGCAACAAAAAATTTATATGTATACAATAAACCCCATCTAATACAACATTTCGTATGAAAAATGGTTACAACATTTGCGACTAACACATGCAAAAAACACATTTGCAACGTGCACACAATCTATGAAAAAAGAACATTACAATTTAACATTCACATATATGCAACATGCAAAAACAACCTATGTAACATCAAAAAAATTTCAAATCACCAACCTCTCACTGCCTCTGAGCTTACGGCGACGAATCTAGCCGGTTGAGGTCTCACCTTCGCCAGATTTGGATGACCTAAATTCGTCCCTTGCACCACACCGTTCTCCTCGAGCTTAGCAGCGTGAAAATTGCCGTTTTGAGCTCCACTACAAGATCAAAGTGGCAGCTTCTGTAAGCTTCATCTTGAACATGGGCGCAATGAGATTGAGAAGGAAAAGATATGAACAAGAAGAAATGGGGAGGAGGAATGAAGGAGGTGGAGTGAGCCACATATGGAGGCACTCGAGAGTCATGTACAGAGACACACGTGAAGCAACAGGTGGAGTGAAGAGCCAGCCAATTTTTTAAAAAATTGGTCAGCCGATTAGTAGCTTTTTCCTATGCTGATTCAGTTCCCACGTAAGTTGACTGAATGAGCGTATCCATAGCATATCCTGTTGACGTTCATATTTATTTAATTTATTTTGTAATTTTTCCGCTCATATTGACGCTTGTATATTGCGCGTACGAGTAATCGCAACCATAACGAATTCGTAATTTCTCAAAAGGTATATATATTTTGTTCTTCTAGATTTATGGCAATTGTAAACTGCACCAAAATTTACGAATGAACGATAAAAGTACGTAGACGGACAAAACAAACATATCTGAATTGTTGGACCAATCACGGGAAACCAATCTCGATACAGCCACGTAGACTGCGTAGGACTCAAGCTCAAACTCACTCCAGTAACACGGGCCCACGTGTCGGTGTCTTCCTCCATCCGCCACCAACGCCTCTCCCCACGCACGGTGATCGCGGCGCCACAAAGCCCAGCTCCCCACCAAGCCCTCTTCTTCCTCCCTCGCCTCCGCTCGCGCTCGTGCATGCCTCCTCCTCCCTCCCCCAAACCCTAGCCATTCCCGCTCCCGCTCCCGCCGCGTCTCGCCGGAAACAGGGCACGCCGTCCGTCTCCAGCTGCTCCTCACAGGTACCGTACCGAACGGTTCTTCCCCTACAAACTCGTTCCGTTCTTTTCTTTTTTTGGACGTTGATCTGGCCTGTTTGCCGATGGCGATGGTGCTTAGAGAAGTTTGATCCCCTGCGAGGGGGCTACTTGTTTTGCGGGGTGGGTGGGGGATGGAATTCTAACAGTTGAGTGATCTGGTCTTGAGGGCGTCGTGCGCTTTTCAGTTCAGTCACATGGCAGCAGTAGAGGAGAATTGGCTGTGAAGGCTCAAAATGACATTGGATTAATGATGTTGTCTGAATTATGGAGTACTCATACGCTCTGTCGTGAAATTTACATTTAGTCAAAGAAGAATAACCTGCTGATAGCTATATGTGTTCGGGAAAACTCCACTTTACAACGCCATCCATTTTACGCACACACGCCAAAGACAACAATTTTGCACTATCGGGTCGTCACCATTTAGCTCCTAAGTTGCTCTAGTAGGTGACAGTGCAACACAATAACCATTTATTATGATTTAGGGGGTTACCAGACTTGAGTTTCCTGTCAGTTAGTGATTGTCACACTGCTTCTTCTCCATTCTACCTTCAAGCTTGGGATCCTTGATGCAAAGTCAGTTACTATTGTGCTACCAGCCTGGAGCCTTAACATTTGATCACACTGTTTGGATATTTGATACAGCATTATAGATGGCTGCTGGGAGGAGCATTAACCAGCTTTTGAAGAAAGCATTTCGTCAGCACCCATCTGTAAGTATTTTGAGAATTTCAAAATCTGTCTATTTAAAGAACTTCTTTAAAAATGATTTTGCATAATATCTTCTGTGTATTTGACTGTTTGTATTTATTATCAAAGAGCCTGCATCTTAAGTTGTTGTAGTCGGTGTAAAGCGACATTCTTGTACAACAATATATGAGTATGCACCAAATTTGTTTTCTAAATGGCTTGTGCTGAAATTATCTTAGATGCTGCCAAGATGGATTACCATTAGCATGCATAATTTCCAGATACTTCTTGTAATTACTTTATAAGAGAGAAGGCAGCTGCCCTGCAGAAGTTATTGAATGAGGTTTACATTTGGTGGACTTATTCTTTAATCCATGTTTGCCATTACTTTCAACCAGTTAGTTTACTCGACACAGTATTGCTCTGTAACTTTGCACTAACTAAACTATAGACCAGTTACCATAGTTTTGCTAGGCCCACCTTTTTCTGTGCTTGTATAGATTAATAATTCTGCAATTGAACTCATGTGGTTACTTTATCTATTTATTTTTTAGTTGTATAGATTAATAGTTCTCCAATTGAAGTAGGATGGTTAAATTTAACAAAATAAGTTAATTATCTTATACTTCCTTTACAGGGTTCATCTTTTTCTTCATTCCGGATAAATCATGAAGAGACCTCTGGCTTCACTGGATTGAAAGCACTGGCTATTCTTGGAGTTGGTGCTTCTGGCCTTTTAAACTTTGCTACAATAGCGTCTGCAGATGAAGCGGAGCATGGGTTAGAATGCCCGAGCTATCCCTGGCCACATGAAGGCATTCTTAGCTCTTATGATCACGCATCGTAAGTTAGTCGAATTCTCTTGCCAAGTCAAACAACTTTTGTTGACCACTTGACTATATCAGATAGCATGCAAGCACGGTAGCTATTGATCATATAACATTATGCTCGAAAAGATGTTCCTTCCATGTAGCACAATATAAAATTAACAGTATACCATTATGCTTTCTGTTGCTTAGAAACAATCCTAATATAATGGTATTTCACTATTTGCTTGTGCTTCTGAGGCATTCTTTTGAGCTATATTTTGTTTCTCTTGTGCGCCTCTTTAATTTTCTTGAAAAACATATGAACAGAATAAGGCGTGGACACCAAGTTTATCAACAAGTGTGTGCCTCCTGTCACTCAATGTCCCTGATTTCATACCGAGATCTGGTTGGTGTTGCCTATACAGAAGAGGAAACGAAGGCAATGGCTGCTGAGATTGAGGTGGTTGATGGTCCTAATGATGAAGGTGAAATGTTCACACGTCCGGGTAAGCTGAGTGACCGTTTCCCGCAACCATATGCAAATGAGCAAGCAGCTCGATTTTCAAATGGTGGGGCATACCCCCCAGACCTCAGTTTGATCACAAAGGTGAGACAAACTAATGGATTCTGGTTGCAATATCTGACCTCAAAATTGCATCTGACTCTTGCTAATGCATATTTGCAGGCCAGGCACAATGGCCAGAACTACGTTTTTTCTCTTCTTACAGGATATCGTGATCCACCTGCTGGCGTCTCGGTAACCCCTCTCATATATACATATATACAGCAGTGTGTAGAATAGCTTATTCTACGAGCTGTGTTAATATATGTGAAATCAGTTATAAAATATGTGTACAAGGTCGTAAATTTTATGGAAGTGCTGGTAGATAGTAAAAATCATAAGCTTGTGTCGTAAATGTTCATAAATCATAAAGGTATCATAAATCACTGTATATAATATCGTAAAATCAGAGGGCGTAGAATAAGTTATTCTACATGCTGCTGTAGAGTAGCGTAGCTTTATATGTGTGTGTATGTGTGTTATATTTGGTGTTGATGGCTTCTTGAGGTTCTCAATGTGATCTCTCCCCATATATGCTTATATGTGTGTGTGTGTGTGTGTTATATATTTGGTGTTGATGACTTCTTGAGGTTCTCAGTGTGATCTCTCCTCCTATATGCTTTTATGATGTGTAAGGAGTAGGGGCAATCTTGTATGTCATATGGATCTTGTGTGTTATATGGTTTTCCAACAACTTCTATCATTTAGATACATTTGACTGACATTGCCGCACGATAGTCACACACTTGTTCTTGACTAACATTGAGTGTACTGAACCTTAAATCCTTTAGTGCTATTTGCCTGGCCTGTAAGGCTGTAACTGTTTATTGTTTGAGCTACATTTGTATCCATTACCTAATATCTTTCCTGCAACGACGCATACAAGGTTTTAGAATTGTAGTTTAGCATTCAGATGTTTGTTTTAAGGTTGCTCCTCTATATTGAATTATTACAGCATGTTTTACCTTATGTTGTGGCTAATAGAGAGTCCTTTTAGGTGTATCTACACATTGATCAGCCTGATAAGTTGGGATGGGTACCCCACAAGATTGTCAGCTTCTATTCTAAATGAAAAGAAGAAAGATATTGCAAGCTTTATTTTTTTCCGTCCTAGTTTCTTATGTTGGACCCTGGATAACAAAGACGGCATAGCTGCGCTTAAGGTGCATTATGCGTTAACTAGTTTGATAATACCGGTAGGTGTTCAATTAATATAAGCACTAGCCTTTGGTCTATTCGACTTCAAAATTTGGTCTAGTAATGTAAGAACGTTACAATGTTGTGCCACTCTCTGGTAACTAAACCTGGATTTTTCACTTGAAATTCGAAATGATTACCAGCTTGGAAACTATTAGTAGTTCCTCTGCTGAGAATTCTAATGTGAAAAGGGATATGGTAATCAAATTTCCAGTGTGTATGCATGTTTCTGTCTTGCTTGAGATTATCTGGCAAGGTAGTTTGGGTTGGTTATCGTCTGATAAATCTTTACACCCTAGTGTATTCTCATTTGCTTTCTGATGTGTGTTAAACTCCTGATTTTGATTTAAATTTAGATTCGTGAAGGCTTGCACTACAATCCCTACTTCCCTGGTGGTGCCATAGCCATGCCCAAGATGCTTCTTGATGGAGCTGTTGAGTATGAAGACGGTACTCCTGCAACGGAAGCTCAGGTAACTCTTATTTTTCCATTGTGAGCACCATGGAATTTATGTTGCGGGTTCAGTAATAAAGGATGGATTGCTTTCTATGTAAATTCCAGATGGGTAAAGATGTTGTCTCATTCTTATCATGGGCGGCTGAGCCTGAGATGGAAGAGAGAAAGCTGGTAGCCTCTTGCAACCGTCCTGCAGAATTGTATTCGTTTTTATTTGCCAGGTATAATTATATAATTGCATACTTCGTCTTGTAATTTTGTCCTAGATGGGAGTCAAATGGATTTTCCTACTTTCGCTCGCACTTCTGCAAGCTGCATATTACCGGCGCATGAAGTGGTCAGTTTACAAGTCCCGCAAGCTGGTCCTCGATGTGGTCAATTGAGGACTAGTGCTTCATTTTCTTCAAATCTTCCACTGATAATTTGAAGTATTTGAAATAAGGAGTACATGTGTACATTTTGCCACTGGCATGGTTGCCATGCCTAGAATGCATTTTGCTTGTTTACCTTCACTCTCCGCTGTGGGAGGGACACAGTTTCAAATTTTGGCCTGTCAATGGTACCATCAAGAATCTAACAGAATAGTCGATAGAGCTCATAAATATATCTGTGCTTTGAAGTTTGAGCTCTTGTAATGTTCGCTCATCAAATTGCAGGACTGGGGGAATAAACTGTTCATGTAGCTCTTTTGGATTTCTGACGTGTTGCCCTACCTGTTGTCAGTACATACATTTTTTTCTCCTTGAGACAATGGCGACTAAATTCCTGCTCTTTATGGGTGTCTAGACATAGATCAGACGTGCTTTGTTCATCTCCGGCTACGGGATCTGACGGGATCTATAAACCTCCCGACCAACGCCGATCCGACAAAGCTGAAGCACTCCGGCCATAATGTCACGCCGGCAAGTTGGGCAGGTCGACTCGCGGTGGAGCCACGGCGCGATGCACCGGCTGCGGAAGGCGTGGGAGCACGGCAGCCTTACGTACGGTCTCCTCGTCTTGAGTCTCCAAGTCCAACGAACAGATGGCGCACTGCTCTCTGGACTCACGGCGGCGCTTACGGGGTAACCCAGCTCCCGCAACCTTAGCCTCCGCCTCCGCCGCGGCAGCCTCTTTGCACGCGAGGAGCAGCGCCTTGGTCTCGCTGCAGATCAACCTGACCCAGAGTTGGGTCAGCTCGATGTCGAGGACGAAGCCCGGGACGACGCCCCTCATGTCCTTCATGTCGCGGCGAACTTGTCTAACAATGAACGTGGCCAGGCAATGCGGCAGGAAACCCCTCCCAGTTGTCGGCGGCGAGATATATCACCGGCGCCTCGGTGAATATCTCGTTGTGCTCGACCCTGTGCTCGAATCCCCGTGCTCCGGCGGAGGGTCTCGCCCTCGTGCTGGAGGCGGTCCCTTGACCTCTTGGGCTCTTGGCCCCTATCTTGCGCGACTCGTGGGACACGGTCACCTCGCGGCCGTGAAGGCGCACGGAGCACGGGTGGTCACTCGGCCTGATTTGCGTCGCGAAGGTCGCTTGCCCACAGACACCGACGCGGGTCTCCGTCGTAGCCGCCGTGGCGTGCGGCCACCGTGAGCCTGCTGCCATGGCGAACCTGTGGGATTCAAGGCGATACGGCCACGTCTACCCTAGCTACTGCGGCGTCAATGTTAAAGATCAGAGAAGACTACGTGCCACGCTACGTCGAGTTCAACGAAGAAGACAGGGAGGCCAAAATCCTAGCTGTTGTTGCGACAGTGCAAGCTGATGTGCATATTGGTGTGTTGCATTGGACAGCAGAAAAGTTTCTACGTGTCATTTGCTTGGATCAAAAGGTTAACATGCATGGCAAGAATTGTTCAGCCGTGCAAGAGAAAGACACCAAGCCGTTATTTGATTTATTTCCAACAATCGTACTGCATGCAAACTCCCCATAAATTTGCTGCATGCAGATCTTTCAGAAAAATAGGAGCAGTCGAGGATTATTTTGGTTTTCAAGGAATAATAATATTTGCTGGAGTTAACGAAGGAAATAATCTGCATAGGAGTCCTATATGTATGGGATTTTATACATGACTTCCAGAAAATAAACAAGAATGCATGTATACAAATATAAAGGGAGATAAGGAGTCTTGGGTGAATACTACTTCTATGCTGTTCGGCCACCAGAAAGCCAGATATAAGATGGCGCACCAAAATCCAAGAGATTTGGTGTATTATCATTTCTTTAATAAATCATGTTAGTTTGTCAAGTTTGTTGTTGAGATGTAAAAGGCAACGTTAGCTTAAAAATAGAAGAGTCCAAGTTGTGGTTTCCTTTAGTTGTAAATCGAGTATAGAAGTCAGAGTTAGAGAGGTCAGCTATATTAAGTCAGGTGTGGTCATTGTAAAACACAGGTTATGTTTTGATCAAGAATACACGATGTGTGTTTTAGTGTAGACACCAGTTATCGAGTTTGGAAAAATCTTGAGAAAAATTCCTAAGATTTAGAGGAAGCTTAAAAAACATCTGTGTTGCGATTTCTACATCTTGCTGCGTGAGTTGCCATCTTTTAGGTTGGTTCTCGCATGCTGAACCACAAGGTTCAAATCCTCTAATTCGGGTACATCACATGCCGAGCGAGAGGCTAGAAACAAGGCGAAGAAAGTGCCATGAAAGATTGGACCACAACAACAGATCAATTCCTCACCTCACGGGACTACAGAGGAGATGGCCGGTGTGTCATCATCAAGGAAGCTAAGCGATGAATTTCTACTGGAGGAGGAAGGCTACAACGCAAGGCTTTTTCACACTTATGTTGTAGTGGAAGAGAAATCTTGTGCCATGACAATCGACTATTTCAACTCCATCAATGCTGCAAGTATCAAGATGGTCGATAAGCTGGAGTTACCAATGATGCCACATCCGTAACCACCCTACCTGTTGAGTTGGAATGGCGACGAGCTCGCCATCACGCACCAGACCAAGATACTGTTTTCATTGAGAAAATTCTCTTATGAGGTTTTGTGCAACGCTATTCCGGTGCATCTTGCAATCTACTTCAAGGAAGGCCATGGCATAAGAAGCAAGTTGTCGTTTACTATATGGACAACACGTACATCTTTCGTACATACACTGTTACGTGCGGCAAGGACTATATTCTAGTATCTGTGGATCTGATGATGTACAAGACCTGGAAAGATGATCAATTACAAAAAAAAAGGAAGAGCAGAAAGAAGCAAAGTTGAAATTGCTGAAATTTTTACGTATCACGCAATTTATGGATGAAGATGCTGCTGAAAAGATAAACTTGAAACTGGAGACTCGAAACCGGAGAAGGTTTCGCTTGAAAAAAGAGAGGATGATACAGCCACATTTACCCTAGCTAATGCGGCACCAATGTTTTGAGGAGACCCGAATACAGGACTGTTTTCAAGAAATATTTGCTGGAGATAACGAAGTAAATAATCTGCATAGGAATTCTATATGTATGGGATTTTATAGATGACTTTCAGAAAGTAAACAAGGATGCGTGTACAAATATAAAGGGAGTTCAGGAGTCCTGGGTGAATACTACTTCTATGCTGTTTGGCCACCAGAAACCAGATACAAGATGGTGCACCAAGGTCTAAGAGTCTTGGTGTATTATTATTTCTTTAATAAATCATGTCAGTTTTGTCAAGTTTGTTGCTGAGATGTAAAAGGCAACGTTAGATTATGTTGGAAATTTGAGGTGGCCCTAAATACACTTAGGACCCGCACCTTTTACTTTCTTAGTGCACTATTGGCTTCCGGACGGCTAAGCCGCTCACGTTAAAGCAAGACTAGCTTCTGGGTGGCATACCGCTCACATTGAAGCAAGTCCGTTGTGGTTCCGGACGACCGAGCCGCTCACGTTGAATCACAACTCAATAATGCACTGAGTACTTAGAAATAGCACGGCCTAATTGGAAGACTAGCAATTATGAAATACTACTTTATTAATATGTGGATAAGATTACATAAGAGCACACATACACTTCTCTAGGTGGCTCTCACCTCCACTTTAACTCACTCTTGCTAGCTATGCTCTCTCACCATACCAAGGTAAGAGGCAAGGTCCTCTATTTATAAAACTCCATGGCCATTGGATATATGACACGTGTCAAGATCATGGCTATTGATATAAAAATATCTAGAGCTTCTACACTCTTCTAAACAAATATCCAAGCACTAGAAAATTTTCTAATTTATTTAAGTTACTATTCTAGTGTCTTCTCTAGTAAATATCTTGCTCTTGAGATCTTGAGAGTTATCTAGAAGTTTGGATTGCCATCCTTCAATAGCTTACAAATAGAAGAGTCTAGGTTGTGCTTTCCTTTAGTTGTAAACAGAGTTAGAGAGGTCAGCTATATAATCCAGATGTGGTTACCGTAAAATGCAGATTATGTGTTGATTAAGAATACACGATGTGTATTTTAGAGTAGACGCTCATTATTGAGTTTGGGAAAATTTTGAGAAAAATCTCTAAATTTTAGAGAAAGCTTTAGAGACCTCTATGTTGTGTGAGTTACCGTCTTTTAGATTGGTTCTCATATATTGAATCGTAAGGTTTAAATCCTTTAATTCATATACATCACATGCATGAGTGAGAGATTAGAAACATGTGGAAAAAACATTATAAAAAATCAAACTATAATAACAGATTAGTTTCTCATCTCGAGGTGATCCTCGTCGCAAGGCCAGATCAATGAACACAGCCGGGCAATAAACCTACACCCGAGGCACATGCATGCACCTTTTCTACGCAAACGTATTGTAGCCTCTGAATCCTACTTGGGTTAGGGTGGCGGTTAATTTTCTCACCCGTTCTTTAGTAACTCTCTCTATACTTTTCCCTTGGAAAGACTGGTACAATCCAAATCGGATCCGACCTGGGATCTATGATTCCGATTCCTCCGACCATGCGTCGTCGTCTATATATTTAGAGAGGGATCGATGCGATGACCGGACTCCCTACTGGCTGGCTGGCTCGTCAATGACGCCTTCACCGTTGAGGAACATGCTACGGCTGGCGGCTGGCCAGGGCAGCGACGGAGTGCCGGCTCAGCGGACAAGCGAAAACCAAGCGAGAGATCAACCCGGACAAAGGCAACCCCTGCTCCAAGCACTTGCACGGCGACCTGGTCGTACGCTACGAGCTGGGCGCGGTCGGAGGCCGCAAGATACCAAGGCACCTCCACGAGGATTCGCTCTGGGAATTCGACCAGGTGACCTCGACACCTTCTTTCGGAGCTACCTAGCCTGCCACGAAACCATCCACCAGATGCTCACATGCACGCCGCTCGTCTGTGAGATCGACCTCGCCGCCGATAACTGGGACGACTTCTGTCAGGACCCTGAAATCGCACATGAATTAGAGAACAACGTTCCGCCAAAGACCGAGCAACTACTCGACCGGTGACACGATACCTGCACCGTATGCATCCAAAATCGAGTAGTCCGACACCTGACCAACGCACCATACAATTACCAGAGTCGTATGCCTTCACCGTTGGTCAAGCCAGCCAGAAGCAGACATTATTCAATAAACCACATGCAATTCTAAAGTCTGGTGAAGACCTAGCGTCTTTCTCACGTTCGGTCAACACAACGACTTTGGAGGAGCCCGGCAATGGTACCCTCACTCTAACCTAGCCCGGAGACTGGTGAGTCACCGGAAGGCCCGATACCATTACCCACACCCTGTCCAGCCGGCCAACGCATCTCAACTGGCGGGTCACGCGACCGAACATCGTCCCGCTAACCGAACCGGGAGAACCACACTAATTCTTCACACTAACCCATACACTTTAATTCATACACGCCTGGTGTATGGGTAGCCACAATAACAACTCAATATCACAACAAAACTCTACTAGAGAAGGGTTAGGGGTAATAAACACTTCCCAAACCTGGGATAAGTACAAATTCTTCATACATAGCGACCTGGAAGTCGTTTGCATTAAACACAACATTAAAAACAGCAGCGGAAGATAAACAGAAACACCAAGATGGCAGCCGTAGCCATCTCCAAAAGCTCTACCTAAATATCTCCTTGACCAAGCTGGGCAATCCTTGCAACTCAAACATTCAAATCGAAGTAACAGGAATCATAGTAAGCTACGACGCGAGAACAACCTGCAGGAGCAAGCTGCTAATGTGCTCATTCCAGGTTAACCTTAAACATAGCATGTCAATTGAACTGATAATGTGAATAATTCAACATAACATGGAAAATAAGCTACACAATCTATCAATTTCAGCCTACCATGTCATGTTCCAGCAAATCAAGTTAACCACTTGATAAATCACACAATCAACCATTCCGGTTCAGATCTGAATAAGTATGAAGAATAATCATACTCATCCACAGATTATCACATTTAAGTCATTCAGGTAAATTTCTGGAGTTGGGTTAAACCACCCAAACTTCCATGTCACAAAATCACCCATTTTCAGATTTAAAGGCATGAAGACAACCATTGTAATCAAATCGTATTATTCTCCCTAAGCCACATAACCTAGGGAGATGCCGAATGGGTTAAACCACCAAATTCGACTGATGTATAGTGAGGAAGGATTAACCACCCTAGCCTCACGCGAACAAGTGTTCTAATAGGTGTTGGTTCATAGTAGGGCCCACTATGACCATCCAATTCCACTCGCTAACACTTATAGCCGTAGGTGAAGAGTACAGCTCTACGACACCAGTATCGGCTAGGTTGACCGCCTGCCGATCCATCAGTAGGTGACAGTACCCCGGCTCTCACATCTCACATTAGGGGGTTCAAGTGTTAATTCAATCGGTTTAATGGACACATCCATTGACCACAACACAAACAAACCCTGCTCATGCTAGTGGTTCACACATCACAATCACAATTCAATCAACCAAGCATAGTAAAAGAATAACCGAAATATTATCAACAAGCGAGCAAGCTTGCCTGGTTGTTCTGGATCGTGAGCTGGTTGGGAATTAACTCCAAGATTACCCTTGTTGTCCGACTGTATTGAAATAATACAGAAAGGCCGGAAAACCGACAAAAAGGCATAATTCAAAAACCAGCAAGAAATAACAGAATAAAATGTATGAAATGCATCCTAAGGTGTAGGAAATTATATTACGAAACTAACGCGACCTGAATTGTTTAGTTTGGATTTCTATGGTTCAAGTTATAATATTTTTAAGATGTTTACGGTTAAACTTGAGAGTGATTTGTAACTTTTAAAATTAGCATAGTTGTGGCATGTGGGAGCATGATGTCATGATTATATACTAGTTCTCAGACGAATTATGACGCCAAGCATTTTGAATTTCACTGTTAAGCTTGATTCTCTAGTATTCATGTTTATTATTAAGCCTAAAGGTGCAATTTAATCATTTCTGAAATGTATAACTACAATATCATGCAAAACAGTGGCATCATTAAATTCTACAAGTTGAATCAAATTTAGCATTTCCTGTCTTCTTCTCGGTAAAGAATATCAGATTGAATATCTTTATATGAACTTAAAACATTCCTACTGAGAATGACCTGTGGGGTCAAGCTGATATATCTTTTCCTTTTTCTTATTTTTATTTTCCTTACTATTGTAATATGGGTTCAATCTGCCATTAAGGGAAAACTGATCACAAATGTGTACTAATTATGCTAACCCGTGACTAATTATATTGGCATTAGGTAGGTCACTTATATTGGCCATTAATTCAATAGATCATCTTTAGTTTCTTAATGTTGCTGATGGACAACGGGAATAGTATTAATCAGACGCAACAGATCATGGTTGTATTAGCTAGCTATGTATGCGTGTATAGGTATGAATCTCACTAAGTTCCGGCGAGATGTGGACGACCATATGAGCGTCGCCCTACGCTACAACATCGACGCGTCCCTCACCGTCTGGGTGAGAGCCGTCTACAGCGAGACCAGGGCATCGGTTCATGGTGGCTCGAGGGGACAACACCACCGGGGAGTGTTGCATATGTATGGAGGAATTGGCAGCTAAAGACGACGGCGCCGGCGACACTGTGATGCTGCCGTGCTCGTACGCCTTCCACGGCCGGTGCCTCGTGCCGTGGTTCCACAGAGTGTCGACGTGCCCGATGTGTCGCCGTGATATGGCCATGTACCTTGTCGCCGTCACCGGCACCCCAGAGGGGAGGTTTCAGAGCTAGACACTTTGACATCACAATAAGTACGTTATAAGTAACATATGTTATTTCTAAGTCAATCGACTGTACATTATCGAGTCTATAGTTGTAAAAAAAAGTTTATATAACTTTAGATTTAGAAATACGTAATTTATCAGTTGCACATCTCTAAACCTAAAATTGTATAATTTTTAAAAAATGTGTAATTACATAAATAACTGTTAGATAAAGAATCAACATCCAAGATTGTCGACTTAGAAATAACATTTCTTGGTCAACTTAGAAATAGACACTCCTTACAAGTAAATGCTTTGCACGTACGAGCTAGATCATGACAATAAATAGTTGGATACATTATATTAGTATAAAATTAAGCTATGAGATTGTTATTTCTGAGAGCCTAATTTTTTTAAAAAAATTTAATAATCTTTCTACGCCTTTAGATCGACATTTAACTATTGATATCCCTATCTCACTCTATGTGTAACTTAAAAATTACAGTAATGTTTTACTAAAATTACACAAATTTTGATTCTGCAATTTTAAGCTTAATTTTTGATTACTCAAATTTACAAAAAATTTATCTAACTGAAACTAGCAAAAACGTTAAGCTATTGATCTGAGTGTAAACCAATCCACCTCCAGTCATGCGTGCACGCAAGCTCCCCCTCATCCTCCGATGGATCACGACGTGAAGAGCTGGCTCCCGAGGGTGACGATGGCAGTACCGTCGCCCATGATGGTGGTCAGGGTCATCTCCCTCTCCAGAATCCGGTCCAGCTCCGCTGCGACCAGCCGCATCTTGGGCCGCCTCCTCGCCGAGGGGTTGAGGCACTGGAACGTCAAGCCGACGAACTCCTTCATGCCCTGTGACGTGAAGCTGCCTCCTAGCCTTGGGTCAGTCAGTTCGTCTGAAGTGGAATGCGCCTCCATCTGACATATTGATCACAACTTGAATTCAGTTTTTTAATGAAAATTCATTCAAAGAACAGCCACATATTTCTAGTTTTCTTTTTTAGAACAACCACGCATTACTGGTTGAAAAGTATTAAATTACATGTATATGCTTCTTTGGAACTATCACGTGAGTAGCGGAAGTAGGAGTAGACCGTAGTTATTTATTGTGTTAACTGGATCTTAAACTCAAGACCTCTTAGTTGCAAGTTCTATGCAGCTGACCAGTTCACCCCTCACGTCTAGGCCCCTCCAGTTCTTAGACGTGAGATTGATGTATGCCACAACTATTTTATTAACAATGTATTGGTCGGGTCTTAAATTTGAGACCTCTTGATTTTGATACCACATTGAATTATATGCACCAACCAGTTCACCCAAAAGCTCAAGTTGTGGGATCAATGAAGGCCACAATTATTTTTATTAATAGTGCATTGGCCGGAACTTGAACTCAAGACCCCTTGACTCTCATAATACATTGAATTGTATGTACCAACCAGTTCACCCAAAAGCCCAAGTTGTAGGATCAATAAAAGCCGCAACTATTTTTATTAATAGTGTATTGGCCGGATCTTGAATTCAAGACTTCTTGACTCTGATACCACATTGAATTATATGCATCGACCGGTTCACCCAAAAGCCCAAGTTGTGGGATCGATGAAGGCCATAATTTTTTTATTAATAGTGCATTGGCCAGATTTTGAACTCAAGACCTCTTGGCTCTTATTCTACATTGAATTGTATGCACCAACTAGTCTATACTACCTTATAAAAGGGAGAGTTTTCCTCTCTTATCTTCGACTCAATCTACACCGTTCGATCATGATCATCTAATGGTTAATATTACTTTGATGGTCTGCCACCTAAAAATTACTCACCATGTCATTCACTTAAAGTTGAAAGTAATTACCCACCATTGCCCTTACTTAAAGTTGATAGCAATTACCCACCATTGCCCCCGCTATACCCTCTAGCACCCTCTCTCCCGAATGCACCACGTGTGGCCACCGCCGCTAGTGCCACCCTTTGGCCATGCCCGTGCGCCACTGCCGTTTTCTCCTTCGACGCAATGCAGTATAGATGATCTGGCTATACCATCCGACGAAGCAATAATCCCGCCCTACGCTGATCTAGGCCGCGCCGCCCTCCCTTACCCACGCTCCTCTCGCCACCCTCCCAGCGCATCGCTTGTGTATTACTGTCTCTTTCACTCTACAATTGACACGGTTGCCGACAAGAAGCCGACGAGCCCCGACAGCGGCAAAGGCGTGCAGGATGCGCGGCGCCAGAACACAGGGGCGAGACCATCTCCTCCCGCTGCCGCCCCTTTTTGCACCACCACGCCCCATTTCCTCCCGCTGTCGGCACCTACCACCGCCAAGCACCACCCTACCGCGACCGTTCGACGCAGCAGCGCCATCGAGGATCGCGCCGCATTCCCCCTACCACCCGACGATCTCTACCGCGTCCTCCTCCACACCGGCCTCCCCGCGCGAGCCTCCACCTTGCACACGCAGCCGCGTCGCGGAGGGCGTGACGCCGCCGCCACCAGCAATCTCCTCCTCCTTGCATGGCCCCACCACCACCGCTAGCCGAAGCAGCTCATGCGCTAGCGGAAGCTACGCCACGTCAACGAGATTGACACGCTGCTCGCCGATCTCAACATCGACAGCGTGTCCTCCTCGCCATTGCAATCCAGGACAATCCGCGATCCGAAAAATAGATTGAGCGAGAAGCATTTGTATTGTGTCATTGGTTATATTCGATGTTATTTTTTTGACAATACATATTCATCATTCTTTACTATTTCATAGGAACAATGGTGTCTACTTTATTTTTGTACCATCTTCATTCGTAAGTTCTTGTAGCCACTTAAACATCATTTTCAGTAGAATGCATGTATAAATAGAAAATTATATTTGTAAATGTTAGAATATATTTTTAACGTTTAAATTATGTTAGTCAAGACGTGCGTTGCACGTACACGATTACTAGTTCATCTAAAAATCCAAGTTGTGGGATCAATGAAAGCCACAACTATTTTTATTAATAGTGCGTTGGTGGGATCTTGAACTCGAGACCTCTTGACTTTGATACCATATTTAGTTGCATGCATCGACCTGTTCACCCAGAAGTCCAAGTTGTTTGGGAAAAGCTAGGTAATATAGTAGGTAATATATTTCAACACTCCCCCTTACGTTTAGACTCCTCCGAACCTTATAAGTGAGATTGATATCGGTCACAATTATTTTTATTAGTAGTGCGTTAGTCGGGTTTTAAACTCAAAACCTTTTATCTCTGATATCATAAATTGAATGCATCATTAGTTCTTTCAAGAGTTCTACTGGTAAGAAAATATGGATCATATATAAAAAGATACTGCATATTATTACCCAATGCGCGAAAGATTCCCTTGATTCTGCACAAATCAAGCCTGCAGCTTCTCTCCCGGTGATCAGCTCCAAAAGAAAAACTCCAAAGCTGTACACGTCGCTGCTTTCAGAAAGCTGCGCCGAGGAATGTACCCTGAAAACAAACGCATACAGAGACACACGCATAATGATTAGACAGAAGAGGTAATCACAGGAATAAGTAGCAGTGTAATTTCAAGTTTGCAACCCCTACTTATCTGATAGAAAAGCAAAATGCATCTAAAAATGACACCATGTTCAGACAGACTTACTCTGGATCTTGGTAAACACTGGTACGAAGCCCGTTCGGTGGACCGGCGTCTTCGAGCCCCCTGAGCAGCCTATCGGTTCCGGCATCAGACACCTTTGCAATGAAGTTCTCATCGACCAAGACGTTGCTCGTCTTGAAGCCCTTGTGGATTAACGGAGGCGCGAGGCCATGCAGATGATCCAGACCTGCAATCCAGACACTCTGTTTTACACTTGGTCACCATGAGAAATAGTACACATGATTCTTCAAAATAGACACACTGTACATGATCAGATAGTAGTATCACCTTTAGCTACTCCTATGGCAATCGAGAGCCTCTGCTTGAACTCCAGCCTTGTCATCGACTCTTTGCCAGTATCTGCTATGTAAATACCATCTTCGCCTTAGTGTTGGCGACACGTTTACGAGATTATGGTTCAAACCTGACAAGAATCAACTTGTAAATTACCATAGAGATGGCCACAGACGCTGCCATTGGGCAGGTACTCGAACACCAGCATCTGTTGACCGCCGTCTTGGCAGTACCCGATCAGGGTGACGACGTTCCGGTGCCAGATCTCCGATTGCTTCCTGACCTGCAGCATTGCACAAGGGACCCAGGTTGAATTCAATCAAGTACGATCATGGATCATCACATAAGCACAGAGGCATTAATTACTCACTTGTCGCAACAAAGAATCCACGAAAGCAACTTACTACAGTAGGAGGCATATGACAGGAATTGACAAGGAGCAGAATATATACAGCTAGTTCAGAAACACTGGTGTATGACACAATGCAGTGATGTACTGATGTCAGTAGAAGTACTAGCAGCTGCAAGCTAGTTCATGAGCAGATTTTGGGGTTGTTTTACGGTACCTCGTCGACGAATTCCTGCCGCGGCGCGCCGACGCGGCGCTTGATGGCGACGACAGTGCCGTCGAGCAGCAGCCCCATGTACACCATGCCGAAGCTCCCGGCGCCGACCAGGTTGGCCTCGCTGAAGTTCTTTGTGGCGTGCGACAGCTCCTCCAGCGAGAACTGCCGCGCGCCGTGGTACTCTGGCGCTGACGAGGTCCGGCCGCACCTGCCCCAGTCCGCTGATCCAAACCATGTAAACGCATTACGGCAATCGCAAATAGATTTGCAGTCCATGATGAAACACACGAGCGGCAGCATGAATTGGTAGATTACCTAGCGTAGGAGGCGTCTCGGACGAGCCGGTGTCGGAGCTCCGGTTACGCCGCGCCCTGAGCCACCACCACACCGCGGCCACGACGGCGGCCGCCAGCAGCGTGGCGACGCCCGCGGCAACGCCGGCTACAACCGCGGTTGGCAATGCCATCCGGGCGTCCGGGGCATCGAACCTCGGAAGAACGACCAAGAACCGCTATAGCTTCGGCATTCATCAATGCAGCACGGAGCTCCGATGCGAGGCGATCCTTCCTCCAACCGGACGATGCTTGTTCGGACCAACGGAGCTCTGAATCAGTCGGCTCGGCTTGGCTCTTTTAAAGAGGAGCACGATGGCACGATGCAATCAATCAAGCAAAGAGGAGGAGCTAGCAGAGCCAGGCAGGCCAAGAACACGTACGACGCTGGCGCAGCGAGCGGCTAGCTGCAGGTGGGGGGTGTAATGAAATGAATGCGTCGTGCAAGTGTGCGCAGACCCCACATGGCAACTGGACGGACGCAGGGCACCGCGATGCGCCATGCCGTGCCTGCGCCCGCGCCGCGCCGAGCTGCTCATGCATGTGGCATTTTTCACCACGGACACACCGGAATAGGTCATCCCGCTGGATCACTAAAAATCGTCTTTGACAAGACCCATCACGAGCGGTTTTTATCAAAACTCATATCATAGATGATTTTAAAAAAACCACTTATAATAACATACTTATCATACACGATTTTGAAAAAACGTTGATGGTATTATTACAAACTATTTAAAAAAAAACCGTATATGATTTGAACCGGCTCAATTGGCTCATGTACATCTAAACTGTACCCCCTCCCCCTGCTTGCCCATTTGGCCCACCGTAACTCCTCAAAACCGCCACACCCTCTCCCTTCTCCCAACTCACTCACCATCCTCTCGCTACGCTCAGTTCCTGCCGCCTCTGACATCGCCGTGCCCTGATCCGGCTGCCTCTGACCTCACTACGTCAAGATATGGCCGCCTTCGACCTCACGGCGTGCAATCCGGCCGCCTTTGACTTCACCTCACGCAGATCCGGCTGCCTCTGACGTCGCCGTGTGCGGATCTGGCCATCCCCAACCACCGACAACATGCACCGCCACTTCCTTTGCCTCGTTGGTGCTTCCTTGACCTCACCGCCGCTTTAGCAATCTCACCACAACATCGCAAGGATGGGAGTGTCTTGCCGGCCAATGTGCCCGCCAGGGGCAGTGTTACATGCACAAGGTGGCTGATTGCACTCGCTAGGACAAGGACAACGCGAGCATTTTTTTTCTTGTAATTAAAAATTGTATCACAGGGGTTCTCAAATGCAAGCAACAGCCTGCGATGAGCAAAGATCATCACAGACCCTTGGCCTCAGGTGGTTCAGAAACCACATGTGATGCAGTATCTGAACCACTTGAAATAAGGGATCTTATAGCAGTGACAGCATGGCGAAATGAAATGAATGCTCGTCTTAGAAGTGCAGTTTTTCTACTCATAGTAAGTATGTCCACATACTATCTATGCTGTTGGTGCATGAATAAAAGAAATCATTAACATAATATTTTATCGTGGAAAATTTTGGTTCATGGACATGGAAAAAAACATTTTGTTCTTGATTATTTCGTTCATGAACATGGAAAAAAATATTAACACAATATTTTTTATTTGAATGTGAACCCTATCAGATGAATTAAATCACCATCGAATGTTACTAAGTATTTAATAAAAAAATTTGTTTATGAATTAGTTGGTTGCTCTCACGTTCAGGAGAGAGGAGATGATGAATGAATAAATGGACAGAGTGGAGAACTTGAGAATGAGAAGGAAAGGATTGGAGGGTCTTTTACAAAATAAAAGGGGCTGCATAAGAAGAAAGGATAAAGTTTAGTGTTTTTTAAAAACCTTAGTACGAATCTTAAAGCAACTTGTATGGTGTAGATAGTACGTGAACACCTGAATTATGGGTGGAATTATGTTTCTCCTCGTCTTAGGGCATCTACAAATACGTGATATATACTAACTCTTTGTCATGCCATGTAGCATAATTACTGATATGAAGGAGAGAGAATAAAACTGACTCTTTGTGGAGAGTTGGACTCCAATACAGAATAGTCTTTAAGTTTATCATATTGTCTTTGTACACTGTTGTATTTAACATTGACTCTTTACATAGAATTAGTTTAAGAGATCGAGATGAGGTAGAGAGGTGGAAGAGTTAATATATGCCCAGCGCAGTCTAGTGGCTGTCCTGTCCTGCGCCTAGCTGTCAACGTGGGGTTTTTGCCTTTGACCAAGCCCAGCAGCATGATGATGCACTTGTCATCTAGTGTGTAGCCCCTGCTGCCGGAGTGGCATGACGAAGGCAGTACAAGCATTCGCCTTTTGGAGCCCCTAAAGTGTTTTCGGCCACCCGAAAGTGAAGACCTATCTTTAGAAACCGAGCAACTGAAGACTGAAGAGTGGTGGGTATGAGAGCTAGAACCGTTTGGCTAGTATAAATGTCGGCCTGTTTGGAACGCGAGAGTTTCACAGCAAACAGCTCAATTCTTGTAGGATTTGGGAAAAATTCAGTGCATTAGACGGGGTATAAATGTTGTGAGCAAGCTGTAAAAGAAAGTCGTTGCAGTTTTAAGGTTGTGAGCAAGCTGTAAAAGAAAGTCGTTGCAGTTTTAAGGACATTCTCGCACACCGTATGTTAGCTATGCATAGTGAAAGATTGGTTTTTTTGCGCTGGCAAAGTGGCAGCAAGTTGCTGCATCCAAATATTTATCCTGGCTTAAACTATCACAACTTGGGTAATCTCGTAAGTCGGAACAACAAGCATATCTCTTCGGTTGGTTGTGAAGATACTTGATTCAGAACTTTAGAAGAAAAGAATTGGTGCCAAAATATTTTCAGGAAATCGTGCTACATTATAGTCACATGCCAAGTTGCCAACCTCAACTGCATGATGTCCTTGAGAAAAATGATGTAGCAAAATATTGGGTTCGCTCATGGTCTTTCAAGAATGGAGGAGGTATGATGAGGTGGCGGTGACTCTGAATCGAGGACATGTCCAAAACGAGGACAAACTTCCCAGGGTTTTTTCATTTCTGATTTGGTAGGTTGGAGTTTTCAGAGTTTCGATATGACCAATAGAATCACCATGATTCAAATTGGTCTCTGAACACTTCCTCCTAATCTTGATAGGTCGCAATTGAGTACATTTTCCTGGACTGGGTACACACGTTATTCCTGCTGTATTTTCTTGATCGAAGAATCTAAATCATTCAGGCAGACAACAATGTGCAATACAACTCTTTGCAGGCTAGCAGCATGCAAGTTGCTCAAATTCTAGACCAGGGAGAGTTGTAACAGGCAACAAGGGGTCCAGTCAGATACTCCCTGCGATCCAAATCTGAATCCAATTTTTTTAAAATCAGATTTGCTTGCCCATACGCACACACTACAGATGGAAAATTGCAGGACATCTTGACATTGTTTAGTCACAAATTTATCTGCAGTAAATTAAGGTTTCATTCTACATGATTGGAAATGCAATTAGAAAATAGCGTGGTTCCCTGCATCAGATTGACTAGTTTCTGGAGTTGATTAACACCCGCATCATTGATTTCAGTGCTTCTGCTATCTGGAGAAAACAACTTTAATCAAACTGCTAGCTGAATGTAGCATTGTTAATTCAAGTCCAAGTGACCAGTGCTGAGATTTCTAAACATGTATGTGTGAAGACATCCATGTCCATCCATGGATCAAAGTCATCAACTAAATCTTACTGATCTTCAATATCATATAAATATTAGTAATAAATTATTATATGCTTACCTGAATACAACAACTGCAGTGAACCTGGACTGCTCATGGAAATGATCTCAGATGCACAGTTCAGTTGTTCTCCAGATAGCATATATCAACAGAATTATCTTCAGGGTGCCTAAGTTACTGCACAAAAGCCAAAGGGAACAAAAAATAAAGAAGAGAGCACATGCATCATGTCCTTCTGCAGATGAGAATCCAATGACTGTCACAAGAAAAGAAATACTCATGGCAACAGGCCAACTTCCAGCCTGGAGCATGCCGAATTCTGGGATAACTTCTTACCAGATCCATATACAGATACGGTTAGTAAGATATCGTCATCTATATTAAGCATCATACAAGTTTGCACAAGTGATGGGGAAGTTGCTGACCTATAAGTAGATAAGGATCCAAACTAGCAACTGAGTCTGTAGAAGAAACTTTAATGGGGATGTACTTTCTAGTAAGTGTTGAAAATATGCGTTAGCTTCGGATCTGTAGCTAATAGGGTTGATGATTCTTGCGTGCTTAAGTTAGTTTCTTGTATGATGCAGTGAACCTAGAGACTGTCGAAAATTTCATTGAACCTAGCGTTTCTTGCAGAATCTACTGAAATTTGGAGATGCTACTAACTTGAAAATGGTATCATGAAAAAAGAGAAGGCAACTCCATCTTCTTTCTAGTAAGATGCTTTGGATCCTTCTACATTTTGTAGCTATGAGGAACTTGTTCAAGTTTTCTTTTCCTTGAAAATGAACCGGCATTCGAATCCAGCAAGGACAAAAGAATTACAAGTTAAAAAGCAACTTCTACTTCTATAAAGTTGAAATCAAGTAGTGCTAAGGGTTGACAAAGAAAAACACATATGACAGAAGAAAAGCACATCGGTAGAAATAATGTATTTATTGCAGTATTTTGCTGAAAATAAAGAATTGCCGAGGATTCAGTTAGACCAAACAACATTAATGAAGCAGCTCCTCTTAAGCAGGAGAGAGGAAAAAGACAGAGATGAGTAAGAACACATGAGGGAGAAGGTGAGTTGGAGAGTCTGCATGCCAGCACAGGTGAGCAGTCCAGAAATCACAGCCGTTAACCGTATCTGCTCTTCTCCTGTAACTGTCAGTCCATTCACCAAATGGCTTGTATTAGGGTTAACGCTCCTATATATCCTGAATTCCTCCTGATCACTGCAGCTGAGAGCATCAAAGGTTTTGCGCACACACACCGGGGGCAAAACTAGCCATTGTCACAGATGAATAAAAAAAAAGAGAGGAAAAGCTGATGCAACAGGAAACCAGAAACTCCCTTCTGCTTCCTGTTCCCCGGTTCTTACTGCATCTGAAGTTTCAGTGCGTCCATTGCCAGTGATACCTGAACAGACACATATGCATTGCTCCCTTGGAAGTTATAGTGGTTCACTTTACGCACATATCTCTTCTATTAATGGTCTAGGCAAATGAGCTAGGATGGATCAGAGGGTCGAGCCTGGGAGATCTACATGAAAATCAGTGTTGCTGATGTTGCATTGTACGTATACGGTACGGTTGCACGATGGCCAGTACATTGGCCTAACGCAGCAGTATGAATTGGTCCGGGTTACACGGATCCCAGAAAAGATATTGTGATTTAAGATTAGTTTTTCCTGCGTCAGACTTGGTATAAACGGTAAGAGCATCTCCAACAGAGTAGCCAAATCTCACCCTCCATATCCCTATATGGCTGACCATCCATAAATATTCTCACTCCATATTACCCCACCACTCCAACAAAACATCCATATTTCACCCTCCATATTCTTCTCTTCAATATTTTAATAATATCCTATAACTACCAATATATTTTAAAAATACTAACATATTACTATATACATCCATTTGTTAGCATAATTTGGCAACTATTACTAAATTTCCAATGAAAAAATAAACTATAAATATTATGCCTCAAAACCCTCTCCAAATCACCCCTCTCTTAATCCCTCATTACCCTTAACCCTCTCTCATCTTCTCTCAACCCCCCCCCCAACCGACACCTCCCCTGTCCAGCGCCATCTCCTTCCACCGGCCACCACCCTCCACCGGCGTCCCTCCCTCCCATCCCCTCCCTTGACCTCGCCTCCCTCTCACCGACCGGCGACCTCCCCTCTCACCCTCCACCGGTGACCTCCCTCTCCCCGCCGCTCCCTCCCCGCCCCTCCCCTCCCATTCCACCTCCCCGGCGCACCTCCCTCTCCTCCCTCTCGTCATTGGCACACCTCCACAACATGGCCCTGTGCCGCCACACTCATGGGCCAGAGGGGAGGGCAGGGAGTGGGCTCGCCAGCGCCGCCGCTCCCAGATCTGGAGTGGCTTGGCTATGCCGATCTGGAGTGGGGCGGGCTGCGGGAGGCGGATCTGGCTAGCTGGCGGCGGCTGCCTGGCTGTGCTGGAGCAGTGGCGGCGAGTTCCGGCGCGAGGAGCCGAGCTCGGTGCGGGGGCGCGTTCCGAGAGTTCGACTCGGAAGGGAGATGGCGGGTACGCGGCCTCGGGGGAGCGGCGGTTGATGGATGGAGACCGGGGGGACGCACGCCAAAGATGGCGTTCGGGGAGGCGAGGATGGCATCTGCTCTAAAAATAGCGTCCGTGATAGCGTTGCTGTTGGAGTTCGTTTTTTTGGCTTCAACACGCTATTTTGGAGATAGGAGGCTGGGATGGAGTCTCTGTTGGAGTTGCTCTAAAAGGTTGATGTGATTTAAGATTAGTTTTTCCTGCGTCAGACTTGGTATAAGCTGTAAAAGGTTGATGCATACCCAACACAGGTAACTGATGAAACCAGCAGTGAAGGCAGTTCCTGTTTTAAACAGACAGAACACTCCAACTCGACACTTTGTTTAATCATACAAAAGGAGCACAAGAGAGAGCTGTTCAGTTACCTACTTGCCTGCCCATCACACTGGATATGCACTTAGATGAGGGGGAAATAAGCAAACCAATACATGCTTTTGAACAGAGAAAACACCTAACAATGCAATAGTACCTTATAATAGAGCGAAGAACATGAAGATTGGAATGAATTGGCAGAGCAATAACTAAACAGAACACCAAGGGTTGATATTTACCATTATTACAAAACTAGGGGAACAACTTGTCTCATAGAAACCAGTAGTTGGGGACAACTGGTCATCGCTTGAAGAAATGCATTGCTTGGTTCTTTGGTTGGCCATTAATTAATCACAGCCAAGAGAACAAAAACACAGCAAGTTGATATTGGAGAACCAGCAGTTGGGCATTAGTCCCATCTTCTCTCCAGAAACTACCATGGTTGGACTTAGAATAAATCAAAGTAGACCATTGTGTCCTTGGCCATGATTAGCAAGAGCAGCTTGAAGTATATCAAAGCCCACTTTCTGGTGATATCGTGGTGGACATAGTCCAGAAATATCTCCTTGTGGAACATGTAGACTTGATGGAATACTGACATGACCAGAAGAGAAGTACTGATGCTGTTCTTTGACACAAGAAGCAGAGTTGGGATCATGTAAAATGTAACTTTTGTTAGTAGCTCGGACCGCCTCACTTTCAAGCTTTCGCTAGTCAATGGACTGCTTCTGTGTTTGGCAATAGTTGCTTCTAATGGGCTGAATGCTGTAACCTTCGCTGAGGCCTCCTGAGTTTTCAGCGCATCAGATTGTACCATCCCAGCAACTGTCTTAGGCGATGTCTGAGAGGTCTACAAGAATAAGAAACTTTGAAGTTGCAAGCATCTAACATTGACAGGTGGGAAGTAGGAAAACAAATTAAAAACAAAAGTTCTATATAATTGGCAGTGGGGACACACCTGCACCTGCTGAACAGAAGATCCAGCACCAGTAGAAAACCAACGAGGTAATACTTGTGTGCCATTGAGTCGAGATGCCTGCTCATATCCTAGAATCTGTTTGCATGTGAGAACATAAGATGGGACCAGAAAAATAAATTATCACGTGTACTACAAAATTATCCATAGAACAATGCAAAGATAATAGAAGCATATATAAACAGCAAGTTCATTAAAAATGCACAATGTGGTTATCTTACAAATGAAGTTTGCTAAACATTAGTTATCACTGATCAGTTAAGCAAACAAAATGTACCACTGGTCTTTTAGTCTTTCATTGGTAAGAGAATTAGTAACTAGATAGGACAGACTCATAAACCATGCGTTAGAAATCCTACTCTCTGTGCAAAGTAAAAGCTGGACTGTGAGATAAGTTAGTTCATCACAGACCACAGAAGAAGAATCACCATTGACCAGCATATGAAGCTTGTGTGAAGCAAAACCGATGAAATTCACACCAAGTGTGTTGTGTCCTATCTACACCACTAGGTAGTCAGGTAGGAAACACAGAGTACATAAGAATTCACAGAAGTGTACGAATGTGGCAAATAATCCTAGACAATTCTGTCAAACTTTTTGGATCTGCAATACCAAAGATAATAACTACAAAATGGATGGCACCCAACAAAAGTATCAACAAAAGTATCAACTCCCACAAGGAAAGATTGTATATCAGCAATCACCCTCATTGAACCATGTTAGCATGGCAAAATAATTGCAAAGAGGATCTTCAGATATCTCATATCTGTGAAGGTATGGAGCATTTATCCAATCGGTCCCTAGTTCAGGTTGGAACTTAAGTGAAACACATTTGCAAAGCAACAAAAAAAAAGAGAAACAAAAAGTTCTATTTGTTTATGCAAACTTGCAAACTTTACTTTGAGCTTCACTGGCTACATCCGTAACTCAACTCATATGTTTAACTCTTACGCCACATAGAAGAACGCCAACCTCGCTATTTTGTTCAATTTCCAGCCTCAAATTTCATGACTTTGTCGATGCAATGAGTCAGCGCAAAGGCAAAGGAAAAGAGGCAGCAAGCTCATTTCACACCCACCATAACCTGCAATGAGCTTGACAAGGCAGGAGCATGCTCTACTCAATACTGTAATCCTAATCCTAATCATTCATGTTGTCCCTACCAGCAAGGCACAATATTTCCTTCACTTTCCCTCGTCGTACCCCAATGATCTCTACGAACCCACAACACAACTAGATACTACTACAAGCATAACTAGAATAACTAACTACAAATTTCCTCTATTGATCAGGCCTATAAGCTGGCAATCTGATAACTCCCCGAAACTCGCTGATCATAACACAACTACCTAACACCGTCGCATATCGGAATCAAGCATTCGGAGAAAAACATCAGATCAAGCACGAACGAGTGGGACATCTCGCTTACGACCCCATTACCCAAACATGCCGTGCACTGATCTGATCCAGACAGCCACTTCAGTCGAAATAATCCACTATGTATGTCTGTGTGTGTGTGTGTGTGTGTGTGTGTGTGTGTATATATTGAGAGAGAGAGAGAGAGAAGGGGAGTGGAGGGAGGGAGGTGAACCTTGGGGAGGCCGAGCGGTGAGCCCGTCGCGGGTTGCCATGGCGAGAGAACGGCGGGATCGCGGGGGAGGGAGGAGAACGTGCGGAGATACCGGGCGCCGGCGAGCGGCCCCGGCGCGGCCGCGTCGGCGCGGGAGACGGCGAGCGCTAGGGCTTTGGATCGGGTCAGGAATCGCGACGCCATTCTCTCTCTCTCGCTGTTTCCGGGGAAAGAAGGTGGTAGTAGAAGACAAGCGAGTACACGTAAGCAGTCATGGGCCTGGCCCAGTTTCGCAGCCCACATACAGAGAGAAGAGAAACAGATGTGAGAAGTCATGGGGGTAGCAAGGGGTTCAGATTTGAAGCTAAATGGTTACAGGAGGAAGGTTGTGAAGAGATTATCAGTAATGCATGGTCTGTTGCTTCACTCCGGGGCGAGGATAATCTATCAAAGAGATTAATGAGAGTAGGAAGAGACCTTCGTGACTGGGACACTAATGTATTAGGTGAGGTGGAGAAAAGAATTAAAGCGATCAAAATGGAACTGGAGAAAGTCAGAAGGGCTCCAATCGACCAGACTACAGTGTCTCGAGAACACTTCCTACGAGAGAAGCTTGACAGGCTTGAGCATCAGCAAGACATATTCTGGAGGCAGAGGGCTCATGTTAAATGGTTACAAGTGGGAGATAAAAATACCGCTTTTTTCCATGCTTTTGCTTCGGAAAGGAAAAAGAAGAACACTATAAAGAGAATTAGAAGAGAAGACGGCATGTGGGTCGAGGGGGAGAGTCAATTGAAGGAACATGTAGCAAGTTATTTTTTCAATCTCTTCACCTCTACGGCTGGGCCAAGTAGCGATGAAGTTCTCCGAGAGGTTTCGCCAAGAGTTTCTGAGCAAATGAATGAAAGCCTTTGTGCGGAGTATACTGAAGAGGAAGTAAAAGCAGCAGTTTGGAGTATTGAAGATCTTAAAGCACCCGGGCCCGATGGAATGCCAGCAATTTTTTACAAAAGGTTTTGGCATATTGTGGGTGATCAAGTAACAAAAGAAGTTCTTAACACTCTTAGAGGTGGTCAAATGCCGGAGGGGTGGAATGACACCATGGTGGTGTTAATTCCAAAATCTGCAAACCCACAAAGCCTGAAGGATTTAAGGCCCATCAGCCTCTGCAATGTCGTCTATAAGGTGATCTCTAAAGTAATCTCAAATAGACTGAAATTTATTCTCCCTGATATTATATCTCCCAATCAAAGTGCCTTTGTACCAGGTCGTATAATCTCAGATAATATCCTCCTGGCATATGAACTAACGCATTTTTTACAGAGAAGAAGAAGTGGCAAAGTAGGTTACGCTGCGGTGAAACTAGACATGAGCAAGGCCTATGACCGCGTGGAATGGAAGTTTTTGAAAAACATGATGCTTAAACTAGGATTTGCCATTGACTGGGTAAATTTGGTGATGAAGTGTGTTACAACAGTAAGATACCAAGTCAAGGTGAACAAAGACATGACAGAGATGATCATACCCCAAAGAGGATTGCGTCAGGGAGACCCTCTCTCACCCTACTTGTTCCTTCTTTGCGCTGAGGGGTTCTCGGCTATGCTATATGGAGCTGAAAGGAAAGGCAGCCTGTGCGGCATCAAACTCTGCAGAGAATCACCAAGTGTGAGTCACCTCTTGTTCGCAGATGATTCTTTGGTGCTATTTGAAGCTAGTGCAAGCAGTGCTCAAGCTGTAAGTTCCATATTGGATAAATATGAAGCTTGCTCAGGGCAAATGATTAATAAAGACAAATCAGCCATCCTTTTCAGCAAGAATACAACTCAAAGTCAAAAGAGAGAGGTGATGGACATTATGCATATATCATCTGAAGGTTTTAAAGGTAGATACCTGGGAATGCCAGCTCTTATAGGAAAGGCAAAAAACAAGAACTTTCCAGTATATTAAGGAGAAGATTTGGAACAAAATCCAGGGGTGGAAGGAAAAATTGCTGTCAAAGGCAGGAAAAGAAATACTGATTAAAGCAGCAGCTCAGGCTATACCTGTGTACACCATGTCATGTTTTGACCTTACAAAGTCCCTATGTGACGACCTCAGCTCCATGATTAGCAGATTTTGGTGGAGTCAAATGGATAAGGTTAACAAGATACATTGGACAAGCTGGGAGATGCTATCTAAACCGAAGAGAGTGGGGGGACTTGGTTTTAGAGACCTACATTCTTTTAACTTGGCCATGCTTGCGAGACAAGCATGGAGGCTCCTCCAAAACCCCTCATCCCTATGTGCTAGAGTTCTAGCAGCAAGACACCACCCGAGTTGCAGCATTATCGAAGCAACGCCGAAGAATGGAATTTCTTATGCATGGCGTAGCATTTTAAAAGGTGCCCAGCTCCTGAAAAAAGGATTGATCTGGCGAGTAGGAGATGGTAGAAGCATAAAGATATGGTCAGATCCTTGGATACCGAGAGGTAGCACCAGAAGAGTAATCTCAGCGAGAGGAAGACACTTGGTCACAAGGGTTGCAGATCTCATTGATCCAGGTACAAATACCTGGGACAAGCAACTGGTACAGCAGACCTTTACACTGAAGACGCTGAGATCATTTTACAAATCCCCATCCAGGACCATACTAGTGACTTCATCGCCTGGCATTTTGATAAGAAAGGAAAATTTTCGGTGAAATCAGCTTATATGGTGGCTGTAGACTGTGCAGAACGAGAAACATCTCATGGACAGGCATCCAGTGCATCGAGTAACAGTGAAGTTACAAATTTTAAGTGGAAGAAACTTTGGGCCCTCCCCCTGCCAAATAAGATATTGCATTTCTTGTGGCGTCTAGCAACAAACAGTTTACCTTTAAGAATGAAACTTAAGAGGAGGGGTTTGGACGTGGATACTCGATGCCCAATATGCTTTAGATTTGATGAGGATGGAGGACATTGCTTTCTAAAATGTAAAACCGTGAGAAAGGTATGGTGTTTAGCTCAAATGGAGCAAATCAGACTGAAACTACTTCTTTGCACTAATTCTCTAGGTCTCCTGGAAGAAGTGTTTCGGCTGAATGAAGAGGAATGTTTGAAGGTGTGTATCTTACTCTGGTTAATATGGCATCAAAGGAACAAAGCCAATGCTGGAGAGACAATCAAATCCCCAGGTGATATATTATCGTCTGTTAATTACTATGCTAATGAATATAGGAACTTCAAGCATCGAGGGGCGACCCAAAAGCAGGCAAACACCCAGAAATGGACCCCTCCGCCGAGTGAGTTTCTAAAAATAAATACAGATGGTGCTTTTCATGAAGTATCACATTCTGGAGGGTGGGGTTTTACTGTAAGAGATGATCGTGGAATGCTTATTGCCGCAGGTGCAGGAAAACTGGAGCATATCTCTGATGCCCTTCATGCTGAAGCACTAGCGTTGTTGAATGCACTTAATGCAACTGCCCAGATGGGATGTAACCATGTCATCTTCGAAATGGATTCCGTGGTACTGAAGCAAGCGATCTCGAGCGAGGAATATGATCTAGCACCACTTGGAACTCTGTTTCAGGAGATTAAACTGCAAATGAATGTTGCATTTAATAATGTAAAACTCAATGTATGTTCAAGGTCTTGTAACAATGCAGCGCACGTTTTAGCGGCACATGGTGCTTGTCTAGGGAATGGCACTTATGAAATCTGGTTAGGCCATTTCCCTGAAGTTGTAATGAACTCTGTAGCTGGTGATTTAACCAGCATGTCAATGTAAGGGAATACCAAATGTTCCTTTCAAAAAAAAATACTTCCGAGGGTCCGTGTACCCATAACATTGTAAGTGATGTATGTGAGTTGTTTGCATTCGTTTTGTACTAAAAATTTTATTATTTTTTAAATGTCATTTTTGTGTCGGTGATTTTTCAAATATTATTTAGAAAACTAAAGTATGGTTATGTGAATTCAGGAAAAGAATTGCATCAGATAACATGTGGTTGAATTTTCTTGAGCGGTGAAATTACTAGCTATGTTCTGCCTAGCTGTGCCATGCTCCTAAAGGTTGAGAATAGTATCAATTGTTTACCTCCATATAACAAAGGGCAATTCAACACGATCATCACATATCTAATGAGGGCGAAAGGGCAGATAGGGCGGTTACTGCCTTCTTAATTAAGTTATTTAGGCTTATTCTACCGACATCCACAGGCAGGCACCAATTGATTCCCTCTATTCTTCGAGTGCCTAGTCGGCGTCGGAAATGCATTGCCTACTTATTCCTGCAGATTTATTCCGACCTCGACGTGGAAATTCTTGATGATGCTGTGGTGACACGTCGAGAATACAAAGTACGTAGGCCATTGAATAAAGGGGTTTTAGCCCAATGGCATCCGAAAAATGTGATGCATAATGTCCACACTCGAAGGGTATTCTTTGTCATACTGAAGTGGCAAGAGCAAGCATTTAGAGTGGATCTAAACCTAGCTTATCAGAAAGCTAATGAATCATCGGCTGGAGCATTGAATTCGATCGATACCACCATCCGTTTTATATATATATGGAGTAATAACTAAAGTTCATTCTATCTCGAATCTTAATTCACCCTCATTTTTACTTATTCGGAACATCATTTTAAAAAAGCATATCATAGTACGAAGTTTAATTTATTACATCAAATAATATTTAACTGTAGAATTTTGGCCCCTCCCAAAAGCAAAGATCACAAAAGTGGTAGAACCTCTTGACAGAGAACATATATTCTTCCCCGGTTAGCCACAGTCTTCTCTCTCCAAAAGAAAGAAGATTAGCCATAGTCCCATGGCTATCTCCTTACACCTCAATTAACCCTGCAATTTCTCTCAAACAAAAAATTAAGCCTGCAATGTTGCAGTGACCAACTCCTCCTCTCTGCGCACTTGCCCGTCGTCATCTATAAATAAGCAGCACCGTTCGGTCATCACCATCATAAAAACTCCAAGAAACAATTGCATATAGCTAGCTCAAGTGAAGCGAGCTGAGATCGATCCATCCATCCATTGAGATCTAGAGAGAGTGAAGCAACTCGATCGACAATGACGGAGAGGGTGACGAAGCTGGCGTCGCAGCGAGCTGTGGTGATCTTCGGGACGAGCAACTGCTGCATGTGCCACACGGTGAAGACGCTCTTCACGGACCTGGGCGTGAGCTGGACAGTGCACGAGTTGGACAGGGACCCCCGGGGGAAGGAGGTGGAGAGGGCGCTCGCCCGCATGGTCGGCCGGAGCCCGCCCGTGCCGGCGGTGTTCATCGGTGGCAAGCTCGTCGGCCCCACCGACCAGGTCATGTCGCTGCACCTCGCCGGCAAGCTCGTGCCGCTCCTCCGGGAAGCGGGCGCCCTGTGGCTCTAGAGCCAATGCCAACGTACGCCTGATGCATTGCATGCGTATACACAATACAGTACATACGTGATCACTGAGGCAAGTGAGTAGTGGTCATATATATAATGCGTGCAGCTATAGCTACTTAATTTTGGGAAGGTCATCAAATTAACAGCCATGATCTTCCAGTTGTACTTCTTAATTGTAATCATGTAAGGGGAGGGAAGAATGCTTTTGAAAGAAATGAGTGTTTTGAGAAGGAAAGATTAAAGCTTATAAGTGTATGTTTATCTTGTTGTCGTTGCTTTGATATGCTTTTGCTTTACCTGGTTGTTGTGCTAAGACCGTTGAGAGAATCGATTACTATAGTATACTAGCTAAATACCCGTGCGTTGCTACGAAATAACATTAAAAAATAGAGTTATTGATCAAACATTGTATTTCATGGACACATGTGTCAAACACTAGTTGTGCGTCTTGCCGACTCTGATTCTTTCTAGATGGCTTGAACCGGAGAGGTCCCCACGGTCGGCGCCATCTGTCGACGATTGGTAAACCACCGATCTTACGGTATTCGTCGAACTATTATACTTGGGGGGTAGGGACCTCTAGGGCACAAGGCCAAGAGATCTGACAGCAAGAAAAAAACTCTTTTTATACAGGTTCGAGCCTCCCTCAGGATAAGAACCCTACATCATGTTCGTATATATTGATCAGGGAATAGTCTTACAAGGGATGTGTATGTTAGTTGCTACCCTAGGCCTAATCATAGACTAATCCGACTAGTCCCACTGAGCTCGACTCTTTCGAGGTGGCAGGAATAGCTAGGGCTTCTGGATCTGGAAAGACTTGTTGGATCTAACTCAACTTGTCCTCCCCTCTGGGATTGCTGATCCTTTTATAGGGGTTCATCTAGTCGTACCGATCATGGACTTTGACCTAGGTGAGATTCTGGCTTCCTTAAACATCGGGATCGCCTCCCTAGTTTAAAGGGTATCTTCTCTCCTTACGAGCGGTTACCTTATCTTCCTGGGATCCTTACCGGGCACGTGGCATATTCCGGTAATCCAGGGAATCGTACGCGGATATTTCCTAATATACGGAATACCGTACTATCCATCGTCAAATTTGTTCTTGTGAGCACAAGATTAAAAAAATCTATTTTTATTTGTTGGTGGTAAAGATGTGACACCACTATAAAAGGTATGACAATACCATCACTACTAACTCGAATATTATATATAGTAAAGATACTCCTGCTTCATGGAGTACTACTCTGCATATATTATGTCAAACTGCATGCTCATTTGGGCCCCGGCCGTTGCGGCGATTCAGAGACAAAAAGTGCAAATATATCGGCTAATGCTGGTGATTAATTTGGCTTAGTTATATATAGCTCGTGCTAGCTTCTAAAAATCACTGTCATGGCCTCATGGCAAAGCAAATTCATGTAATAGGCTAGCTTTAATCTCTTGCCAGAGCTACATCCTTTCGTTTGGTGCAAAAACGAAGTCATCGAAACAAAAGTGTAATACATACGCATGGGAATAAGAAAGAAAAAAAATATCAGTCTCAAATATGCAGGGGAAAGCTGGCGAACAAGAGAAAAGGAGCAGGCACGGTAGGGTATGCCACGTACGTCGTCGTTGAAAAATCCACGTATATATGAAAGGCCGGCCTGTCAGTCGCCTATTAGCCTCTCTCTCTCTCTTCCTTTTTACGTTTTGCGAGCAATTAATGGTGAAGCAAGGCCAAGAGTTGTGCCAAGACCTTCAACGCTCTAGATAGGACTGTTAATTAGGTGTGGTGCACGCTTGATTAACTTTAATCTGAATAAACACTGTAGCAGAAGAAACTGTGGGCTACCAATAATGGCTTTCATCTCGAAAAGAAAAACTGTGGGCTACTATAGTTCTGCAAGTGATAGCGCTATCGCTTTTGCGCCTGCCGGGGCAGACAGATCGATCGAACATATTCGCGCCGCCCTCTTCACGCACACTGTGGCGCGTCGACCGGGTGCGAGCTGCTGTGAACCATCATATCGATCGTGTCGAGATTCATGGATGTGTATGTACATTCACCGTCACTCAGTCGATCGACATGGCCGGCCGCCTAGCTCCCTTGCGTGGAGTGGATCAGTTCGCTCGGAATCGAAGATTCAAAGGTCGTTCTCACTTTCGCAAAACCGATGCATGGATCGATGCTAGCTTTTGCATATTTTGCATAACCTAGGACGTGTTGCAAGTACGCGCGTGCGCACTGGCTATTGGAATATAAAGCAATATAATAAAATAAATCTGAAAGGATAATATGACTAAACACAGTGAATCAAATTTAGACATGATCAACAGCAAATGTATTATCTCACATCATATATCTAGATCACAGATTAACACGAGTGCAGCTAGCAACACCGCAACCAATTCTATCTACGGTACCAGGAAATTTACCGGAGATGTGGAGAAGCGACGTAGCGAAACTTGCCGCAAGGAAGAGGCCGATGCAGCGTGGCTCGGCGCAGCAAAGAGATTGATGCCGAGACGAGATCGGTGCAGCGCAGTAGATCGAACAGCAGCGAGCAGTCGCACAGACGCTTCCCAAAAACTTTATTCGCTCTCTCCCGTACAGGATCTCAAGAGCGGAGGGTTTCAGAGATCTGCTCTCCCGTCGCTCGGTGCATGCCAAGGAACGAGATGGAGAAGACCTGGACGACGGCGTAGCGCGGGTGAAAAAACAGAGAACATATTGATTTTTCCGGGTGTGTTTTCGTCTGGAAGAAAAGACTTCTTATAGACAAGCCGCCACGACTTTCGATCCGATTCGGACGCGAGTACGGCACACGTTCCGGACACGATCCGAACTCGGTTACGGTGCACGATCCGAACTAGGTTTGGATCCTTATCCAAAATCGTGTGGCACTTATCCGCAAGATCCCAGAGGCACACGAAGTTTCTCTGCTGTTCCAACGCACTGTTTATATACTAGTCTTTCCAGTGAAGACCTGTCAAGGTTGAACTTCCACCTAAAACTTCAAGCTACACTTATCCACAACTACACAATTGACTAAGTCTTGAATTAGCAGTTTTGTGCGAGTAAGCTTTACTTAAAGTCTTGACCAGTACTAAGCCGCCAAAAGACTTCCCCTCCGGTGGAGCTTATACGTCATACTCCTTGGTCTCTTCATGAACTTCTTAGAGAGCACCCAAGTCTCACAGACTGCGACGTTTAACAGTCTAGCTCACTTAGGTGTGTTCTTTCAAGAATACCCTGTAGGACGGCATCTTTGCTGGTTAGAGCCACAGAACACATTAAGACAAAGTCATCTTGCCTTACAGTCATGAGAGTACGGCATCTTCACTGGAGTGGGTTACAATTGTACTCTCTCAGTTAACCAAACAATTTATTTTTCCCAAGTCCTACTTCACGGGATCTCCGATCACATAGGTTGGGTTGCCACTGTGGTATAACTCACATGGGTCTCATTCCCATCTCCTTCGATGCATTGTCTATCACATTCCGTGATAAACCCTTTGTGAAGAGATCTGCCAGATTCTTGGCCGTTGGAATGTAATCCAGAGCTATCACTCCGGAGTTTCTCAGTTTTTCGACAGACTTCAATCTCCTTTTCACGTGCCTCGAGGATTTTATATTATCCTTTGCACTGTTCACTTTAGCGAGAATTGTTTGATTGTCACAGTTCATGAGAATAGCCGAAATAGGCTTATCTCCAACTGGCAAATCCATCAATAGTTCACGCAGCCACTCAGCCTCAACGGTGGCTATATCTAATGCTGTAAGTTTTGTTTCCATGGTTGACCTCGTCAATATGGTCTGCTTGCAAGACCTCCATGAGATAACAGTACCGCCAAGAGTGAACACATATCCACCCGTAGCCTTAATCTCATCAGCATCAGAAATCCAATTAGAATCACTATACCCTTCGAGTACAGCAGGATACCCGGAATAGTGAATTCCATAAGTCATTGTACCTTTCAAGTAGCGCATGACTCGTTCAAGAGCATGCCAATGATCATCTCCTGGATTTGAGGAAAACTGGCTCAGTTTGCTTACAGCGAAGGAGATGTCAGGCCGAGTAGCACTAGCTAGGTACATGAGTGACCCAATGATCTGAGAATATCTCAGCTGATCTTTTCCTAGTCCCTGATTCTTTCGAAGCATCGTACTAGGGTCATAAGGTGTTGGAGCAGATTTGCTCTCCGAGTAGCCAAAAACGGCTCAGCATTTTCTCCACATAATGAGATTGTGAAAGTGTGATCTCATTCTCACCCTTGATCAGCTTGATGTTTAGAATTACATCAGCTTCTCCTAGATCTTTCATGTCAAAACTTTGAGACAGAAAAGACTTAACCTCATTTATTTTGTTAAGAATTGTCCCAAAGATCAGTATGTCATCCACATACAGACACAACATTACTCCTTCACCCCCACTATAGCGATAGTATACACATCTATCTGCTTCACTGACTGTGAAGCCTTCAGATAGTAGGATTGTGTCAAACTTCTCATATCATTGCTTAGGTGCTTGTTTTAGACCATACAAAGATGATCTGCAACTTACACACCATGCTCTCTTGACCTTTTATTATAAATCCATCAGGCTGTTCCATATAAATTTCCTCATCCAGCTTTTGATGAACGATAAGACTATGTGAGGCAGCGAAAGACAATAATACCCGAATTGTGGTCAATCTGGCAACAGGTGAATAAGTATCAAAGAAATCATCGCTTTCCTTTTGGGTATATCCCTTGGCCACAAGCCGTGTCTTGTACTTTTCAATGGTACCATCAGGCCTAAGTTTTTTCTTAAACACTCACTTGCATCCAACTGGTTTGCACCTATAGGGACGCTCAGTGATCTCCTAAGTTCCGTTAGCGATAATGGAATCCATTTCACTACGAACCGCATCTTTCCAGTACTCTGCATCAAGAGATGCATATGCCTCTGAAATAGTTTTGGGAGTATCATCCACAAGGTACACAGTGAAGTGTCACATCCCGATTTTCTAAAACCCGAAAATTAGGGCTTACAAAAACTTTTTGCGTTAATTTAGAAAGCATGTGCATTCTAGTAGAGGATGGTACCCGGCATAAACCCATATACCCCATGTACCCAAAACCCTGTTATCGTCCTACTCGACGAATGGAAAAAAACCCCTAAACCCGGCTCTCGATCAAAAGACCCGAACCGAGGTGATATGATCCTATTTAAACTCTAGTGCCCCACCAATACCTTCCCTGTCCGCGGAAACCTAAAACTTTACCTGGCCGTAACCCCTACCACGGTTGGTGATTTCTTTTATCGCTAACCCTAACGTCCATCCGTCTCGACAAACCCTAGTCCACTCCTACGTTACCCTTAGAATCCTCTTTCTCGACAAATCGCTCGAAACCCCACCTCCTCGTTCAGCGCTGCCTCACACCGATGCATATGTGTGAGTATGCCGGAAGTGTTCTCCCAAGACCTAGCCCTTATAACCTATTATGATTATCGATGCCACCACATATATGCAAGAACTCCCAAGTGCAGGTATGCACCTACACTCGCGGCACCCTGAACTCCAATGTCACGGAACCGAGACTCTGCCATTCCAGAGTGTTACTATGCATCCCCATCACCTTGCCGCACCCAGGAAGCTCTAGTCCCTCGGCCCGACCACCCTTTCGTATTAAATCCCCACTTCCATAGAAACCCTGATCGCGAGACCTGGCCATCCACGTCGTCTTTAAAAACCCTGAGTAAATTCATAGAACAGCCTGATGCCATAACCAATTATAATAACAATATACAATTCAAAAAAAAATATTGACATATGTAGTTGGTTAATCGTAGGGCAAAAATGCAATGTGAGCTGCATCCGCTATAAATATGCTTCGGAAAATTCCGATAAAATTACACGAGAATCCTTTCGCATGCGAGAGCACAAACACATATAAATATAGACAGATTTAGTTGAAAGTCTGCCGCAGATAACATCAAACACCTTCGCGAGGATTAGCTTTACGCATGAGATGATGAACAAGATCAGCAAGGATAGGTCCCACCCAGCTGCGAGATTCTTTTCTCTCGACCTTCCCACCATGTCTAAACTCTTGACCTCCCTTAGCTGCCACTGGATGGTCTCTTTTCCTTTGAACCCTAGCACTTGAGGTAACGTGGCGCATAAGAGCTGTCAAGTCCCTACACTAGAATCGAGATGCCCAGCTCTGCTGAACCCTTGAACACCTCACCCCAACCCATCTGATGCAAGAGGCACGCACGCATGCACTCAAGCAGGCCAGGACGCGCCAATGCCGCTCGAGGGCATGAGCTGGCCGCGCCCCGACAACCCCACAGTACGCCCTAGCACACCACTGTGCAGTCCTCGCATGCCCCAGCATGCTTAAGCAGCTCCAGCACGGGTCAACCGCCGTGGAACCCGTCGTCCGCCTCGTCTCCTTGGACGGCCATCTCCAGCTCAGCCACGTCAACCGAGCTATCCCATCCATGGGCTTGGTCTTGCAGCAGCACATGCCGCGCCGCCCGTCGGTTGCAGCGCGCCGCTCGCCGGAAGCACGTCGTCCAGCTCGCCACTTTGATGCTCGCGCCTGTCCTCCCTAAGCCAGCTCCGCGCTGCTGCTAGCTTTTCTCCCAGAGCCGTCCCATCCCTGAGCACCAACTCGTCTCAGTGCAGCCGCGCCGAACGCCGACAGCACGGCGAAGAAGCCGTCGAGTCCAGCGCCGACTAGCGAACCACGGCGAGCCACGGCCCCTTCCCAACCTCGCTCGAGCTTCGCGCCACCTGTCAGACCTTGGGAGCACCCCTGCCGCATCCCATCGGCAGCCCTGTGGAGCACAGCGGCGCCGGCCAGCTCAGCTCGCCACCGCGCCTATTTAAGAGCACCCGGAGCACCCGATCCTTCCCCAAGCCAGCCCTTCCTCCCCTCTGTTCAGCAGCAACCCAAGCTTTCCCCTTCCCCATTAGAGCCATCAGTAGCTCGGTTCTTCCCCTCCTCACCGTTCTTCTCCCTGCCACGGCTCGACACCGAATCCCCTCTGTTCCCAGCTGCCCAGGCAACAAACCGATTCCCTCCGAACTCCCTAGCCGAGTAAACCACGCCGGGAATTCACCTCCACCTCCTTGAGTTCTCTTCCCCTCTGCGGACCGTAGCCTCACCGCCGACCGCCCGTGTCTGAAGTGCCGCCGCCACCCTGTCTTAGCTGAGCGGCCAAGGTAAGCGGGAGCTCACTCCCGAACGGGTAAGAACCCAGCTACCTTATTAAGAGAAGGTGTCCCCTCCTGTTCCGTATCCCCAGCTAGAAAGCGTAAATCCAGTTATGCAGAAAGCGTAAAATCTCTAGAAAACCAGTCCAGCACCGGTTTCATCCGAGTTTGTTCGGTTCGGGTCCTTTCCGACCGGTTTTTGCAAATCCAATTCCGGTTCTAGAATCTTGAGGACAAAATACAACTTTTATGTTCACAGAGATTCGGAATTTGAAGAAGTTTTGAACCCGTAACATAAGAAGTTTAGTTTAGGGTTAAACGTTTATTAGCCTATGCCATGTATATACGTATGAAATTCGTTTTTCATTAGTAATCCAAGGCAACTTAAACCCCTGAAAATGTTTACAAGCTTACGGTTCAAATAAAAGTCTTAAAAACCAAATATCTCTTTTCAAAAATAGAAGAATTAAGTTAGGGCTTTGCTTGCATTTTCTTTAAATTAGCATGTACACCTTATACACCATTTCTAGGACAGCCAATACATTCCTTCCACCCTACCAGTATATCCAATACCTGCAAAAGCTCAGTAGTACATTGGGGCAAGTAAACTAAGTGATACAACCTTAAAAACATGAAAAATTCTATAATCTTAATCACGTCATTTTATGTGACACATATGAAGATACCCAATGTTTAGGGCATTCTCTATATTTGTGGACTTAAGCCCTAGAACCTCGAAACCACATCACGTCGTCAAGCTCCTATATACCCATCCTATCCTCCGTCGGATTATGCTCGGCCTTTCCAAACCCTAAACCCTATCTCGACGAAAACCCTTAATACCATCTTAGCCGTACCACTCCCTCTCAAGTATGCATACATCTGGCTTTGATTTGAGTTGTTTCGATTTGCTTCTTATTCGCTGATTTTCCGACGCGTAGTTGACGGAGTGAGAAACGTGCGCGCGGAAGACCTGGAGTCACCCCCACATCAAGATCAAGAGCAAGGACTGCCAGGCAAGCTATTTCCACCTTGACCATGTTGAATCCCATACTTATGAACATTAAGTATTTTGTTTGCAAACCTGCATGCTATATTGATATCGACGTAATTTTATGTTAGGGTAGTTACGCCGAGTAATTGCATATGAGGTAGGATCTGAAATCCAATCCTTGTCGCCCTAAGAATATTTAGTCGGTTGATATTCGACCGACCAATTAGGTAGGAATATAGGCTTTAGCCTTGCTTAGCCATGCTGTAGTAAAAACTAAGTTTTAACGATACGAAGGGTTTGGGATCAAAACCCTCGGTGTGTAAATGCATACCGAGGTGCCATTTACAAAGGAATGTTTATTAAAAACCCTGAATGAGATGATGGAGGAATTTGGATTCGGGCAGGAATGCTAAGGGAGTTTGGAGGTGGTAAAGTAGCCGGTCGCTACATGACAAATAAAATAGCCGGGTAGCCGGTTGCTACCCGAGGAGATGGTTGGATATGGAGTCCTGCTCGAATCAGTTAAGGACCGAACCTAAGTGCCGCTGAATCAGTTCCCTCACCGTACGTCCACATGTCCTTTATGGGAAGGACTGGACCTGGTACCCCGTCTAATGCCGGAGCCCGGAATCGTGGGAAGTTAGGTTGAAGTGCTAGTGGATCCGTGGAATCCCTAGAGGATCTCCACGAGACTAAGTAGGGGAAAAGCTCTTCATGGGTCTCACCGTATTGTGGGGGTAAAGCTCAGTAGAGTCCTACAAGGTACGTGGAACATGGTCCGACACAAAGGGGGAGAGTCCCATCTCTGTCATTCGAGATGAAGAGGGTCGGGTGGTCCTCCTAGCGAGTCCGGCTCTGGTGTGAACACGGGGGAAGGGTCTCGTTGTAATAACCCTGGCAGTATACTTGCAAAGTACTCCCTGGGTGACCTACATCTTGTGGGTAAAGCCGTACAACCTCTGCAGAGTGTTAAAACTATTCGAATAGCCGCGTCCTCGGTCATGGACATGAACTGGTAAGGCCACACACTGGTTAGACTGAGTTTTGTTTGTGAAAGCTGGGAAAAGGGATTAAGGACGTGGGCATGATGTGTCCACAGGGTGCAATTTACGCTACCCGGATTGGTAGCTAGGAATTGCTGAAGGAAAGGCTAGCTACACCGCCGGGGTGGTGTGAGCGGAAGCCGAAAGGGTAAGCGGTGATGAGCGCGGCTATCCCGCGGAGGAAATAAAGGAGAGGTAGCAAGGGCTACCACGGAGGATGATGTGATACGTTGGGATCGTTGTTTTACAAAGTTCGCTCTCAATCTATTACTGTTATTTACAATAAAGACTTACATTTCCGCACAACTGCAACTTAGGGTAGAGCCATCCCTTGATCTATTCCCTGCATGAAATATTGCCGTATATTTTCCCTTGTGGGAATAGCTTGCGAGTACATTCAATGTACTCACCTGGCTTGTTGATTTGGCCAGACAAAGGAGATATCAACTCCGAAGAAGCAATTACGATCGCGAACGCTAGGGCGTAACCCCCAGTTAGTTGCCTGTCGGGTATGGCATATTGATGGGCCACATCTTCGTTGGATTTTCCGCTGCAAGTTTATAGCCGTTGGGCTACAGGTATCAGATTATCGACCCTAAACGGTCTATTTAATTGCTTACGCATGTATGACAATGATATACAGGTTAACTCGTGTGTATCGGCTACTGATCCAGGGACCGATACAGTAACCACGAGGAAGTTCCCGGCTTAAAAACCGGGGGCGCCACATGAAGTCATCACTAAAATATTTTTCAATCCTTTGTCTCGTGCTCCGTCTAGGAACAACACTATCATCCTCCTCGGGATCTTGCTCAGGTGTTTGGTTAGGATATTCAATTGGTATGGCAGGTTCAGGAGTTTCAGCAGATTCTTGACTAGAACTGCTAGGAATATCTTTTATAGGAAAAATATCCTCAAAGAATGTAGCATCTCTGGACTCCATGATTGTACCGACATGCATGTTAGGTACTCCAGATTTCACTATTAAGAATCTATAACTAACGCTCCGAGGAGCATAGCCTAGAAAGACACAGTCCACTGTTTTAGGTCCAAGATTGTACTTCTTTGTTTTGGCACATTGACTTTCGCTAAACAACCCCAAGTGCGCAAGTAAGAGAGTGATAGCATTTTCTTCTCCCATTGTTCAAATGGGGTTATTTCTTTATTCTTTGCAGGAACTCTGTTAAGGACATGACATGATGTCAATATAGCCTCCCTCCAACCATTCCTTGGATAAACCCGCAGTGTCTAACATGGCGTTAACCAAATCAGTTAGAGTGCGGTTCTTCCTCTCTACAACTCCATTCGACTGGGGTGAATAGGGAGGCGTCCTCTCATGGATTATACCATCTTCCTCACAGAATAAATTAAACTCATCAGAAAAGTACTCTCCACCACGATCTGATCTAAGTCTTTTTATCTTTCTCTCTAGTTAATTTTCAACTTCAGCCTTATAGATTTTAAAGTGATCAAGAGCTTCATCTTTGGTTTTCAGTCATCGATCAAAGTCATGAAATATTTCTTTCCCCCTTTTGTCAACACACCATTCATTTCACAAAGATCTGAATGAATGAGTTCTAATGGTGCTAAATTTCTTTCCTCCATAGCCTTGTGGGGCTTGCGAGATTGTTTAGTTTGCACACAAGCTTGGCACTTTGAACATTTGACAATGGAAAGTTTCGGAATTATGTCTAAACTGGATAGCCGAGTTATACAACTAAAGTTTATGTGACATAAACATGAATGCCAAACAGAAGTTTCACTAACATTAACTAGATCATAAATTTGGTTCACAGTCTTATTACAGGAATCTGAAAGAGAAAGACGGAACAGGCCTCCGCAGTCATAGCCTTTTCCAATAAATTATCCAAACTTAGACGCAACAACTTTATTCGACTCAAACGCCAACTTGTACCCATCTCTACATAGAAAGGAGACACTAACGAGGTTCTTGCTTATTGAGGGGACATGCTGCACGTTCTTCAACTGCACGATCTTTCTGAAGTAAGCTTCAGATCTACCGTGCCAGCACCAAGAACATGCACATGCGACCCGTTCCCCATCAGTACAGAAGAAGCTCGGTTGGTCTGATAAGAAGAAAACATAGAAACATCAGCACACACGTGAACATTAGCTCCGTTGTCAAACCACCAATCAGTGGGGGTGACAAACCGAAAGAACAGTAGAGGATTTACCATACTCGGATGGTTTTGCATTGTTCTCCTCGCATATGGTCACATTGACAGTCTTGGGCTGTCCTTGCTGTGGTTTCTTGCTTTTACGCTGAGAACATTTCTTTGTCCAATTGGTGTCCTCACCGCACACAAAGCAAGCACCCTTTGGTCTTTCTTTTCTTTCTTCTTCTTCTTGAAGTTGGTCGTCTGAACGGCCTTGCCCTTTCCCCTAAACTTACCATGTCCAAGCTTGTGTACCATGTTGGCATTGGAATGACCCTCGCCACCTTTTAAGTGCACATCCTTCGCCCGAGCTTTCTCTTCCACATCAAGAGACGCAATTAGATCCTCTACATAAATATTTTGCCTCTTGTGTTTCAGAGATGTGGCAAAGTTTCTCCACGAGGGAGGTAACTTGGTAATTATGCCCCCAGCCACAAACTTGTCAGGTAATTGGCACTTAAGGTGTTCAAGTTCCTTCACCATGAACTGTATTTCATGAGCCTGCTCTACCACAGAACGGGTTTTGACCATTCTATACTCGTGGTACTGCTCAATGGAATAAAGCTCACTGCCAGCATCAGAGGCATCAAATTTGCTCTCAAGTGCATCCCACAGCTCCTTCGCATTCTTCATGTGCATGTACACATCAAAGAGATGGTCAGAGAGCACACTGAGAACACAGCCTATGAACACAGTGGTGGCATTGGAAAACTCTTTCTCCTTCTCGGTTGATGCGAATTTGTCTGGTTTTCCTTCGGAAACCCAGAACACATTCATAGCCGTGAGTCAGAGTGTTACCCTCGTCTGCCACCTCTTAAAGTTCGCTCCCATGAATTTTTTAGGTTTAATAGCATCGCAAAACTAGAGACTTTCATCATGTTCATTAAATGCCTATAAGGCAATATAATGAAACAAATCCGAAAGGATAACATGATTAAACACAGTGAATCAAATCTAGACATGATCAATAGCAAAGGTACTATCTCATAGCACATATCTAGATCATAGATTAACACGAGTGCAGCTAGCAACACAGCAACCAATTCCATCTATGGTACCAGGGAATTTATCGGAGATGTGAAGAAGCGACGTAGCAAAACTTGCCGCAGGGAAGAGGCCGATGCACTGTGGCTCAGCGCAGCGAAGAGACTAATGCCGAAATGAGATCGGTGCACCGCAGTAGATCGAACAGCAACAAGCAGTCGCGTAGACGCTTCCCAAAAATCTTATTCACTCTCTCCCGTACAGGATCTCAAGAGCGGAGGGTTTCGGAGACCTGCTCTCCCGTCGCTCGGTGCACACCAAGGAATGGGATGGAGAAGACCTGGACAACGGCCCAGCGCGGGTGGAAAAACAGAGAACGGATTGATTTTTCCGGGTGTGTTTTCGTCTGGAAGAAAAGACTTCTTATAGACAAGCCGCCACGACTTCGGATCCGATTTGGACGTGAGTACGGGGCACGTTCCGGACACAATCCGAACTTGGTTACGGTGTGCACGATCCGAACTCGGTTTGGATCCTTATCCAAAATCGTGTGGCAAAACAAATGGCAAAAGAGAGCTGCGACAGGGCCCAGCGGGGAGCCCGAATTCACCGGACCATTCACGCGCATGTTGTGTGCGCGAGCCTTTCGCCACGCCACGCCACGCCACACCACGCCCGGCCCGGCCCGGCGAGGCGAGGCAAGCGAGCGCGCGCGTGTGGTATTTCTCTTTCTCACCTCACATTGCTTTGGAGAGGTATGGAGCACCAACCCTTATAAGGTGGTCTCCCTCCACTTCAACTAGCAATATGAGACTAAAGCCACTAGCCCTTGCCATGCATGAGTGGGCCTTTGAGATTTATCTAGAATTAAATGCAAAACAAGTTTGGGCCTAGCCCATTAATTCTAACACTAGCTAGGTAGCACCCGGTTAGGTCGATCGATTCCTGATCCTGAATAGCAGAATGACTGCACGGTAAGATGCATGGCCGGTGTGATACGATGCGATCGATGAGGGCACAGGGGACGAGATCTGTCGACTTCTCGTCCTGTCACATATGATAATTATCGATATAGAAGAGACAGCATAATGAGAAAAATAATAATTTTTGATGAAGAATCATACTTTACAAAGAATAGAAACTCTATAGTCTATGTCATTGCTTTTGTACACTATTATATTCAATATCAACTCATCGTGTAGAATCAGCTTAAGAGATAACTCATTATATAAATTATTTTATTATCAACTCTACATAATATGAAAATATCAAAGAGATAACAACTCACTCTATCTTTGCAGATGTCTTTAAGACATCTAAAACACAACCCATTATATGAGAATTAAATGGTTGTGGATGAACAGGGTGGACTTTGCCAAGTTGTAGACCAAACCTCCTCTAGGATGTTTGTCCAACTCGGTCGCCATGTTTGTAACATCCCCTGATTTAAATCACTTTTGATTGTGCATCATGGCATGTCATTGCATAAGTTCAATTAAATTGGAGCTAGGAATTTAACTTCAATGGAGGTCTCCAATCGGTTTAAGTTTGAGAAACTAATTCAAAAGAAACGAATGTAATTAGAAAAGCATTTAAATTTGAACTTGAATCAACAGAAAAGTTTGCATGGTTTTAAAGTGCAACCTGGGTTGGAATCAGTTTAAACTTGCAAAGCATTTTGAAATTTGAGATCAAAGGAAACAAAAGAAATCTAAAGAAAAATCAAAAACCTATTTCCAATTCCCTTTCCCCCGGCTGGGCCCTCTCTTTCTCCCCCCCGGCCCATTCTTCTCTCTGGCCCGCACCGGCCCACCCCGCACCCTTCTCCCTCCTCCCCCATCTCTCTCCTTCTCACCCCAGGCGCCGCAGCACTCCCTTGCCGCGTGGCGCATCTCCTCTGCCCCCTGCGCCACCTCGCCGCCCCTCCCCTTAAAATCCTCCCTCGGCGCATCCGCCTTCCCCCCTTCTTGCTCTCTCAGCTGCCGCCCTGCCTCACCCAAGCGCCGGCCGCCGATTCCTATTTCCCCGCCGCCCTCTCCGGTGACGCCTCCCCTTGAGCTCACCGCCGGCCGCCCGAGCTCCACCTCGGCTGCGCCATCTCCTCACCGCGCCGCTCCCCTCTCCCCGCCTCGTCGCCGCTAGCTCCACCCCGCCACCTCGCCGCCCGGTCGCCCCATCCCGTCGTCCCGCCGTCGATCTCCTCCGCTTGGCCCGGCTCCGCTCCACCCGAGCCACCGCCGGCCGCTTCGCCCGCCACCCAAGGCCCTCCGCCGCGGCCTCGCCCCCACTCCACCCGGTTCCCCATCACCGGCTCTGCCCTCGAGCTATCCCGCCTCCTCGGCCATCTCGTCGTCCCCGCACCAATTGAGCCTCGTCCCCGTCGTCGGTGCCCGGTTCCTCGCCGCCTCCCCGAGCCACCTCGCCCCGGAGCTCCCTCGGTCGCCGCCCTCGCCGTCTTAGCCAAGCACCGCCGCCTCTCCAAGCTCCACCCCCTTCCCCGGCCACCTCCACCACCGAGCCTCGCCACCGGAGCCACCCCGACCGCCCCGCCGTGCTCCTCCACGCCGTCGAGCCCCGCGCCGCCGTGCCCTGCCTCGCCGCCGGTCGAGCCACCGGTCAGCCGAGCCCAACGCGGTGGCCGGTCCCGACCAGGTGCAGTAGGTCTTAATGGCCCATTTAATTTGGCTGTTAGGGCATGTTTATGATGTATATTAATTCTCATCTCCACTTATTAATTGCTAAAGCATCATTAATGTGTATACTTATGTTCCGACACCATTAAAGTGCTAATGATTATCAATTATTGTTAACCGACCTGCTCATTATGGTAAAGCATGATTAATGCAGTAATTAGTTCCAATTCTCTCTGTCCAGACCGAGTAATCTCTGTAATTAAGGTTAACCATTGCTAATCAATGTCAACCGAATAATTAATGACAACAATTAGTGCTAACTAACCATTAATTCCAATCATTAGTTAGGTTAGCAGGTTAGTTAGGTTAGTTAGTTAAGTGGTTAGTAGTTAGCTAAATCAGTTAGGGCTAAGTGCAATTACTGCTGAAAGTTAAATACTAATGGCTGGTTGGTTATGACAGCACAGGCCTGGAAGTAGCTCACACGCGAACCAGGGAACACAACACACGCGATCACCTGGATAACTCAGAGACGCACTGAAGTTTTGTGCTGCTAACTTGCCGCAGCCTTTTCTGTTTCCCCTCTATTTATTCCGTGACGCACACTGCTAAACGGCCCAACCAACCCGGCCAATTCTCATGCCATGATCCCAAAGATTTGTGCCATCCCACGATTGGAGACCATGACCAACTCGTGCGCACACACGCACCACACTAACAGCCTCAACGTGTACGCAACACGTTTCTAGCTCCAAGTGGCAACAAACCTTCGACTAGGACTTTCTACTAGCTAGCTGGACCAGCAACTAATTAGCCAGCACACATACTGCAACCAACACGTCGCATGCATGCGTTAGGACTAATTTCTACACCTAAGCAATGTGTGAATGCAACACGTCTAACGCATGACGTGACAAAACTCAGCTTAAACATAAAACGACCCTAGACAACATGATTAGTTCCAATAGGTTAGTTAGGGTGGTTAGGGTATAATTTAGTAGTGCGTTAATTGATTAACTGTGATCAATGCACCTATTAATGTTAATAATGGCTATTTATGGTTAATCCGACATGAGTATGACCTTCATTAACTCTTAGCACTGTATTAAATGAGCTACTTGGCTATGTCTCTATGGCAGCTGGGTCCCACAAACCAGAATTTGAGAAAAGATTAAAGATAAAGAAAATACGTATGACCCGAGGGACCCACTTGTCATTCCCTGTAGCTAGGGTTCAGCTGAGTCGCAAAAAATAATCAATGTAATTCTTTTCTGAGAAAAATACAACAAAGGGGATTTAAATTAGTTTAAATCTTGTTCAGTTCGTAGAAAATTCATCTGAACTCAGAAAAATACAAATATTATGTCAAAATGTTCAGAAAAATGAGAGCTACTCGATTACATCATTGTCATCCATGTTTGCATACTAGGAAAGATGAAAATTGCTAACAACTCAAATTAGGGTTTCCCCGATTAGCCGGAGAAATTCGGATCGCGATGATTCGAGCGTCCGGACTCCGATTAACCTAATTCCACTTGCATTAGCTTCGATTTTGCATCCTTTAGGACATGGCATACATTGCATTTCATGCCGATGCTCCGCCTCATGGTATTTATCCTTTGTCTGTTTGTTGGGTGTTTTCGTTCTTGCCGATAGGACCGGATTATCTCGACGAGTACAACCGTGAGCAGGAATAGAACCTAATAGCGGATCAGCAAGGCAAGCAGCCCCTTTGACCATCTTGAGGATAACCCATTATTTGCAACTTACTATTTGTTTTTAAAATAGTATTGCATGCGTTCCACTGATATTTTATGCTAAGTGTGAACCCTATCCGTTGCATGAAAACTTACCTTGTCGCTCAATCATCACCACCGACCCTCCTAACCTATTTAGAGTGAATTACTTGCTGTTGTAATATTGCTATTGTAGCTCACGATGCTTAGACCTGCTTAGTTGGGCAAATGTCGTAATTCCTGGGATGGCAGACAAAACACACTCTGGATGGGTTAGCGGATTAGGTGGGTGTTCACCGGGATGTGCTTAATAAACCTGACTAATCTCAAATCGGGCATCGACGAGAGGCCATGCTGGGAGCATGGTGGGTTGTCTCGTTAATCCCACAAGGACCGGTTCCCGGTGTCCTTTCGAACCAAGATTTGCGTACTTCTACGCGGGTGGTATAATGGGCCACCCCACGACCGAATAATCTGTCTAGGCTTAGGATATGAGCCGCATAGTTTGCCGTTTTCGTGACTTAGGTGCGTGAAAAATGAGGAGGTGGTGTGATGCAACAATATAGGAGTGAGGGTTACACACGGTCCGGGACCGGGGATGTATCACCTGCCACAACTAGTAGGACCGCGTCGAAGTAGCGGCCGAACTGTCGTTCGCGGACTAGCCTATTAGGGCGGCTCATACCTAGGTCGAAAACATTGTAAAGGTCGTGTTCGATCACCCTCCGCCAGCACACCTCGTGAAAGTGTGTAAACTGCATTGGCATTAGGAGTCGATTGATACGTGTAGGTAAAGATGTACTCCCCTGCAGGGTTTAAACTATTCGAATAGCCGTGTCCGCGGTTATGGACAGCTTGGTAAGAATCCACATCGAATTAGACAAGTGCAATCCTAATCTAAAACTTGCCAACTCTAAGGACGTGGGTTAGCGATCGATTTCTCCCTAGTGGTCGAGAAAGGATCGAGGGTTTGCTGTGTTCAGTGGTCTGCTTTAGGTTTGTTATGCAATTTCAGCTCATCTCTTTTGCAAAGTATTCCAGTAGACGGATTTCAATCTAATTACAGGTATTGTGAAAGATTAAATTAGCTTTCTGCAAAATAGTCCGCAAATAGCCCCTTCTTGATACCTGATGCACCTATTATTATTTTCCCCTGTAAGTCTTGCGGAGTACATTTTGTACTCACCTTGCATTCGTTGATATTTTGTGTGCAGAGGAAACCACTCCCACGGTGGAGGGTTTCTACGTTGAAACCGATCCCGACACCGACTAGTCGCTGGGGATCCCAGGCAGTGATCCTGCCCAGGGTTCGGCAACCTGGTTATTTCTGCCGCCATTTTGGCCCGACCTTTAGGCTTCTCAGCCAAACTTAATCTTCCGCTGTGTAAGCATATTTTGCTTGTATATATGTTGTTAAGTTTTGGAACGGCTAGTATTATTGCAGTTTCGGTCGTAGAGTCTCTGTGATGGTACTGGCTTGTTCTCCCCTGTGTCATGTGCAATGCGTGTATGACTGAAGTACGTGATGCAGGGAGGATTTCAGGTTTTATATCGTAGAGCTATTAAGTTTAATCACCTCTGTGAAGTGACTCTCCACTGAGATGTTGGGAGCTATATCACTCTACTCCAGCCGTGCATTTATTTGCCGGGACGAGGTCGGGGTTGATGCTCCGGCTCAGTGGGAAAGAGTGAGGAGACTATATCACCCTAATGCTCTGTGCATTAGTTTGCCGGAGTAAGCTTTGGGGTTGACGTCTCGGGCTATTTGGAGCCATATCACTCTACTCCTCTCGGGATTAATCCCGGAGAGTTGAGGTCGGAGTTGAAGCTCCGACTTAGCGGGTGATTATTCCTAAAGCTCTCCGTTATGGAATCTGGGGTCCGACAATGTTGAAGGCCTCATGCACCGTGGTGGTGGGCAATAGTGCTTCAATGATTTTCTGGTCTTATAGATGGCTGGATGGCGACAACATCGAAACCCTTGCGCCTGCCCTATTTGTGCTAGTCAACGATTGCACAGGGAATTTACGAACTGTAAGAGAGGCATTGCAAAGTCACGCCTAGATCGTTGATATTGCAGGTGGCCTCTCGGTGGGGTGCTAACCCAATAACTAGCACTCTGGGATCGTCTAGAGGGGGTGCAGCTTGCTAGTGAAGTCCAAGACATCTTTCTCTGAAAGTGGTCCATTAATGGCATTTTTAGCCCCAAGTCGGCTTACCTCGCTTTCTTTGAAGGCACGGCAGCGTGCCCGGGCTATGCGCTGGTGTGGAAGTCGAAGGTACCCCCCAAGTATAATATGTTTGCTTGGTTGGCTCCATGAGATGGAAGTTGGACGGGTGAATAGCGGTTACGTTGCAAACTCATTGCTGATGCAACTTGCTGGCTATGTGACCAGCAAATTGAATCGAGCAATCACCTGCTCCTCCAATATTAGTTTACGATGGATATTTGGTCTGCCATCCTGCTTAGCCTGCGGCATCCCCATTTGATGCCGAGGGCCAATGAAGATCTAATGTTCTGGTGGACATGTTTCTCCTCGAGCTAGATGGGCAAAGAGTTTCATAGGGTGAACACTCTCATCATGCTTGCTCTCCACACCTTCTGGCTAGAGCGCAATTGAAGAATATTTAGGGACACAGAGAGGTCTTCGAGCACCGTTCTGGACTGGACTAATGAGGAAGTTGAAAGGTGAAAAAAGAAAGATTTCTGGGGAGAGTAGTACTTAGGCTTAAATTTCGGTCTTGTAACGTGGATTGGTCCGTAGCCGTGTAATCGTTTTTTCTCTCTATTTTAATAGAAAAAAGCGTGCTGTCTCACACGTTCCAAAAATTTTTGTTTTATTATTAATTTTTAGATGATATAGGGTAACCAAATAGTCAAAGCTTAACTCTAAATACCGTTATGGTCGAGCAAATGATCCTTGTTTCATCTTGCCATGTACGTGGTGGTCACGTGTGCCACCGTGAGGTGAGGGAGATCGTTGGAGATCAGAAATGCTCGATCGCCGAAAGCTGGACGATCCGACCAGCCCACACGCGCGTAATTCTCCAGCCCGATCGATCAAGACGCGCGCGTAGAATTTCACCTTACCTTTCCGCTTTCTTTTTCCCCGTAGTTTCGTCGACCTGGTACTCGTGCATAATCGATCGATCGACCTCGCAAACCTGTGCGCGTGCGCGCATGGTTCACCTTTGTTCCCTGGAACCTAATTAACTAGCTGGCTGGCTCTACGTGTACCTCTCATCCTGCCCAGTCCATGCGTTTTCTTACTTCCCGAGCTGTACATAATCAGTCCCTACGCGAATCTATCTACCGATTCCTCTGGAAGGCTTATGTGTCGTTCGATTGTTCTAGATAGAAGACCGGTCATTTTGAAAGTACCAAACAATCTGCACTGACGCATATTGTTTTAGTAGTCAACGGTCATCGATAATACACTGGTTTGGAGGTGCTTTTTCTTATGAAAAACTGCAGAGAAAGCCCAGACAGTATAATATCAAATTCGAGTCAATAAAAACTTAAAATGAAATGATAAGATTGTACATCAACGTCTCCACCCATATGAGCTAGGCTCATTTCCTAGGGTCGGAGGTCTCGTGGATCTCTAGAGTTGTATCCATGGCACCTCTACGGAGAATCAAACCCCTAACTGGGCTGAACATGAATCCGAAGGGGCCCAACATTTCCCGATCGGAGCTATAGCAAAATCGGAGAATTGCTGGACGCGCTGCACATCTTGTATTACTCCTTTCATTTCTTCAGGGAACGGGACTCTGTTGCATCAGCGGCGCGAATCTGCACCAGCGGTGGCTGATACAGGAGCGCACAGCGCCGACGCGAGCGGGTCAGGCCGAGCCGTGTGGCGCCTGGTCAAGAAAGAGACGAGAGCCGCGGCCCGCCGCGTGGCGCCAGAGAGCCGCGTGCCTCGCGCGAACGGATCAACGCCGGCTCGACCGCTCGGTGCCGAGTGACCAAGTCAAGTCGGCAGCACGTACCCGATCTCCAGCTCTTCGTCAGGGACTTACTGAATTAAGTGTCAGGGGTGGATAAATTCTTTGCTCGTGAGAATTCTAATGGCTAAAATTTTGGGTAAATCGGGGATGAAGACGGGACCTCGTTATCTATCTCTATTAATCAACGTGGATCCATATCATAGTATCAAACATAAAAAAACGTCAAGCCAGCCTTCAGCCCAAAAGCCCACTATTACCGTTATCTTTTATTAGGTATGGATGTCTATCGAGTCCCGATACTTAATGAAAAATAGGAACAGAAAAAACTATATCCAATTATAAAAATAAATATAAATAGCGGATAAATTAGAAGAGTCAGGTAACAAAAACGGAAAACTCACCCCCACCAGGTATTGTGTCCATCGTCATCCGAGACCCAAGTACCCAACTCGCGAAAAAAAGCCGGATTTAGCCCCTCCCCCCGGCGTGGTCAATGCCACATTTAGCCCCCGCAATGCCGCACGTCGGAGTCTGACACGTGTCCTGCTGCAGGTCTGGGGTGCAATACGTGGGCTATTTTTGGATTTGACTTATTACGGGGACTAAATATGACATTGACCACGCGGGGCGCTAAATCCGGCATTTTCCCCCCCAACTCGCCCATGCGAAACGGTGTGGTCGGGTCATCGCTCGTGCGCGGCTCGGCTGCCAACGCAAACGCGTATGCGCCTCCCGGCTCAGGCGGCAGCACTGCACGGATGCCGCAAAGCTCCCCTGCCGCCGCCCCTAGTCCACGTTCCCGGGCGCAGACCGCGTCCGCGTCGATCGTGCAGGTCTATTGTGAATTTGTCATGTGGTTTGCGCTTGGCTGGCTGCAGCTTGCACTTCGCCGCTTAGTAGGATGGGAGTAATTTAACCATGGTCCATGAAGCGTTGAAGACCAGACCTCGGTTCCTAGGTGAGCCCGTTGTAACATCACCTGCGTGCCCTGGCCTATAGTCGTACAATACAATCACTCTGGTGCTTCGCCTTTGCCGGAAATGCGCTACAGTACAGATATCTATGGTTACGGAGACACGGAGTTAATGTATGCTCCAACCAGCTGTAGATTTTGACGGCATGTACGTGGTCCGTGGCATGTGCTAAACTCTGCACGCACTGGTTGTATACTTGTATATGCTTCACGTTCTCTCTCTCTCTCTCTCTCTCTCTCTCTCTCTCTCTCTCTCTCTCTCTCTCTTCTGACACTAGGATCCAGGGGCAGCGACGAAGCAGTGCCTGGTGTAGTCAAACCCCCACTACATCATCCATCGGTGCTCGTGCATGCATGACATTGTGTCGTGCCTCTGGACTGCACTGATCACGTGGCAGCAGGAAACAGCGAGCCAGCTAGCATACCCGTGGAGGAGCCAGCCACTTCGCATATATGCCACTTCAGTTTTTCTATTCGGGGTAAACCAGTTCTTCCATGGAGGTATCGATCCACACCGCAATTCTCGACAAGTTCCTTGTTTTCCTGGTGAAAGTTTAAGCTCCGATTGAATACTGCCTACAGAAGCTAATCATACCACTTAGTTTCTTTGTCATGCTCAATCAACAAAGGCAAAGGTCCCTAGCACAATTGATAAAACTAACTGAAAATATTACTAGGAATCAATATCTGAACTGTGAAAATGCTCACCCCCGTGAACTACATTGTTGCTACTGCAGAGTGAAACTAAAACTGAGCCTTTTACTGCCTGCCAGTGCCAGGTGAATGAAATGAATGTGAAATGAATGAAAGGATGATGCAAATTTAAATGCAGAGGTGGCAGGCAGGAGAGGAAAGTGGATGTGCCCCAAAGATCCCCTCCCCTCTCTCTCCTCTTCACTCGCCCCAGACGGAGCTGACTTTTGCTTCTTACTCCTACTCCTCTCTCTCCCCTTCCCCCAGCCTCATGTTCTTCTCATTCCTGTAGCTTCCGTCCCACTCCCACCGCTCCCCCTAATCCCCGCCGCGCCCTCCCCAATTCGACCCTCCCGCCCGCTTAAAAATCCAATTTTGCGGAGGTCTCCGCCCCCAGATCGGGGAGGGGATCCCCGTCTCGCCTGGCGCGGCGGTCTCCGCGCCACACCCCCGTTTCTTGATTTTGCCAGGTGGGGCTGCTTGGATGAGCTGCTTCACGTGCTTCGGATCGGCCCAGGAGGGGGAGGCCAAGAAGCCAGGCGCCGACGCCAAGGACTCGCGCAAGGACGGCGCGGCGGATCGCGGGGTGCCCAGGGTCGGATCAGGTGCGAGGGGGAAGACAACTGGATCTTGGAAATTGTTTTGCGCTTAGTTTGCTTTGAGATGTTGTTCGGTACCTGCGGTGGTGTGGTCCTGTTTCATGTTTTGCTTTTTTCGTGCTTACTGTGTCTCTGCGAATCGTGATTCTGATGGGTGAAATTAGAGGAATATGCAGAGCTGCGATCTCTCCAGTGAGATTGTGCCTTGTACTGCATTTAGTGAGGAAAACATGGGAATGCGTGCTAGTTTTAGGCTCATTTCTGGTTATGATAATTAGCTGTGGTTAGTTTGCCATGCCTGTATGCGTTAGTGGAGAGCGTCTGAAAGCTGTGTTGGGCTGGACAGTAGCGTATAATTTTTTGGAATACTGGAACTCAGAGGACAAGTACTAATCTGGTTATGATGATCCCGACAGATGGGTGAAAGTGTTGAATATGTTGTTAGTAGTCATTGAACACGACTAGATTGGAGGAGGATACAAACACATGGTGTAGCTGCCATTTCAACCCTATTTTACATGCTGGCAATAATCCTTTTTTACATATCGGGGATATGGTTGGGCCAATGTATTTGTCCAGTCAGGCAGCCGGCTTAGCTTGGTAATACACAAATTTTCTGTAAGGACTTGGGGGTTTGACAGCATAACACGCAGCATGGATTATAGTGGCCCATTATAGTGCAGAAAAGACTGATGGAGGATCCTTTCTTTTCATGAAACTGATCGATGGAGGGATTACAAGAAAATACCCAGTCACTCTTTACATCACTGTGATAATTCTTTGTGTATTAGTTCATGAAATTTATAGATGAAGTTTACTCAACAGGCCATTTCAAACATGTTAAGTACTACTCCAAAGTGAATTATGCTGAGCCTGCTACTCAACCCTAGCTCTTCACTGGTACTTAACAGAGGATCTTTTTTTTTGGTTATGTCTAGTGATCAAAAGTAAGTTTCGCCTTACAAGCAAAAGACCTTCTAGAGTAGCAAAGTATCCTTCATGTTGTACCACTGAGCATTTCTTAATGTCTACTGGCAGAACGTTAGTGCTTTGGGAGTAGCATGCATTTTTCTGTTGAATTATTTCATTTGACTGATTGTTACTCAAAAGAGAAAAAAGTGATTGCTAACTATGGATCATTTTCTGCTTAGATAAATTGAGACCACAGGGTGGATCAGACTCTAAGAAGGAGCTAACCATCCATAGGGACGGGAACAGCCAAAATATTGCAGCACAGATTTTCACTTTTCGTGAGCTTGCTGCTGCCACTAAGAACTTCAGACAAGATTGCCTATTGGGTGAGGGAGGTTTTGGCCGTGTATATAAAGGACGCCTGGAGAATGGGCAGGTTAGTCTGTCTGAACTGTCTTGATACATTGAGATTTTACTATATACACTCAATTTTCAGGGTTTGACTGATTTAGCTGACATATCCACTTATCCAGTAAAATATTGGTAGAATTGCTGCCTTTTTCTGTAATATACATTTGCATTAGTCCTGGACACTGACAATATAATCCTATTTTCCAGGCTGTTGCTGTGAAGCAACTTGATCGTAATGGTCTCCAAGGAAATAGAGAATTTCTGGTTGAGGTCCTCATGCTCAGTCTCTTGCATCACACTAACCTTGTCAATCTAATTGGTTACTGTGCTGATGGTGACCAACGCCTTCTTGTTTACGAGTTTATGCCATTGGGATCATTAGAAGATCATTTGCATGGTTTGTTTATCTTCTCTTTGCCATCTAATCTTTCAAAATTCCACGAGTGCTTAAATGTTGTAACTGCCGCATGCATCCTTTAAAGTTCATTGGCATCTATAATTGAAGGTAGTATTCTTTTTTCTATATATATAGATGTGCCACCTGATAAGGAACCTCTTGACTGGAACACACGGATGAAGATAGCTGCAGGTGCAGCTAAGGGTTTAGAACATCTTCATGACAAGGCCAGCCCTCCTGTTATTTACCGGGATTTCAAGTCGTCAAACATTCTTCTTGGTGAAGGATTTCACCCAAAGCTGTCCGACTTTGGCCTTGCAAAACTTGGTCCGGTTGGTGACAATACTCATGTTTCAACACGTGTGATGGGAACTTACGGCTACTGTGCTCCAGAATATGCAATGACCGGGCAGCTCACAGTGAAATCCGATGTCTATAGTTTCGGTGTTGTTTTCCTTGAACTGATTACAGGGCGCAAAGCAATTGACAACACCAAACCCCAGGGGGAGCAAAACCTAGTGGCATGGGTATGCTTTTATACTATACTTATTTCAGTTGACATAACATGATAATTTTTGTGTATACATTGTTTTCTTGAAGAAAAAAAAATACATTGCATGTAGCTCTTGGGTAGCCTGCACGTTTGTTCCTCCATTATTGTACAACAAATACTAGTTGAGTTTATGTTAGCTCATGGATAACTTTTTTCTTAAAATGTTCGCCCATGGACAACTTGATTATGAAGGGTGGTCTTAAAACTAATCAAATGCCTCATCCTTCCTCTTGGCCACAAAAAGGTTCTTCAAAGACCAGTCACCCACCTTGTAGTTTTACTGATTGCCGCAAACATTTCTAGCAAATGTCAAAAATCATGACGTTTTAACTGAGCCGTGCCATTCTGTGCACGATTGAATAATTATAATTCTTTTCTATTGCGCTGTCCTAAAATTCCTCTCTGCAGCCAGTCGCTACTGCAGTCTTAATAGAAAAAGAACTTTGTGGACATTTTAATTTGGATAATCAGTACAGCTCATCTTATCTGCAGGCTCGTCCACTGTTCAAGGATCGCAGGAAATTTCCTAAAATGGCCGATCCAATGCTTCAAGGTCGGTTCCCTATGAGGGGCCTGTATCAGGCTTTAGCTGTTGCTGCCATGTGTTTGCAAGAGCAAGCCACCACTCGGCCTCATATAGGAGATGTTGTCACTGCCCTCTCATATCTAGCATCTCAGACATATGACCCAAATACCCCAGTTCAACATAGCCGGAGCAATTCATCAACTCCTAGGGCCAGAAATATTGGCGGGCGGAACGATGATCAACGCAGCGTGCGTTCACCAAATCATCATTCTCCAGACTTGAGGAGGCGCGAGGCTCCCAGGTCATCAAAGTATGGAGCAGGGGTTAGCAGGACTAATTCTACTGGCGATTCTGGTCGGAGATCAGGACTGGATGACATGGACATGGCAGGGTCACAAGTAGGCAGTCCAGCTCAGACTGGAAGAAAAAGAGAAACCACAAGGACTGCTGACAGGCAGCGTGCTATTGCAGAGGCCAAAATGTGGGGGGAGAATTCAAGAGAACGAAAGCGACCAAATGGTCATGGTAGCTTTGATAGTACAAATGAGTAAAAGCGGGCAGATCTCTTTTCAGGCATCGCTCTAGCGGAGGGATGAATTTGCTCGTCAGCACCAAACAGGCCAAATTAGGCCAGATTTAGGAACATGCCATTTGTTCCAGCTCAGTCGTGTTGTCTGTGAGTAAGGATTTTCTTGTTCTTCTCTGGCCACCAGCAGTGTCTCATGGTTGCCTTATGTGTATGTCATTGCCATTGACATGACTTCTCCCAGCGTCCATTCCTCGCGAATGTGATTGTGTTATGTTTCTATAGCTCAGGAGCCTACAAGATTCAGCTGGAAATGTAGAAAAGCGAAGATTATTGAAGTGCAGAGTCACATCTGATGAGTGCCTTTTGTTGCGGTTACACGATGAGTATGCTCAGCTGCACCTGTGTTTCGGAATGTATGTGTCAGGTTTGGCTACCTGGAGCCCGTAAAGTTTTTTCTGATGAGATTTCAGGATTGGAGATAGGACAGATTACCTGTGTTTCGTACAGCTACTATTTTTTGTGTTGTGTTGAGTTGCCCAGAGCAGTCATTTATTTGTATTAGCTTTAGCGTACCTGTCCCTGTATCTTAGCGTGAACCGTGGCTCAGCACGGAGCTGCATCGAGTTATTTCAGAGCCCATATGCTGCTTTCTTTCTCCCCTTGTTTTTGGAGAGCATGTTGTACATGTATATTTCGTTATCTTCGTCAAACTCATCTTGAAAATTAGCACAAAACCACAACGAAACTGTGTTAAGTTTGTACGTCTACAGCTTATGTGATGGCTTAGCCGGTTATTCTAGAACTTCAGTGTACACTCACCAACACTCACCATTTTTTCTTTAATTTTTCAATTTTAAGGTAGCTAACCAAGCCTGCCGCTTGGTCTTACCAACACTCACCAAATGTTGCTACTTTTTCTTTACTCTGGCATTTTTCACTAGTGCAAACGTACAATGACCAAACTGCCCTCCAACGATATCTCAAGCCCATCAAATAGCGTTTTGAAGTGGTGGAGACGGCTAGTACTGACAGGGATAGTTCGAGAAAATTTATTTAGCATATCAGTTCAAGAAAATTAATTTAGCAAGTCAGAAAGTGCGAAGTGTCTGTGAAAGAAAATTTTTGGGACAAAATGATAAGTAAAAAAGACTACGAAGGGAGTATATATTTTTGAACTGAACAATGCTTCACATTGGCAAACTTATTTACAGCAAGCATCTCCCAGTCCAGCGTGTTCTTTCCATCCCCCTCTTTGGATGCACCAACAAAACAAGAACCAAATAATGAGGGAGCAGGTCGTGCATATTTCTTACTATTATGGTGCTATACATCTTCACATTTGCTTCACTGGGCACTGTGTTTTTGCTCGTCCGACAAACCAGGTTGCTTCGACAAGACGACGTTGCCGTGGAGGTCCATCTCGTACCGCAGCGTGCTGTAGTCCATGACAATCCTGCAGCTGCTCCATGCCTCCGCGTGCATGCTGACGCCCAGGTAGTTTATGTGGTCTTGCACGCTGTTCCCACTCACAGACCTGGAAACGAACAATGTTAGGACTTCCACAATCAAGAGAGGATATCATGTGCTGTGGCTCAGTGCATATGAGATGGTGGAGAGAGAGGAACCTGCTGCATGCCGGGTCTTCGCCTGAATCGTCGCAGATCTGCTCTACCGAGTATACCAGGCTTCCGAGTCCGACATTATGGACCCATACCTGAAGAAAGGAACAATATGGCATTAGAGAAAGAGTTCCGTGTCCTGCTCCTGCGATTTTGAGCATGATAGAATTTTCCAAAAATTCTAACAAAATTCATGGATGTAGTACACATAATTTAATACAAACCAGCAAAATAGATGTTAACACAAGTGGAAACACTAAGCTGTGCTACGGAGTGGAGCATACCTCTCTTGGGAAGTGGTGGTAGGTCTTCTGCGGGAAGAACGTGAAGTAGGGTGGCAGGTGAGGAACGATATCATGTGCGTGCGTAACTCGGATTGCATGAGGCAAGTATCTCTTGAAATAAGAAGCGAAAGCGGCATTGCCGATGCGAGGTTGCCCAAATGTCATCAGTTTCACACCATCTAACCCATAGTTGACCTAAAATAAAACGGACATTTCTGATTAGCTTGGAAATTAAACCAGCAGGAAAGAAAGAGGCGGCAAATTATTAACTGCTCAGACAAATAGAAGGTCCATACAACTTATAATGCAAGAACTTCGTAGATAGATTTATGAGAAACAATTTTCTAAATAACAGAAAGTAATAGAGAAGCTCCAATTGAATACATTTTCAGATTCAGACAAGGTTCAGCACTCACAACAAGATCAAGTGCACAAAATGAAGCCATAGCTCCACCCATTGAATGCCCTGTGATCATGACTGGAACATCTCCATAAATTTTCCGAGTCTTTTGAATACCGTCGACAACTCCATCGCGTAATGTTGTGTTATGATAAGCAGAGTAAAATCCTCGGTGTACCTATAACCAGGGGGGCACTACTATGAATTTGGTTTGCCACCAATGCAATTTAACTAGATGCTTTAGCTATGCTTACCATTGCTTCAGGCATGCCAGGGTAGTCAAGATCAAGTTGTTTCCATAATAAGTCCTCTATCCAGTTCTGGATGCTGAGAAATTGGAGGATCAGTAGGGTTGAAGGGTAATAACAGATATTGACACCTTTTGCAGCTTTGAGATTTATGAGTATTAAAATGCATACCAACAAATTTATGTAAAGTAGAGGTCGAGTATTTATAAATGTTAAATTCATACGAATGAAATCCAAATACGTATATCTACCTTTTATAAGTTATAAAACATTCTGAATCGAAAATTGAATGGCATTTTTAATAAGCAATCAAAACATGATATATGTTAATTACCTGTTTTCCTGAGTTCCTCTGAACACAACAACAGCAGCATTGATATCGCTAGCAAAACCAACATACGCCTGCTTGTTCATCAAAATATGATCAACTTCAAAGAACGAAATTCATGGAGATAACGTGCAGTGGACACAAGTAGGGACGAACCTGTAAGCAATTCTCCACATCCACGATGATCTCTATCATCTCAAATCCCTGGGTCACCCAACAAGTTTACTTTATCATCCATACGAGTATTGCATGAAGTTGGGCAATTGTTTAACATAAATAATGTCACACTAAACAGAAAGCACATCAGTGGTATGAAGGTTTACCTCGATCAGGTCGCCGCATCTAGCACATGTCCAAGTAAACAATTGTGTCAGATCAGCAGTATAGATCTGCAAGACATCACGAAGTTTAACTTCGAAGTAGTGGAAAGGAATGGCAAGAACTTTAGCATGCATATTACTTGTCGGACTTTGCACAAATACTATGAAGGATGAACTTACAGCAGAAGCATATTCCACAAGTGTCTTGGCAAGAGTTGAGTTATATATGGTAGTGGAGGGGTGATGTTTAATCGGAGGTTCTACATCACAAAAATAAAGAATGAACATCAAGAGCAACATGGAACATGCTGAATACATGGAGAAAAGATACAACCTAGTGAAACAAAAGGATTATGTAACATGACAAGATGAACAAACATATTGTTGTAACGGTATAACTTTTGGGTTGAAAGTTCAAGAGGACATACGTACTAGCTTTCAATCAAAATCTACACGCAATAACTCGTGTGATCCTTTTTAGTTGCCTTTTATTTTGTCGTAAGGAATTTGAAATAATGTTACTTGTTAAAGTTAAGCTGAATCTGAGCAGGCTACGAAATCATGCCAAGTAGAGAGTTCCAATCAGGCATTTGAAATCTGCATTGCAAGAATAAGGTAATTCTGTACCACTGAGAATGGGATAAACGTAAGAACATGAGCAGAAAATATTTCAATCAAAACTCTACACTAGGGCATAGCATCAGTGAGAGAGAAAAGTATCGATGTACAAAAATTTGTTCTGCTAAAATATTAGTTTTCCTTCGATAATATGACCGTTCTCATCCCATTATCTTATAGTTGGTCAAATTAACCCTCTGCGACGTGTAGTTGGTTGTAGATTTTTCACATATTCCGATTTAGCAGCAAATTGTACCAATCAAGCACAACAAACAGCTCGAAATGCGAGCAGGAGCAACTCCAACATCACATCTTGCAGCCAAGAAACATGAGGAGGGCTAATCATTTACCTCTCCCGGAGCAAAGCACAAGCAAGCACACCAAAACAGCCGCCTTCAGCAACCCGCGGCGCTCCATGCCCTGAACAACACAACCCAAAAATCACAACAACAAAAAAATCCCAGCGGAAATCCAGCTAACCTTAGCCAGAATCGCGCAAAAGAACCACGGAATCGCCTTACCGGAGACCCCTGTCGGCCGAATCCACCTCGAAATTTCTCCCACGCGACCGAGGAACCAATCAGTTGGGGGAAACTGGAGTCCGACGATTGGCGAATCCAAATTCGCGCGAACTTTATTACAATCGTACTAGTACCAAAAAAAAATAGCGAATCGAGATCTTGAAACACGGATCAACGGGTCAAGAAAGGAAGTAAGCGAAATAAATTAAGACGAGGAGATCTTGAAACACGGATCAACGGGTCAACAAGAAAGGAAGGAAGCGAAATAAATTAAGACGAGGAAGGAAGAAATAAATTAGGGGTTAAATTAAGGGAGCGAAGCGCGAACACGAAATGGTGGATTAGCAGAGACGATTTATATATGAGCACATGTGATTATGAAAAGACGTTTTTGCCCCTCAGTCTTATCTGGATTTTGATCGAGACTGCGGCTTCGGGTCGGATCAGAAAGGAAGCGGGCGGGTCAGCGTCCGACCCACCGAGAAAGGATACCGCTAGCATCTTCGCTCTCTGCTCTATGTGCAGTGGGCCCCACACTTAAACCAGCATTTACTGATCATTTGCATGTCTCACCAAACTGATTCTGCATTTACTGATCATTTGCATGTTTCACCAAACTGATTCTGCCTAGGACATGGCAGCTAGAGCTTTATTTTCGTAGGAGTATCGATCAATCAGTTTGTTGAGTTGGTTATGCATGAATTCGACGTAACTTCGTCATGCGGCAACGATCGCATTTGAGCTCATTTGCACCCAGATCTGCTGCCTTTTCCCTTTCTGAAAATTCAACTCTTTTTTTCCTTCAGATTTCGCGTGTTTCGTCAACTTAACGTACGTGTATTTACGGAGCAAACTGTTTTATGGATTCCGAGTCTTTCAGATCGAAGACTCAACAAACGTGTGCGCTCATACTAGTTAATTGATTGTTGCTTGCCGCCGCAGAGGAACCTGAGAAGGCTGACACGAAATTGCGAATGAAAAATTCTCTGCAGACTGTAGGCGTGTTGGAGACAGAGACGGAGCCAGCATGACTTGGATTGCGTTGCCACGTTGGGCGTCGATGATATTTCTTCAGAAGGATGAGAGGTTGGCATCGTCAGGGTGAGACCGACAAGAACACGAAACCATGCATTGTGACCGTACTAGTAGCTTTGACATCTGAACGGATCGATTCAGGCTCAATTGTTTGATTGGATTTCTTTAAGATGCGGCTAGGTTGGTCGCCGGTTATCACATCAGACTGATCAGACCATGGCGTCGTAATGCTTCATAAGAGAACTCGCTCCGTAAGGACTGAGTAGTTGTAGCGAAAACGCGATGGAAAAATGGTTAAGGGAATAAACAAGTTCTGTCGACTAAGGCCGGCTCATAAAGGCCCAGCACAAACGTGTTTGTGGCCCAAGGGCGCCCGGTCAGGACTCGGTTCTTTGGTTTGCAAAGGGTCCAGCAAGCTCGTGTTTCTTTCAGAGCAGTAGCCCATCAATCCTTGCCGGTGCCAGCCACGTCGGCCTGCCGTGTCCGTGCGGAGGCCGTAGCACCGCCAGACCCCGGAAAGGTACGGGGCGCAGCCGCTGCGCTCGGTCTGGACGTCGGGTGGAAACGGATTGGATACTGCTTTTTAAATATAGTCCAGTACAATTACGCAGAAAATATTTTTAATTATATTTATTTTTTTACCCGTATACGTGATATTAGATCAGTTCAGAAAATAAAAGTTCAGATCACGAGATTTAGGTACGGTTATGATGATCCATTAGATACGATCTGTTTAGGCACAGTTATAAAGATCTATCGGTTGTGATCTGTTTATGTACAGTTATGAAGATCTATCAGTTGTAGTTCACTAATAATAAAATGGTCCACCAAATTAACGATAAGATGTTTTGCTTTTTTGTGGGAATTTCTAACCTCTCTTTATTTTTTCTATTGTATTCTGCTTCTAGTATACAGTAATTTTTTATTTTTTTTAAGTAAATATGGATATGTGCATGAATGTTATCGAAGAATATAGATCGGATGTTACTCGAATATAAATAAAAATTAGATATACACCGATTTAGTGGGATACAAATATTCTATTATTTTCTTAGAAAATATACTAAAATAAGTTTTATCTAATAAAAAGTGCGGATTGTCTAGTCCTACTTTGCATCCTTAGGTGCCGGGGAGGAGGACAGGAGGGCGCACCAACAGAAGCACAATACGCACATGGTGGTGGGCACGAGGTGCGGATTGTCTAGTCCTACTTTGCATCCTTAGGTGCCGGGGAGGAGGACAGGGAGGGCGCAGCAACACAAGCACAATACGCAGGTGGTCGTGCGCACACCCACGCAATGACGCAAGAAGCTCGCGTAACCTTTCCGTGTCCGCCCCTCCTGCCCATACGATTACCCAACGGCCAAGCCGGTGGCGCGCGCATCTCCTTCTCTCTGCCATCTGCCATTCCGCCTACTTTGTCTTATCTGCCCTGCGATCCTTCCGCGAAGCGACTGGATGGATGACGAGACCGACGACGACATGACTGGCGTCTCTGCAAGTTTCCCCAAATCTCAAGGACAAGGTAGGAGTAATAAGCAAGATGATGCCCACCACACACATGCGTTTCTTCAAATCTCGTGTTACAATTAAATCTGGCTGCACAAATTATTCCTGTACCTGGATGTTCTAAGTTGATCGGAATACCTTGTTGGAAGTAAAGCTAGATCAGCAATTCCACTAGCCTACCTCTCCAAATCTTTCCATCAACAGAACGTACACATATCGATAACAACAGAACCACTTCACATACTAAAATCCAGCAGAGACAGAACTATTTCTTGTGAACTGAACATAAATCATAAATCCAGAAACCAATGCCTGGCTTTGCACCAACTGCCTCCTGCATCCGAAGAAGCTCCTCTCAGCTTGCTGGAGACTCCAAGATGCTGCAGGCTTGCAGGAGCTGCTGCTCCTGCAACCATCCTCACCCAGTCAGTAGCAAGGGTAGATGACGCAGCGCCTGCGCCGGGGAGGAGGCGAGCACATGACCAGCAGCAGCAAGGCGACGACGACGGCGACGAGCAGCCCCAGCAGGTTGAACTCCGGCTCGTCTTCCTGGCTGCAGCACAGCTTGCCCATGTCGACGATCAGGGGAGGGAGGAGACGAGATAACTTCTTCGTAGGATGAGGAAGGAGGAGACGGGACGAGTTCTTGTAGTGGGATTTGTTCTGTGTCTTAAAGATTCCGTATGGTCAGTCGTCTCTCAAGTCTATACTAGATTTCTATGGTAAGTACTTTTGATATGAATCTCCTTTGCTTTCTGTCAACTAGTGGCCAGTGGTTGGGGCATCATTGTCGATCCTTCCACGATGCAATTTCTTTTGCTTGTTATGTACTTTTCGTTGGGGATGAGACAACTCGGCCAATCAATTCCCACACCCACCGAGACGAGTACTACCAGATCAGGTCGGAGTTGTTGTGGACAAGTCAGTAGGAATGCGATGTGATTTAGCTGACATTTAGATATCTAGTCAATGCATGTTCTTAAACTTGACACTGCCACTACTTTCGTTAAACATACCAATTTGATTTCTGCTACGCACGTCAGTTGTCACTAGTGCTTTCATTAAGAACCACTTGCTGTCAGCGTACGATCCTGATCTTGACTGCTGTTGGGTCTCATTCCTAGTGCCGACTTTGCGATAAATACTTGCAGACATGGCCATGCCACTATTGATACAATCTAACTTGTATTGAATAGGGACACGCTGACCTAAACTGACATCCTACATTTCCTTCAATTTGCCTAACGCAGCAGAATCGACAATATGATTTATCAATTTATCGAATCAATATGGTTCTAATAACACAGTTAGGTGCTAAACTACGTGATTTTCGGATAAAATTGCTGACGTTAAATTGCACAGAACACACAATTAGCCGTAAGCATGCAACCGATACTCATTTTTTTTAAAGCATGCAACCGATAAGAGCACATCTGCATGTACAGTTCTTGCCAATAGAAGGAACAGAGAAAATTGGGCATTCATGGACGCAGAAATATATTTCATCTGGCATGATGATACGTGTCATGTTCAATTCGATGAGGATTCAATCGAAGCGGTGGCTTGTTCTCCGTCGTCCTTTTTCTCCTGTACAGCAGGCTCCTCTCTTTTTTCCCCTCTGGTTGTGGCCTCCTTCAAATCAATGGTCTGTTTCCCATCCGATTCCCCTGCAAATGGGACGAACCAAAGTCTTGCCTTATTAACTTTGATCATCAAATCAAATCAAATCAAATCAGCTGTAACAGCATGTAAGAATTTCAGAACAAAGCAAATGTTCAACATATAATGGCGTGGTTAGCAACTGAGGAAACGGAACCTACCATCCTCGTCTCTCAAAGCGGCAGCTGATGTCTCTTCCTCCTCTGGCTCCTGGGAGATGATCTCCTCTTCCTGCTCGAGGTTGACCTCCTCGACGGTGACCACCTCCTCCGCCGCCGCCTCCTTCGCTTCCTCCGTCTCATAGTCAGTTTCGCTCACCGCCATCTCCTCAACGACGGTAGGCTCCGTCAAGAGCTCTTGCTCATTTCTCAAATCATTGTTCTCGGAAGGCTCAGGTTGCTCTACCGCCTCTGCCACCTCCTCCTCGGCCACCGGCGCGGCCGGGAATGGGAGTGGTGTGACACTGTCCCCTTCCTCGGTCACGGGAGCAACCGCGAGGGTGACACTGTCATCCGTCACCGGAGTAGTTGCGACGCTGACACTTTTATCCTCTGTTGTGGTCACAGGAGCAGCCACAAAGGTGACTCTTCCATCCTCCTTGGCCACCGGAGCATCCACGAAGGTGACACTTCCATCGTCCTTGAGGGCCAGAGCTGCCGCCGAGGTGACACTGTCGAATACCTCCTCGGCCAACGGAGCAGACGCGAAGGAGACGATGTCATCCCCCTTGGCAACCGGTGCAGCCACGAAGGTGACGCTCCTGCCATCGTCCCCGGCGACCGGGGCGGCCCGGAAGGTGACTCTGCCATCGTCCTCCATCACCGGAGCATCCGCGGAGGTGACGCTTTCATCCTCGGCGGCCACCGGGGCGTCCGCGAAGGTGACGGTGACACTACTTCCGTCCTCCTTGGACTCCTCGACGTCCTCCTTCTCGGTCGATGACGATGCTTCGTCGATCGCCTCGGCTGACGATACTTCTTCACCGCCCCGCTCATCTTTCTTGTCCTCAAAGGCTGCGGCGATCGACGCTACCTCGGCGGCCTCACCGTTCTTGATCTCCTCTTCTTTCTCCTCGGCGACGGCGTTCTCGGTTGATGCCATTGCCACATTGTCCTTCTGATCGGCGATAGCTTCTTTGTCCTTGATGCTCTCGGCCTTCTTGGCATCTTTCTTCCCGTCGATGACCTTCTCGATCGACGTCTCTCTCTCCTTCTCCTCGGCGATCACTACTTCTTTATCGCCATTGATGACCTCATCCTTCTTGGTCCCCTCCTCTTTCTTCTCCTCGATGATCTTGACGCGAATCACGGTCGACGTCACTTCGTTGCAGTCCTTGACGATGGCCTTGCCGCTCTCCTCTTCGACGTCCTTCTCCGTCGACGTCGCGTTGTCCTTCACCTTCGCGTCATTGTCCTTTGCAGCGGCGGACGGCTGGTGGACGGCGGAGGCGACGACGCTGGATTTCCTCCGGAAGAGTTTGCCGTTGCACCTGGCGCTGCCGTTGCCGGTGACCACGGCTTCCTTGGAGGTACCGCAACCCATGGCGCGGTGATGGCGTGGAGGGAACGTAGGAGATTTGAGGCAGGGAGAAGTCGAAGGGGATTTTGGTGTTATATAACTGCACGTGGCCATGCATGCATGCGGCGTTGCAAAATTAGGGAAACCACAAACAAACTAGAGGTTGCGTCACATGTGTTTTAATAGCCTAATTGCAGCTCATAATTGCTGTTAAGATGTGCCTTGCGCCGAGGAATTTTAGACAAAATCTCTAGTTCCAGTGAAGCAGGTCCGTCACCAGTCGCCACGCTCTTCGTCATCCTTACCTACCACTAACTCGCCATGGCCGCGGTGAGTCCATCCTTCATTTTAGGCCTCTTTGATCTAGGAATGGGAAAGCACGGGAATAGACATAGAATTTAACAGAAATGTAAGTGCAATACAGAGAGTTAGAAAACATAAATAAGTTATAGATAGTCGTTTGGACAGGATAGAGGATTTCAGTCCTTGTGAATTTTTCATATAGAGGTTATTCAATTTGTAGAATTAGAATGTTAGCTTATTCTTGGATCATCTAGCTTAAGATGGAACCACGCAGAGGAGAATTAGGGATGAATACCTTGATCAGATGAACCTCTCATCTCTTCTCTTCTTCTCTTTAGCTTCTAGGACTTGGAGATGATGCGGTGATGTCTTCCCTGTGTTAAGGTGCTAGGACTTGATCAGTCGGCCAAGGAAACTTAGGGTAGAAGCCTAACCTCTCTCTTAGTCCCATTGGGACTCTTTCCCTTTATATATTAGCGCCCACACCAGGGGGAACTTACACCTGGACTGGCTTAGGTCGGTTTGCCCCTGATCAGGGCAAACCCACCCCTTTGCCTGTAGATCATTTATCCAACATTCTCCCCCTTGATGGTAAGGCTAAACTTTTAAGTTTATTTCTCAATAAAATAATATACCAAGACAAAAGATTACAATGGTTGATATAAGGTACCACTGAACCCAATGACTATAGTACAATACTTCATATCAAAAAGAACTTCTTTAACTTAGGAGCTCCATAGACTTCTTCTCTTAAACTTATATAAACTTATAGACTCACCCTTTTGACTGATCGGTACACCAAGACAATAGATTACAACAGTCAATTAAGTACTACTGAACCAATTGACTATGGTTCCCTTTCGATCTCAAAGTGAGCCCTCTTATACTCATAGGGAGACGGTGTCATAATAGTTCTAACTATTCCAGGATTAAAAGCTTTCTACTAAACCCATGCCGGTAACATGCTCTTTGAATATACTGGGTGGTAGGCCTTTTGTAAGTGGATCCGCTAACATTTGCTTAGTGTTTATGTACTTAATACTTATTGTTTGATCCTGGATGCTATCTTTCACAACATGGTACTTGATGTCAATGTGTTTGGCAGCACCACTTGACTTGTTGTTACTTGAATAAGATTACTGCGGGTTGATTATCGCAGCATAGAGTGAGTGGTTCAGATATGCTGTCAACCACTCTTAATCCCGGGATAAAGTTCTTCAGCCATACAGCCTACCCGGTAGCCTCATAACATGCCACGAACTCAGCCTGCATTGTCGACGATGCAGTAACACTTTGTTTGGAGCTTTTCCATGATATAGCTCCTCCTGCGAGGGTGAAGATGTAACCTGACGTGGATTTCTTAGTATCAACACACCCCGCAAAATCAGCGTTTGAATAACCTATAACTTCGAGATTATCAGATCTCTTATATGTGAGCATGAAATTCTTAGTGCCTTGCAAATAGCGTAGGACCTTTTTAATGGCTTTCCAATGATCCAATCCTGGATTAGACTGGTATCTGCCAAGCATCCCGGTTACGAATGCTAAGTCAGGGCGAGTGCACACTTGTGCATACATCATGCTTCTAATAGCCGAAGCATATGGAATTGACTTCATCTGCGTAGTTTCATATTCATTTCTCGGACATTGAAAAGTCCCAAACTTATTGCCATTGACTATAGGAGCAGGCGAGGCTAAGCACTTATGCATATTGTATTTTTGTGATGGCCCTAAGATACCTTTGGATCTATCTCGGTGAATTTCAATGCCTAAGACATAAGTGGTTTCACTAAGATCTTTCATATCAAATTTGGAGGAGAGAAATTTTTTAGTTTCCAGTAGCATATTCTTATCGCTACTGGCTAAGAGTATGTCATCGACATATAATATCAAGAAGATGAACTTACTCCCCCTGAACTTGACATATATGCAATTGTCCACCTCATTTTCTTTGAAATCAAATTGTCTTATGATTTGATCAAACTTAAGATACCATTGCCTTGACGTTTGTTTTAATCCATAAATGGATTTCTTAAGTCGACATTCCAAATGTTCTTTTCCTTCCATAACAAAACCTTTTGGTTGTGCCATGTAAACATCTTCATATAAGTTACCATTTAGGAATGCCGTTTTAACATCCATCTGATGTAATTTTAAATCATAATGAACTACAAGCGTCATAATGATCCTGAATGAGTCTTTAGAAGAGACAGATGAAAATGTTTCATTGTAATCAATGCCTTCTCTCTGTGTGAAGTCTTTGGCTACGAGCCTTACTTTGAACCTTTCAACATTACCCTCAGAGTCACGTTTGATTTTGTAGACCCATTTATAGCCTACTGTTTTGGCTCCTTCAGGAATTTCTACTAAGTCCCATACGTCATTTGTACTCATAGACTTCATTTCATCTTTCATAGCATTAAGCCATTCAGATGAATACTCACTTTGCATGGCTTCCTTAAATGAGGTGGGATCATCGTCCAACACCAACTCATTTGTATCTTCACTCATATAGGTGACATAGTCACTAGGAATGGCAGATCTTCTGACCCGTTGTGACCTTCTAACGGGTTCATTATTTGGCACATTAGCCATAGCTGGAGGCTGCTGAGTATCTTCAATAGAAACATCATTAAGTGTGACGTCTGAAGTAGTCACGGGAACCTCAGCAGGTGTTGCATTAGAAATTCTCTCAACTGGAGGTGCAACATTAGTATGCACTGGGAAAATAGGTTCTTGAATCACAGGTATCGAAACATAGTCCCGTTTTTCTTCCAGATCTATTTTCCTGGGTATCATGCTCCCCCTGATCATATCATCTTCTAAGAACACAGCGTGTCTTGTTTCAACAAATTTAGTGAACTGATTTGGACAATAGAATCGATATGTCTTAGATTTGTTAGGATAACCAATGAAATGGCTACTGATAGTCTTGGGGTCTAACTTTCTCATATTTGGATTGAAAACTCTAGCTTCAGCAGGGCAGCCCCACACATAAAGATAATTTAGAGTTGGTTTCCTCCCAGTCCATAACTCATATGGCGTCTTAGGAACTGATTACTAGGAACCTTGTTAAGAATATGTGCAGCTGTCTTTAGAGCTTCCATCCATAAGTTGATGGGCAGAGTGGAGTGGCTTAACATCCTTCGTACCATGTCCATAAGAGTGCGATTACGCCTTTCAGCCACTCCATTTTGCCTTTCAGCCACTCCATTTTGCTGGGGTTCGCCCGGTGCAAAATACAGGGCTACTATGCCATTTTCCTATAAAAACTTAGCAAATGGTCCAGGAATTTGGCCATAAGGTGTATGCCTTCTGTAGTATTCACCACCACGGTCAGACCTTACAACTTTGATCTTTTTATCATGCTGATTTTCAACTTCAGCCTTGAAGACTTTAAACTTGTCCAATGCCTCAGATCTTTCTTTGATAGGATAGATATATCCATAACGGGAGTAGTCATCAGTGAATGTTATAAATGAATCAAAGCCATCCACTGACTTTACATTAAATGGACCATAGATATCTGTGTGAATTATTTCTAAGACTCCCGTGCTTCGTTTTGCACCTTTCTTGATTTTCTTAGTATATTTTTCTTTGATGCAATCAATACAATGATTAGTGTCTGCATATGAGAAATCCAGAGGATGAAGTATTTGCTCTTTAATGAGAAGGTCAATTCTCCCCCTCGAAATATGGCCTAAACGACAATACCATAATTTCGAAGAAGTCTCATTATCATTTTTCTTACGTTTGGTACCGACGTTTATCTTTGAAGAGGAATCAATATCATTAATGGTATCACTGAAGGAAATCTGATAAAGTTTGTCTTGTCGGATGGCAAGACCAACATCTTTATTATCATATATAATTATACATCTCCTGTTCCCAAAATCACAGTGAAAACCATCGTCATCTAAACATGACACTGATACTAAGTTTCTTCTCATAGAGGGTACATAATGAACATTATGTAGTCAAAGCGCGAATCCGGTATGGAGTGTGAGTGCAAACTCTCCAATCGCCTCAGTCTCAGCCTCAACACCATTAGCAACTCTAATTCTTCTTTCCCCTCTTCTTAGGGTCCTCTTCATGTCGAATCCTCGTAAAGAGTTGCAACATGAGTTGTCGCACCTGAGTCAACCCACCATGTATTGGTGGCATAATTAGTATACAGGGACTCATCTATGAATGTAATAACATCAGTACCTTTCTTATTGAGCCATTTCATAAAGCCAATGTAGTCTTTCATAATATGTCCACTTTTTCCGCAAAAGCGACATCCTTCTGGATCTTTTTTATTTGCATTGGGAACTTTTTCAGGCTTATTCTGCTGGGATTGCTTAGAAGATTGCTCCTTATTTTTGAATTGAGCAGGCTTAGGCTTTGAGTGTTCACTAATAAATTTCTGATTTTTTCTTTTCTTAGAGTGCTTGAATTGATTGATATGTTCAATTTTATCAGCTCTAAGCCTTTCTTCTTCTTGTACACACCTGGCCATCATTTCATCAATGCCCCACTTTACATCCATAGCATTATAGTTGATAGTGAATGGAGAAAACTCCTGAGGCAAAGAAGACATAATAAAATGGACAAGAAAACCTTCTGAGATCTCCATTTCCATTGTCTTAAGTTTAGCGGCCATGTGACACTTTTTCATAATATGTTCCCTTAGACTCCCAGTTGAATCATATTGTTCATCAACAAGCCTTTTAATAATGCTGGTTGCATAAACTTTAGAGGAGCCTCTAAATTGGTCCTCAAGATATTCCTTGGCGGTCTGGGAGTCTGGAATAGCTCCTCTTATGCTAATATTAATGGAGCTCTTAATCACCATGAGGCACTTACGATCAGAGAATCATAATTTTCATTATCCTCCTTAAGTGCTTCAGGAGGATCATTATAGAGAGCATAATCGAGATCCAGCAGAGCCAGAGTTATCTCGAGCTTTTCCTTCCATGAAGCATAGTTGCTTCCATTTAGTTGCTCAATGCCGTTGATTATACCGGCAATTTGAGAGGCATTAGATGCTACATAAAGAAAATTAAATGCTTTAGTAAGCATCATCATGAACTCCTTTTATTGATCAAATCTACATCAGCTTTGGCCAGAAATGGATAGGAACAACAAAATTTTGTGAACAGGTACTCATGAATCAGCTTTGGCCAGAATAATGAATACAAGCCACACTTTTATTAAGTTTTGTATATGAACTTCTTTTATTAATCCAGTCCATATCAGCTTTGGCCAGAAATGAACAGGACTAATAAAATTTTGTGGTCAAATATTCGTCAATCAGCTTTGGCCAGAATGACAAATATTAGCCACACTTAGTGAGGAAATTTATGATCTTAATTTTTTTTAGCGGAAAAATTAAAACATAATAATAAGCATCATAATAAAAGGGTCTTAAAAAATTAAGCATAAAGCCTTAGGAATAATTAAGCATAATATAAATATAAAGCTATAATAAAGCATAAGATAATTACTTAAATTACTCAATATAAAAGGCATAAAATATTATATATTTTTAATTCAGCCCAAAACTGACTTATTTCAGCCCAAAACTCAATTTGGTCCAATACTATGCGGCCCATAGGGTAAAATAAGAAAAAGACTTAGTTTTTAATATGGGCCAAAGATAACCCCCCGAACTGGGCCACATTTGGCCTGGTCCGAACTTTGCATCCCGCCTGGGCTCCGAGCCCGACGGCCTGGGCCTGGGTCAGGAAAGTGCGGCTCCCGCACGGCCTCCTCAGCCCGCACCGCTGCCGACTCACGTGAGCCATCCGATGGAGATCCCCCGGCCAAGACCGAACGAGCAGGGGAACAAAACTGCCGGTCGGCCACCTCCCCCGCGAAACCCTAGCTCATTTCTCCCCCTCCCCCTTCTTTCTCTCATCCGTGAACGGCGATGAGCGAGCGAGTGAGCGAGGCGTCGGTGCAGAGCGCCCACCTCGGTGGAGGGAGACGTTGGCGCCGTCGAGGCCCTCTCGTCGGAGTCACGTGCGGCTTTGGCTTGCACACGTCTCCGTCGAGCAGTGCTCGTCGGTGCCCTCTGCGAGGCGATTGTGGGCATGCGGACGTCCCCGCGATGACTGACGGCGCACTCGCCGGATCCGGCGTGGCGGCATACCCTCGACGACGATGCGCGCTGAGGGGTACGGCGACCACCCGGTGCAGTGGACGGCGAGGCCGCTCAGGTACGGGTCCGAGTGCCTTCGCTGAGCTGAGGCGGTGGCTACGACGACCGGCGACGACCACCGCAGCCCTTGGGTACATCCACCACCCATTATTTCTCAAATTTAGGGTTAGGGTCTTCAGAAATTTGGGGAATTTTTTGAGGAATTAGGGATTTAGGGTTTCGAGATTTGGGGAATTTGGCTTAGGGTTTCTTGGGTTTGCTCCAATCCTCTTCTTCTTATTGCTTAAACCCGAAGCCCAGTGCCTAATTAGCTCATGTACGTGGTATGGATGCACTGTTAGGGTTAGAACTTAGGTGGTTTAGGGCTAAAGCTTTAAAATAAGCATGAATTTGGGCTGCTTAGATAACATTTAGGGCATCATCTTAGCAAGACATGAATATAAACACAAGGGCATGATACATATGTCCTTAACAGGGGCATCTTTGCATGAAAATGAGCTTAAAAGGGGTTCAATCTTAGGGCTAGGTGCTCTGATACCAATGTTAGCTTATTCTTGGATCATCTAGCTCAAGATGGAACCACATAGAGGAGAATTAGGGATGAATACCTTGATCAGATGAACCTCCAATCTCTTCTCTTCTTCTCTTTAGCTTCTAGGACTTGGAGATGATGCAATGATGTTCTTCCCTGTGTTAAGGTGCTAGGACTTGATCAGTCGGCCAAGGAAACTTAGGGTAGAAGCCTAACCTCTCTCTTAGTCCCGTTGGGACTCTTTCCCTTTATATATTAGCGCCCACACCAGGGGGAACCGACACCTGGACTGGCTTAGGTCGGTTTGCCCCTCATTAGGGCAAACCCACCCCTTTGCCTGTAGATCATTTATCCAACATAGAAGTCTTTAAGAATTTTTTCTACGAGCTACTTTGTACCTAATTTCAAAGGAAAATTTCGACCGAGGCCAGCGCCTCGAAAATTTGAGTTCTACAATTAATCTCGTCCCTGAGAAGAACTGGAATCAAGTTAAGGGGCGTGTTCATTTGAGTCCCAGGAGCCGCGTCCGGTGAAGTTCCAACGCTCTTCGCCACCCATGCTGTTCTTCCGCCTGCCAAGAGGACGAAAAAGAATCCAGCTTCTCCGAAAACCTCAGCAGCAGTCCTTCCGACCATGGCGGTTGCAGGCGGCTGGTCCTCGCTCAACCTCGTCCGCGGCGTCGCCCACTCCTTCCTGGCCACCAACAATGTCGACCAGTACATGGACCTCCGCGCCGTGTGTCGCAGCTCGCGCTCGGGTACCGACGACCGCAAGAACACTTCTCGGGACCCCCGCTTTTGCCCGTGCTAGTGGATCATCCTCGACGAGGTCTTCCAGGGTGGCGCCAACCACGCGCGCGTCATGGTTGAACACCGGCACCGGCTGTGTCCTCCACAAGGAGCTCCCTGCTCCGTGACTACCACATTGTCGCCACAAGTCTCGGTGGCCTCTTCGTCCTCCTGGGCAGGAGCCCTCCTCACGCCGCTCGCATCCTCGACCCTTTCACCGGCGACATGATCCGCTTCACGGCGCCCGTGCCTCTCGGGATGGAGGTTGCCGCCGTCGTCTCCCGTGGCAGCTCTTCGCCCGCACTCGCCTTGCTCTGCCACTAGTCTCGCATGCGCTACATGGCTACTCCTGACAACGAATGCTTCGTCGCCCATGAGGACAAGCGCTTTGCTGATCATTTATGGATTTGCTATTTACACATTATAAAACCTATGGTTGCACCAAATAAATTATACAACTCTAAGTCTATCTAAAGTGATACATAATTTCTAGAAAGTGCAACCATTCAAATAACCATCGAATAAAGAATCAAAACTTAAGATCATCAACTTAGAAATAAATATTTCTTAGTCGACTTAAAAATAGACACTCATTTTAAAGAAGTTGTTTCATGCCGATCTTTCCAAGTTTTCCTTCAACGATCTTGTGCCGGTGTTTCTTCACAAATAGTAGCTAATTTAGTAGTATTATCTTTCTTTCAAAGTGATAAAATTAAGGACTCTATTAAGAGTGTTTCTAGGGCTAGAAGGGCCATGGCCCACTCTGGCCCTAGAGAAGCTCTGCCCTTGAAAACAAGTGTCACAAGGCGCAGACAAATTTTCTTCTTACTTCGGAGGTAGTGATTTGGATGATTGAGCATGCCATGCTTTGCTAAGAAACGGTTCGCTTTTCTCTATAGTCTTTTATTTTTCTTAATTTGCCTATGACTTTTTCCAGGTAAGAAACAGGTAACTCTAGGTTTAGATTACCTATGGTAGAACTACTGTTTGCGGTCTTAAGACATGATATAAACCAATATTCTGCAGCGTCCGCCTACAAGTTCCAATTTTGTGCCGCCTCGGCCCCTTTTAACTCGACCAAGATTTGGTACTCCAATGCGGAGCCAAAGTGCAAGTTTTTCGCTTGGCTCCTCCTCCACAGGAAAGCATTTACCGCTGACAGGCTCGAAGTAAGGGGATGGCCCCACGAACTGCCTGTGCTTCATGGAATCGGAAACTAATGAGCACCTGGCATGCGAGTGCACTTCTTCGAGAGGAGTATGGGGCATTCTGGCGAGCTGGTTCAACATTGCTTCGAGCACGCCTTCGCCCCCCTCCTCCTCCCTTGATGAGTGGTGGGACGCGTACATCATGACTTTGCTGAGCACCCACCGAAAGACCTTCAGTGAAGTCATTATGTATGCCCTTTGGAACGTCTGGAATGAGCGCAATCATCAAATTTTCTAGAATCATCCTTTAAGTGTTTTGGAGGTTGCTTTCCTTGCAAAAGCAGATCTCGATCAGAGGAGACTTTCTACTGCTAGCAAGATGTAATCCTTATGTGTTTTTCAGCTTTTGTCTCCCTGTACATAAACTTTTCACTCCTATCTCAATGAAAAAGGCAGAGTGCCTGCCTCGTTTTTTTTTAACCCAATGCTTCATCTGTTTTGCTTCATGATCTCTGGTGTCTATGTGCACCTGTTCTTCCCTTATACCGCTTAGCAATGCAAGCTGCTGGTTAATTTTTGGCTATAGAAAATGTCGCTCAATTTTCCCCCACTTCTGAAATTGACCTGCAGTTGAATAATTGGACATATACCCTGCTTTGTTGTTCTCCGTAGGCTTTATTAATTTTGGTATGTCCTCTTCTGGGCAAGAAACAGGTTCTAGATTTGCTTACTAGCTAGTGGTCTGTGGAACTTCGGTTGTGGCCGGGCTTAGAACAGGATATGTGATCAAGCCCAAGAAACCCTAACTGATCTCTGTCCTACACGTGAGTTAATTAACAAAGCTAGCTCTTGTTCTTGTGGCAATTTGTTATACAAGACCAAATGATAGCAACAATTATGCATGGCTTAGACTTGGATCAGATGAACTGAGGCTCCACACGCGTATGCAGCAGAGGAGATAAGATGGACATGAGTAGTTTTCGGATCAAACCAACACACGAGTAGTTTTCGGATCAAACCAACCAGGAAATCCTATCTGCATGCATGCATAGAGGGGAGTTCTGCTCGTACGGGAGTTCAGAAACTGCATGGTTATGCTAGGGATTTTCAAGAAAGGCATGCATGCGCCATGCGGCGAGATAATAAAGAAAGGATTGGTTTGTTTTCCTATTCTGATGGAGAATTCGTAGCTAATACTACTGCCTGTTGCGTGGGAACTAAGTATAGAATCTATTTTCTGTTTTTGTTTCTGCCACGTAAAGAGAAAGACCATGTGAGTTGTAAAAGACCGATTTTTTGAGACTTTTAAAAATTTTATCTGAAAATGAGGATTACAATTTTTCCTAAATTAATTAAATCTTAATTTAAAATTTTAATATTCTTTTAGATTAATATGATTATTTTAAACATTAATATTGGGCTGAAAATGTTTTATTTAGATTTTTCATATAAATTATGTAATCTTGAATTTTTTTGGACTGATTTAATTTGCTATTTGTTTGAGTTATTTTCTTTCTCTCTTCTTTTAGGGAAAAGGAAAATTCTTTTCCTTTTTCTCTTTTCCTTCCTGGTTGAATCTCCTTGCCTGGCCTGATTCCTCCCCCTCTCTCTTCTTCCTTACCGCCTGGCTTGGTCCCATCACCGGCCCAGCCTCCACTCTCTGCTGCGTGGGCTCTGCCTGTACATGAAGTTTTTTTTTGGAATACACGATGTGTGCTTTAGGGTAGACACTCTTTATTGAGTTCGGCGAAATCTTGAAAAAAATCCCAAAGTTTAAAGAGAACTTTTAGAAAACATCTATGTTACGATTTCTGCTTGAAAATTTTCTTGCTACGTGAGTTGCCGTCTTCTAGCCTGGTTTTCGCGTGCTGAACTGCACGGTTTAAATCTTCTACTTCACGTGTATCATACGCACCAGCGAGAGGCTGAAAACAAGATTAAAAAAGTGCTGTAAAAGATCAGGGCACCGTTCTGTACTCTAGCCTGCGCCTCTATGAATGTAATGTTTCATCTCTTCTGTAATGCTCTCTGGCGTTTATGCTTCATACCTTGTACTACTCGTTATTCTAATTTGTTCCTTGTTGGATTTCTGGGCGTTACTGCGGATTGCAGAATGGTCTAACGACAGCTCATAGCTGCTGTTAAGATGTGCTTTGTGAAAAATAATTTCTAGCAGAAGTTGTACTTCATGTTAATTTGTAGTCTCCAGGTTGTCTTTGCGACAGTTCTGCAAATAATAAAAAATAAATGTTTTTTCTGTTTTCGGAGGGATTTTTGTATATTGAGATGCTTTACATATTTTTCTGCCTGTCAGGTGTTCTACTTTTACAAAGACTGTATTCTGTTCAGAGGATACATGTGTTGATTGGATCATACTATGAAATAAAGTTGTTAGAATGAACATGATAATGTAGTTGTAACTGATCACTGAACTGGAGACTGGACTCAGAAAAAACAAGAACTCAAACTTGTCCTTGTAATGCAACAGCACGCAGAGAACAGTAGTTGAAACAGAGACCAGTGGGCGAGCCATTGAACAGCAGGTACATGCACAACTACTATTCTCACCGCAAGTCTATAAATTCTTCACCTCGAACTACGGATATGATCGTGAGAGCCTCTTGGTTTGTTCCCTGGAAAAAAGATTGGCTTTGGTTGAGTTCTTGTGAAAGCTGCAGTTAGCGCTCAGCAGCAGTTTCCCAGTTTCCCTTGGCAAATGGATCCACATGGGCCTGGAGGACCAGGTTGGGGAGGTCCTGCAGGATGGGGCCCTGGAGGGTGGGGTCCAGTACCACCTGGTGGGCCTGGATTTTCGGGTGGCCCTGGCCCTGGTTTTTGGGGACCTGGGTTTGGGGGCTTCTTGGGTTCTTGGTAAGTTGAATCCTCAGCTAACTGATGTCATTTTAAGCTTTTGCATTTGCCATTTTACAAGGTAAGTTAGCTGATTAGTAGACTTGTAAGCACATATTAGTCATTCAGTTTTCATTTGTTGCCTCGTTTTCAGTCTGAACTCTGAATGAATGCTTCTTGTGCAGCTTCTACCTCCTCTGCTGCTGCTGCTTGCTCCAGGACTGCTGTGGACCTTTCCTCGGACAACCGGGCCCAGGCGGCCCGCCGCCGCCCTTCTGATAGCATGCCGTCCGTATATACGGCGAGAAATAATGCAAGCGCTTACAGTTCCGCCTGGGCTACATACTCGCTGGAGAAACCACTTGGGTGAACAGATTGCCTCTTGCAGTGCACCTTGCAGCATAACCACTACTGAAAACCATGGTCTTGAGATTATCGTACGCAGTCTTACTTGTTAGTCTGTTACTATTATCTTAGTGACTGAATGCAAAGATCAGGGCTCTACTTTGATACGTTGTTGATGCCTCTCACTGTCTCACAAGCCAGCATGTGAAATCAAATACAACCTGCTAGTTAACAAATTGACACCAACCAGGGTAAATAATGCAGAAAACTGCATTGATTCTTCAAGAAAGAACCGAACCCAAACACACTATAAAAACTTCCCAAGAGGAAGAAACCCACGGTTAAATAGTCTACAGGGGCAGCAGGCATTTTGGACGGTTCTATACGATGTAAAAGCTGTTCTATACAGGCAGGCAATTGATAGTAACCTTGTTATGTTCAAAACCGTCTGAACTAATTAATTAATAATAATGATAGTGCTATGCAACGCTGCTCTCCCAAGATTCTTGTGTGTAAATGCCCTTCAACTCTTGCCAAGGACTGAAGCACCCAAGGGCTGGATTATGAACGTACTAGAACTCATAGGCGCAAGAGGTAGCCGAGGGAAGTACCAAGTAGAGCCACATAAACCACAAACAGCATGGGGAAACCTACTTGACTCTTTGGGGTTCCCTTCTTCCGTAAAAATACCTGGCCAAGTCATGCATAAAATTAGAAACGATAGATGCAGATCATCAAAATGTTATAACCAATGCTTAATAATTAAGGCCATCTGAAAATTAAAAGCAAAGCAGATACAAGTTAAAGAGCAAATTGGTCCTAAGTGCAAACTCATTTGCTGTACCAGCGTCCGATGAATACTGCAGAATACACACCTCTCGGTATGCACTAAGCAAGGTTTTTGGAACTGGCATGACCTTTTTTTTATAGCAGGGGGGGGTGGTATATTTCCGGTTACCGAAATACCGGCCATTTACCACCTAAAAGTATTCGAATGAAATTTGAAATTTGCCAAAATTCAAGTAAAATTTGTTGAATTTGCACGAAATTTGCTCAAACCGGTATTTTTCTACTGGTATGACCACTTACCGGGGGGTACCGGTAAGTCTGGTAACTGGCCGGTTACCAGAACCTTGGCACTAAGTGGAAAACAGGGTGCGTTGCCATATAGTATATTTTAACAAAGCAGCAAATTCTACAAGGAAGAGTTATGGTGAGGTCTCAGATACATTCGGAGTGCGCCACCACTCAATTTATGCATAGATAAGATGTCAGATGAGTATGGATCAATGCTGCAGTCTGCAGATCATACAGACATAACATATTTTGCCAGGAGTAACAAATCTTTTTCCTCATGAAAGCAATTCTAAATGCAAGATAAATATGGAAATCTAGCGCAAGATAAACATGGAATGGCCACCTGCTTTTTATCTGCAAGACTTAATATGGCAGATCATTGTATCTTATGTAACTGCGGGTCAAATGGATGTCCCTCATGGTAAGACAAATGAGGAACATGGAACATGCAGGGGTCGTGGCCTGGAGGGTTTTATGAAGGCACGCTAGTTTTTTGTGTTCCTTCTTTGTAAGGGTTTTATGAAGGCACGCTAGTTTTTTGTGTTCCTTCTTTGTAAGTTAAAGGGGTTGTGACATAACTTGAGCATTATCTCTTATCAATGGTATGTATAGCTCTTCTCTCCTCCACTTTCAAGAACATAAAACGATCTACATGTTTTCAGCGATGCTTGATCATTCTTTTCTTTTATCAGTGCTCCCCTGCATTTTACAAAACATTAAGGATCTAGATGTTTCTGTGATGAAGAAGTTATACCATGTCTTGCTGTAACTTATCCCGCTCCTGGGTGGTAGTCCTGCTCTCTTCTCTCAGCTTTATTATCATCTTTTCAGCCTACAAAATAGAATGTTACACGTCAAAGGGTGTTCTCTGAAATATAAGAATCTGAGATAACAAAATAATATAAGCTCCATTGATAACGAAACAGTATAAGCTCCACTGTCTCATGACTCAAGAGGATCTTATTATGATACTCGTTAACACAACCCCAAACACATATGGTGATGAACTTACCTCTTCCAGTTTTGATTCAAGGTTATTGAGCTTTGACTTCAAATTCTGAACATCTTCTGTTACCTGGTACATCAGAAGAGAAAAATCAATGAAAGTAACCGGGAGGCTGCGAAAGAAAAACATATCAGAACTGTAGTCTGTATTATGGTCTATACATACTCACACAACTTCTCTAGCCAAGATAAGGCTACAATAAAGTAGTGCCGAGATCTCTATATCATATTTTTAGTGCACTATTTCTAAATAAGTAAAACAAAGGGAACTGGGCATATGATAAACTATAGAATGGAAGCTTACATGAGATAATTGATGATTCTGCACACTGAAAAGTCCTCGGTCACCTAAGGTAACAGCTTCTTTTGGAACAGTTTCTTCTAGAGGAGACTCCCTTAAAGTTGCAGTCTTTTCCTTTGGAGGAGGAAGTTGTTCAATGTTAATCGCAGGCGTATCTTTTAGAGGGGGAGGAGATTCTGTCAAAATAGCAGGTTCTTCGTGCGGTAGCACAGGAACTTCCCTCAGGATTGGAGTCTCCTTGACAGGGGAAGTTATGTCAGTCAGGACTGGAGTCTTCTTGACAGGGGAAGGTATGTCAGTCAGTCGAGTCTCTTTGAAAGGGGAAGGTATGTCAGTCAGGATTGAGGTCTCCTTGACAGGGGAAGGTATTTCAGTCAGGATTGGAGTCTCCTTGACATGGGAAGGTATGCCAGTCACAACAGCTGAAATTTGTTCCATAGGGGGAGAGGCCTCTTTCTCCATAGCTGGCACTTCATTCTTAGCACTGAGTGTATCCTTTAACACAGGAACCTCAACAGCTGCATCAGTGTCGTGGACACCATTAAGCAGTTGCTCCACAGGAGGATGAGATGCACTAACAAGTACAACTCTCAATTTACTTTCCTCAATATATCCGTTAGTTTCTTTGGAGAACTGCAAAAAAAAGTTGGTAAGATCTACAGCGAGGATGAGTAACATAAAAAGGAACATTATGCAAGTAAATTTTATAAAATTATGTGCTTACAAAAGCAGGAATGAGGTCCTCATCTGATGTACCAGGAGGAACAATTGTGGTCTGCACCAAAAACTTGTCCTTTAATTGCATGTCTGGTGGAGCAGTACGCTGTGCTTGCATGGTAACTACATTTAAGTGAAAAAAGAAACAGAGCATAAGAAGAAATTTAACAGAATCAAGTCATCAATACAAGATCAAGAAATTGTATACTCGTTGCCCTCCCCCAAAAGCAAGCACATCTTGTTCATTTATGGCATGTCTGCTTTTAGGAATAGATGGGTTGGTCCATATGAGTTCATTCTATGATTTGTGGGTCTGACCCCGTTCCTCATTTGTCTTTTAGCATTGTGCTTACGAGGAAGTAGGTGGTGATGGACCAACTCATTCCATTCCTCAAACCAAACAAAACAATGATGAAATCCTCAAACCAAGAACCTCATTAATGAACAGTGCAATTAACTGAGAATGAACCCACTTACATGAAAAATAGATCAATAGTCGAAAGCAGTTCACATTTACAAAAGCTTTAGAGAGTTATTTTATATAAAAATCAAGTTTTCTATCATAATGTATTCTGACTTAGAAGTTACTTCAGATCAATAAGGTCAATAGAGCTGTACTGCGATAAACCTGGCATACACAAAACCATTATTATCAATAATAGTGAGTACATTGCAGTAGTGTACAAACCTGTGAAATCACATGTTGCCCTTGGAAGGATAACCCCAGTATTTGGTCGGACACAATATCTTTTAGGAGAAGTTGTTTTAACCTAGAAAATTTGAAATGACAAAGATTAGAACTGCAGTTTGCCTATGCTCAAAAAGTATTAACTATGATCATTCCATTGAACATAAAAGCAAGAACAGAACACACCATGCTCAGAAAACAACATGTCCAGGTTTAGCATAATCAGAAATTCCTGGAGATAACAATAGGAAATAGTCCCTCCATTACTAAACACATGTCATTCGAGCCTAGTCACTTTGTTGGTAAATAATATTATTCTACCATTTAGAGATACATGTATAGCACCTTTTCCCCAGAAGATACATACTCATACCGCAATATTTGAACTTTACCTTTCCATAAGAAAACTAGTGTCTCTGGATGGGCAAAAGTACAATATTTAGGATATTAAATAAAGCTATCAAGATCATTCTCCTCATGGCCTCCTTCCGGTGCTTAGGAATTAGGATAGGATGTATTCAGTAATGGAGGGAGTAGCTTTTACTTTAGAGATGCTCAATAACGCTGATCATTCAACATAGTATTAACTAATGAACAAATTCATGGTTATGGTCACAAATAACATAATATGCACCATTAGCATCATCATAAAAGACTTGAGACAAAAATAGGCAATAATTTGAACTAATGAAGAAAAAAAAGAGAGACAAACCTTGAAAGCGACATATTCATCGGATTTGTTGACTAGATGGACAGAACATGAACTTTGCTTCTTCAGCTCAACTGACAATAAAAAAGCAGAGAAAACCCAGTCAGATTTAAATTTTAAAAATGGCGAAGAATGCGCTTGCCATCCTATACTGAAAATGAAATACCACAGAAAATGGAAATTTGCATTTAGCCATTTACGCATCATTATGGAATATAGACGCAGAAATTTGAAACTGTATGAAACAGCACACCGACTGGCCACTCTAGAGTCCTATGGCTGAAACTTAAAGCTTTGGACATATAGGTATTGGCCCGAGGTCCAGTGAAAAACCGCGAAGACTCTTTGATCATGCGCATATCTGACAAAGTACATTACACGATTCAGAAGGAAACAGAAGTGGAAATATGAAATTTCACCGCCGTCCCCCTCCCTTTATTAATGTTAGCATGTACATCACTGCATCAGTCCATTCTCAGTTGTTAAATAAAAAATAAAAAAACAACTGCGTCCGGGTCCCGCTGTAGCTGAAGCACATGCATTGTATAGTGGAGTACCAACTTCCATCTTCATAAACACATACAGAGAGGCTTTACAACCACTCACACCACAAAATCTACCTGTGTAACCAAACGAAAAGAAAGGCAGCAACCTACTAAAGTAGCAGCTTTAAAAAAAAACCTAAGATAATTTTCAAAAAACAAATTAAGATAAAATTACAGGAAAAATCCAGATTCTGGAAAACATGTTACAGAATGCTAGTATCCGAGTAACTCAGAAATGTTATCAGGAAAACGAGATACAATCCTTACAGCTTTCCCTAAAGCCTCTGATTTAGAAAAAGAAATTTGCGAGTACCTAAACCTCGAAAAATATGCAACTAACAAAAGCTACCAGCGAAAATTCTGAAGTTCACAAAACCTTTGCTTCCCAATTTCACACTCGTATGACAGTCGCAACGAGTACAATTTGGCTTCCAATTTCATAACAAAACTAATCCTCCGCATACCAATCCGATCCGAGATAAGCCCACATAATAGCACTACCAAAACCTACGCCCCGATCAATCCGAGGGAAAGGAAAACAAAACAAAAAAGGAAAACAAAACAAACTACCAAAATTAATCAGCAACCAACTGAGAGAGTCCGTAAATTACCGTGTTGCACACAATACACGGCGGAGCAACATAGTCGAGCAAACCATCGAATCGAAGCAGGCACGGAGGCCGCGCACCAAACGCGTCGCGGCAAGCCGATTCACTCGTCACCCGACACGGATCAGAATTGCTATGGTGCACGGGGAGGGGGGGGCCGTGGGGGAAAGCGTACTTACATGTGAACTGGAGCTCGCGGGGGTGGATCTCGACGACGCCCTGCCCCATCGCCGCGGCAGGATGATCAAATCCAGCACCTAGCTTAGCTACACCACCAGTGATTCCAGTATACCGCCGCCGCTTTCCGGGGTCCTATCAATCAATCAATTCCACCCCCGTCTCCGCTCTCCAAGTCTCGGTACCGGCGCGGCTTTGACTAGGACGTCTCGCCGCCCGGTGGCAGTAGCGGCGGGAGAGGAGGAGGGGTGGGGGCGGTGGAGTTGGAGTGAAGACGACGGGATTGGAAGGCTTCGGCGTCCTCGTCGCCCTCGCGTCTCGCGGCGGTTTTGACGAGGGGGTGAGGGGGTTGCGACTTGCCAGTTTTGGGGACGCGGAGCAGGAGCAGGAGGGGCGGGCTTTCCCAGGGCTGGCAGCGCGGGCCCACCTTTTGTGGGTGCGGGTCAGCACCACATGATTGCCCCTTTTTGCAAATTGGTCCAAACAAATTCCAATGTTGGCAGGAATTTCGTGAGAATTTTACAGCAGTTTGTTCCTAAGTGCTTATTTGCAAATATGAAGCTCTTCGGATGCTTGGGTGAAAATTCGGGCGTAACGGGTATGGATGGATTTGTCAGGTGGGGATGGCAGGTGGGCCCGCAGCTGTCACCGCCATGTCGGCGATGACGTGGCGATCTGCCACTGCCACCCGGCACATGTTGGTCAGTTCACTGTGCTGGGCCTGAATCAGACGTCGTGCTATACTTTTTTTTTAAGTATATGATTGCGAGACAAATCGCTAGCTGCCAACTTAATTACAAATTCTTTTTTTTGAGGAAACATCAAACCAAATCCTGCAAGTTCATGAGTTAGAACATTACTGTTTCTAGGACAAAAGGAAAAATCAACTCTACTAAACCTAGTTAACATCAGGTACTTCGTTTCTTTTAGGATGACACCATTGATACCATTATCTTCTCTTGTCCATTCAGAGATGTACACAGATTTATGGCGTCACTCTCCAATATGACTCGTTGAATCCCCATACTAGTGGCAATTTGCAAAGCATTGAGTGCTGTCATAGCCTTCGCTTGATGAGCATTCTGAATAAACGGAAGATGCCCTTCTGCAGCCATCAAGACTTCGCCATGAAAATCTCTCAAGACTGCACCCCAACCACCTGTACCCTTTTTGGTATATAGGATCTATCAATGTTAATCTTTAATTTCCCTTCACTTGGAGGGCACCAAATTTTTGTTTCGATCTGGGAATTACTAGAAGATACTCAGTTAAAGGTAATCATATTTCTTTGGTGTTAGTGGTGTATGAGGAACAAGGTGGTCAATGGGGAAGAGCTTTCCTCAGATGAGGTGGTCTTCTCAGTTGCTTTCCATTTTCAAGACTTTAAGACAAATCTCTTGAAAGAAATAACAGAAAACGTCGTGCTATACTACTATATATGCTGTTCTTGTCCGTGGATACTGATTCTGCCACGTGGCAGCTCTCTATTGGTTTGGAGGTGGCTTTAACAATACCTGTGCTGCCAGCAAGGCACCAGTTCACCAAGGTCCAGGGGGGTTAGGGAGCAGTGCCCATGGATTAGTTTCCACGTGGATGCAGACTGTGCAGGCATCATGATCACCATTTCATCTGTTGTTGATCCGGCTGTAGCAGATGGAATTACTCATGATGACAAGGGCCAGGAGACGCAAGTTCTTGATGGTTGTGGTTACTATAAAAAAAAAGGAGCTTTCACCTTTTTTGTTAGTGGAGTACGTATGTTTTTGTGTTCATACAATTTTTATATTGTCAAGCTCTTTACAGAAAAGGAATGACTTTATACACGGCTTATTGTTTAGCCAAATGGTAGTAGATGGTAGGTCGTGCATGCGCCTTTTTTTCCACGTACCACGTAGTGAGATAGATGAAGAGATGTTCCCAGAAAAAATTCTTTTTTTATGCAACGATTTGAATGCCATGACGATCATGGTTTAAAAGCTGCCTGATTTTAACAAATATTTTCATAAAAGGCTAGCGATTTGATCTCTTTCCCAAATTGAATAATAGTCTAAATAGTTGTTATACACTGCAGGTTCTAGTGCATGGGACATGTGTACACTCTTTTCTTTTCTTTTTTTTATAACATCAACCAAAGTTATTACAATCATTTTGGAATAGTTTCGACCCGTGCGTTTTGATAGTTATATATTCATTCATACATGCTCCAAATGATGCTCTCAGAAGCTGTTACATTGCGTAAAAAATCATGGCGTAGTAAAATATATTGCATGATGTAATATCACTGTGCGCATGAACGTCTGTAAAAATATAAATGCTCCTAGCTGACTAGATCAAGAAAAGGGGGCGTCATATCATTTCATTTCATATGAATATGGATGGGAATACGAGATAGTCGCAATGGCTCTCTCTCTACCGAAAGAGCAAAAGTGAAAGTGTATTTAAATCTCTGCTTTCCATCTCAAAGAGAGGCGCATCATATCATATTACAATTAATTAACTATGTCCGTGCGTAAGCTTGATTTCCTTCCAAGATACTCTACTCAAGATTTTCTCTATGGTGGTTGAGGTTTCGTCCTCAACCGACGGCCACTCCTTTCCTACCAAGGCCGTGCCCAAGATTACGAGATTTCCGAACGCTCCGACTGGCCACCGTACGTGCTGACAAAACCAATGGCTCGTTTCGTCGCATCGCTAATCACCATCCACCGACGTGTGCCGACCGCCGTGCGTGCTCTTTCTCAGCATCGGTGTTAGTGCTGAAATTTTTGTTTGGTCAGACAGAAAAAGAGTGTGTCTTTTCGCTTCTTTTTTCTTGGATCGCATCGCTGAAAGGTCCTAGTCCGAGGATGATGGGACTTGGCAGGGAGGGAGTGACGGACAAGTACTGACATGCTTAGCTCAGGCTCCGGGTCTGACCCCTGTGCTCGTCGGAGTTCCACGGCCATGCCCGTCTCGGAGTTCGCGGACGGCGATCAGCATTAAGAGCCTGTTTGGTTGCCGGTCAGAAATTGCCAAGCCAAATTTAGACGTGCCATCATCTTTTTAGCAGATATTTAGTTGTCCGTCAGAGTTTTGGCTCGCCATAGTCTAAAATCCCTTCCGCCACAGCCTTTCTCACCAAAAATGTGGCGGGCTTTTTCCCCACCACACCGTTCGGTGGCGTGCCACAAGTCCCTCTCTCTCCTTATCGCAAGTTGCCGGTATCTCCACACCTCCTCCGCTCTCCATGGCTGCTCCCCTTCCGTGCCGTCGTGCTCGCTGAGCTCGCCGCCGCCACCTCTCTCCCATCGGTTGCTCAGCTGCTCATCTCTTCACACCACCACCATCTGCTGAGACATCCCGTGCAGCTCGGAAGCGAGAGTGGCGGTGGAAGCAGAAGCAGAGGGAGGCCTTGATCTGGAGGTGTTGAGGAGCAGCTAGTCCGTGCGGCCGGAGAGACAATCGCATCACCACCATCCCGCCCCTAACCATCAGATCGGCACACTTTTGTCTCCACCGTAGCCCACCACGCCGCTGGCCTCTGGAGGGCGCATCTCCAGATCCGCCGCCGCTTCCGCCAGTCCGTCGTCTCCGCGCGACTCCACCACGCCGCCGGCCTCTGGAGGGTCACGGCCGCCGCCCCGACCATCTCCTCCGGCACGAGGAGCCCCGTTGGGTGGGTCCGCCAGGCGCTCGCCGCCTCCGACGACGACTTCTCCGCCGTAGCCTTGTCCACGCCGCCATCTACCTCCTCTTCCTCTCCTCCGGTACATCCTGCTCATGGCCGCCTCCTGCACGCACCAACCCACCACCCCCTCTAAACTATCACTCACTTGTCAAGCTAGCTACCAAGCTTATTGCTCTTTTCTGAACTTATATGCTCACGTTGAGTCTCACAGGAAGGCTGCGGCAACTGCTGCTGCTGGTAAAGTCAAAGAAGAATTATTCCAGTTCATACGAAGGTAAAGTGGTAGCTTAATTTGGCAGAAAAATACCATCTTTTTCCCCGTAGCTCAACCAAAGATCTCTCAAAATCTTAGGATGCTTGTTGACCACCTGTGCTGTGCTGACTACAGAATGCAAGGCTACGAACCAACACAAAAAACATATGCTGAACTTTTATTCTAAAGCTTTGCTTGATCCTTTTCTAACCGATAAAGTCGCGCATTAGGGTATAGTCTACTGCCTTGCCATTCTTTTGTGCTCCTCTATGCGGCGATTTGCTCCTTAACTATGTTTTCATCCTCTAGATTTCTACTGCAATGGTTAAAATTTAGACTATCGCGCTGCTTTCACTTTCATCTTTTGTGAAACATGGCTATGCATATATCTATTTCCCAAATGTCCTTATGTTGGTTTTGGTTGCCCTTGATGTAAAACCTAGGCAAATGTCTCGACAGATTGTTGTTCCTGTAGCTTATTTGATAGCACGCGCTATGCCATTTATTTTGAGTTAGTATCTTGCATGCCAAGGAAAGTGAGCACCTGCACAAAAATTTCTGAGAGTGAAAACAAGATTATGTTTTTATCACTACCTTTCGATCCTTCAAGGCTTCAACTCGTGGATTTTGATGATTGTTAAGCGTACGAGCAGAATTTTGACAAATTGTTACAAATATCGAATCATGGGTGGGCAGGCACACGCATGATTAATCTTCTTTTATTTTCAGATCACGCGCATGATGAATCGTACTTTGTTTTTCGAATCATTGGTAGTTTGACAGTTATTCGTAACAGCTTTGCTTAATTGTGCATTCTTTTACTGATTCCATCCTATTTCTTTGCTATGAGAGTTCCTTTTCTTTTACTCATTCCATCCATGCACTACTATATAACATTTGATTGACATATCAGTTAGTGTCTGACATGGTGATTGCGCCTTTATTGAACGCAAACTTCCATCCTATTTCTTTGCTATGAGAGTTCCTTTTCTTTTACTGATTCCATCTGTGCACTACTATATAACATTTGATTGACATATCAGTTAGTGTTTGACATGGTGATTGCGCCTTTATTGAACGCAAACTTGGATACACATCGTTCTCATTATTTATTTATTTTTAGATTTAATTTGAAGTGCTATTAGCTCTCTTTAACAATTGGGTACTGTCGCGGGGTGTTTGCGGCAGTATCCATTTGTAATAGGATTGTCGGGAATGCGTGTATGGAAGATCTAGGCGGTGCACACAAGAAATTTACCCAGGTTCAGGCTCTCCAAGGATGGAGATAATACCCTACTCCTGCTGAATATATTTGATGATCTTGCGTGAAAAAGAGAGTACAGGAGGTTGAAGAAGATTGCTTGAAAGCTAAGCCTCTTGAGAATGTAGAATCTAGAGTCCAGCCCCCTTCTGCATGGAGGGCTCGGCCTTATATAGGCCTGCGCATCAGCCGACTCGGTCATTCGGCTGAACTACAGTTACTGTCCTAATTAACTGACATTTATATCTGGTAACCGTCCGAGTAACACCAGTCTTCATGCCGGCTGAAACGTATGCCTTGATGAGTTGTAACGCCTGTCTTAATGGCACCCAGACGTTGTACCATGGCAGGCTGTTCTTGGGCCTTCGTCCGAATAGGCCTTTGCGAAGTTGTTGGGCCTGCACCCGAGCTGGCCTTGCCAGGCTTGCTGGGCCGACTCGAGTCATTGGGCCTACCCGGTTGGGCTTCCCTCGTCGGTAGCCCCCGAGTACTTCGAGGTCTTGACACGGATGCCGAGTGGCGAGCTAGTCGTTTGTGCCCGAATTGCGAGTGGAGAGACCTTGATGGACTCCTGCAATACCTGAAAAGTAGGTTAAATATGTGCTAAGTATTAAGAACTCAATGATACCCGCATTTTCCGACTGTGGAAATCGGCTTGTGGCCTTCCGGGAGGCGTATCATGAATTCCGAGTGAATCCGAAGTAACGTCTGGCTTATCCGAATGAACGGTTACCATCTTGTGCCCGCAGGGGGGACGCCCTCGATTTTCAACTTCGGAACCGAGTCCTCAAACTCCGACACTGATCCCTGAATTCGTGAGCCATTTTGCGCCGCTGTGGCATTCGGCTCAGATTCAAGGATCCTGTTATTCCGCTGTGGATGCCGGATTCGTCCTTAGCTTGGGTGTTGCCGAGTGACCTGAAAACCCTGTTGGGTCGGTCATCAGCACCCTTTTTGCAGAGCTAATCTGCTTCCGAGTTTGGCGGCTTGTGCGCCTCGGAATTACTTGATGAAGTCGGATGATCTGTGACGTGTCCCAGGGGGCTATGCCGACTGTTGAGTCGTCACCCGAGCACACCCGACTCTGATTGAGTCGGACTCGGTTTTAAGCCGACTGGTGCCACAGCATTGTTTTGTCCGAGACGTCGCATCAGCATTTAATGCGCGCAGCCGGTTGGGCAGAGTGTTCGCAGCGCCATGATTTCGCCTCGAGTCACGCGCGAAGCGTGCCCGCGACATGCGCTGCTGCTCTGATTTCGCGCGCCGTCCGAGGCGACGGCTCATCATGTCTGCACTCGAATCACGCAAACGACGCGCGCGAGACGAGGGCTGACGTAATGTTAGCCGGTCACGTCGCCTGGAACTCCGCGTCGTGGCGAAAAAGGCGCCCGAACCCCGCGGGTTCGCGCGCGCGGGACGGCGGTTGCCTCGGTAGTTTCCCGCCACGTCGGACGCACGACCGCCGGCGGTTGGACTCCTTTGTCTATAAAAGGGGACCGCGGAGACGTCGACATTCTCATCTGCTTTTGCCTTCGTCTTCCTCGCGTCCAAAGCTCTCGCTTCCAAAGCCCCGCCACCGCACACTCGAGAAGAAACTCGCTCGCCGCCGTCACCCATCATCCGGCGACCATGTCTCGCGTCGCCAGCAAGGGCAAGAAGGTCGTTGCCTCCGCTTCCGCCCCCGCCGCCGACTGGAATAAAGGGGATTGGATCCCCTCGGTCATCATCGACGAGCTCTTGATCGAGTTCGCCCGCAAGGGCATGCTGCCGCCGCGGACTATCAGCAACTGGCGGGCGCCGTACAAGGAGAAGAAGCCCGCTCCAAATGAGCACGAGCGGGTGATGCTCGTTCCGTTCATGGAGCGTGGACTCAAGCTGCCGCCGCACGACTTCTTGCGCGGTTTGCTATTCTTCTACGGTCTGCAGCTTCATCACTTGAGCCCCAATGGCATTCTGCACATCGCGTGTTTCATCACGCTGTGCGAATGTTACTTGGGAACTCAGCCGCACTGGGGACTTTGGAAGAAAATCTTCACTGTCAAGGCGCAGCCCATCAAGGCCGGCGGCCGACTGGCAGTTTGCGGGGGAGTTAGCATTCAAGTCAAACCCGGCACCGGGATACTTCAAGATGCAATTTCCGGACACCATCCGGAAATGGCAGGATGGGTGGTTCTACTGCCCGGACGAACGTACGCCGACTGGCCATGATGGTCTACCCCCATACACTGAAGACCCTCCTGTCTGGGTGAAGCGCTGGAGCACCAAGCCATCCAACGGGGAGATGCCTGAAGTCGACCGGCTCACGAAGAAGATCGCGAGACTCCAGAAGCTGGGTCTCACAGGCCCGGACATCAACGCCACCTGGCTGGTTCGGCGCATCCAGCCCCTTCAAGCCCGGGCGCACCCGATGTGGGAGTACTCGGGCCACCATGACTCGACGAGGGTCTCGTCCGAAGACCTTTCTGATGACAACTTCTTGGAGATCTTGAAGACCTTGACGAAAGAAAGAACAGGGCTCACTCGGTCGCCCCAGGTTCTTCCTTATTCGCGTGCCAACCCTGGCCCCGGATGTAAGTAACTTATAATCCGAGTCAGGCTCTTGGTCTTTTTAACTTGCTTGCTTCTTCTAACGCCGAGTTTTTGGTGCTGCAGAACTATCTGAACTTCAACTCCACGCCGCCTCTCCCTGAGCAAGACTCGGCTCCGGCAGCGCTGGAGAATGCCGAAGTCGAAGAGGAAACCCCCGAGGGCCGGTAACCAAAACGACCCGGACTCGGATTCCGAGTCCGGAGGGTCGTATGAACTCACCAAGCGGAGCCGCGACGACGGCGCATCCGGATCTCAAGTCCCGGACGCTGGAACGGAGCTGGTTCGAACGGAACCGGCTGCCAAGCGGATCCGGGTTGCCGCTACCGGCCCCACTACGCAGGCTCCGGATCCTGTGCAAGCCACAGCTGCCAGTGGGGGGGCGCCGGCTTCAGCTCCTGCCCAAGCCACGCCTCCCAGCCGAGTGGCGCAGGTTCCAAAACCTGCCGCCAATCCGAAAAAGAAAACTATCCCCACCACAACCAGGTACGAGTCTTGCCTCATGCCCTAGGCGCTGTAGGTTTTCAAGGTATTGAAGTCGGTTTCTCTTTTGCTCCGCAGAGTCCAAAAGAAGTTTTCCGACAAAGGAGATGCTTCATCCGGTACGCCGACGGCTCCGACTCCAGTGCGGCTACCAGCGTCGACTCCAGCACCGACTCCGGCTGCAGCCGAGTCCAGCGTGCCAGCGCCAACCATCCCTGCCGCGGGGTCGGAGTCGGCCGCGGCTGCGGGAGTCGCTACACCTCCGGCTGCAACGCTGCAACCGAGTTCCCCCATGTCTCAGCCTGCCGTGGTTGAGGATGAGGCCCCGGAGCCGGTTGTGCGTGCTGGGTCCTCCGAAGCTCCGGCGGAGGATCCTCAACGCCAACCGAACCCGACCATTGAGGAGACAACGGAGCCGGCTGCTGTAGCTGGGACCGACTCCTCTGAGCCGGCGGGTGAAGCCGAAGGACAACTCGTCACTGAGTTACCTTCAGTGACCGAGCCGCACCAGCCTCCGGCTCCGACTCCCTCATCTCAAGTGCTGGTGCCGGCTTCTTCAAGTGACCTTGTCCCGGCGCTGCTGCTACCGAGTTGCAGCACGAGGGACTTGGCCAGTGCGGAGGAAGCTACGAACCGCGTCGCCGCCCTCAGCTCCAAGCTCAGGGATTTTGCCGACGCGGCTAAGTCCTTGGCGGACTCGGCCGAGGTTTTGGAGACCTCCGTCGGGGTAAGTGTCTTCAAATCTTCAAATTTTGTTTTATTTTCCAACACTGGGAGCACGTTCTGTGCACCCAGTGGGTGTAGCCCCCGAGTCTCTAGCCGACTGACTGAGTCGGCTTGAGACTTATAAATTCGGGTACTAACTTTTCCTTCACCAGGCTGCAATCCGACTGGGCGGAAACAACCCAGTCCTTATGGAAAGAAATGCCTCGTTGGAGAAGGCATTGGAGGAGGAGAAGGCGAAGAACCGGCAGCTCGAGGAGAAGCTTGCCGCCCTCAAGAGTAAGTGACCGAGTCTTCAACCTTTTCTCCTTGAAATTTTCTGTGATATTGACTTTGCTGAGTCGGCAGACCTCGAAGCTGAAAATGCTCAACTCAAGAAAGAGGTGAACTCGAGGATCCCGGCTGCAACAGTCGCCCAACGACTCGACGCCAAAGCAGCCGAGTATGAGGACAAGATGCGCGCTGCCACCAAGCTTAAGTCGGACTACGACAAGCTGGTGAAACAGTACGAACAGTCGCAGTCGGCGAACAAAAGCTGCAAGCTTCCGTCGACGACTTCTCCCGGCTGATGGACGAGTCGCAGAAGCGACACGAGGCAACCATCGCCGACTGGGAAAGGCGTGAGAGGGATCTCATTGGCGAACTTAAAAAAGCCAATGAAACTTTACTCGGTAAGCCCCCGAGTCTTTTGCTTCTTTCCTTTTGTATGATTCCTTGTCCATTTCCTTAGCAATAATTTGTTCTCAGAGGTTTGCCCAGAACTGGAGGAGCGAGCCCGGCAGGCGGCGCTCCGACTCCGCGCACTCTCTGACCCGGCCATGTCGGTACTCGACGCACTCTGGACTCCGGAGATGATGGCCGAATGCGTCGTGACAGTGCAAGACCGGCTCCTCCAAGTCAAGAGCTTGGTGGACAACTTCAAGTCGGCTGCTCAAAACCTTTGTGTCAAGCTCTGGCCTGGAGAGGAGCCGAGTTCCAGCGTCTTCGCCCTCGCCGACAAGCTCTCACTGGGCCCTGCAGAAGTCGAAGAGTGGAAGGAGTCGGCCGCCCGCTCAGGAGCTGGTATGGCACTGGCCATGGTGCTGGCCCATCACCCGGACGCGGATGTTGACAGCATCTCCGCTGGTGCCCCCATCAACGAGGCAGGGCAGTCGGTCGACCCCATGGAGCTTCTTCCCCGAGTCCGCGCCGCCGCCAGCCGGATTGCTAGCTTCACCGACCTGGAGGAGCGCGTTGAAGCCACTCCAGAGGAATAAAAAATCATAATGTAATATCTCTCGGTATGCCGAGTAAGAAATTGTAAAAACTTTTGCAATGAATGAAGATGCTTTTTGATCCATTTTATTGGTTTACGCAAGTTACTTGAGTCGTCCACATTTGTTTTTCACGCCGAGTCGGATCCTTTCGCGTGCAGGCCGACCTTTAGCTTTTGCTCTTGCCAACCGGACAGCCGGGTTGCGACTGTAGTTGGGGACGAAGAGTGGGCCTTAGGTACCGTACACGTTTACTTAGACGCTCGTGTAGAAACAAAGCTAGGAAACTCGAAATAACTTGCGCCGAGTGAGAGATCACCCAGTGGGTGGCTTCCAGGGTGTTGCCCGAAAGGAAGCCACTCGATTTTATTTGACTTAGCCCCCGGGAATTGCCCATAGGTAGCGTAGTCGGAAAATGAAAAATGCTCCCGAGTGCCGCTCGAAGGAAACAAGTTTTTATTCATAATGAAACAATGGACTATTTTGAAGTACAAAGTTTAAGTGTAGAAGGGACGCAGCTGTGCAATGTTCCACGTCCGTTCTGTGACTGCGCCGGTTGCCGGGTCCTCCAGTCGGTACGCGCCGTTGTGAAGCACCTGGTTGACGATGAATGGCCCCTCCCAAGGTGGAGACAACTTGTGCATGCCAGCCTTGTCTTGAATGAGTCGGAGGACCAGATCTCCTTTGTTGAAGGCGCGGGCCCCGGACTTGCCGACTGTGATATCGGCGCAGATTCTGCTGGTAAATAGCGGAGCGAGCAAGGGCAAGTTCCCGCGCTTCTTCGAGGAGATCAAGATCATCTTGCCGGGCCAACTCGGCATCCTTCTCCACGTATGCTGCGACCCGCGGGGAGTCATGGAGGATGTCACTCGGCAGGACGGCTTCAGCTCCATAAACCATGAAGAAAGGCGTGTAACCAGTCGACCGGTTTGGAGTCGTCCGCAGACTCCACAGGACAGACGGAGCTCGTCAATCCAGGAGCCGGCAGCCCGCTGCAACGGGACTAATAGCCGGGGCTTGATGCCTTGAAGAATGAGCGCGTTGGATCGTTCGACTTGGCCGTTGGACTGCGGATGAGCCACGGAAGCAAAGTCAATTCGGATCCCATGATCCCGACAAAATTGGCGAAAAACTTCAGCGGCGAAGTTCGAGCCATTGTCAGTGATGATGCTGTGAGGAATGCCGAATCGGAAAATTACTCCCTTCATGAAATTGACGGCAGTCGGGCCGTCGAGCTTCATGATTGGCTTAGCCTCAATCCACTTCGTAAACTTGTCGACTGCCACAAGGAGATGAGTGAAACCTCCTCGGGCTTTCTTCAGTGGGCCCACCATGTCGAGTCCCCACACGGCAAAGGGCCACGTGATGGGGATTGTCTTGAGCGCAGTAGCCGGCATGTGCGACTGGCGAGCATGTCTTTGACACCCTTCGCACGTGCGAACGAGGTCTTCGGCATCAGTGTGCGCTGTGAGCCAGAAGAATCCGTGTCGAAAAGCTTTAGCGACCAAAGCCCTTGATGAAGCATGGTGGCCGCAGAGTCCCGAGTGAATTTCCTCGAGCAATGTACGACCTTCTTCCGGTGAAATGCAGCGCTGGAATACTCCAGTTGTGCTGCGCTTGTAAAGCTCACCATTGATAATAGTGTAGGACCGGGCACGGCAGACAATGCGGCGGGCCTCAGTCGGATCGTCCGGCAATTCTTTGCGCAGAAAGTAAGCAAGGAACGGCTGGGTCCAAAGAGGAATAACCACCAAGACGTCCTCGAGTGCCGGGTGGGCCAACTCAGGGTGGGGCGAGTCGGCCTCGATTGAGTCAGTTGCCGACTCTATCTTGATGGATGGCTGAAAAAGTTGCTGAAGGAAGACTCCCGGCGGCACTTTTTCACGGGCCGAGCCGATCCGGGCCAGAGAATCGGCAGCTTCATTATCAGCACGGCGAACGTGATGAAGCTCAAGGCCATCAAAGTGTCCCTCTAGCCGGCGCACAGCGGCACAATATGCCGCCATGGTCGGATCTTTGGTATCCCAAGCCTTCATCACTTGCTGTACCACCAAATCCGAGTCGCCGCGACAAAGCAGTCGGCGAATGCCAAGCGAGACTGCAATGCGCAGTCCGTGCAGCAACGCCTCGTATTCCGCCACATTGTTGGAGGCGGCGAAATGGATCTGCAGCACGTAATGAAGCTTGTCGCCTTTGGGAGAAGTCAACACGACTCCAGCCCCCGTGCCCGCGAGCATCTTCGAACCGTCGAAGTACATGACCCAGTGCTCCGTATGGAGTTGAGTCGGAAGGGATTGGTTCTCAGTCCATTCGACGATGAAGTCGGCAAGGGCTTGAGACTTGATGGCCTTGCGAGGCTCGTAGCTGATGTCATGCGGCATAAGTTCTATTGCCCACTTAGCGACTCGGCCAGTGGCATCCCGATTGTTGATGATGTCAGACAAAGGGGCATGACTCACCACGGTAACCGAGTGGGCCTGGAAATAGTGCACCAGCTTCCGAGTCGCCAGAAACACACCGTAAACGAGCTTCTGGTAATGCGGGTAGCGCTGCTTCGACTCGGAAAGCACTTCGCTGACATAGTAGACGGGTCGTTGCACCTTTTGAACTCGGCCTTCTTCTGATCGTTCCACTACTAGCACAATGCTAACCACTTGATTCGTGGCAGCGATGTACAACAGCATGGGTTCACCCTCCATTGGTGCAGCAAGGACTGGAGGTGTTGACAGAAGACGCTTGAGATCTTCGAAGGCTTGCTGAGCTTCATCCGTCCACTGGAAAAGAGTCGGATTTCTTGAGAAGTCGGTAAAAAGGCAAGGCCTTCTCACCGAGTCGGGCTATGAACCGACTTAGAGCAGCAATGCACCCGGTTAGGCGCTGGACTGCCTTCAGGTCCTTTGGCTTGCCCATCTTGATGATGGCATCAAGTTTATCCGGGTTCGCTTCGATCCCTCGCTCGGAAACGATGAAGCCGAGTAACTTGCCAGCCGGAACCCCGAAGACGCACTTCTCCGGGTTAAGCTTCATGTCGAAACCTCCTGAGATTGGCAAAAGTCTCGGCCAAGTCGGTCAAGAGATCCGCGTTCTTCTTGGACTTCACCACTATGTCATCGACATATGCCTGGACATTTCTACCTATCTGGTCGTGTAAACACTTTTGCATACAGCGTTGATATGTAGCACCAGCATTTTTCAAACCAAAAGGCATCGTGATGTAGCAGAAAGCCCCAAACGGGGTGATGAAAGAAGTTTTTATTTGATCAGACTCTTTCATCTTAATCTGGTGGTAGCCTGAATAGGCATCCAGAAAACATAAGCGTTCACAACCGGCCGTAGAGTCAACAACTTGATCAATACGGGGTAAAGCGAACGGATCCTTGGGGCATGCTTTGTTTAAGGATGTGTAGTCCACACACATGCGCCAAGTTTTGTTCTTCTTAAGAACCAGGACCGGGTTAGCTAACCAGTCCGGGTGAAAAACTTCTTTGATGAACCCGGCGGCGAGGAGTCGGGCGATTTCTTCTCCGATTGCTTTGCGTCGGTCTTCAGCGAAGCGACGGAGAGACTGCTTCACTGGCTTTGCATCTTTGGCGACGTTGAGGGAGTGCTCGGCGAACTTCCTTGGAACGCCCGGCATGTCAGAAGGCTTCCATGCGAAGATGTTCCAATTCTCACGAAGGAAGTCGACGAGCGCGCCTTCCTATTTGGCCTCAAGGTCAGTCCCGATGTGGACCGTCTTGGACGGGTCCTCGGGATGGACCTGGACACGTTTCGTGTCCTTGGCCGACTGGAAAGTGGACTCGGTTGCCGCCTTCTTGCTGGGTGGCGGTTGATCCGAGTCGGTGGAAGCTTGAATGTTCTCCAACTCCTGAGCCGCGATAAGGGACTCGGCTATGTCCGCACTGGCGAGATCGCACTCGTTTGAGCGCTCAAAGTCGCCAGTGATGGTAATAACGCCTTTGGGACCCGGCATCTTCAGCTTCAGGTACGTGTAACATGGCCTAGCCATAAATTTGGCATAGGCCGGCCGGCCAAAGATCGCATGGTATGCGCTCTTAAAGCCGACTACCTCGAAGGCCAATGTCTCGACCCGGAAGTTGTTCGGCTCACCGAACACAACTTCCAGGGAGATTTGACCCAGAGGCCTGGCGCACTTCCCAGGAACTATTCCATGGAAAGAAATGTTACTGGGGCGAAGTTGGGTCTCCGACACTTGCATCCTCTTCAGGGTATCGACGAAGATGATGTTTATGCTGGAGCCCCCGTCCATCAGGACCTTGCGGAGCTTGAATCCTCCGACCTGGGGATCCACCACCAAAGGGTGCTTGCCCGGGTGGGGGATTCGGTCGGGGTGATCGAGTCGGCTGAAGCCGACTGGCACCTCGGACCAGTCCAGCCATTGTGGGACTGCTGGCATCGTCGCGTTGACCTCGCGACAACGCAGCTTCCGACCCCTTTTGGAGTCGGACCCTTGAAAAATCATGAGTACCCCCCTTTGAGGGGGATACTGTGCGGCGCCGCCTCCTGCAGCGGAGCCTCCTTCGCCATCGGCATCCGGCTCGGGTTGTTTTTCCTCCCGCAAACGCTGCAGGAAGCTACAGTCCCGAGTCGAGTGCCCCGCCTTATAGTTGGCGGTACTGTGGAAGGAGCAGGGCCCGTCGAGGACCTCCTCAAAAGTAAGCTTTGGCGCCTTGCGCTGTTGCCAAGGGCGCTCCTTCTTTTGGTTAGCGTCGCCGCGCTGGGGGCCACGCTCAGCAGCCGCAACCAAGTCGGCTCCGCTAACCCCGTCTCCGCCAGCCTTCCGCTTCGGGGGCCGATCGTCCGCACGCTTCCGACCCGAGTCGGCGGGGAACTTTTCGGCTCGAAGACTCGGCTTTTGCCTTGCCTTTGTCTTCGTACCGCATGGCTTCCTCACCCGTGGCGTACTTGCTGGCGACTTCCATGAGTCGGCCCATGGTCTGAATGTTAGACCGGGCCAACTTGTGTTTGAGAAGCTCGTATTTGACTCCCTGGGAGAAAGCCTGAATGGCCTGCATCTCGGTGACGTCCTCGATCGAGTTGCGCAGTCGAGTCCAGCGCTGAATGTAGTCGCGGACCGACTCGCCCTTCTCCTGGACGCAGAGCCACAAGTCTTGGGCGTTCCCAGGGCGCTTGTACGTGCCCTCAAAGTTCTTGACGAAGGCCTCTTGGAGGTCCCTCCAGTCGTAGATGCTATCTTCAGGCAGGCTGTTAAGCCACGCCCGAGCCGACCCTTCCAGCATCAGGGGTAGGCTTCGGAGGGCGACACGCTCGTTGCCTCCTCCTATGTTGCAAGCGACCAAGTAATCGGCAAGCCAAGTTTCTGGCTTGGCGGTGCCGTCATACTTGTCGACGCCGCTTGCAATTCGGAACCGATCCGGAAACGGTTCGGACCGAATTCGCCTGCTGAAGCAAAGCGGTCCGGTGGAGGCAGAGCTGCCCGGCTGGTTGACTTCGCCGGCGCGTCGCTCAGCCCGCACCCGGGCTGCCCGCCGTCCCTCGATGTCATCGCGGGCATCGCGGGCATCGTTCGCTCGAAGAGAACCGGCTCGCCGCCGCTCAGCCTGGAGCCGGTTAATCTCCAGGCGAGCGTCAGGCTGGTTCGTGGATCGACTCGGTTGAGACGATCCGACTGTGACGGGGCGACTCGGAGCTCCTGAGGGCCGACTCCGAGTCTCTTGGGAAGCCAGCCGGTTGCTAACCGACCCGGCTTCGTTTTGTTGTTCCACCGCCGTCTTCATCAGAGTGATGACTCGGCGGTGGATTTCCGCCGCGGGGCCGTCTGCTGGAGGTGGCAATGAGTCGGCCAGCGCGGTGGCCGCGAAAAGGTTCTGGGCCGGTGTTTGATAGACAAGGACACCGTCCTGTTGTCGTCCGAAAAGTGGGGCCCGAGTAGCCCGACTCCTCCGGGCGGCCGAAGAAGTTCGCCGGTTCGCGCGGCTGCGCGAACCGTGTGGGTCATTCGGTTGTCGATCTTGCTGTTCGAGTGCCGCCCGCTCTTGATCGAGGCGTGCTCGTTCCGCAAGGAGAGCTTGCCGAGAAGCCTCCAAGGCCCTCTCGGCATCCGATTGTCCGTTGATGGGCGTATGCAGGTGCTCATGGGCTGCCCTGGCTGCCGCTGCTGCAGACGTTGCCGCATCCTCTGCGGCGCCATCCCCAACCACATACACCTCAGCGGAGGCGGTATGGCTGTGCGAACTCTCGTCCCCCTCAGATTCGGATCCCAGGATGGAGAGGAGAGATTCGGCGCCCACCATGGCGACGAACCTGAAATATTCCTCGCCCTTGCCCGAGGCTGGAGGAGATCCGAGCCGGAGCTCAGGCTCCTCCTCCACGGTAAGGCACGGACGCGGATCTTGGAGATGTAATTGGCCGAAAGCGTCGGCCAAGAAGTGAAGGCCGCCGAAGATGAACTCCGAGCCTTCAGGATGCGCGACAGGCGACATGTTGCCGATGATGAGCTTGTCGCCGGTCGCTGGAGAAGATCCCGCCTGGATCGTAGCTCCAAAACACGCGCCCCCTACCTGGCGCGCCAACTGTCGCGGGGTGTTTGCGGCAGTATCCATTTGTAATAGGATTGTCGGGAATGCGTGTATGGAAGATCTAGGCGGTGCACACAAGAAATTTACCCAGGTTCAGGCTCTCCAAGGATGGAGATAATACCCTACTCCTGCTGAATATATTTGATGATCTTGCGTGAAAAAGAGAGTACAGGAGGTTGAAGAAGATTGCTTGAAAGCTAAAGCCTCTTGAGAATGTAGAATCTAGAGTCCAGCCCCCTTCTGCATGGAGGGCTCGGCCTTATATAGGCCTGCGCATCAGCCGACTCGGTCATTCGGCTGAACTACAGTTACTGTCCTAATTAACTGACATTTATATCTGGTAACCGTCCGAGTAACACCAGTCTTCATGCCGGCTGAAACGTATGCCTTGATGAGTTGTAACGCCTGTCTTAATGGCACCCAGACGTTGTACCATGGCAGGCTGTTCTTGGGCCTTCGTCCGAATAGGCCTTTGCGAAGTTGTTGGGCCTGCACCCGAGCTGGCCTTGCCAGGCTTGCTGGGCCGACTCGAGTCATTGGGCCTACCCGGTTGGGCTTCCCTCGTCAGGTACTCCTTGTTTCCTCAATGTTGAGTGCCCAGCCCTGCTGCCGCTGCTAATTCTGCTACTGCTGCCAAAGAGCTGCCGCGCTGGCTGTTGTGCTGCTAAGGTGCCGTAGAGTATGAAAACCTCAAAATGCAATATATGTGTGGAATGGAAGAAAAAGATATTACCATCGTGTTATGTCAGATGGTTGCTTAAACTTGTGCTTCAGAATAGTACTCTTTACAATGCGGATTGCATGTGTGGTTATCTGCTTGCCTTCGTAAAGATGTTTTAGTTGCGTCTGAAATGTTCATTGGGTCTGAAATGTTCCGACAATGGCTTGATGCTGGGAATCATGACTTTCTCAGCAAACTGGATGCATTTATTTGTTATTGATCATCCAGAAAGAATCCTACTCAGGAATTATAGTGCACATGGAGCTTGAATTTCCCAGAAAAAGAACAATTGATGCAGATTTCATATATACAAGCAAGAGAAAAGGCTGAAAAATAATGTGTTGTAAATAAATAATTTGCAATCTTGGCCGATTGCACAAGTGGAAATAGTGTACATTATCAAAGTAATATTTCATCATAGATTTGATGATATCAATATAGATGTTGGTAATTTCTTTCTATATTAAACCAAAATGTGGCACCAAACCAAACAATTACCAATGTGTTTTGCCAAACATTTGTGGCAGCAAACCAAACACTTGCCAGAATTTTTTTGCCACAACTAAGTTGCCAACCAAACGCTCTTTATTGCCAAAAAGATATGGCAAGCCATAAGTGTGGCAATCACCACACTTTTGACTTGGCAATTTCTGGCCAGCAACCAAACAGCCTCTAACTGATGAACGGTGCTGTCGATCGATCATCGATTGGACTGGACCGAACCGCCTTTGATGGATGACCCGCAATTGGATGGGCCTGCTGTGCGCAATGGAGTTCACGTTTCGCCCGCTCAGCTTCGTACTCGAAATAAAGCCCATGTATTGAACGAAACGAAAGTAAAAACAGCCAACCAAACGCTCTTTATTGCCAAAAAATATGGCAAGCCATAAGTGTGGCAATCACCACACTTTTGACTTGGCAATTTCTGGCCAGCAACCAAACAGCCTCTAACTGATGAACGGTGCTGTCGATCGATCATCGATTGGACTGGACCGAACCGCCTTTGATGGATGACCCGCAATTGGATGGGCCTGCTGTGCGCAATGGAGTTCACGTTTCGCCCCGCTCAGCTTCGTACTCGAAATAAAGCCCATGTATTGAACGAAATGAAAGTAAAAACAGCCATTGATGCGTTGAATTTGATTTTACTTTCCATCACACCTGTGATTATTGGCGCAAATGTTAAATTTTGTGATCTCTCGTACATTATTTCTTAGACCAATTACAAAATCAGGAGGGCAGGCCATGCAGTTGACGTCGCAGCAAATATCATCACACCAATGCGCTGTAGTTTTAGTTTAGTTGGCCCTACCCGTGACCATGGATATGCCGATGTTGCGGCCGAACCTAGTAACGGCACAGTCAGCAGCAAAGATGTCGGAGGAGACGTAGTCGGGGGCACCACCCATGACTGGCATGCTAGCCCGTAGGTTCATCTGGTTGACGTAATCAGAGCGGTACGTCTGACCGAGGACGCCGTGGACGTCGTCGGTGAGGTCATGGAACTTGAACCCAATGTCCAAGTGAGCGAGACTATTGTCCTCCCTCACGCCATAGTTGTGGATGCGCGAGTCCTCCTCAGTGATGGGCACCACGTTGGCCATGATGTCGAACACGCCCTTGAGTTGCACCCTGACGCTGTTAGTGGCGGCGGTCCTCGTGATGGTTAGCCCTGGCACAATGGAAGATTGCCATTGCGCGCTGACCTCAGTCGGGATGATGATGGGCGTCTCATCAAAGGTCATCTCGAGGTGGTCGACGTCGTTGTTCCAGTTGGCGGTCTTCTGGGCTCCCATGAAGAGACGATGGTGGGCGAAGCGGATGCCAAGGGCTTGAATCCAGGTGAAGTCACGGCTCATGGCAGGGTTGTGTTTGCCGATGAAGTGGGCATTGATATGGAGGTCAGCGTCGGAGACGATACAGAAGTCCTGGTCCTTCTTACCGTGGAAGTAGAAATTATTGCCATCACCCCCAGTGAAACGTGGGTCACCGCAGGAGACGCCGGGATAGAAGTCGCACACTTTAATTCACACACGCCACAAAAAGTGAAGCATCAGTGTCATCGACACGGCATACAGAAAAAGGCATCACGTAAATAGTAAGCTCGTAGCAAGGGTGCTTACTGCAGTAGGTCTTGCAGCTTGGGCAGAGGACGATGCACTGGTTGGGGCAGCGCTTGTCACACTTGGCCATGCACCCCTTCTTCTTGTCGTTGGAGTCGGCGCAGGAGAGCTGCTGGTTACGCTTGCCGAACTGCCCCGGGTTGATCATGTGGTAGTTGGGCGGCAGCTTCTGCTGGGGTTGCTGGGCCTGAACGGCGACGGCGGCGAAGGCGCACACGGCCACCAGAGCAGCGAGCGCAGCAACGAGTTGCCGCGCCATTTTGGTAAGCTCGCTCTGAGATCGCTGTGTCCTGTGGTGGTGGTGGTGGTGGTGGTGAGGAGGAGGAGTTTGGTGTGCGGGAAGGTGCCAGCTTTATAGGGGAGTGGAGCGGCTCGATCGCGCGGCGCCCAGCCCCCTGCAGGTCAGAAACACTTTGCGTTCACCTGGTGTTTCGTGTGATCACAAGTTCCGAGGTCAACCAGTCATGTGATAGATAGTAATTGTCTTCGCATCCTAAATTTCCTAATTTGCCTTAGCCAACACAAGACCCCATGTCAAGTGATCAAGGTATCAGAACAAAGCAAGACCACCTCATCTGAAGGGAGAATGGACACCTGAGAAATGAACATTAAATATTTCCATGCATTTTTGCAGTTTCAAATGTCACAATCAACATACAGGTGAGAATCTTTAGCAAGGGGCTTTTCGATTTTTCGATTTTATGATATCGGGATTATGTTTTTCACCATGGTAGTGTTCTTGTTTGGATTTCATGCTGGCTGTCTATCTTCCAAGTGATTCTTGAAGGAGCATGTATTTTAATGGATTTCTGTTTTGATCAATTAAGACTCCAATTAGTACATGGCGTGATTCAGTCGACAAAGGAAGTGACTTATAGGAAAGGTGTTTGATCATCCTAATCAAACTTTGCCGCCCCTGGTCAACTTGATTCCTGCGTTACTAATCAATAAAGATAAATAATTATATACCACCCTCGAGGTTTCCTTTCATCATATGCTATTATAAAGAGTTTTTTTAGGTATCTGGAATAAATATAGACTATATATTTATTTAAATTTAATGGTTCATCTTGTCTAGTACTCCAATACTAAATTTAAGAAATACTATCTTCAAAGACTTAAAAAAGGGAGTACCCTAATATTAGAGATAAAACTGAAAATATAAAAGTAACTTTCTTTTTTCTCAAATAAAATTTCGCATTTTTTTTCAATCCTTACCTGCTTTTGCCCGCTGGCGCCCCTCCCGCATGCGCCTCTTCTGGCCGCCCGTGCGCTCCTCTGCTGGCCACCTGTGCACGCCTCCTTCGGCCGCCTACGCTCGCCTCGGCCCCCGCACCTCGCCCCGTGCGCCTCCGTCGGCTGCCCGCATCCGCGTCCGCCCGCGCGCGCGCCTCTGCCGGCGCCTGGCCCGCGCACGCCTCCCGCCGCGTAGAGAACGGCGACAACGGCGATAACGGCGTACTGTGCTGGAAGATAAAAGGACCAAAATACCGTTATGAATAGATGGTTTGATTTACTTGGTACTCCTACTTTTATTTGTGGAGTACTAAAATACTATAAAAAATCTCATTACGAAAAGCACTAATATGTTCTAGGATATGGCCGTGGCTCAGTCGATTATGAAATCTTGTTAAATCTGAGTCGACGAGCCATTGGATCTTCTCGGATGTTCTCTTAAGTAGAAGACAAAATTGAATTTAGACACTAACAAAGCAAATCCAAAGCGCTCACTCAGTTGTGAAATTTTGTTTAACTCTCATCAGTCGACTTAGTGAGCCAGATCTTCATCCAAGAGTTGGAAAGAAGAAAACATAAAACAAAAGTGATTCTTTAACCCCAACGAAAAAAGAAAAATCGCGAGACCCATCCGACGGCTTTCCAAGATCAACTCAGATTCACTTTGCAGGCAGCATCAGTACCAGGTGCCAATCAAGTTTTTTATTATAGCAGAAGTGTCAATCACGCCGGAGGATATGAATCATGTGTACAAAGAGGAAGAAATATACCCCATGCTGTCCAGGCTTCAGATTAGGGCCTAAACTCAGACGAAAATCTAACACATAAAGGGCCAAGCCTCCTTAATTAAGAAATTACAAGTGCAATACATAAAGGGCGGCCCAACCTTGGGGCAACCTATTTCTAGAAGCTCCGCCGTGGAGAGAGCATTCTATGCACCCAAGCACGAAAACATCCACTAAAAGTTATCGAGAAAATCTGAATACTTTTGGCAATGTAGATATAATATGCATCCACTGCGTCATAAAATTTCAAATCCAGATTTGATCCACAGCTCGAGAAACAAAAATAACAAATTCAGCTGTGTTAATGTTAATGAGCTAAATTCACAGTCTAATTTGAATCGTCTACTATTCGTAGCAGGATTTGTCTTTTCTATTTCTCATGTTGTAGGTCAAATTTGTATTTAAAATTTATGACGTAGTAAATATATATTGTTTCTATATCCTTAAAAAAATTCAGATTTTCTCATGATATTTACTAGGTACTTTTGAGTCAGTGACACCAAGTGCACCACAAGCGCAGGTGCGCCGAATAAGTTCTCCTCCGCCATGAGTATGGATGTGGTTGCTTAAAGAAAGGAACTCGTTAATGTCTTATAGGCTCGGTTGAAAAATTGCTCGAATTCTGCTCAAAACTGAAATGAATCTATTCTAACCAAATGTCTTCGCTCTAGCTCTATTCTAACCAAATCTCATAATGTAAGGTGTATTTTGATTGGTTAAGACAAGACTTTGATCATCAATTACTCTATTAGTATGTAATTTATGTGATATAGAGTCACAATCATAAGTAATTACTTTTGAATATGAATTTAATGATATCAATTTTATGTCACATAAACCACATACTAATAGAATAATTGTTAAAGTCTTGTCTTAATCAATCAAAATACATCTTACATTATATGTTGGAAGGAGTAGTTCGAAACTTCTCCACCAAAGATTAAACTATATATTTGACGTTTTATGTGTCTCATTAATGTGAAATATTTTTTTAATAATAGGTGATGTACTAGTCAATAATAAGGCTTCTTCACTTCGTTTTATGTTTCGGCTCTAGTATTCGTTAAGTGTTATGTGAGGTGTGCTGGTGGCGCGTGCCTTCTGATCATTGGTCGATAAAAATTCCAGTTCAGTATTCACCGTACGGGACATACGTGCTATGTAGCAAATGTTGCACAGAGAACAGGGCACACCACCATCTGAACCTACCATGTTAAAACATTTATCTCTATCGCTAACACAACAGTAGGCACGTTGCACCAGGAAGTTCGAGACAAAACGTACTAACATGTTGACGGTGGCACACTGGCAGTTCTAGACTCGTAAGATCATGGAAGCATTTCCTGTTTCTCCGCTTAATTACCTCCTCTTCTTAGAACTTCCCATGGTGAAGTTGAAGTTGCTGCAGGTAGTACGGATTCCGAAGAGCAGCCCATCGAACAGCAGCAAGTGGTTCTCCAACTGGAACCCTCCAAGGATGACCGCCGCCGAGTCGGCCACCGCCGGCGTGGTCATGGACCCCATCTCGACGAACGCAAAGCACACCGTCTGGCCGCTCACCTGCACCAGCGAGCTGCCGGCGGGCAGCGTCCAGTTCCGGCCGCCGTCCAGCATCAGGTCAATGTTCGCCACGGCGTAGCCGAGCCGGGTCAGGCCGAGCGCGGACGCCTGGTAGCACAGCTCGAACGGCTTCACCGGGGTCGCGCGCGGGGTTCCGCTCGTGGCCGCGTCGAACGCCCCGAGGAGCGGGCGGTAGATTTCGGGGCGCAGCGCGGTGTAGGGCGTCACGGTGCTGAGCGTCCGTGCCGCGACGGGCGTCGAGGTCGAAGGCGCCGGGCGGTACGGGCACCCGCGCGAGATTCACGGCGATGTCCGTGATGCGGAAGTAGCAGGCGCCGTTCTTGGGGTTCTAGAGGAGGGGGAGCGGGTTCTGGCGGAGGCCTTCCACGAGCTCCACGGGAGGCGCCGCGAGGAGCTGGAACGGGCCGCCGCCGAAGATGGCCGCGCCGCCGCCGCCGCCGCCGCCGCTGGGGAGGCACAGCGCGAACTGCCTCGCGACGTTCAGTGTGGACGCGACCTGAGACGGCAGCGACAGCGGCAGCCTCGACAGCCCAGCGACGCCGGCCGCGCCCGCGGGGAGCGACGTCAGGAGCCCGCCCAGCGCGCATGACCCGAACGCAGAGAAGGACACCATCGGAGACAACGGGTTCGTGCCGTCCGTGGCGTTCGCGGTGAGCGAGAGGGTCGTGGCGTCTCCATGGCCGCAGCGCCGGTCGACCGGGTTGTACGGGTAGGCTTTGCAGGCGCAGTGCCCCGCATCGGAAGGACTGCCGTCCGGCTGCCCGCCGGCAGTGCCGTACGAGCAGTTGGGCGGGTGGTTCCTGTTGAAGACCTCTGTCAGACCCCGGATGTAATCGTACGAATTGAACTCGAGAAATGGAACAGATTGGGTCTCAATTTGGGGAATTCATCCCGGATTCATCCATCAGTATATATATTGTCTGTATTGTTCTAAGCATTCAGCAATTCAGAGATAATCAGAAAATGGCCACAACCCCTGCAGCATGTTGATAAGTGGAATCTTGATGCATTTGTGGCCGGGTATCCATTTGTCACCACAGCGCCAACATTCACCCGGTTTCTTCTGTCGAACTGGTGGATTGATGATACTCTCGTGGGGGCGTTGGCCTGGAGTGTGTGTAAGAGAAGGTTTCGCGGGAAACGCAGCAGGAGTACTGAACTTGTGGAAAGTGGGAACGTAAGGCTGATATTGCTTTTTGGGTGGGTGGCACTGCTCCAAATCCTTCGCCAACCAGTACGCTTCCGTCAAGGTAGGAGGACGTAATGGTCGCAATTGGTACTTAAGACCATCACGTAGGCCATTGACAAAATAGCGGACAAACCAGTGTTCAGAAATGGTAGGATTTTCTTCAGAGACTGTAGCCATCAGATCTTCAAACTGTTCAGCATATTCTGTCACTGTCATCGACTGCTGTTTCAGAGAATTGAATTGTTCCACTAATTGATATGCACTTTGGCCAGAGAAACGATGTGTTATCATCTCACAGAACATCGCCCAAGTAGGTGGATTCTGAAGAAGTTTTGAGCGGCGCAGCCAGACATCAGCTCGTCCAGTGATGTACAGCAAGGCGATAGAGAGTTTATATTCCTCAGGAGTGCCGGTCATTTGGAAACATTTTTCGCTTTGTCGGATCCACTCCACGGGGTTGTCGCCATTGAAACGAGGGAAATCGAGACGGGGGCCCTTGGTTATGGATTTGAGAAACTGAGCACGCATGTCCGTTTCGTAATCCTTAGTATATTGAGTCCAAGGATCTTTGAGAGGTTCCGGCAAGACAGAGGAATGGTGGTGTCCAGTGGTGTGCACATCTTGAGAGGGAAAACCCGAAGGTGCCGAACGGCGAGTCGGATGGTCCGGACGTTGGAATTGAACGCGGCGCGTGAGTTCTTGCTCGTAAGCTAGTCGCTTCCGCAGCATGTCCAAGTCCAGGGCTTTTTGCTGAGCAGCAGTAAGGTCCGACTGATCCGGAGCTGGTGTTGGGTGTGAATCAGCATGGTCGGGAAACGGAGCAGAAGCACCCGGAAGATCATCAAGGGAACCCGGCTTGAGAGTTTTCAGAGCTGCTGCTACACCAAACATCTGTTGACTGAGATCCTCTAAAGCTTTGTGGACACCGTCGAAGGAGACAGTGAATTGGTCTTGTCGGCTGGTGATAGTCTGCAGATCAGAGCGAATCGCCAGGATGTCTTGCTGAGTGTCGAAGACATCTTGCTTCAGAAGTTGGAACTCAGCCATGTGGTCATCACCATCAACAGAGTTTTTGGTACCACGCCCCATCGCCACGATCGAATCAACGGAGAGGGGATTTTACCGCTGGAAGAACCAGGAACCAGGCTCCGTAGATCGATCCTGCCGCCGCCTCGCGCCTGCGCCACCGAAGATGCACGGCTCAGCGATAGACGTGGGATTTTACGACCAGCGAGATGTTCGCCAGTAACCACTCCGCGCTACTGAGCTGCAACCGAACGAAGAACGCCGCCGCCAAATCGCCGCCGAACCGGAATACGCCGCCGCCAGAAAAGGGTGGGATGTGGGTGGGATTTTACCAACTCCGACGGAGCCAACCACGCCAAAACCCCATCGCCGCCGAGGAATTTACTCGCTCTGATACCACTTTGTCAGACCCCGGATGTAATCGTACGAATTGAACTCGAGAAATGGAACAGATTGGGTCTCAATTTGGGGAATTCATCCCGGATTCATCCATCAGTATATATATTGTCTGTATTGTTCTAAGCATTCAGCAATTCAGAGATAATCAGAAAATGGCCACAACCCGGACTTTAGTAGGTAACAGCAGAGCTGGGGATTAACGGCCACCCACTCGGATAACGGAAAGTAAACGGTGACAACGCTGGACCAGCTACAGGTAGAATCTCGGCCGTTGAGCGCACGTCTTCTGACGGCAGCGAGACGAGCCGTCCGATTACTGAACGCTTGACATTTCCTCAGAATAGCGGTGCTGACAACCTCGCACACGCCGGAGCTGCACAGGGTCGTGCGGTGCGGGGACGGGCACGCCAGCCAGAGCAGCGGGCCGGCAAGGTCGACGACGAGCGGCACCGCGCCGTGCTTCATGGCGATGGTGCAGAGGGAGGTGGAGGGATCCTTGTTGATGCGCGTGACGATGGGCTTGCGATCAGTGGCTGTCGTGCTCGGTGGTATCGAGAGCAGGAGCAGCGCTGCTGCGAGCACAGCTGGGCAGCGTTGTAACGGCATACGTAGTGACACGAGTGTGATTTGCTGCTATAAGTTTGTTAAATTGCCAGTATTCGCAGATGGCTTTGATCAGCGTCCTTGAGCTTGTAATATAGCAGTAGATTGCGAGTGATTTGGCTTTGTGGATTGGAGTGGAAGTGAAGTTAGGCACTGTTACAGTTGCGCTAAATCGATCGGATATGGGTAAGGCCAACTTAAGCTTGAGCATGGAAGTCTGGGCGAGAGAGAGAGAGAGAGAGATCCTAGATGATCTCCTGCTTGGTAGTGCTGCGGACGCCGTGATCTGGAAGAAAAGATCATGGCAAAGCCGAGGATGCGACTACGCGACAATGCACACTTCTGAGGCTGCTGTTCACTCTATAGCATTGATCATGCGTGTAGGCAGTCAGCTCTCTGGTAGAAGCGAACTGCAACCTTGCACCAAAGAGCAGGAGATACAGTTTAAGATGAGACTTTTCGCCAGTTCCATATCGCAGATACACTGGAATTAATCTGGATGTTCAACTAATGTATTGCATCGATGGTGTAAAATGTAACCAGGCCCCACAAATGTTTTGTCGCCAGTTTATTTATCACTCCTCACGCAGATGCCGAAAATAGGTCATGCGACAGAAATCTGACTGTGAGTAGCCTATATGTGAGCAGCTGTGCAAATACCCTGCAATGGCACATAATACATACAGTAACAAATGATCAGAGCGATTTCTCAACTTACTTTTACAACTGTATTGCACACAGTTCCTGGTGCTGTCCTGCTTGAGACAATTTGCTTTCGGCCGATGGTACTCCAGATGGCCTTGCATCGCTTACAGAGAAGAAATGAACATGGCTGGCAATTACAGTGTCTCAAGAGGAGCACAATGTGGGACCTGAGCCTGACCATGACAAACCTTTCTTGTGATTATTGTAAATTGTTTCTCGGGCTTCTGTTAAGATTGAAGATTACATGAAGCATTCCTTAAAATGGTTAACAACTAAAGTGAAATGGTAGAGATAATTCTAAATAAGGCAGCCAAAAGACGACGTCGGATGGAAGCAAAAGGCCCTTCCCGTTAGATATTTGTTCAATAAATTGACCAACGTTGCCAAAAGGAGATCGTTGATACTTGATAACTTGATAGTATAAGTGTGTAACAGTCTTTTCCTACAGAAATACTACAACTGCTTGACAAATATGACCATGTCTGCTAGTGTGGATTCTTGCTATAATGGTGACCTTAATCTCCATACCTAACCAGATGCAATGGATTCATGAGTATATAACAGAACAAATTTTTTTAGAAAGGGATATAACAGAATATTTCATTGAACAATTGACTATAATGCAATCATTTTATTAATCGAGCAGTGCTCCAAGCTCTTCTAAAAATCATTTGCAACTTGCGAATCTAACAGAGAGGATAATCTGCCTCATTTAATCGTCAGCTAAAATGTAGAAACAGGAAACACTGGTAGATTGCTACATATTGAGTATAAAGAAGAGTACTAGATAAAAAAGGCAAAGTCAATTCTTTAGTTCAAGAAATAGAGACATGAGGCAATTATATTGCTAACTATTGAGTACTAAGAAGACCACTAGATAAAAAAAGCAAAGTCAATTCTTCGGTTCAAGAAAATAGAGACATGAGGCAGATTAGTTGGCAGATATTTCCGTGCCAAAATGACTTAGTAATTTTAGCATCAACACGCATAGTAGACACTTCAGCCCGAAAGGGTATTGAAACAAACATAGATTTCATGCAACCACATAGCAGTCATAGCTTCTGATCATAACTTTATATGCATCAATGAAGAAGCCACTGGGCTCATACTCGATTCAATTCATAGATACTGCAGCTCATGAGGATACAGACAACTAGGCCGTTAGGAAGAACCACCTCACTCAACAGCCGTCAGATGAAAGGTGAAGCGTTCACAACGTAACCATCTAGTGTCGGAAAAAAGGTATGCGGAACAAGAGTTTGTTTTAGCCGAAGCTGAGAAGTAACCAGGCATTGGTCACCACGATGTAAACTGGCGACCAACTTGCCATCCATGTCAACCTGAACCAGCCAGTCGTCAAATTCGACCAGCACAAGCACATCACCATCGCCAGGCGTGACCACCACATTCCCATGAATGCCAAACTTTCCAAGCTGCACCTTGATCTCTGCAACCGGCAATTCAACCCGGTACTTGAAGGCCCAGACCTCGCTTTGGTAGTCCTGCATCCAGATATCAATGATTGTCACTGCATCATTACAGCTGTACATGCCGAGCATGCCATCCATCTCAAACAGGTCACCGTTGCCATGAAGATCCGGAGCATGCATCTGCCGGAACGTCTCGGATGTGGTGTCGAACACCATTATCATCTTGCTTCCGCTCTGATGCTCCATTGGGTACCAATGCAGGCTGTCACGGACTAGGACAGATGCGCTGAAGCGCGCTGCCTCCGCCTCCTGCCACCCGATGTACCTCGGCGGCTGGTCGGAGCCCAATGCGAAGACGTAGCAGGCATCCTGACCTCCAGGTATCGGATCTTCATACATCGGCTTCTGGCCCTGGAGCAGTAGTAGTCGGTACTCGCCGGTAGGGCGGTGCGGGTACATCCCCAAGAGCGTGAAGCCACAAAGCATCTGGAGGCGAGCATACTGACGAGTGGCCGGGTTGCAGATGAAGTACAAGCCAGCGATGGAGAGGACGAGGAGGCCGCCGCAGGAGGCCTCCAGATCGAAGGTGGGGTCGTCTAGTCGGGCGACGGGCTGGAGCTGGGCGGCGGCGGCCCGGTGGTCGAAGGCGAGGATATCTTGGTAGTTTCTGTTGCCGTATTCGAAGCCGTGGGCGAGGGGGAGGGAGGGCTGGTGGGCATGGTGGGCCAGGAGGAAGTGGCGGGTGGAGGTGACGCGGTGCCAGGCGCGGCAGACGGCGCGGCACCGGAGGAGGGATTTGGGGGGCAGGCGGACGAGGATCTCCCAGATGACGATCTCCTCGGGGAGGCCGCGGCGGAGACGGGTCGCTCCTGCTCGTGCGGCCTTCGCCATGGTCGCCGGCAGGGAGCTCATCCTGGTTGTTGATCGGATTCGGGAACAATAAAGATGGACTTGGGCTGGGCTTAGCCCAGGTTTGTTTGCAAGTCTTTTTCTTCTTTTCTGAGATTTTTTTTTCCTTCCCAAAAAGAATATTTTTCTTCCTAAAAACATATTTTCCTTCCCAATTTTTTTTAATAAAATAACCTGAAACGTTTTCCCAAGATCGCTCGGTTTTCTCCGGCCGCCGCGGTCTCCATCTCCACCCTCTCCGCTCTGCCGCCTGCCATTAGTTCGACGAAATGTCGCCTCCCTTCCTCCTCAGGCCGCTCCGCATCCGCATCCGCCCCTTCCCCGCCCTCCCCTCCGCGCACACGGCGGAGGCGCTCCGGCGGGATGCCTCGAAGGTTCGGCGCGCTGAAGAAGTTCTACTGCGCGCGCGACATGGCCTTGGGCGGGTGCTCGAGTTGAACTGACCACGTCCTCGACGCGCTGCTCCAGGAGGAAAATACGAGGAGGGAAGGCGGCGTCCAGCCGAACGCGCCCGCCTACAAGGCTAAAGTCTTACATAGTGATCAAGGTACCGTCGCGAGAACGACTGGCTGGGCGCTGCGCGGGAGGTGCTCGACCAAATGGCCAGGGAGGGCGTGCCCACTGAAGAACTGCGGAAGAGTTGGGATGGTAAGGCATGGATGCTCACTGAATCATCGTGACTTATAACGAGTTGCTTCGTGGCCCTTTCCAAGGAATGAAACCCCAAGTATCGGAAGGTTTTCACCGTGGGCGGATGGGGGAGATGGCGGCGGACGGGTGAGTGGCTGACGTCCATGGCGATGCCAAGGTGGGAGGATGAGAGAGCGAAAGGGTGGCGGACCGGGGAGTAGCTGACGTCCATGACATCCATGTGAGGCCAGTTGGCTTATAGTTTTTTTCTAATTCTTCTGCTTAGTCACCTGCCACACCGACATGTTGTCGGCCATGCCATTCACCACGTTGGCAAAACCACACCCAAGATCTCCTCAGGAGGTCAAATGGACGGTTTCGTAAGTTTGGGGGTTGGTTAGGAGGTTTTACAATTCATGGGATTAAGTAGATGCATCGCAATCTTTGGGGGGGTCAAATAAACATTTTCCTTTAAAATTTTCTCAAAAGATTAGGAGATATTGTGGATGATATGTTGTACATCATTGCAAAATTTCAGGATCAAACTCAATTGCATTTGCAAGACATGAAAAAGACAAATACTTGCTGAAATAATCTTTTCACTATTCTAGCTCAAGCATTTGTCTTTTTTTATTTATCTCACAATGCAATTGAAGTTTTGCAGAGATATAGGACATACCCTTTCATCTATCATCTACATGGTAATTTTGTATGAATATCAAAGAACTCCTAAGTTTTTTCATGATATTTTGCCATTTTATTTTCCTTCCAATGCATTATTATTTGAAGGTCGTATGGTAGTTCATTATTTGGCTGCTTGTTGTGTCCATTGGCAAATTCAAGCATTGTATAGCAGCATAACCACTAAAGAAAAACTCAAGTGCACACTGTACAGTCACTGTATATAAAAGAAAATTATACCACTCCAAAACAAAAGTTGCGCCAGTGCTGCTCTAAAATAAAAAATTGGCTCTGCTAGGTGCTAGCGACAGGTTGTTAGTAATACATCCTTGTCTGGATTAGGCTCAACCTTCCAGCTTTTCTATTGGCTGATTCTAAGATTGGCACGTTGACCTTATTAACAGCCATCTCCGTGTGCTTGGCATTTGGCATAGAGAAGGGATCTGGTTCCTGCAGATTGAAGATCTGGAGTTTAGCCCTGCTCCAAGCAAAGGCATGGCCTCCAAACAGATGGTGCATATGAATCAAGGACAAGGGGAAACAAGCTATGCTCGCAACTCCATTATACAGGTATTTTCTGCTCTCTTAATTAGTTCAGGAGTGTTGTTTCTATTGTTTGATCTTTGATATTAGCTCTAGCTAAAAGATTAAACTAGATTTTCTGAAGAAGTACAACTCGACTGCAGAGCGCTGAACAAAACAGGATGAGGCCCCTGATAGAAGCAGCCATCGCTGACTTATGCAGGACCAGCACCCTGTGGTCTAGAAGGATGGTGATCACGGACTTGGGCTGCTCCTCTGGCCCAAACGCTCTAGCACTGGTGAACATCGCTGTCCAGGCCATCCACAGCCACTGCCTTGAGTTCCAGCAGCCACCACCAGAAGTCTGCGTGCTCCTTAACGACCTCCCAGACAACGACTTCAACACGGTGGTGAAGAGCCTGGTTGCGCTCAGGCAAAGCAACGAGCCTGTCGTTGTGACCGGTGTCGTACCAGGGTCATTCTACGAGAGGCTCTTCACTAGTGGCTCCTTGCATCTTATTTGTTCATCCAACAGCCTGCATTGGCTCTCAAAGGTGACGCTAAATGACTCGACTCCTAGCATTACTTGTCAATTTGTCATGCAAAACCTCATTTTTAGAAGTGACGACAGGACAGGCTCCTGAAGATCTCACGAGGAATCAGATCCCGGCGTACGACATCGACGAATATATTAGGCGTGAGAGGCTCCCTGTGGTCCTTAAGGCTTATGTGCAGCAGTTCAGGAAAGATTTCACACTTTTCCTGGAGCTGAGAGCCAAAGAATTGGTCCCAGGAGGCCGGATGGTCGTTTCCCTTCTGGGGAGGCATGCTGATGGACTCCCCTCTGAATTCTCACACTTCTGGGAAACCTTGGTTCAGATTTTATGTGTCATGGCCTCAAAGGTACGTTTCTTTACCTTTCTAGCATATCATATTTTGTCACTTGCTAACGAACATGTGAATATTTGACTTCATGCGCTTTTGGTATCTATAATTAACGGGGTTTGGTTGATAAAGCGAAGTTTGATTCTTTCTATGTGCCAATGTATGGACCTTCAGATGAAGAGCTGAGAGAGATCATCCAAGAAGAGGGCTCCTTCTCAATCAGAGAGATGCGGGTGCACGACCCTACAAGCGGCGTGGACGGCGCGCTGATCACCCCAAATAGGATGGCATATCAGATCAGAGCTGTATTTGAGCCGATAATAGTTCAGCATTTTGGTGATATCATGGATGAATTCATGAGGACCACAGAGCAGCGCTGGAGCCTGGAGGGAAGCTTGCAAGACGAGCTTGCCAGATATCCGTAGTTATGCTGGTTGCATCGCTCACGAAGGCATGATGATCAGGTAACTGGTGTCCCTACTTTCTTGCTTGCTTACGAAGGCATGATGATCAGGTAACTGGTGTCCCTACTTTCTTGCTTGCTTTCCTTAAGGTACACCACATTTGATGGAGAAGCATTTGTTTCCTTTGTTCTAAAGGAGTATGGTGACCTATTAACCGGGCAGGTCTGTTCAAGTGAGCGCTCCAGGAGGATGTTCAATCAGGTGTGGCATAAATGCGACCTGGAGGTAACGTTCAGGCGTCCTTTTAATCTCTGATGGGCCAGCGTCTCCCTGAGTTCTTCAAGTCTGCGCGCATCAATGGGTGCTGTGCTGCTGGCTTTGTTTTCTTGTCTCTGTTCTGTAATGAGCTGATGATGTAAACATACGAGGTTTTTCTGCTACTTTTGCTATCTTGCTTCTACTAGGTGTAGGCGTGATAGTGTGCCTTTGTGCTTGGGTTTGTAATACGGTTGGGTTCACCGGGAGGTGAGTCTCGGGTATTCTGTTACTTCGTTTCTCTAAATAAAAATGGTGTTCCTCTTGTTCTTTTTTTTACCCCTCACGAGCTATCTTTGGCACTTTACAAGGCAAAAATTTATGTGCGCTTCATTATGTAAACTACATTCTGGAGTGTGCTGTGAATGTTTTCACGGATGAAGAAGCATTGCTGAATCAACTATAATTTATATCGATTGGCAAAACTTGCTCAACTAACTAAACGAAGAAGGCCGAGCTGTATAACTAAGAAACATTATGGACGTGTTTGTTTCACAGTTTTTAGCCCGTTATCAGATTACACCGTAATCTAATTTCATTATTCCTGTTTGGTTGGCCTGGCCCGTAATCAAATAGCGTGTAAACAAATTCCACCGCAGCCCACGGCCCATTCCGCCCACCTCCCCCTGTTATCCAATCCTGTTACCGTCTCTGCCACAGCTCCTCCGCCTCTCTCCCCACGAGCCAGGCCACGCCGCCGCACACCACGCCACCGTAGCTCCGCCACCATCCTCCCTTCCTGCACCGCCCAGGGGCCAGGCAGCGGCTTCTCCCTCCCTCCCTCCCTCCCCGTGCCGCACCCAGCACCGAGCTCCCTGTGCCGCACCCAGCACCGAGCTCCCCGGCTGCCTCCCAGATCTACCCCGCCGCTAGCACCTGCTCCCTCCTCCTCCCCCACCTCTAGCACCCCCTCCTCGTCTGGCTAGCCCTGCCGCCAACGCCCGCTCCTCTCCTCCTCCCCCACCTGAGCGCATCGAAGCGGCGAGCGAGGCACGTCAAAGCAGCGCGTCTACCTCCACCTCGTCGCCTATCCTCTCGAGCAACGGCACGACCGGAAGAACAGCATTGGCCGCCGACCCCCCTTGCTGGATCCGCATCGGCACCGGCAGATTCTCTGCTGATGTTTCTTGTTTACAGTACTCTGCAACTTTGCTTAGCACCTGTGAATTTTCTGTGGCTATGTTTGATCTGCTTGTGCAATTCTTGGCTGTATCGTTGGAATCACTGAGACAAATTATCTTCAGACTTCAGAGCTTCTGCATATTTGATGATTGGAATCTGATTAACTTGTTCCGAACAAAAATTGATGATCCATGTATGGTCTGAACTTCTGCAAATTTGAGGATTGGATTTCGATTTTGGCAACGTATTTTGATTACAATGTAATACCAAACAATGTAAAGTAATTTGATACCCTTACAAGGTGTAATCAAACAAAATAGAAAATAGACTGATTACACCCTATTTCCACTGTAATCTCATTCCATTACCTTTTACATTACCAATAAGTGAACCAAACACGTCCTATGTTGTATGGCATATTGGCATGTATGCAAAGCCCGAGTTGTGTTATATCTCTGTTTTAGTAGGGTAGGCAATGAGACTGAAGCAACTGGAAGATCAAAGTAATAATTGTCACTACCAGTAGCACTCGCCGAAAGGGAGGGGGAAGAAGTAGTATGCACTTACATGTGGGGCCAGTTTGGTTATAGTTTTTTTTTCTTTTCAAAAAATCTTCTGCTGAGTCACCCACCACTGCCGTGTTGTCGGCCATGTCATGTGCCATGTTAGCAAAACCACATACAAGACCTCGTGGTGTCGAAATAGATGGTTTTCGTAAGTTCGGTTGGTTGGTTAGACGGTTTTAGTGTTGCACAATTCAATGGGTGAAGTAGATGTCCCGCAAACTTTAAGTTATAAAATATACTTTTTTAAAGTTTTTTTTCAAAAGATTAGGAGATATTGTGGAAGGTATGTTTTGCATGTCTGCAAAATTTTACGATCAAATTCAATCGCATTTGCGAGACACGAAAAAGACAAATACTTGCTGAAATAATATTTCCACTGTTTTAGCCAAGTATCCGCCTTTCTTTTTCTTTATCTTGCAACACAATTGAGTTTGATATTGAAGTTCTGGAGAGATATAGGACACGCACCTCCGTACACATGGTAATTTTGTAAGAATGTCAAGAAACTTCTAAGTTTTGTCATGATATTTTGACATTTTATTTTCCTTCCGAAGCTTTATCATTTGAAGGTCGTATGCTTGTTCATTATTTGGGTGCTTGATGTATATGCATTAGTCGTGCACTTTCTTTTGTTCATTGGCAATTTCAAGCATTTTTAGCAGCATAAACACTAAAGAAAACCTCAAGTGCAGAGTCACACTAAATATGCAAAAGGTTATAGCACTCAGAAACAAAAATGTTGCGTCTGTGCTGCTCTAAAATGTTTGACATGTTTAATTCTTTACATTGGATACCATGTTGTACAATTTAACTAGATCAAAATAACAAATCGGCTAGTCTATTGCCTCTGCCAGTGACAGGTTGTTAGTATTAGGAAAAAGTTTATTTTTAATTTTGTTGGGGAAGGGGTCCCCGCGCTACCCGGTTTCGACATTTTTTCGTACTCAGGAGGAATCAATAAACCTCAAAACTCGTCAACGCCAAGTCCGTGACGTTTTCGTACTTAGGTGGAATCAATGAACCTTAAGACTCGTCAACGCTAAGTCCGTGACGACGCCAAGTCCGTGCCAATGCCAAGTCCGTGACGACGCCAAGTCCATGACAACACCAAGTCCGTCACGAGGCCAAGTCCGTGATGGCGTCAAGTCCGTGCCAACGCTAAGTCCGTGACGGCACCAAATCCGTGACGACGCCATGTCCGTGACGACGCCAAGTCTGTGACGACGTCAAGTCCATGCCAACGCCATTTCCGTGATGATGCCAAGTCCGTGACGACGCCATGTCCGTGACGATGCCAAGTCTGTGAAGACGCCAAGTCCGTAACGACGCCAAATCCGTGCCAACGTCAAATCTGTGACGACGCCAAGTCCATGACAACGGCAAGTTCGTGACGACAGGAAGTTCGTGACAACCGGAAGCTCGAGGCGACGGGAAGCTCGTTGCCACGGGGGATGCGTGACGAGCGGGGCCCGTGGGATATTCCCAGAATATTCCCGGAGGAAAAGGCCGGTTTATCCTCGAGGGCACTAATACATCTAAGGGCAAGATTGTAAATAGTCTGAGAGCATTTTTTAATCTCCTCCATCCCTCCATTTTTCCTATAAATAGAGGGGCACCCCTTCCATTCAAAGGACCCCCAAAAATCTGAAATAAAAACTACCCTTGCTTCTCTTCTCCTCTAGTTCGTGGCTCTCGGCTGATTCGAGTGTCTTCGCGTCGCGCGACTCTCGTGCGTGGCCGTGGTGTCTTCGCGATGTAGTTTCCCAGGCAACCCTTATAGACCCGTGAAGCCGTGCGGGGGTGCCACAAGTTCACTATCTAGCCTTGTTGCTACGACAAATTCCTTAACTATAACTAAAATCTAAGTTTGATATATCTGATATTTTGTCTCTAGATGTTAAAAACCATCTATTTCTTTACTCTAATCCCTACCCTCTATGCTCTTGTTTTGTTATTTTAAGTGTTGCTTTGTGTAATATCTCTGTTGGAATCTTTCGACTCTATAACAATAGATAGCACCTCCGTGGTTGTTCCATAAGAAAGAAAAATGTAAAGACTCTAATACATAGTACTCTAATCACTGTATGATCCATATATATATGAGGAAAAAAATTCACGGTCTTCCTAAAAATTATATGCCAAGCTTATTTTATCCCTCAAAATCTTTTTAAAATCATTTAACTTTCTAAACTGTTTTAATTAAGAGCACTTTACCGTCTGATTTATTTTTGGAAGGATAAAATCATATCTAGGAGTTTCGAAAAAGAAGCTGAAAAAATTCATACATGTAGATTGTGTGATGGGTATATACTTCTAAATTTTGGACAGAAAATTTATGACCTATGCAAATTTATTACCGTACAAATTTATTTATTTTTCACAGGTGACAAATGTCATAATTTTTAACCAAAATTTATATGTATATACTTCACCCCATATGAATATTTTTTATATTTTTTCAAAATTTCTAGGTGCGATTTTGTCAATCTAGAAATCGGTTTGGTGATTTACATGTATATACTTCACTCCATAATATGTATGCATTTTTTTAATATTTTATAAAAACTTCTAGGTGTGATTTGTCATTCTAGAAATAGACTAGGGGATAAAGTAATCCCAATTCAAATATTTCAACGGGCTAAGTGGACTAAAAATAGTTTAAGTGATAATGCGAGCCAAATCAATAGTTTAGGATAGAAAAGTAGGCATTTTCATATTTATATATAACAACACGGTAACACTCCAATTTATTGTTCTTATTGAGTAAAAGTCTCTTACCAGACGGCAAGATAGAAGCTCACAGAATACGACCGCTAAAAAGACAGTGCTCATACAACCACGCAGCACAAGATGTAATGACAAATTACTAGGCAGCCATAGTAAAATTGAAGTTACTGCACGTCGTCTGCCTCCCCCAGAGCAGCCCGCTGAAGCCGAGCTCCTGCTTCTCCTCGTCGAAGACCAGTAGATTGTTCTCCATCTGGAACCCTCCGATCACCACCGCCGGCGCACCGCCGTCGTACCCGGCCTTGTCCGCCTTCATCTGGACGAACCCGAGGCACGCCGTGTTGTCGTTCACCTGCACCATGGAGTTGCCGCCGAATACCGTCCAGTTCTTGCCGCCGTCCAGCATCAGGTCGATCTGCGGTACGGCGTAGCCGAGCCGCGTCGACCCCAGCTCCGTCGAGTTGTAGCACAGCTCGAACGGCGCCGCCGGCGGGGCGATTCTCGCTCTGTCGGCCGTGGCCTGGTCGAACGCCTTCACGAGCGCACGGTACACGTCGGGCCGGAGCGCCGTGTACGGTATCCTCGAGCACAGCCCGATGATTAGTGGCACGTACCCGTCAAGCGGCACTTGCACTTGGTTCACGGCGATGCCCTTGTTGGCCGAGATGTAGTAGCCGGGGGAGTCCCTGTACTTGCGGAGCGGGGGTGACGCCGGCCAGGTTCGCCGTGACGTCCGGCCGGCCGGGTGGGAGGAGGAAGAGCGGGCCCCCGCCGAAGATGGCCACGCCGTCGCCGCCGCTCGGGAGGCAGAGCGCGAACTTGTCAGCGACCTTCTGCGTGTCCTTGACCTGCGCGGGGAACGCGAGGCTCGAGCGCGCGAGCCCCGCGACGCCGACGGCACCGGCCGGCAGCTTCGCCAGGAGGGAGTCCGGCGCGCAGGAGGTGATGGCGTCGAAGGACACCGGGTACAGCGGGTTGCTGCCGTCGGTGGCGTTCGCCGAGAGCGTTGCGCGCGTCACGTCCCCCGACGCGGTCTCCCCGGAGAACGGGTTGTGAGGGTGCGTGGTGCACTTGCACCTCTTGGGGTCTTCGGGGTCGGCCGTGCCGTAGCCGGTGTGCGGGCAGTTGGGAGGGTGGTATCGGTGCGCGCTCATGCACTCGTACCTGTTGCAATCGATCGTCTCGTGCGAGGAGTCGCACGTCGACCAGATGATGGGGCCGGAGAGGTCGAGGACGAGCGGGTGGCCGTCCTTGAGAGGGGCGGTGTAGAGGGAGGTGGCCGCGTCCTTGGTGATGGCCGTGACCAGCGGCTTGCCGTCACCCGCCACCATGCGCGGGGACAACGCCAAGACGCAGAGCGAGACGGCGAGGAGGAGGAGGAGGGGGAGGGGTTTGGGTTGCCGCATTTTGGCCGGTGTCGTTGTGATCGATCGCTTGGCGTTCAGGGTACAATTGCTAGCTTATGTACTGGAGAAGTGGAGGTCATGGGATGCGGCATTGCTTGCTTAACGAACCTGATCACTTGCTGTTTTTTATGTTATCACCGGGAGATCGAGGAGAGAGTGCCGTGATTCTCGTTCAAGTCAAATCATGCAAGCTTGCTCTAATTGAGTTAAACCGTGGTTCTTACATGTGCATTTATTGTTAGTTTCTTTCATCAAATACGATTACATGGGCAACTCGGTGTCGGTGATCAGCTACTTTCGTCAAGCATTAGACCGATCAGAGTGCTCACTGTTGAGAATCGACGCATGTGATCAATTAACAACCGTCATTAGCAGTTGCTAATGATGCTTCAAACGGCAACTGCCGACTCTAATCATCTGTATATATATGTAAATTGTATCAAATATGAATACAAGGATCACTTGTTCATTGTCCAAACTCGGTCTCTATTTTTCTACTCTTCTACTTCAACACGTCATCAGCACGTAGCTCTACCAAGAGCACCACTTTGCAAAGAAGAAGCAAGAACAGAGGAAGAAGGAGCGAAGAACCAATGGAAGCGGCCATCCATACGCTCCTTCCACATCCGGCTTTAACCCCACGTCGACGCCGTCGTCGTGCGCGTCGTCGCCCTCATCGCCGCGCTCAGGCTTCACCAACCATGGCGGCGCGAGTCGGAGCTCCTTCCCGCCTCCTTGCCATGGCGCGTGTAGAGTCCGTGGACCCCTCCTCCGTCGCATCCTCTTCACCGGCACCGGCGCCCGTGGAATCCCCACCCACAACCAGCCGTCCAACCGCCCACCGGCAGCATCCTCGCGGACGGCATCACCGGCTGCAGCCCCGAGCCTCCCATGGCCGGCGCGAGAGGAGGCGGTGGCGGCGCCTGCGGCCGCGCCCCTAACCAACCGGCGAACCCCCGGCGACGGCGCTCCCGAGCCCAGCGCGGTTCCCTCCGGCGACGGCTCCAGCCGTGGTGCGGCTCCGGCGGCGGCTTCGGCCGCGGCGCAACTTCGGTGGCCGGCGGCGCCCGCCCCTCTCCACCGGCCGGCTCGCCGGTCCGTCCCTCCGGTCTCCCCGCTCCTCGCCTCGACGCGCCACCCGGCTCCAACAGCGGCGCCTCCCCAACGGCGCGGTGCCTGCGGCAGGAGCGGCGAACGGCGGCGGCGCCCTCCGGCCCCGCTCCTTCCCCAACGGTCCTCAAGCCGCAACCGGCGGCGCCCGGTGGCCCGCCCACCCCGCTCCACCCCCCACCCCCCCGGCGGCCGACGCCCGACGGCGACCAAGGGCGCCTCACGGACGGTGGCGGCGGCCCCTCCCCAACGAGAACAGCGGCAGAGGCGGCGGCGGTTAGGGCTTGACCCTAACCGCCCGTGTCTTATAGCCCGGCGACTCGACTGGGCCAAAAAGGCCGGCCCATCAGGCCGGCGGCCTTCACAGGCCAGCCAAATTGGGCCAACCGGCCACATGGGCCGACCGTCTGACCGGGCCTAACAGGCCGAGTTTCATGGGCCGGCCAAAAGGCCCATTCGGGCAATTCAAATAAAAAAAATCCTAGGCCCTATATTTTTCATTTTAGCCCCTGGATTTCGTCATAATTACATATTTTTCAGCCTCAGTTGAAAAATATTACAGTAAAACCTCTAGGTTTACTGTTAATTGCATATTAGCCATTAGGTTTTATGTAATTCATATTTCAGACCCCTGTACGTCTAGAAATATTAATATATGTCCCATGTGTTTGCCCATTGCGCATCCCCTATAACATATATTCGTTCTATTTTGCAATTAAATCCCAATTTTTGCAAAATATCAAGTAATTCACCAAAAATTAAGTCAATTTGACTTAATCCGCGGAATTACCTATGCAAAACTATATTACTTGCTTACCTCTATATGATAATTGCGAAATCATAAGGTAAATGGGCGCGGAATCTACTGCATACTTGCAGATTATTCCCCATTTACTGTGAGGTCGACATTATGCCCATATTGACATAATGATTACCTTCAACATGATTTTCGAGTTATCCATGTTTAAAACACAACACGAGGTCAAATAGTATACGACATCTACTGACCATATCAGATTATGTCCCTATTGACCATGAGATCTACACCTACGGGTGATTATCTTCAACGTGTTAACTTTAAATTCAAGAGGTCTACATCACTTTATTCAAAGTCTTCATTTTGAATATTCTAGTTTTGCATATACTACTACAACATACCCATGATGATTTTAATTTACCCACGGTAAATTAATACAATCTATGATCTTAATTCCATGTAGATCAAGATGGCCAAAGAATTTGATAAGCTCGCGCTCGATGGTCACAACTATCCTACATGGGCAATAGATGTTAAAATCGCTCTTGCGTCCCGTAGCATTGTGGCAACGATCAACCCTCCCGTTGAGGGAATACCTGCATTACCAGGGCCTCAACGATATGCTGCCTTATACATTATAAGGACCATATCCATCCGGACCTCAAATCTGAGTACCTGATGGAAGAAAATCCACGTGCATTGTGGCTAGCACTTAAAACAAGATATGAACAACAGAAAGCGGTTATCCTTCCCGAAGCAACTCATGATTGGGTCCAACTTCGGCTTCAGGACTTCAAGTCCATTGAAGAATATAACCACGCTGTTCACAAAATCTGTTCTAAGTTGCGCTTCTGCGAGAAAGAACCCTCTAAAGCAGATAAGATTGAAAAAACCTTATCAACAATGCTTCCATCGGACAGGATCTTGCAGCACCAGTACCGCGCCAAAGAATTCCAACTTTATTCTGACCTTATACATGTCCTCCTGCAAGCGGAAAAACATGATGAACTCACTCTGAGAAACCATCATCAGCGTAATGTAGGCGCAGCCCCGCTCCCAGAAGTACATTATAATGCTCAGAATAACAATAAGTCTGCTGGCTCTTCCAAGCACCAACAGCAGAACTTCAAAGGAAAGCGCAAACGGAACTGGAAGAAGAAGCCACGTGCCATGGATAAGGGGAAAGGCATTGAAAAGCCTAAATTCGACAAATCTCAAGTATGCCAAAAGTGTGGATGCTACAAGCATTCCACCAAAAAATGTCGCACCCCTCGAGGATCCAAGTTTGAAGCACACTTCAATCTTCAGACCGACAAGTCCACGAAAATCGGTTGTTCCACTGCTGTTCTTCCAGAACCCCAGGACAACAAACATCTCCAACAATCCGACGATGCGCTGAACACGGAGAACATGATCATTGAATTCGTTTCGAATGATATGTTTGGTGACTTTGAATAAGTCCCTCCACTCCGTCATCGTTATCATAAACATCCATATGATATCATTATGTTGTAATCATCGAATGCTATGTTGTTGTTATATTGTTTTAAGACAATATTGTAGTAGTTATATGTTGAAGACATATATTGTTAATTATAGTATTGTAAAAGTACTCATGTATCTAAATACATTTATATGTATTCTATATATCTGATCAAGAATTTTATACTAAATTCTTCATTTCTATATATAGATTTCTACGGGAAGCAATCCGATGGAAGAAGAAATGTGCCTTGTGAAAAGTGGTACCACAAACTCTATTCTTAGGGAACTAAAATATTTGCAAAATCTTACTAAGAGACAAGGAGAAATTTTAACAATCGCCGGACGCGATGCCGTAATTGTTGGCTCAGGACGAGCCATAATTACTCTCCCTATGGGTACTCAAGTAACAATCGAGGATGCTTTGCTATACCCCGATTCAACTCGTACCCTACTAAACTATAGAGATATCCGTCAGAATGGTTTCCATATCGAAACCTATGATGACAACAAAGAGGAATATCTTTCTCTTTACCATATACAACGGATATGGCAAGCACATTCTCTCCTTATCGTCAAGATTGTACTACACATACATCAAACCTGTAGCACATGTCGCGTACAAAATAATTTTCCAGAATGTCATTACATTCCAAACTTGGCTTACTCGCCTTGGTCATCCCGGCATAGGGATGAAGTGGAAAATTATCAGCAATTCTATTGGTCATGACTCAAATGATGCTAAATTTTGACAATATTTGGATTTTATGTGCACTACAAGTGCCATAGGGAAGCTAATTTTAAGGCCATCACACCTTAAAATCCAAGCTGGACCACTCAAATTCCTTGAACGCATTCAAGGTGATAAAAGTGGCCCTATCCAACCATTAACTGGACCATTCAGGTATTTCATGGTCTTAATAGACACATCTACACGATGGTCTCACATGTGCCTTTATCCACATGAAACCATGCGTGAGCTCATTATCCTGAACATCGAATTCAATCAATTCGAATGGACAACGCTACAAAATTATCCTCACGTGCCTTCAATCACAATTGTAAGGCCTTGGGATTGCAATTCAGCATGTTATCCTATATGTCCACACTCGAAATGTTTTGGCAAAATCCCTTATCCAAAGAATTAAGCTCATTGCACGACCCTTACTTCAGAATTACAACTTACCAACTTCACGTTGGAATCATGCAGACTTACACACTGCTAACTTGGTTCAATTGTGACCAAAACTGCACATCATAGTTCTTCCCCCCTATGATTAGTACGTGAAAATCCACTAAGTATTTCCCATCTGCGATAATTCGGTTACATACCGATATCACCACCTCGGCATACATCAATAGCCCCTCACATTGGGAGTTATTCAAGGCCAGTATGTTGATACCTTGAGGACTATTTTCAGGCATTAGGGGGAGATTCCAAGTACCAAACAGAATGCCAAGAAATTAGTTGGAATGTCCAACACATTTTTGCCTCAAATCCACGTACTCAAAGCTCTGAACCCCATGTTTAGAAAATTTGCAACACATTGCAAATAACCTGCCAAATTCATTTACTGACTATAAAGGTGTCACAAATCCTATAATCCTGCAGTAATGCGCCGGAAAGAGTGGAGGTACCAACAAAAAAAACCACTCAACTCCACCAACCTCCACCAACCCAGCTCAATAGTGCACACAATGACTGGGACAACGGAAAATCTAGACTCAATCGCATTGGGAAACCGCGAATAGTCACCAAGGGTAAACGATATTTCCATCAACTATATACATATATATAGATTCTGGAGAAATATATAACCGGAAGTCTACAATTGTCGACATACATTTCTTAACTAGATTGCAAACAACCTTCCAAATGATTCAGATCCAAAGACCATGGCCATGGCAAAGTGTGAACAACACTCAAACTGAACTCAATCGAAGGATGCGATCCAAGTAGAAATAACCTTGCTCAATAAAAGGAAGGTATTCACAAAAGTAATACCTACACCAGTTTTCTTCCTAAAACGGAATGAGAACAACGAGGTGGTGAGACACTGAGCGAGTCTTGTAGCACAAGGGTTCACGCAGATACCCAAACCTATTCTCCAGATGTGAAATCTCTTTTTGATACTTTATCTTAATGGCAGTACAAATCATCTTTCTTTGCAGTTGATAGATGTAGTGACCGTATCTCTTTATGTGTCACTTGATTCAGTCATATAGGTTCCCCATGGAATCACAATGATGAATCTAAACACAAAACGCAACATATATTGTGTAAAATCAATAAGTCACTACATGGCTTAGATTAGTCGGAACATATTTGGTACAACCGACTTAATGAGTTCCTTATACAAATGGTTACTCTTACAATAATGATTATCCATGTGTGTTCATCAAGAAATCCTCTACAGGATTTTGCATTATCTCAGTGTATGTTGATGAACTATATATCATTGGCAACGCACAAGATATTGACGATGCACGTGATTATCTAAAGACGGAATTCGAAATGAAAGATTTGGGTAATGCCAAATTTTGCTTGGGATTACAACTCAAGCACCTTCACTCATGTGTTAGGGTACACCAAGCTGTCTATATCCAGAATTTAATGGAGAAATTTAATATGGACAAGTTTTATCCATCCAAAACTCTCTTGGTTGTTCGATCTCTAGACGTAGAGAACGATCCTTTTTAGACCATGAGACGATGGAAATGAGATATTGGGACCCAAGGTTCCATATACTAGTGCTAGACCCACCAATCACAATTGGTTAGAAGTCAAGAATATCTTTCGATATTTCCAAGGCATGAAACATCTTGTCATATTCTTTCAAATTCAGAGAGATCTGAACTCCAATATCATCGGATACATTGACCAGATCCCCACTATGTCAGATCACAGACAAGCTTTGTGTTCCTATTTGGTATGATAGCCATCCCATAGAAGTCTTCTAAACAGACCCTAGTGGCTACATCCACTAATCATTCTGAAATATAAGACATCACGTGTACGTGTGTGGCTCCGCAGAATGATAAACCACATACAACAATTATGTGGACTTGATTCTATTGAATCACCAACCATTATCTCCAAGATAATGTTGCTTGTGTTGCTCAGATGCAAAAATGGTTACATAGTGAGCAATATCACTATATTGTCCATCTTGCAAATTAGATCATGCGATAACCTTGCTGATTTATTCTCAAAATCTCTACCAACTTCAAACATTTCTATGGAATGTTAATTGGTATGCGAGGACTTCGAGATTTGCAAGGATCAGGGGGAGTTACTCTCTGATTATTTACTTGTTCATACATTATATTGCACTCTTTTCCCTTTATGAGTTTTCTCTCAAGCTTTCTCATAAAAGGTTTTTAATGAGGTAATATCAACACAAGGTTATATATCGTATCTTCTATTTTCTCTACCGGGGTTTTTAAAGGAGATATACAAGACATACCTATTGTTCTCTAAACTCACTTATGGGTTTTTCCCTTAACAGGTTTTTCTCATGTGAGTTAACAAAGAGACAATAACCATTATATGTTGTAATATTTTCTCCTTATTTTCCCACTGGGTTTGAAGGAGTTTTAGCAGCATATCAAACTTCACTCCTCATATTTTTCCCACAGGATTTTTAGAGGAGTTTTCCAGATGATCTCTATATACAATGATGTAATTGATCAAGGGGGAGTGTTGAGAATCGACACATGTGATCAATTAACAATCGTCATTAGCAGTTGCTAATGATGCTTCAAACGACAACTGCCGACTCTAATCATCTGTATCTATATGTAAATTGTATCAAAGATGAATACAAGGATCACTTGTTCATTGTCCAAACTCGGTCTCTATTTTTCTACTCTTCTACTTCAACACTCACCACGATGCCACGAGTCAACGCACGGCTGCATACCTTAGCTGGTTTCTATTGAATTTATGTTTATTTTTTCTGTATAACATTTTAATTTGTGTGTACATTACGTGCATTAATTAATGAGATTAACTATCGCACAGTTTCTTGAAAATAGGTAGATTTCAATACGTGCATTAGTTAAAGAGATTAACTATCGCACAGTTGCTTGAAAATAGGACCATGAGATCTAATATCTGGACAATCTGCTCCCTCTCTCTCTAATATAAACTCTTCACCTCCCCTCCCCTCTCTAAACCCTAACCAACCCGCACCATTGCCGGTCTTTGCCCACCGCTGCCATCTTCCCTAGCTCCGGCGAGCCGTATTCATGCTCCTCCCGCCCCATCACCGCCACGCGAACCACTCGCCACCATCTCCATCATCGCTGCCATGGCCCTTGCCCTTCTCCTTGGTCTTCAGCGGCTACTGCCACCAAATCCACTGCCACCGAACTAGTTGTCGTTATCGTCATCCCCAACACTACTGCCCTCCTTCTCGTCGACCCAATCATCCAGCACTTGCCCACTAGCCATCTCCCCAGTCCGTGGCCGGCGGCGCTATCACGTCGTCCCGCGCGCACCACTGCCACCGCTGGTCCACTTCCCCACCGCCGGCCTTCCTTCTAAGCCGGGGGGTGGGGGAGGGGGGGAATGAGTGCATCTCTGACATCGGTGATCCCCATCCTGAACCCTCAACCCCCTAACCTCTCCGACGAGGTTTTGGTGAAGCTCCAACGAGGTCCCGCATCACCGGTTTGGAAAAAGATGATGAGGGGTCGAGGAATAAAGAAGTAGAGAGGTGACTAAAATTTAAGACACCTATGTTTTAGCAGTTCCGTTAGTTAATTGATTGATCCCGGAAGCATACATATTGGATCTTGCCCAACCTGGTTTGTATTGGAATCATCACATCTTTCAGTTGGCCTACTCAACGGTACAACAAGTCGTCTTCGCAACTGCAGAGGACGTGGCTGAACGAAATAGGGCGTTTGCGATTGGTGCTCGAATCGAACACGTGTCTTACAGATCCAGGTCTGTCATTTTTATTCCTTCCTTCTCTCTTTCTCCTCTCCTCTCTCGAATATTCATATTTCAAACTCTACTATTATAAAGTAGGAGTTTTATTATCCCATCCTTGCCCGCCGATACTCGCCGCCTCATTCAATTAGCGGAAACTGCCTCCACACGTAGTCCACTTTGCTTGCCTCTTTCTTGTCATGCGCGGGCAATGCATCATGATTCACAACCTGCCAGTTCGCCTCTACTGTAGTGCCACGAGAACATCGCCCCCATTAGACCCTGTATAATGCAGGTGCTTAGACAGGTGCCTCAGGAAAAAAATCTAATTTTTTTGTGAGAGGTGCTTAGACAGGGCAACGAAAGCAAAGTTTAGCACCCGGTGCTAGGCTGGTGCTTAGGGTGACACAGGTGACAGGTGCTTCAACCGGTGCCTAGCAAATAGTACTTCAAAAAGCACCAAATAGTACTCATATGAAGCGCTGCATTGGAGACAACAGATGCTAGAATAGGTGCTACACGAATATTAAAGCAACTTAAGCATCCATATGAAACACTCTGTATTGTAAGTCACATATTTTTTTGAGACGCCACGCTACTCTCTCTCTTTAAGCACCGGGCTATAAGCACCGTGCATTGTACATGGCCTTAGCTGGTTGGGACTAGGCGGGCCGCAGGCGCTGTGTCTCCTACTCTTGAAGAACCAGGCGTGAAGGCGATGCACAAGACACGGCTGGGTCGTCCTTCTTCGGCGTTCTCGCGCCATGAAGTACCCCGAAGATGGATCAGTCTCCATGATCCTCGCTTCCTTACACAAGATAATGCTAGCACAAAATCTCCTCGGACACTAGCATCGGAAGCTAATGCTAGCACAAATTTTGCCTCTCTCATTCTGACTTTTCTGGAGAGTGTGTATGCATTCAAAGACAACAAGAGCATTGTCAATGATCATACATCCCGGGATAAAAGCACTTTGCGCAGGAGATATCCTATCCTCAAGCAAAGATCTCAGCCGATTAACCATACGCTTTGCAATGATCTTGTAGATGACATTACACAAACTAATAGGCCTGAAATCTTTGATATTATCATGATTTTTCTTCTTAAGAATTAGCACAATTGCAGTATCATTTACACCTTGAGGCATACATCCTTCCTCAAAGAAGCACCGTCTGAAATAGACCAGTAGTAGCTTCCATGCTATTAACAACACAGGCCTGTGCATTCCGGATGAATGGATGATCACACCAACGCTTGTTGCACCATCTTCCAGAGTAAAGGACGCATCCACGTTAACCTCCACCCATCCCATTGGAGGTGGGTTCTAGCGTTCAGTCACTATCTGTTTTGGCGGCCTCAGGGGTACTCCAACTGATTCCCCTGCTAACTGCTTACCACGCACGTTCATCCCGTACACCAATACTCTTGTTGACCTCCGAGTATAAGAACTTCACCAGATGCACTGATTGTTGCATTTCCATCACCATGAACAATGTCGTTTCGTAGGTGCCATGCACGATAGAATAGATGTCCTATCTATCACTGTGAGTTTCTTTAATGAATTTATGTAGGTGACTATAATCCATCCCTATCTATCACTATGGACTTTTTGAGGATTTTGAAAACTCACAGCTTCAAAAACCTCAAAGGGATGTAGATGAGTGTGGGCGCATCACATCATTTCTACTAGACATATCCTTTAGCTGGAAGGTCAAAGTGATGATTGGCATAAATATATTTAAAAAAATAGGTGTCACTCCACTGTATGATCCGTACCAACTTGTGAGCACTCCAATATGTTGCTATTCAGTGAAAGTTCTTACAAGATGGCATCGAAAATTTGAAATTCATATAACAATGATCGCAAGGAAAAGCCACAGTGCTCATGCGACCACGCAACACTAGATGTAAACCACTAGGCGAGACGCAGAGCGAGTGGAGGAGAGGTTTGGGTTGCCACATTTTGGCCGGCCGGTTGGTTTGGGCAGCTTAGGTGGTGTGATCGATTGTCGTTCAAGGTGCGATTGCTACGCTATATATGATCGTGAGAGATGATGTTGCATGAGGGATCTGACTCTCACATGCTGTTTTTCGAAGTTATCACCGGGAGAGGAGAGTGCCGAGATTCTCGTGGAAGTCCAGGGTCCTCCACGACCTCGAGTTGCCCATTACATCGAAGCTTAATTACATTCAATCGGGTAACTAGCTAGAACTGTCCTTCTTACATGTGCATTTATCGCTAGTTTTGTTCGTCACATGGGTAACGAGATGACAGACACTCGGTGTCGGTGATGAGCTTCTTTCGTGAAGCACTGGACGATCAGAGCGCTCACCACGAAGCCGTGATGAGTCCACGCATGCATTAGTTAATTGATCGATTGATCCAGTAGTATACATAGCGGATATTGCTCATGCAACCTGGTGTGCATCCTCCATGCCATCGTGATTAGTCAAAGGATAAATCGATTTAAGAAACCTCTGCTTCGATCGAGATCTGCCGACGCACGACGCCGTGCTATAACCAAGAAAGCTCTCGTGGGATTCGCGTTGATGTTCTCGGACGAGAAAGATTAGCGTGGCTTCGCACTCCAATTCTTGGGGAGTCTAGCGACCTGGACTTGGCATTAAGCCGTTGTTTTTTCTTCTCCGCATTTTTTTTATATAATGAAAAGACATGTTTTACGGTACATCTTACTGCCTGTTTAGAGGAGCAGTATAAATTCAAATCCACCGTTGATTAGCAAGGTTAATTTAGACATTTAGAGTTTAAGGGTGTTTTTTGACGCAGGGCCTCTGGTTGGGTTGCGGCTGATCATCTCCTCACACGGGAGTCCCCGCCGTCCCGATCGATCTCCTCGCGAGTGAATCCCCGCCGCCCCTGTCTTGCCCAGCTGCCGCTCAACAAGACGTTGCGCCTACGCCAGGAGCAGCTGCCCGCTCAACAAGACGCTCACCTTCTGCGCCTACGCCAGGAGCTGCTGCTGCGACACTGCCGCCGCCGGCGCTGTCCTGTAGAAGCAGTTCGACGGCATCAACATCTCCGATGCCGCCTACGCAGCTGTCCTCAAGTCCATCGTCTGCACGGTACGTACACCCTGTCGCCTTGCTATTTCTGCTTAATTCTGCACGGTACTACACCATGGGCACCATGTGCTCGACGGTTTGCCTCACTGGACAAACTGAACTGGGGGTTTCAGTTTTTTTAAGAGACAATTGCTTATTTGCCATTGACAAGCACGGCAATTGCTCATTTGCCATCGAACAACCCAATGTTGCTCTTATACCGCTTACAAGTTCGTTCCGTTGCCAATTTGCCATCAGCTGTTAAGTAGGCGTTAACTTCTTCTAGCAAAAGACGATTTTGCCCTCAATGGCAAATAAGCAACACTTTGCACAATACCATACGTTATTTCATTCACAAATAAATTGGACATCTTGCTTGTAATTTCAGCATGTAACAGTTTTCAGCATGGCAATTATTTCACGAGAAAATTGCCATTGAGGGCAAAATCGTCTTTTGCTAGAAGAAGTTAACGCCTACTTAACAGCTGATGGCAAATTGGCAACGGAACGAACTTGTAAGCGGTATAAGAGCAACATTGGTTTGTTCAATGGCAAATGAGCAATTGCCGTGCTTGTCAATGGCAAATAAGCAATTTTTTCTTTTTTGAACTATTGACTACATACTGCTAGATGTATGTATTGCTTAGATATATGCTGTAAGATCAGAACTTTGGTCTTTGCTGATAATGATAGTGCTATGGTTTAGATAATTTTCCCTAGTACTCTTACTTTCCCTCTTTTTTTGATTTTTGGCTTAGCTTTTCTTGTATACTTCTACAGTTAGTGCAAATATTTTGGAGCTTACAGTCTTAATAATCTAATTGCAGGAGAAAACATTTCAGCATCCATATTTATCCGCTCAATCATCATTCCAGAGCCTTAGCTTGACACTTTTGTCTCTTTAGCATGTAACCAACTGTGTGGCACTATCTGACTGAGTTTTTGAATGTCTTCTTCAGTGCCAGAGCCTCAGCTTGACACTTTTGTCTTCTGCAAGACCAAGAGCGACGTAGGAGCATTCCAGCTATATGACATGTAAGTGCCCAAGCACACTTGTTAGCTGATGACTCCAATACTTCTTTCTTGTAACATTGACTGCATTTTCTTTTGTGGATGAATTCAGAAGTTTTCAAAGCGAACACACTTTATGGTATGAAATCACATAAAAAGATGGATCTGATTCTTCCATGATGCTGCATATTTGTGCAAAACATTCACATAGGTATGTCCTTTGAGTTTTGATAGTAACCTGACAAGAGATCACTTGATTTGCAACTTGAACTCCACTATGCTGCAGATGCTCTACAGCCTCCCAATGAATTTGTACCTTGGGTGGTCGTGAACCGGAGACCCCGTGGTGATGCAAGTTGCAGCTTATTTTCCCCCAAAACAGCGGCCCATCATAAATCTTTTGAGCTATTTAGCATCTTATGTCACCCATGCGCAAGACTACATGAATTTCGAAGCCTATATTTGCAATGCTTATGTCACCCAGAGGCTTGTAGGGGGGAGCACCTGGCAATTGCTCAACACACAAAAGCAAGCCGAGAAGACAAGGTGTGCCACGCTAGCAGAACTAGCATCTTTAGATGAGACGAAGAACTCTAAGCTAAAATTTTGTTTCAAGAGGTTCTGCATTTTGACTGTCTTGCTGGGTCTAGATGTATTCTGCAGTTAGTTGGGTTAGCAGTGTTCTCGATTTGTAATAGTAAACATCTGACTTGTACTGAAAGAATTCCAATGACGGTCCATGCATCATGCAACTTTGTAATATATTTTTCCTTCATTTTTAGAAATTCAATTTGCATCAATCAACAAGGGCTGCAGGCGCAACCACTTGGGCGAAACCCACGTTATTTTTAGAGCACGCTTCTTTGGAGTCATATTGTTAGCTGTAGCGTCACTGTCTGCTGCTGCTACCTCAGCGGATGAAGCAAACAATATTTGTCGGCTCTTCCGTTCTTATTCCTGATTCTGAACCTTTGTGATTACCAGAGATACGTAGGAGTCACATGGGTAACACATTGCTCTGGCACGGTAAATCTGAAAAATCAACAGGGCCCTTTTAAGAGCGCTGGCCTGCTCTGAAAGTGGGTTATTAAGCAATTAGCGGACCCATGACCATCCCATGTCAATCATTTTATCATTTTAGTCGAACTAGTATTGACAAAGTTTCTATATATATACTTCCAACCGTTCTTTAAAAAATATCTCACAAGATCATACTATTTTTGGAGTTGGTCGCAAACTGACACAAGCATTCTTCCATGAAGTACAGAACATAATAAAACTGATACAAACACTATAGGATTCAACAACGAAACGAGTCACAAAATTGATACAACCAACCGTGGAACAAGGCTACTGATGCTGACAGAAACTCTCACTTGCATTCACTAGAAATCACCATTACTTCGTCTGTAGATGCTACTGCAGGAGTTAGAGCCGAAAGAATTACGTGCATAATCAGACTTGGACCTTAACCTCAAACTCAACTCCATGCTGTTAGGAATCCGAGCGCCATCACATTATAGCTTCTCGCTTCTCTTAATCTACGTAGTGGGGATAGAGATTCTAGCAATGAACACAATCAGCACAAACCAAAAAAATGTTGACAATTTGCTATGGCTGCATAGCAGCTGCTCAAGTATCTTCTCCTGCCTAGTGCGTTCCTTCTCTGAATCAATAAGCTTTGCAGATAGGGAGTCGAGTTCGTTCTGCTGTCGTCGAAGTTGTTCTTCCTTCTCCATAAGAACATTGTTTGCCAAGTCCATAGACTTGTTTGCCAAGTCCATAGACTTGTGCAATACATCATTTGAACTCACTGTGCAGTAATTTAGAATGTCGTCAAGATCCTTGTTGAGAAGATCCTCCCAGATCCAGAAATTGCAGCCCTTTACACATGAGAAACAATCAGATAGATAAAATGTATTGGACACATGGACAGAGATCGGTTGGCAAACTGTACAATTAGCTTCAGTATTTGGAAATGAAAACAGAAGAAAGCTAGACATACATTAGTCATCTGTTTATGTCCACACAAAATTGCTCCCATCGATGATGGATTTACAACCTTGTTCATCCTGAGCTAAGAATAACCGAAATGGCAAAAAAATGACGGTACTTGAACATAGCCTCGCTCGCAAGTCCATTGATCATCTGGTCTAGAGAGAACAGGTATAATTTGTATTCCTCTCGACACCCTGTCATTCAACCTCTCCTGTCAGAGCACACAGTTCCCAGCCGTTATATACATGTGTTAATAATCAAAATGTACACCAAAGACTGACGTCTACCTGATACGCCATGCTTTGAAGGTTTCTAACCCCATAAAAGAGTCTTACATCCATCTCCTTAATTTCACCAAAACCTGACTCGATGAGTGACCGAATTGGACTGCAACGAATAAATGATAAAATGAATACATATGAGCAACATTACACAATCCAATGGAATCTTCCAACACAACAGCGGCAGCTCATGTCAAGCCGGTGGCCATGGCCATGAGTGTGTTACATAATCTGCAAATGGTTGCTTGTCTTACCTAGCCCCGAAGAGGGAACCCTGTCGTTGTCTTTCTCAAGCACCTTGGCCTAGCTCCCTTGCTTTGAGGATGCATCTTGGTCCTGCAATCCCAATCTAAATAGAGGAGAAGGAGGAACAGAGAGGCCGTCAAACTCCTCGATTGGTACAGCGAATTTGTTAGAATGTTGGTGTGGCGGAAGAATTAATCACCTAATTGCTGCTTGGAGCCATCGGCTGCCTTCAATAGTGAGCCAATCCCAGTAGCTACATTCTTCGAAGGTAACAAGAGGAAGCCGGCGACGAGGCCGATGCCGAAGTTGCGATGCTCCACCGCGCAGCCAAAGCTCTTGAGCAGCCTGGCGGTGTCCTCGTGGCGGCGGTGGCCGCTGCCGCTACCCATCCCCTAGCTCCGCTGGAACCCTACCTGGTCTAGGCATAGAAAATTTGGATTCCCATATTACCTTGTGAGTGCGGGATTTGTTGTACATTTCTTCCAGTTTCACCCCTAACACCTATATACTGCTCATGTTAGATTACATATACTGTTTATGAAATGTAGTAGTATAGGTTTATCTCCACCGTTGAATGGTTAGAAATGAACGGTCCATATCATTCGGATGTACTATAAAAGACCTCAATGAAAAAGTTTTAAGTTTTCAGTCACGTGACACGTAATCATTAAGTTATTACAGCGTCATTAAAAAACCGATTAAGCACTATCCATTCAAACAGAGATATAAACTGATGGGATTCGTAGCATAGAAAATAATAATTTTCTTACGAGATGCAAACGAAAACCTAGATCCAATCTAGAAAACCAAGATCCAATCTAGAAGAAGCTTGCAACGAGAGACAGATCATATTTACATACCCTCGACGAACACGTCAACGCAGCGGAGAATTTGACCGTTGTCGATGAAGCCCGCAGCCTCCCGCAGCTAGGTTATACCTCCCAGCCGTGAGAGGGATCTTCTCGTGTTCCAATCCGATCAAGCACCGCAACGAGCGGCACCTCCGAGATATGCACACGTACGGCTCGATGACGTCTCCTCCTTCTTGATCCAGCAAGGTGAGGTGGAGAGGTAGATGAGATCTTCAGCAGCACGACGGTGTGGTGGTGGATGTGGTGGAGAAATTCCTGCAGGGCTTCGCCTAAGCAGCTGCGGGAGAGGAGTAGATGGGAGAGAGGGAGGGGCTGGCGGCTAGGGTTCAAGGGGGGGCTGCGCCCAGCCCTCCCCCCCTTTATATAGGCTCGGTACTGTTCACAGTGAACAGTAACTTGCCTCCCAAGTTCCCCCTTTTTCCTTTATCTTATCTCTCCTATTTTTAAGGGATATAGATCTTATCCATCTAGGAAGGGGGGTTACTATTCACGCGACACTATTCACATGTGTACTGTTCATGCAGTACCCTTGGTCCATGTGGACCCCTCCGGGATAAGTGGGCCCTACTCTAGAACCCTCCGGAACCTTCTAGAACTTCTCCGGAACTCTGCCGGAAAAATCCCGAACCTTTTCGAAACTCTAAAATACTTTCCCATATATGAAATTGTATCTCCGGACCATTCCGGAGCTCCTCGTGACGTCCTGGATCCCATCCGAGACTCCGAACAAAATTTCGGTCTCACCATATTAATATCTCATTCTCTACCCTAGCATCAACGAACCTTAAGTGTGTGACCCTACGGGTTCGGGAATATGCGGACATGATCGAGACACCTCTCCGATCAATAATCAATAGCGGGACCATGGATGTCCATATTGATTCCCACATATTCAACGAATATCATTTATCGGTTGAACCACGATGTCGAATGTTCCATTCCTTTGTCTCACGATATTTTACTTGCCCGAGATTTGATCGTCGGTATCACCATACCTAGTTCAATCTCGTTTCCTGGTAAGTACTCTTTACTCGTTCCGTAATACAACATCCTCTGTGACTAACTCCTTAGTCCCTTGCTTGCAAGCGATATCAAATGTGCATTACCGAGTGGGGCCCAGAGAATATCTCTCCGTCACGTGGATGGACAAATCCCACTCTTGATACATGCAACCCAACAAGTACTTTCCGAGATACCTGAAAGACACCTTTATGATCACCCTGTTACGGCGTGATGGTTGATGCCCTCAAAGCATTCTTCCGGTACTAGGGAGTGGCATTATCTCATGGTCGAAGGACTAGAACATTTAACATATGATAGTTGAAGCAAATAAAACTTAGTGACACGATCAAATTGCTACGCTCAACTTGGGTCTATCCATCACATCATTCTCCTAATGATATGATCTTGTTATTAATTAACAACTCATGTTCATGGTTAGGAAACCTTAACCATCAATTAATCAACAAGCTAGTGTTAGAGGATCACTAGGGACACGGTGTTGTTTATATAACCACACAAGTAATAATGTTTCCAATTAATACAATTATAGCATGGAGAATAAACTTTATCATGAACTTGAAGTATGACAAATAACAACTTTATTTATTGCCTCTAGGGCATATTTCCAATAGTCTCCCACTTGCACTAGAGTCAATAATCTAGTTTACATTGGTAAAAGTCTAACACCCATGGACTCCTGGTGCTGATCATGTTTTGCTCGTGGAAGAGGTTTAGTCAACGGGTCCGCCACATTCAGATCCGTATGTACTTTGCAAATCTTTATGTCACCTTCTTTGACATACTCACGAATGGTGTGAAAGCGGCGCTTGATGTGCTTGGAATTCTTGTGAGACCTTGGCTCTTTGGCGTTCGCTATGGCACCAGTGTTGTCACAGTAGATAGCCATAGGGTCTAACGCGCTAGGAACTACACCAAGTTCAATCATGAACTCTCTCATCCAGACACCTTCCTGTGCTGCTTCAGCAGCAGCCACATACTCCGCTTCAGTTGTAGATGCCGCGATGACGCTCTGCTTCGAGCTTCTCCAGCTCACTGCTGCACCATTCAAATGAATACATATCCTGATTGAGATTTAGAGTCATCTATGTCTGTGTTGAAGCTAGCATCGACGTAACCCTTTACGACAAGCTCTTCATCACCACCATAGACTAGAAACATGTCCTTAGTCCTCTTCAGGTACTTAAGGATATTCTTAACTGCTGTCCAGTGTTTCACTCCTGGATCACTCTGGTATCTGCTCGTCAAACTAAGAGCATGGGACACATCCGGTCTAGTACACAGCATGGCATACATGATAGAGCCTATGGCCGAGGCATAGGGGATATTACTCATCTTTTCTCTATCTTCTGCCGTAGCCGGACACTGAGCCTTGCTCAATATCTTACCTTGCAACATGGGCAAGAACCCTTTCTTTGACTCATCCATTCTGAACTTCTTCAGAACCTTGTCAAGGTATGTGCTTTGATTAAGTGCTATCAGGCGTTTTGACCTATCTCTATAGATCTTAATGCCTAATATGTAAGCAGCTTCACCAAGGTCTTTCATTGAAAAATTCTTATTCAAATAACCTTTTACACTTTCAAGAAGTTCTATATCATTTCCAATCAATAATATGTCATCCACATATAATACCAGAAATGCTACAGAGCTCCCACTCACTTTCTTGTAAATACAAGCCTCCTTGTAATTTTGGACAAATCCAAAACCTTTGATCACCTCATCAAATCGAAGGTTCCAACTCCGGGATGCTTGCTTCAGTCCATAGATGGAACGCTGAAGTTTGCATACTTTACCAGCATCCTTAGGATCGACAAAACCTTCGGGTTGCACCATGTACAACTCTTCCTCAATGTTACCATTAAGGAACGCAGTTTTGACATCCATCTGCCTAATTTCATAATCGAAAAATGCAGCAATTGCTAGTAGAATCCGAACAGACTTTAGCATCGCTACCGGTGAGAAGGTCTCATCGTAGTCAACTCCTTGAATTTGTCGAAACCCTTTTGCGACAAGTCGAGCTTTATAGACGGTCACATTACCATCAGCGTCTGTTTTCTTCTTAAAGATTCATTTGTTCTCAACGGCCTTCCGACCATCAGGGAGGTCAACCAAAGTCCACACTTGGTTATCATACATGGATCCCATTTCGGATTTCATGGCGTCTAGCCATTTCTTGGAGTCTGGGCCCATCATCGCTTCCTCATAGTTCGCGGGTTCGTCGTTGTTCAACAACAAGACATTCATGACAGGATTACCGTACCATTCAGGAGCGGTACGTGTCCTAGTCGACCTGCGAAGTTCAGTAGCAGCCTCGTTTGAAGTTTCATGATCATCATCATTAGCTTCCTCTCTAGGTGGTGAAGGCTGCACTGGAACATCTTCCGTCGCTGCGCCACTCTCCAATTCGAGAGAAGGTTCATCAACCTCGTTCAGCTCTACTTTCCTCCCACTCACTTCTTTCGAGAGAAACTCCTTCTCAAGAAAGGATCCATTCTTGGCAACAAAGACTTTGCCCTCGGATCTGTGATAGAAGGTATACCCAATTGTTTCTTTAGGGTATCCTATGAAGACACATTTTTCCGCTTTGGTTTCGAGCTTATCAGGCTGTAACTTCTTTACATAAGCATCGCATCCCCAAACTTTAAGAAACGATATCTTAGGCTTTTTACCATACCATAACTCATATGGAGTCGTTTCAACGGATTTTGATGGAGCCCTATTTAAAGTGAATGCGGCTGTCTCTAATGCATAACCCCAAAACGATAGTGGCAGATCGGTAAGAGACATCATAGACCGCACCATATCCAATAGAGTGCGATTACGACGTTCGGACACACCATTGCGCTGTGGTGTTCCTGCTGGCGTGAGTTGTTGAACAATTCCACACTTCTTCAAATGCATACCAAACTCGTAACTCAAATATTCACCTCCACGATCAGATCGTAGAAACTTAATTTTCTTGTTACGATGATTTTCTACTTCACTCTGAAATTCTTTGAACTTTTCAAACGTTTCAGACTTGTGTTTCATTAAGTAAATATACCCATATCTACTTAAATCATCCGTGAAGGTTAGGAAATAACAATATCCACCGTGCGTAGAAGAACTCATTGGTCCACACACATCAGTATGTATGATTTCCAACAATTCACTTGCCCGCTCCATTGTTCCAGAGAACGGGGTTCTAGTCATCTTGCCCATAAGGCATGGTTCACATGTATCAAATGATTCAAAGTCAAGTGATTCCAGAAGTCCATTAGAATGAAGCTTCTTCATGCGATCTACACCAATATGACCTAAACGGCAGTGCCACAAGTATGTGGTATTATCACTATTTACTTTGCATCTTTTGGTATCAATATTATGAACATATGTGTCACTACAATCGAGATTTAACAGGAATAAACCATTCACAATGGGTGCATGACCATAAAAGATATTACTCATATAAATAGAACAACCATTATTCTCAGACTTAAATGAATAACCGTCTCGCAATAAACAAGATCCAGATATAATGTTCATGCTTAACGCAGGCACCAAATAACAATTATTGAGGTTTAAAACTAATCCCGAAGGTAGACGTAGAGGGAGCGTGCCGACGGCGATCACATCAACCTTGGAGCCATTTCCAACGCGCATCGTCACCTCATCCCTTGCTAGTCTTCGTTTATTCTGCAGCTCCTGTTTCGAGTTACAAATATTAGCAACCGAACCAGTATCAAATACCCAGGCACTACTACGAGTACTAGTAAGGTAAACATCAATAACATGTATATCAAATATACCTTTCTTCTTGATGTTGCCAGCCTTCAAATCTGCCAAGTACTTGGGGCAGTTACGCTTCCAGTGGCCACTCTCCTTGCAATGGAAGCACTCAGTGTCAGGTTTAGGGCCAGCCTTGGGTTTCTTCGCGGGAGTGGCAACTTTCTTTCCACCCTTCTTGAAGTTTCCCTTCTTGCCCTTCTTCTTGAAACTGGTGGTCTTATTGACCATCAACACTTGATGTTCCTTCTTGATTTCCACCTCAGCAGCTTTCAGCATCGCGAACAGTTCGGGAAGCGTCTTCTGCATGCCTTGCATATTATAGTTCATCACAAAGCTCTTGTAGCTTGGTGGCAGTGACTGGAGAACCTTGTCAATTCCCAACTGATTGGGAATGACTACACCCAACTGACTTAGGCGATCGGCGTACCCAGACATTTTGAGTACGTGCTCACTGACGGAGCTGTTCTCCTCTATCTTACAGTTAAAGAACTTCTCAGAGGCTTCATAGCTCTCCACACGGGCATGAGTCTGAAATATCACTTTCAGTTCCTCAATCATCTCATATGCCCCGTGTTTCTCAAAACGTTTTTGGAGATCAGGTTCTAAACCGTACAGAATGGCGCACTGAACTATCGTGTGGTCATCTTTGCGAGATTGATAGACATTCCTGACATCCTCAGGAGCGTCATTAGCAGGGGCCTGACCCAGCGTTGCATCAAGGACATAAGCCTTCTGTGCAGCAATGAGGATGATCCTCAGATTGCGGTACCAGTCCGCGAAGTTGCTTCCATTGGATTTCAGTTTCTCTTTCTCTAGGAACGCATTAAAATTGAGCGACGGAGCTACGGGGCGAGCCATTGATCTACAACATATTTGCAAAGGCATTTAGACTATGTTCATGATAATTAGTTCAAATTAATCAAATGAACTCCCACTAAACTCAACATCCCTCAAGTTGTTTAGTGATACATGATCCAAATCCACTATCCCAAGTCCGATCATCACGTGAGATGGGGTAATTTCAATGGTGAACATCAACATGTTGATCATATCATCCATATGACTCATGTTTAACCTTTCGGTTCGATGTGTTCCGAGGCCATGTCTGTACATGCTAGGCTCGTCAAGCTAACCAAAGTATTTCCGCATGTGTAAAACTGGCTTACACCCGTTGTATGTGAGCGTAGAGTTTATCACACCCGATCATCACGAGGTGCTTCAAAACGACGAACTTTCGCAACGGTGCATACTAAGGGAGAACACATTTTATCTTGATATTAGTGTGAGGGATCATCTTATAATGCTACCGCCGTACTAAGCAAAATAAGATGCATAAAAAGGATAAACATCACATGCAAGAATAATGTGACATGGTATAGCCTTTTCTTCTTTTGCGCCTTTGATCTCCATCTCCAACGCACCGGCACGATCTCCATCATCACCAGCATGACGCCTAACTCCTTGGGCGTCGCACATGATAGTCACCACCACGTGTTGCAACTACAACTATTGCTACCACTAGCGACAAAGTAATGCAATTACATGGCGTTTGGAGTTGACACGCAGGTCATACAATAAATATTAAAGACAACCATGTGGCTCCTGCCGGTTGCCGTACTCATCGACATGCAAGCCGTGAAATATTACAAAACATGATCATCTCATACATCACATATATCACATCACATCTTGGCTATACCACATCACATGCCCCCTGCAAAAATAAATTAGACGCCTCTACTTATTGTTTGCAAGTTTTACGTGGCTTCTAGGGGTTGTATACAAGAACCGTTCTTACCTACGCAAAGCCACAACGTGGATTCAATTATTGCTATAAACTTTTCAAGCCTCCCGTTGCAAATTAGATTTTACTATAGCAAGAGAGACAGACACCCGCCAGCTGCTTATGCAATACAAGTTGCATGTCGAGTGCAGAACCGGTCTCATGTGCGAGGACATGTAAAGTTGGTCCGAGCCGCTTCATCTTGCTATCCCGCAAAATCCAAAGTGCACGAAAAGAGGTAGCAACAAGAGAATCAACGCCCACAATCCAATTATGTTCTACTCGTACAAGGCATCTACGCATAGATCTGGCTCTGATACCACTGATGGGATTCGTAGCATAGAAAATAATAATTTTCTTACGAGATGCAAACGAAAACCTAGATCCAATCTAGAAAACCAAGATCCAATCTAGAAGAAGCTTGCAACGAGAGACAGATCATATTTACATACCCTCGACGAACACGTCAACGCAGCGGAGAATTTGACCGTTGTCGATGAAGCCCGCAGCCTCCCGCAGCTAGGTTATACCTCCCAGCCGTGAGAGGGATCTTCTCGTGTTCCAATCCGATCAAGCACCGCAACGAGCGGCACCTCCGAGATATGCACACGTACGGCTCGATGACGTCTCCTCCTTCTTGATCCAGCAAGGTGAGGTGGAGAGGTAGATGAGATCTTCAGCAGCACGACGGTGTGGTGGTGGATGTGGTGGAGAAATTCCTGCAGAGCTTCGCCTAAGCAGCTGCGGGAGAGGAGTAGATGGGAGAGAGGGAGGGGCTGGCGGCTAGGGTTCAAGGGGGGGGGCTGCGCCCAGCCCTCCCCCCCTTTATATAGGCTCGGTACTGTTCACGTGAACAGTAACTTGCCTCCCAAGTTCCCCCTTTTTCCTTTATCTTATCTCTCCTATTTTTAAGGGATATAGATCTTATCCATCTAGGAAGGGGGGTTACTATTCACGTGACACTATTCACATGTGTACTGTTCATGCAGTACCCTTGGTCCATGTGGACCCCTCCGGGATAAGTGGGCCCTACTCTAGAACCCTCCGGAACCTTCTAGAACTTCTCCGGAACTCTGCCGGAAAAATCCCGAACCTTTTCGAAACTCTAAAATACTTTCCCATATATGAAATTGTATCTCCGGACCATTCCGGAGCTCCTCGTGACGTCCTGGATCCCATCCGAGACTCCGAACAAAATTTCGGTCTCACCATATTAATATCTCATTCTCTACCCTAGCATCAACGAACCTTAAGTGTGTGACCCTACGGGTTCGGGAATATGCGGACATGATCGAGACACCTCTCCGATCAATAATCAATAGCGGGACCATGGATGTCCATATTGATTCCCACATATTCAACGAATATCATTTATCGGTTGAACCACGATGTCGAATGTTCCATTCCTTTGTCTCACGATATTTTACTTGCCCGAGATTTGATCGTCGGTATCACCATACCTAGTTCAATCTCGTTTCCTGGTAAGTACTCTTTACTCGTTCCGTAATACAACATCCTCTGTGACTAACTCCTTAGTCCCTTGCTTGCAAGCGATATCAAATGTGCATTACCGAGTGGGCCCAGAGAATATCTCTCCGTCACGTGGATGGACAAATCCCACTCTTGATACATGCAACCCAACAAGTACTTTCCGAGATACCTGAAAGACACCTTTATGATCACCCTGTTACGGCGTGATGGTTGATGCCCTCAAAGCATTCTTCCGGTACTAGGGAGTGGCATTATCTCATGGTCGAAGGACTAGAACATTTAACATATGATAGTTGAAGCAAATAAAACTTAGTGACACGATCAAATTGCTACGCTCAACTTGGGTCTATCCATCACATCATTCTCCTAATGATATGATCTTGTTATTAATTAACAACTCATGTTCATGGTTAGGAAACCTTAACCATCAATTAATCAACAAGCTAGTGTTAGAGGATCACTAGGGACACGGTGTTGTTTATATAACCACACAAGTAATAATGTTTCCAATTAATACAATTATAGCATGGAGAATAAACTTTATCATGAACTTGAAGTATGACAAATAACAACTTTATTTATTGCCTCTAGGGCATATTTCCAACATAAACTCCCTAGTAAGCAATTTCTATCTTTTAGCTCCAGCTTTCATTGTCTCTGTCGTGCAAACACTATAGAGAAAACCAGCATCATAGCTAATTGATATACAAGAATATAAAATGTAAAGGATTAGAGAGTTGTTTCTTTTATTAAAAACCAAATCATTCCAGTGGACCAAAAAAGTGGACCAACCCCTTTGAGACCCGCGGCAAACCATTTAGCCATGTTCCAAGACATGCGAAATGCTATGTGGCCGAGGAATATTGAACGTTAACTAGATGGAGTGCCAAGCCACTCAAGTCATTAAATATTTAAAAAAGAGATATTGAATAGTTTCATCATGATTACAGAAATTGCACTGTTTACTCCCGGTCGATTGAGCTTCCTAGATTATCTTTAGTCAAAATCATCCTCTACTGAAGTACCACAAAGAAATCTTAATTTTCAACGGAAGCTTCGGCTTCCATATGTGTTGACATCTAGAATGGGATTGGGTATCCCCACGATATTATACATGGAGGACCGAAAAACATCTGAACAAAAATAGATACCATCTAAAAACATCTCGTTCCTGATTTAAAGAAACACCCAACACCTTTTGAACCAAGGCGTTCCAGGCCACCAAGTGTCGGCCTATGATAACCGTTCTAAACGTCACATTTAAAGGAAGTGAACCTATGACCTCAGCTACTGTAGCATAGATTTTTCTCCCTATATTGTATAAATGGGGAAATGTCATGCCTAAGGGACTATTGTCAATCCAAACATCCTTCCAAAAACAAATCTCCTCACCACAGTTGACAAAGAACCAAAACGAAAAAATTGGTCCTTCTCTTCTCCCTGATACTTTGGATTAATATTTTTTTTGTTCATATCCTTCCGTAGAAGATGCTAATTAAACGTTGTAAATACAAGAAAAATGCAAATTGTTTGGTATGTAAGACTGTAACTGTCTATAATGTTGACATATTTCCAAACAAAAATTGCAACAAATTGACAGCCATGTTAAGGAGCGATGGAGCCATTTGCAAGACATGATTAGTGAACTGAAGTTTTTATTATGTGACGCAATGCCGGACAGTTTTCACAGGGCTACGATACAACCATGACGGAGAACGATGGCGTCGACGATCGAGCATCGAGCAGTCCAAATTACAGGCAGTAAAAAAGAAGTCAAGTCTAGCCGCTCCGAGTGAAGTTGAAGTGGCTGCACTGCGTGAAGAACGGCAGCCTGAGGAACCCGAGCCGCCTCTTCTCCAGGTCGAACTGCAGCACGAAGTTCTCCATCTGGAACCCTCCGATGAGCACCGCCGGCGCTCTGCCATCGCCGGCCTCCACTCCCTTCATCTCCGCGAACGCCAGGCACGCCGTGCCCTGCTTCACGTCCACCATGGAGTTGGTCCCGGTCATCGTCCAGTTCTTCCCGCCGTCGAGCGTCAACGTGACGCTCGGCACGAGGTAGCCGATCCGCGTGTTGGCCAGCGTCCGCGCGTCGTAGCACAACTCGAACGGCGCCTCGGACCCCGTCTCGCGCGCGCTCTGCGCCACCGTGCGCATGCCCTTGCGGAACGCATCCACGAACGGCCGGTACACGTCGGTGCGGAGCAAGGTGTACGGCGCCGTCGTGCAGAGCACGGCGCCGCCGGTGGCGAGCGCGCGCTCTGGGACGGGCACCGCCGAGTTTTCCATGGCGATAGATTTGACCGAGACGTAGTACGCGGGGTTGCCCTTCTTGCTGAGGAGCGGTGTGTACTCCAGCGACTGCGTGTACTCCGGCTGCTCCTGGAGGAGGAAGAGCGGGCCACCGCCGAAGATCGCCACGCCGTCGCCAAAGCCGCCGCGGGGGAGGCAGAGCAGGAACGTCTTGGCGACCTTCTGCGAGGACGCCACCTGCGCCGGCAGCGCCAGGCCGGATCCCGCGAGCCCCGCCACACCCATGGCGCCCCGCGGCAGCGACTCCAGGAGCTTCTCGGGCGCGCTCGCCGCCACGGTCTTCACCGAGACCTGGCTCATCGGGTTCTTTCCGTCGGTGGTGTTCGCAACGAGCCTCGAGTGCACCAGGCTCCCGGCCGCGCACGCGCCGGTGACCGGGTTGTACGGGTGGGCCTCGCACAGCTTGCGCCTGTCGCAGTTGCCCTGGCTGCAGCCAGGGGCGCGGTAGGCGTTGGCGAGCTTGCACGTGGGGCTGCTGCATGAGAAGGACGCCGGTAGGTGGTCGCTCGGGAACGTCGACCAGACGAGCGGGCCGGCGAGGTCGACGACGAGGTTGGCGTCGAGGAGGATGGGGATGGTGTAGAGGGAGGTGGAGGGGTCCTTGGTGACCGGGATGAGTACTTGGCAGGGACGTGGCGGACCGTATGGCGCAGAGCATGAAGCTGGCCACGCCAACACAAGGAGTGAGACGGCCATGACGAGAGGAAAAGGTGGTGCCATCTTCTTCCGCTAGCTAATGGCCGGAGAAGCTTGGGACTGTGAATTAATTGTGACTTGTGAGTGCTGCATGCATTCGATCTGTACGTGTGTGATTGTTTTATAGTGGATTCGGGATTGGACGAGAAGGCCGGTTAATAACGCAGGCGTCTTCGATCTCTCGTCACCGGAATTCATGGCGATTTCCATCGAGTACTGTAAGAAGTGTACTAGTTAAATTGTCTTGGCCATGCCATCGTGACGGATCTTGCCGTGGCGTGCCCGGGAAGATGTGGGCGAGTCAACGGACGCATGCACGTGCCAGTAGAAATCCTCCATCTGTCCGCATATCGTCTCTGTTTATCTGGGAAGGTGCTCGATGATATGCATCGTATACCTTCTCACGAATCGCGACGAGCCGCGCGCCGACGAGTCTTCGCATGCACGCCATCCATAATCAAGCATCTTTAGAATCAAGATTAACGATTCTGTTGCAGACTTACTAAGCTATCGCTAGTCTTTCAGTTAGCCAAGATTGATTCGAGGAGTTTCGTAAAACTACGGATGCATGAGCCTGTGACCCAGTGATTGGACCAAAGGTTTTCATTCATAGCTATCTGAGTTCAATCTGGAAACATTATACCGTATTTTATCAAGCGGCCCAAAGTCTCTTCATCCTTAGCTATCTGGGTTCAATCTACACGATGGCCACATAATACCGTATTTAAGCAAGCCTTCTAAAATCGCACAAGAATGTGCGTTGGTGTCCTTTTTCAAAGTCGTAGGAGAAATTATTATTTTTAAGTTAACGAAGTGGTATTCTGAAGTTATACCAAAATATCATGTGAATACTTCCATATTTCTAGACTTAATGTTACACGTAGTTTACAAAATATGTCACTACCTAAATAAAAATCGACGGTCACGATCACCCCGACGGGGAAATATCAACAGAGAGATAGAGGATCCAAGAAAAATATAGAAGATCGTATATTTCAGCTCTTATTCAGAATTTCGAACTGTTTAGTACAAGCATGTTTGCAACCTAAGTGAACTTTTTTAACACTTCAGTGCGATAGCAAAATAAGTTCAAAGAGAGCTAGTTAATTTCTCGAGAAGTTGAAGTTGCCACATGTTGTCCTGATGAAGAGCAGGGTGCCACTGAACCCAAGCCTGGACGCTGCCTCGTCGAACAGCAAGAAGTTGTTCTCCATCTGGAACCCCCCAATGGCCACCGCACTCGGCGCCGCCCACCCTCCGTCGACGAACGCCAGGCACGCGGTGTCGGCCGCCACCTGCACCAGCGAGTTGGACCCGAACAGCGTCCAGTTCCCGCCTCCGCGCGCCGTCGTCATGAGGTCCACCGGCGCCAGCGCGTGCCTGACCCTCGTGAACCCCAGCGCGCTGCTGTTGAAGCACACCTCGAACGGCGCCACGCTCGGCGCGCGCGGCACCAGCGCCGTCGCCCTCTCGAACGCCGCGACGAACTGGCGGTACACGTCGCGCCGCAGGACGGTGTACGGCGAGGCCGTGTCGAGCGTGACGCCGCCCCGGGGAGGTCGAGCGCGCCGGGTGGGGAGCTGGACCGCTTCTTGGTTCACGGCGATGCCGCAGAGTTGGATGCTGTACGCCGAAGGATTCCCCGGGTTCTTCACCAGGTTTGTGTAAGAGAGGATGCCGCTCACGTCGAACGACGTCGGCGGCATGAGCCCGTACGGCCCGCTCCCGAAGAACGCCACGCGGGCCGCGGCAGCCGTCTTGGCAGGCAGATGGCGAAGTGGCGAACTGCCGCGTAAGCGAGAGCTTGGAGTAGATCTGGGTCGGCAGGCTCACGCCACCCCAGCCAAGGCCCACGTCACCGGTCGCCGCGGCCGGCAACGACGACCTGAGGAGCCTGTCCGGCCCGCAGGAGGAGAGGACGCCCCCGACGGTGACCTCCGCGGTTGGCGTGCTCCCGTCGGTGGTGTTCGTGGCGATCGACGTCGACGAGCGTAAGGTCCCCGACGGCCCGTTCGTGCGTCACGGGGTTCGTCGGACGGACCATGCACGTGCATTGGCCGTCGCAGTACTTGTGCGTGCCCGACGCGGCGGCGCACTCGACGGAGGAGCATGGGACGGTGGGGTGGGTGGCGGAGCAGGGTGACCACAGGAGCGGGCCAGAGAGATCAAGCAAGTAGTGCTTGTGCGAGAGTGAGAGCGTGTAGAGTGATGTCTCCGTGTCTTTGGTGATTGGAGCTACTACGGCATGGATTGCAGAAGGAGAGGCTTGCACAAGCCTATGATCTGATTACGTGCATAAGAGAATGGAGAGGAAGAAGAGGTGAAGAGACGTTTCGAGGTTCAGAACCATCTAGCTTGATGATGTTATGGTGAGCAATGAGTAGTGTTAGTTTGCTTGCGAGAGATAGGTAGAATGTGTTGGGACTAATTGAATCTCGAGTACATATATGTAATTCAAGTTTGCTCATCGATATGTGTATACGTTGATTAGTAGATTAAGTAATCTGGATCAATCTAGCACTGTTAGGCCAGATTAAGTAATCTGGATCAATCTAGCACTGTTAGGCCGTATCTGTATGGGCATTGTGGATTTCAATGCGTCTGAGACGGGATGTGTTACGTAGCTTCCGGTTTTCTTCCACGCAGGAGCTTCTGATAGATTGTGAACTACGTAGTCTGTTTTAGACCTTTGAACAGTACTTGCCTGGATCATAGTCCACTCCACTGGTGGACATTCATGGATAAGGACGTACAAGTACAAGACTACACATTAAAGAACTACTCTACACATGTAGTGGACTGACTGCTAGCTAGCTTAACTACGTGGCTTAACTGCAAAGATTGGATGCTAATATAGTACTAGAATTTTAGACATTCACGTGGCCACTCAACACAACCTTGACTAATACTATAGCTCCATTGCAATTTATTTGAACAACGCAGAAGCGATGAAAATACTAAAAATCGAAACAGTTCTACACGTATCATTTTCATGTGTCCTGTCTAAACATTCTACAAAGAGCCAAGGTTCAGAAATTTGACCTCACGTACTGTCAACTCCTCGGTATCAGAAAACAATAACAGTTGGACCCTAAAAAAAAAGATCATCAACTAGTAATTAACATTTAACAAACTCCAAAAGTAGTATAAATACATTTCATCCGAGTCATTTCTGTAGGCATCCAATACAATCAATCATCTTCCAAATCCCAAGCCATCAGAATGCAGAAAATGTCTGCCCAACCCAAGCTTACCCCTAAGAACTATGTGTTCCGTCGTGTCATCTCATCACTAGTACTCTTGGTGCTGTCATGCACGGCGGCGACCAGTGAGCAAACCCCATACAAACCACTGATCTCCCAGCTCGCCAAGGACCCCGACACCTCCCTCTACACCATCTCCGTCAAGGACGACACGTCGCCGCTCGTCGTCGACCTCGCCGGCGCGCTTGTCTGGTCGACGTGTCCGTCGCCGACGCACAGCACCGTCCCGTGCCAGTCCGGCGCGTGCAGCGCGGCCAGACAGCAGTGCCCGCGTCGCTGCCGGTACGTGGACGGCGGCCGGTTCTGGGCCAACCGCGAGCCAGGGACGTCGCAATGCGCCTGCGCCGGCCATCCGCTCAACCCGGTCACCGGCGAATGCTCCACCGGCGACCTCACGAGCTTCGCCATGTCGGCCAACACCACCAACGGCACCGACGTGCTGTACCCGGAGTCGTTCGCCGTCGTCGGCGCTTGCGCGCCTGACCGGTTGCTCAAGTCGCTCCCCGCGGCGGCCACCGGCGTCGTCGGGCTCTCTCGGCGGCCGCTCTCCCTGCCGTTGCAGCTCGCCGCGCAGCGCAGCTTCGGCGGCAAGTTCGCCCTGTGCCTCCCCGTCTTCGCGACCTTCGGCGACACGCCGGTGTACCTGTCGACACCCGATCCGCGAGGCTTCATCGACTACACGGGCGCCATCCCGTACACCCCGCTCCTCACGAACCCGAGGAACGCCGGCTACTACATCCCCGTCAAGGGCATCTCCGTGTCGTGGCACGAGGTGGACGTCCCGGTGTCCCTGCCCGGCGGCGCGCTGGACCTGGACGTCGGCAACGGCCGCGGCGGCGTCGTGCTGAGCACGGCGACACCGTACACGATCATGCGGCCCGACGTGTTCCGCGCGTTCGCCAAGGCGTTCGACGACGCCATAACCAGGTAGATATGCTTTCACCGCAAAGCACGGCGCACCATTACAGGAGGCAAGTAGAGGATCATATTAAACTGAGCTAGCTGACGTACGGCTGCCTGAAAATGACCTGCAGGGGAAAGATTCCGAACACCGTCGTGGAGCGCGTGGCAGCGGTGAAGCCGTTCGAGTTGTGCTACAAGGGCGGGTTCCCTATGCTGAAGCGGCCGGTGAGCTTCGACGTGCCGCGCATCGACCTGGAGCTGGGCGCCGGCGCCACGGGCAACTGGACGGTGTTCAACAACAACTACCTGGTGCAGGTGAACGGGGCGATGTGCGTCGGGATCCTGGAGATGGGGCCCCGTGGCATGCCGGTGGACGGCGAGCCGGCGGTGGTGATCGGGGGGAAGCAGCTGGAGAACAACTTGCTGGTGTTCGACCTGGAAAAAGGGGCGCTCGGGTTCAGCATGCTGCTGGACTTCCGCTTGTCGGGTTGTAAAAGCTCTAAATATTTTAGAAACTAGGCATCAGTGCATTTACAGCTCTACTTTGAGCCGGCCGGCTCGAAGGCAATAACCGAGTGTTCGTTTGTTTTGTTTTTGTTGGAGGGAAGGTCCGTGCAATCCTGAATCGATGTTTTTCTTCGTGGTCAAGAATAATCTCGACGCTATGTTCTACCTCGTCCGGCATAACCCTGATGCCGTCAAGAGCGACCCCGACGCTACGTTCCGCCTCGTCCGGCATAACCCTGACGCCGTCAGAAGTGACCTCGACGCCACGTTCTGCCTCGTCCAGCATAACCCCGACGCCGTCGAGGACAACACCTACGTTCCGCCTTGTCCGGCGCAACCCCGACTCTGTCGGGGATCACTTCGGCCCGACCAAAGATTCCTCCGAAGATATCTAGGAATATTTCATAAAGATCACTTAGGATTAGGGAAATGACCATAATACCCTTGTAAATTCCTTCTCATGTGAGGGCAAAATTGTAATATCATATTTCTCATTCTTAAACCCTATAAATACCCCCATGGGAGTAGAGAAGGAGAAGCTTCTTCACTTGTAAACTCTCAATTCCACGCTCTGAACACGAATACGAAGGCACGCCGACGACTACTTCACGTTTTGGCTCTCGCTCGTTCACCCCAGGCACGCCCGGAGGTCGTCGTAACCGACCGGGGGGTGCCATAAGTTTATTGTCTAGACTTATATCTACGACAGTTGACGCTGTCCGTGGGGACACGGGTAAGAAGTCATGTCAACTAGAATGATGTCGAGGAGAAGCTCGAGAACGACGTCGGTGACCACGATGTACGCAACCTCTCCACGGGCACTGCGTGCGTGCTCGGCCTCGCATGACACGCGCGTTCTCGTGACCACTATCTCATCTATGCACGTGCTCTTCAGCGACACTAGGGACTCGTCATCGACGTCACCCTCGTCCACGCTCTCGGGTTTGGTGTCCTCCACACCCACCCTCGGCGACACCAGGGGCTTGTCGTTGACATCGCCCTCGCGCGTGCTCTCGGGCTTGGCGTCCTCCGCGCCCACCCTCAGCGACGCTCGTTGTTGACATCGTCCTCACGTGCGCTCTCGGGCTTGGCATCCTCCGGGCTCGTCATCGATGTCACCCTCGTCCACGCTCTCGGGCTTGGTGTCCTCCGCACCCGCCCTCGGCGATGCTAGGAATGTGCCATCGACATCGCCCTCATATGCGCTCTCAGACTTGGCGTCTTCTGCGCCCGTCCTCAATGACACCAGGGGCTCGTCAACATCGCACACGCCCCACGCGCTTGGTCGCCTACGTGATTGCAGCTCGTTCGCTCACCTGCGCACCCTTGGTATACCACCCGGGCTTCTCAGCAACATCACCCGTGCGTGTGCTTGGACTTAAGTGTCCTCTGCCCCACCCTTGGCGACATCGCGTGAGCTCGACATCATCAACAGTCGCACATGTTCAGACTTGGTGGCATCAACGGCTGTCCTCGGCAACATCACTCGAGCCCGACATCAACATTGTCAGGGCATGACTATGCCGCCTGGGAGCGTGTGTTCAAACTTGCAGACAAGCACGCTCGCCCTTGGTGACATCGCGCGATCTCGTCGTCCCGATGACCACTTGCCACTTTGGACTGTGTGTCCTTCGCTCCTATTGTCGTCGACATTGCAGGGGGTTGTTATCAACATCAGTCACGCGCACGTCCGCATTGCCCGTGCCGCTTCGACCAAGCATGTCAGTAGCAGACATCAACATTAGCATCACCACGCTTCATCCACAAGTATAGACAACTCTGTTTCAGAAAAGGGCTTAATGCATCGACATGGCATCAAGCCCTCCACGTGACAGGTTTCAGCTATCTTCGTCCGGGATAGAGTGTCCCTTCTGTCCGGGGTCATGCGACGATAGCTCCCTGGGACGTTAAGCCATCTCCGTCCGGGATAGAGTGTCCCTCCGGGGTCGTGCGACGAAAGCTCCCCGAGCCGTCGAGCCATCTCCGTCCAGGATAGAATGTCCCTTCTCTCCAGGGTTGTGAGACGATAGCTCCCCGTGACATCGAGCCATCTCCATCCGGGATAGAATGTCCCTTCCCTTTGGAGTCATGCGACGATAGCTCCCCGGGACGTCGAACCATCTTCGTCCGGGATATAGTGTCCCTTCCCTCCAGGGTTGTGCGACGATAGCTCCCTGGGATGTCGAGCCATCTTCGTCCAGGATAGAGTATCCCTTCCCTCTGGGGTTGTGCAACGATAGCTCCCCCGGACATCGAGCCATCTCCGTTCGGGATAGAATGTCCTGTTGATGATTGATACACCGCCGATCTTACGGTAGTCGTGAGAAAGAGATGCTTGTTGTTGGGTAGGGACCCCTAGGGCACAAGGCCAAGAGATCTGACGACAAGAAAATACCCTTTTTATACAGGTTCGGGCCTCCCTCAGGATAACAACCCTACGTCATGTTCGTATATATTGATCAAAGAGTATCTCACAAGGGATGTGTATGTTAGTGGCTACTCTAGACCTAATTGGATGCTACTTCGACTAGTTCCGTGGGGCTCGACTCCTTCAAGGCGGCGGGTCTTCTCTTGGGAATTGCTATGGCTTCTGGATAGCTTCAGGCTTCTTGAAAGACTCGTGAGACTTGTCTGGGTGGAAAAACTTGTCCTCCCCTATGGGATTACTGATCCTTTTGTAGGGGGCTCCCCGAGTCGTACTAGACATGGACTTATGCCCGAGTAGGACTCTGGCTTCCTTAAACGTCGGGATTGACTTCTTAGTTTAAGGGGTGTCCTTCCTCCTTATGGAGGGTTACCTTATCTCCTGGGAATCCTTACCGGATACGTATTCTTATTCTGATAACCCAGGGAATCGTATACGGATACCTCCTCGTACACATGATACTATACTATCCATCAGTACGTGAAGTGAGGTCATGACTGTTCTGTAGGAAATCTGCCTTTTTCAGGAAGCAACTCCGAGTAGGCAAAATCGAGTACGTTGTGACAACATCCCGGAGTAGGCATTATCTCTACTGGGTAGTTGCGATATCCTTGTCGGGATAAACCTCCGAGCAGTCCAAGGCATTTTCTGGGCTAGCTTGCCCGAGAAGTATATTTGATTTAATCTGATCCGTCGATCACGGATACGCGTTTGCCAGGTAGATTTCTGGGAAACCGAACCGTCATGGCGGAATTTTCGCGTGGTGATAAAGAATCTTTCCTTTTTCTGCGCTACCGTTCGGCTGACGTTAGCGAAACCGCAGCGCGCTTGTCAATTACGACGAACAGGAAATTGTAGCCCCCGGGCGAGACCGGGAAGGGCTCCAGAATATCCAGGTCCCATGTCGTGGAGGGCCACGACAAGGGAATCGTCTGCAATTGCTTGGGTGGGCTGGTTAATGAGTCTACCGTGAAATTGGTATTGACGACATCACTTCACCAAGTCACTCGCGTCACGGAGAGTTGTCGGCCAATAGAATCCTTGTCTAGAGGCCTTTCCGACCAGGGTTCGGAAAGATGCATGTGCCCCGCGCACCCCTCCATGGATTTCCTCGAGTAGTTCTTTACCGTGCATCCGAGTGATACACCTCATGAGCACTCCGTGGGTTCCTCGATGATGTAGGGCCCGGTCGCCTAGGAAGTACATCCAGGCGCATCAGGCAATCTACTCAGATAGTGCATCGTCCTCGCGTACTGGCCGATCGTGAAGATACATGCAGATGGGTTCTATCCACGAATCCTCAGGATCGAGGGGAGCTACGAGTCGACCCATGACTCCCCTTGGAGCGTCAATACCTGGTGACGTCCTTGAATGGCCCTTGGACTCGAAGTCAGCCATCCCTTCGTCCACAGGTTTGCTAGAAGCTATGGACGGCGTCAAGATACTTTCTGCAAAGGTCTTGGGTGGACATAGAGATCGTGAGGACGCCAGGTGGGCAAGACTATCGACTCGGCAGTTATCCTTCCTTAGGATGTACTGTACTTTGGGCCCGATGAATTTCTTCTCTAGCTTCCTCACCTCTACTAGGTAGCTCCCATGTTCTGGTCTAAGGTCTAATATTCCTTAGACACTTGCTTCGCTACCAGCTGTGAGTCCCCACTCACAAGTAGGCGACGGGTACCAAGTGCGGAAACGACTCGGAGACCGGTGAGAAAACATTTGTACTCAGCCACGTTTATGCGTAGCCGGGAAGTCGATCTGCAGTGCGTACTGCAGGTACTCTCCAATTGGTGAAGTTAGTTCCATCATGGGGCTAGTCGACTGTGGAGTTCATTGAACCCCCAGCTCAAGACGCCTGTCATCCGACTTGAGCGAAGCCCCCGGTCGTGGCGCTTCTAGATGTAATCAACAACTAAAAACGTTAGTCGTAATTTACTTTTACTGAAACTAACCTTTTGCCTCTTTGCTCGCTTCTGTCCGAGGCCTAGAGGAGCGGTTGGTCCAGTTGGAGCAGGAGCGGGGAACCAAACTCGGGGTGAAGAGGTCTCAACTGGCTGGATGCAGATAGCCTACTAAACTGTTTTAACACTTTTTGATTAGTAACTGTGCTTAATCTGTGTGTTTTATTTTCTGAAAGATGATCTTTTTGGAATTTAACTGCGCTATGAATGTCATCAGACATGAGAGTTCTCGTAGACTTAGTTGAACTTTACGTCCACTTTCCTTGACTTAGGCTTACGAGTTGTGCCGTATGCCGCTAACTGCGATCGACCAGGCCTTAGATTTAGTCGGATGGAGATCTCATTGGCTCCTCGTCATCAGTAAACACGATAAGGGGTCTTTATACAGTCTATTATAGCCATTGAAGCCACTCGCGTTCTCTTGTCGTAGGGATATTGGACGCTAGTTAGTAAGCTTCTTGTAACCTTGTTTTGACGACATTGCACTCTATCCGGGATGCCTTCTTCTCAAAGTAGTTGGGGATGCTAGTAAGCATGTAATTTTGTTAGCCTGGTCATACTCGTACCTTCTCTTCTTCCTTCACTCGGAGTCGGGGAACTTTGCTGTGGGAACCGGGGAGTTTGGTCGGTCAGGCCTTAGGTCTAGTTAGGTGGGGGGCTCAGTGGCTTCCCCTGTTACCTGTAGACCAGTGTTGTGAAAAGCGGAATACGGTTGTCGGACAGACAGCGTACCGCCAAGTGATTATTCGGAATACGGATAATTATTTAGAATTATGCGGAGATTAATCGTTTAGGACAATGTACGTAGATATTTAGTGATTATGCTAGTACCGGATATATTTAAGCACATTATGTTGCCTAAATTTTCATAGATAAGTGTAGCACTCTCTAATATACCATGGTAACTTCAAAACTAACTAAAAATATAGCAATATAATAAGCAACAAACATGGCCTTGCAATTCTGCACCAAAGTACGAGTAGCAACAAGTTTAAATCATGGTTTTAAAGAATGCAACACATGGACTAGAGTGGCTAACTCAACACACCGACGATCAAAAGAACAAAGGTTCAAAAGGATATAATAGAATCGGTTACTCCAAATCATCGTCAAACACAATATCACCACCTGAATCTTCTGTATCAGGCTCATCCGAAGCAAGTAACTCCTCCTCATAGGCATCATTCAACTCCTTGTCGCTTTCACTTTCATCAACAATTGGGCGTGCAGATTTGGAACCACGACTGGATGATGTGTTGTGCGACTGTTTTGTACGTTTTGCTGATTTCCCGCTTACATTTGCATAGGATCTCTTTGCTCGTAGAGCTAATGCTTGAGAAGTAGCTGATACGTGAGAAGTATAGCCCAAAGCTTCCACTCTATCTTCACTTGGTGTGTTCGTAGAATTAACTTGAAGCCAATCTTCCACATTAGGAATGTTACCATCTTCTTCACATGTTTCCACCATAGGGTCTCCTTTCTTTTCTGAATTTCTTTTCTTATTCATTCTTGAGTTGAATTGCACAAATACAATGTCATTTAATCTTTGAACGTCAAACTTGTTCCTTTTCTTGGTTTGAGTCTAAACAAAATTAGTCAATGAGAGGTTGCCAATTTAATTAGCTAAAATAGACAAGATGCAAACCTTGTTCTGCATATTTTAAAAAATGAAAGAAAAAAGTTACCCATTCAAAAGCACTCCAATTTCTTTCACATCCCGAAGAGCTACATGTCAAGTTGAGAATTTTTGTTGCAATCCCTTGCAGGTATGGTGCTTTTGAGCCCCAAACATTCCACCAGTGAGCTGCCAAAGATTTTTTTTTACAGAATTTAGCTACTCGGAAGTATAACATAGAAAGGTGAGCAAGTTGCTACTTACCAGGATTAAATGCATCATCTAATTTTTCTCTTTGCCTCTTAGCTCCTGGACTACCAAAAGTTCCAGAGGCCTCAGAGTAAGCCTTCATTTCCTTTATGGTGATCTTGTCTTGAATGCTTTCATCCGGATAAAAACGCTGAATAAACTTATGGATGCTACCAAAAATCTTTTCTGACCCAATGATGTTAGCTTCATCCCTGTAAAAGTAGTATGGATTAAGATAATATGCCATCAGGTGGAGCTCACTGTCCAGCTTGCCGTCAGTGTAGTAATCAATAGCATTGATCACAGGAATGCAAAGCTCGAGCTCATTCTTAAGTAAATGAACCAGCTGTACTTTTGCATCCAATAAACCACCATAGATGAATCCTATAGCTGGCCTTTTATCTCCATCAACAAGTCGAACAAGTTTAACTAGTGGAAGGAAAACTTTAATGGCTAGCTCTACATCAGCCCAAAACCCTTCATCAGATAACACAATTGAGCTAACTCTTTTAGCTTCTGCGGTTGTTGAAATCTTGAGTGCATTGTACCTGTCGAATTAATAGCCATTATTTTCAGGAAACTAGATATAAGACTGCAGTCAAAGAATGATAAGAGTTTGAATAAATACCTGTTACCTACAAACATTCGTTTTAATTTTGACTGTAACTTGTTGAAGCTGTTCAATGTCAGAAATGTTGTAGCAAATCGTGTCACCCCAGGCCTCACAATCTCTCTATTGTTAGAGTACGAGCGCATCATATCAAGTGTTTTGGTATGGTTATATATGAAAGAGGTAACCTTCTTCGCTTTGTCCACTACATTTTTGATGCGTTGATCCTTGGATATTCTCTCTAGCATCAGGTCGATGCAATGTGCAGCACATGAAGTCCAGTAAATACGGGGATATTTCTCCATCAGCATCCGGCCTGCAGCTAGATTTGCTGAAGCATTATCAGTGACAACATGCAGAACATTTTCTACTCCGACATCCTTTATTCCACTTTCAACAAATTTAAATATATACTCTGCGGTATGAGTATCAGCTGATCCATTAATAGCTCTAAGAAAACAAGTACCCATCTCACTATTGACACACAAATTCATTAAGCTTCTACCTCTCCGATCAGTCCACCCATCCGTCATGACAGTGCACCCCATTTTTTTTCCACCACTCTCTATGAGCCTCTAAGTTCTCCATGGTCTTAGCAATCTGTCTCTTTAATAATGGGTTCCTATACTCATACATGGTGGGAGGCTTGTAACCGCGACCATATTGTCCAACTACCTCGGTAAAAGCCAAAAATGCTGGATCAATAAGAGCATTAAATGGAATGCTGCACTTGTATGCCCAATGAGCCAAATAGTCACTCACTTTATTTCTACCGATCGGAGGATCCCTGTCCTGCCTTATATAGGCGGCAGGGGCAGGGTTACATGAGTCCGGATCAACTTACAAGTAAATCTTCCTAATCGGTTACAACTAGAACCCGAGATTCTGGGTAGGTACATGTTTATGTCTTGTATTCCAAGTTGATAATGCGCCTCCGTGTAGAAGTTGGACTCCGAGTAGTCGGCCCGGCCCACCCTATGTCCAGAGGGCCGGCTTTGTCCTCCTTGACGATACCCGGGTGCTATGTCATCATCAGCAGGAAAGGAGAATTGTTCTGCTACGGGTCTGTCGCCGGGCGCTAGGTATTTCTCATGTATTGTTCACTGATGATATCCTCCTATTTTTCAAGCGACGCTGGAACAAGCTACCCGGGTCCGCTCCGTTCTTCAGGATTATGCAAATAGTACTGGACAGTTGATTAATCCACAAAAATGTTCCATCATGTTCCATGCCTTGTGTGCACCAGCTGTGTAGGAGGACATTAAAAGTGTTTCTACAAGCGACTATTGTCCTTCGAAGCCAAATACTTGGGTCTTCCAACAACAGATGGTCGTCGATCAAAAGGGAAATTTCAAAGTCTTCAGTCCAAGCTAAGTAAACATCTTATGGCTTGGGGGGATAATCATCTATCACAAGGGGGGAAGGAAGTTTTGATTAAAGCAGTGGCACAAGCAATCCCGACTTATGTTTTGGGGGTCTTCAAACTACTGGGGGGTCTTTGTGATGTTCTCACGCGGATGGTTCGAAACTTTTGGTGGGGCACGGAAAATGGTAAGAGACGTACACACTGGTTAGCTTGGGATAACAAAATCCAGCCTAAGACGCATGGGGGACTTGGATTTCGTGACATGAGACTCTTCAACCAAGCTCTCCTTGCTCGGCAGGCATGGTGACTTATCCAATTCCCAGCTAGTCTATGTGCCCAGGTGCTCAAGCTAAATATTACCCGAATGGAGAATGAATGGACACTGTCTTTACAAGGAATCGTTCTCCAACCACTACACCACAGCACCAGATTCCCTACTGACGTTTGTCGGGAAAAGTCACTTTCACCGACGGACTGTTGGTCGGGAAAGTTTCTATCGAATTGTTGGTCGGTAATACTTACATATAATGACGAACTGTCGGTCGGGAATACTTAGATATTTGGCATTGGATTGTCGGTCGGGAAAGCTTCTTTCTCCATCAAATTGTTGGTCGGCGATTAATGCCGACCGACTGTTGGTGGCCAATTGGGCCGGTCTCGGCGCGCGCGGGTCAAAAACTTAGCGCCAAAAACATACAAAATTCCCCAATCCCCTCCAAAACCCCACGCACACATGCCAAATCCCTAGTCCCCTAGCCCATCCCCAATGCACGCCGCCCCTGGGCTCCCGCCGGCCGACCTCTCCACCGCGCCCCCACACCATCCTGCCTCTCCACCGCCGCCCCCACGCCATCCTGCCTCTCCTCCGCGGCCCCTCTCCTTTGGATGCCGCCGCCTTGGCGGGTGCTCCGCCGGCCTTGCTCGGTCTCGCCGTCGGGTCCGCATCCTCCATTGCCCCGCTCGGACCTGCCCGAGGTGGCTCGGGATGTCGCCTCCCCTTTGGTTCCCGCAGCCCGCCGCTCTACCTGGCGTTCCGCTGGGTTCGTCCCTCGCCGGTGGCGGGGTGAGGCTGCTGCCCCCATCTCTTCCACAGGTAAGCGCCCTTCCCCAATTCTCCCCTTCTATTTCCCAATTGATCTAGGGTTCTTCAGTGCCTGAGGGGATTGAAATTTGAAATTTTTGGTTCCGAGCAATGATTTGTGATTTGTTATTCCAAACTAGCATGACCCAATGCTCAATTTGGACTCTGAGAATTTCTTTAACTTCAAATGGTGATGATACTTCGCCTAACCTGTTATAAACAGCTACTGCACTCAGTCTTAGCCCTTTAGCAATTTATTTAAGTTGTGAATCAGCTGCCATTTCAGATTTTTACTTGTGCTTCTATTTACTTACATCAAAGTCTATATATTGTGAGACAGATTACTACCCTGATCTCAGCTTCTTACTGCATAGCTCTAAGTGCCAGTTATTGAACTGAATAATTTGTTATTGCACTTGATACTTTGGCTGAGTGATGTTGGTATCTCACGTCTGAGTATTGCTTACTGGATTTTGTAAGAACAGATGCTCAACTTGATTTTGGCTTGATATCTATGCTTAGCTTCGAAATCTCATTTCATATGTATGAATTGGTATTTTGATCAATGAGAGCAGATTCTATACTTCAGGAGTAAAGTGGTTGCCTTTCAGTTTAGTATTGCAACACTATTTTTAGATACCTACAATTGTGAGGTTCTCATTGAGCATGTGTTTCAATGTGCAGATTTTTATGGCTGGAATAAGGTGAAGATAAGGTATTGTGATGGGGCAATTCAACTATTGTACTGATGGTGTGATGCTGATATTCTATTTCCAGCTTTCAGGCTTTTCTAACAGGCTGCTCTGCTGGTGGGTTGGCCACTTACATTCACTGTGATGATTTTCGTGCACTACTGCCTAAGGATTCTAGGGTTAAGTGTCTTGCAAATGGTGGTTTTTTCGTTGATGTGTATGTTTCCAAATTGCCTTTGATTGCTTTGGATACAATCTATGAACCCCCCACCCCCACCCCGTGGGCCTTATTTATTTATTTATTTATTTGCATGTTGCTTTGAAATGTCATTCTTCACATGCATGAATGAAGTAATTAACAAGCACATGCTCCTCCTCAACAGTCCAAGCTTCTTTCCTTATTTGTGGATCCAAATGATTATGCCATCTAAAATATATAAGTAGCATCAAAAGTGAAGTGACTGTATGTTATGTTCCTTATGTACTTTATTCTGGCAAACTTACAAATGAAACAAATAATGTATGCAACAAACCTTACTATGATTATGTATATTAGATATGTCATTAATATTCAACTAGCAAGAACTAAGAAACAATGTTCTAATTAAAATACTAGTGTTGGCCTTTGTGTATGTATAGTATAGGTATCTAATAAATTCCTCCCATGGAGACATGCAAACCATTCTTTTCCCTAGCAGCATATATTTTTATCTTTGTTGTTTAAGCTTGCAGTTGATCAATGTGTAATAATTTTAAGTCTGTGCTTGGCAGATATTATAACAGAAATGAAAGAACACCAAAACTATCAATTTTTGGGCTGATAACGAAAGTGCCAACCAATTACAGTAGAATCGGATGAACCTGCAGTAGTAAAAAGACCATGTTTAAACGAACACTGAATTGCTGTTGAGTTAATGATTGCGGATAAAGTTAAGACGAGAGTAATATGGGCAGTAAAAATTCAGTTGATATACTAATCCTTCTAGCTATAATGTTGAGATAAACTAATGACTAAAGAGCAGTGACTTACTGCAATAGTTGCTGGCAGCCGGATATTGTGAGTGCAAATTTAAACAATGACCAAATTGCTCTTTATGCTTAATGATTGAAAAAAAAAGACATTAAAGAATCTAGTTTAACTTCAGATGAAATCCACTCTTTTGATTTACAATTTGTTTCTTTTGTAGGAAGGACATGCATGAGGGCGAGGAATCAAGTAGCCGGCGGTTTGCATCAACCTGATGTTTTTTGTAATGGAGTAAATTCTGTCTCATTGGACATGCACATTTTGCCTATCGTTTTGTAATTCTGATGTATGTGGTAATCATGCTGAGAACAGACGAACAATCTATATGTCTGAGAATTAATGAAGCCATTATTGTTTGGTTGTGATTTAATATTTGGAGGATATGCATGTTGATAATTTGAATGTATACTGCTGTGAAATATGCAAATTTGATTGATGTTTGCTCAGTAATGGCCACTGTCAAATATGTTGGCTGTGATGGGTAATGTTGGTCGGCAATTAGTACTCCATCAGACTGTTGGTCGGGAAAGACTCTTTACTAGGCTGATGGAAAGTTGGTCGGCAAAACTTGTGCCGTCGGACTGTTGGTCGGGAAAGGGTCGTGGTCGGACCGACGGAAAGTTGGTCGGCAAAATCAACGCCGTCAGACTGTCGGTCGGCAAAAAATGTCGATCGGGAAAAAAAAACGTCCGTCGGAAAAAATATGTTGGTCGGGAAAACTTTTGCACTACCGACTTACAGTCGGTCGGTAAAGATATGTTGGTCGGGAAAAGCCTTTGCCGACAGGACTTTCAGTGACAGACAAAGTCGGTCGGCAAAACCCTTTCCCGACCAACTTTCTGTTGTTGAAAGCGGTTTTCCCTACCAACGTGGCTGTCGGGAATTCGGTGTCGTGGTGTAGTGAACGTGGCATGCCATTGAGTACGGCTTGGAGCTGCTAAAGAAGGCAGTAATATGGTGTATTTGTAACGGAGCAATGGTTCGGATATGGAGGAACCCGTGGATCCCTTGAGACCTGCTATTGCGACCAACTTCTCCACGCCGCTCATGCCGGTTACGTTGGGTGGCTGACCTATTAACGCCGGAGGGTACATGGAATCAGGATCTCCTTCATATGCACTTTAATACCTTTGATGTGGAAGCAATCAACAAAATTATACTGTCACGCAGGAATGAACAACCTTTTAGCTTGGCATCCTGACAAACTAGGTATATTCTCAGCCCGAAGCGCGTATAGACTAGCTCTAGCAGAGAAGCTCCGTGACCACGGCACCTCTAGTGGTCGGCCAGATGGCTCTCACCCTGTTTGGGACCTTATTTGGAAATGCCCTGCTCCCCCAAAGGTTCATATTTTTTGCTTGGAGAGCCGCCAATGACGCTCTTGCTACACAGGTGAACAAACTGCGCCGGGGAATGGAATCTATAGGCACTTGCAAAATATGTGGTCAGGAAGATGAGGATGCTTCCCACGCTCTAATAAGATGTGTCCATGTGCGTGCGCCGCGGGCTGCAATGCGCCTTGAATGGGAACTGCCTAGTGAGGACATGCTCCAGATCCAAGGCACCGACTGGCTTCTAACATTGCTGTCAAACCTCAATGAAAGTCAGCGCCTAAAGTTGCTAATGCTGTTTTGGCGAATCTGGTAGCGTGCGCAACAAAATCACCCATGACAAACAAGCAGTTCCCATTGAAGGATCTAGACGATTATTGCTTAGCTATGTGGACTCTCTTCTTTCTGTTCACCAATTTCTTGCGGCGGACCCCATCAAAGGTAAGCAGGTGATTAATTATTCAGATGTACTAGCTAACTCTCATGCACATGCTTCACAGGGTGAGAGACTCAGCTGGATACCCCTGCCTATAGGATGGACAAATCTAAATGTTGATGGTGCCTATGATGCTGGTAGTGGCAAGGCCAGTACAAGGATGGTGTTGCGTGACCATACTGGTGAGGTCATGTTTGCAGCACGTCGGTTACTCCGGCAATGTTCAAGCGCCTTGGATGCGGAGTTGACAGCATGCAATGAAGGTATCTCGTTGGCGCAACAATGGTCGAGTAAGCCAATCTTTCTTGAGGCGGACTGTGCAAAGGCTATTGCTATGCTAGCTTCCGATGGACCGGACTACTTTGTCTTTGCACGTCGGATTCAAGAAACAAAGGACATATTGTATGATGAAAGAGATGTCAATGCACAAGATATCTAGAATTCAGAATAGAGTGAATCATGAGCTCGCCGTCTTAGGCAAACTTAATGGCCGGACGGCTTGCTGGATTGGTAGTTGTTCGATTGCTACTGAGCTAATTCTGGGCCCTGACTGTACTCATACCGATGATTAATACCTTCTCTTTCTTCGCAAAACAAAAAATCGCTGTGACCGTGTCTTAACTGAGCAGACCAACACGTGTGCTGTTCACCTGAAATAAGAAGAAAGCTCAGAAATGTACATCGGAGTTGCACCAATACGCTATTGGAAGAGAAAAGGGGGTTACCATCTGGGGAAGCGCGGAGAATGTTCTTGCAACCTCATACTTTTGTCTGCCACTAACAGTCTCACTGAATGACGCAATCCCTGCATTATCAGCTCTTGATGAGAGTGTGTCATAAAGGTGGGTTTCTATCCTCAAAAGGCATGAATTGTAGTAGTATGATCAGTGCTAAGTAAAAGTTTATAAGTTTATATGTGCAGAACAGGTAGCAGTTCAATCCTGCAACCCACCTGCCGTTCCAAGCATACTCCATGTTGTTCGGCCTCTGCTATGGTGCCAAGGAGAGCGTCCTCTGAGAGAAATTATCCATGTTAGTTTTGGAAATTGAAGAGCTGAGATAATATTCAGGACACAATTCAAAAAATTAGCCAGAATAATGCAAATAATTTATTTATTTAATAAACCTCAGCCAATCAGTGGTTCACCACTTGAAGAAGACACATGACTTGCTTACCTAATATCCCGCAAACAGGGGTTAAACGAGAAAGAAAGATAAGAGAGGTATCACTTGCCTGTAATCCAAGCAGGAGTACCCGTACACCTAGGCTTGTACAACTCAGTCTCCTCGTTTAGGATTTGAAACTGGAAACTGTAGTGAGCATAAGAATTAAGCAATTGGCTCTGCAATGGAAGAAAGAAAATATACTGCAGCAATGGAAGAACTGAAATATACTACCTCAGATTGATACATTGGCTGCAGTAATATCAACAGCTTCAATTCACTACCAGAAACCTGACGATGCATTGTGAATACATACTTTGAGGCTGGAAATGTACAGACGTCAGCTTCAGTTGATTGGAGGGAAAAAAATAGCAAGTTCAGAAGCGAGACATCACCTGAACTAGTCTGTTCGAAGGGCTCCGACGGTCCGACCCCATGAAAGCCTCAAATTCTGCCCTCCAATCATTGTACCTTTGCAGCATTAGCAGTGCCTCCTGAGGAAAAATGCTTGTATATATACAGATTGATAACCCAGACTAGGTACATAAATAATCAACCTGCTAAATATTGAACAAAACCGAAACTTTTGCTACAGGGATCTTAACATGGACCACTTCTTCATAGCTGAGAACTTCTTTAACACATCTTAAGTGACACTGGGCTCAAAGCCACGCGGTCCATTCACCTTTCAGACACACCATCTGTTAGATCTGACACAAATGGATAGGATGAAAGCAGATATGGATGGCCATTGTGCTAGTATTAGAGAAAGGAAAAAGATATGCTAGAGATTTCAGCTTAACCTACAGAGTTATTAATTGCCTGGACAGGAATACAGCACCATCAGGATTTTCTCACACCAGGAAAACCACTGACAAACCACAACCAAATACAGAAACAAAACAATACTCATTTCTCCTTCTAACCAGCTGCAGTTTCTTAGGCTTTAGTTCTCCGTGTTGCAGCCATCACTTCCACCTCCTCGCTCTCCTGCTTGTTGGGAAGTCGACCACGGCTCTGCATAAGAACAACAAGAATTGTATCCTCTTGTTACCTCTCCGGATCAATAGTCCCTAACTGCCAGAATTTCGCGGCAAACTCGGCTCAGCAACAATACACTCGATTAATCACAGCCCTTGTGCAGAAAAAAACAACTGGAAAACGACTACTTAAAAATAGTCCAGCAAGAGTGCACTGATCCAAATTACAGAGCATGTGTGTAATAAATAATCTACTTAACGTGAAGCATAACTCATATAAGGCGACAGAGCATGCAAATGACATACGAAAGCACACCAACGAAAAGTGAAATATCTATGCATCCTCTGAATTCCGAGATCATCACAAATAGTGCAAAAGCATGTGCAAATGAAGCCATAAGTAACTAAGAGAAACGGAGATTTACTGGACATTTGGGAGTTCCATACCATCATCTATAGTGACATTCGGGATATGAGAAATCTTGTGGGCATCCTCCCCTTTGCACCTCTCAACCAGACTCGGACAGCCCCCAATGTGGAGTTCCTTCAAGGCGGTAAGGTTCCGTATGCTTTCAGGCAAAGACGTCAGGTTGGGGCAAAGGATGATGGAAAAATTTTGTAGGGAAATGAGCTGCCCTATCCATTCCGAAAGTATCTCTAGGCCTTTGCAGTTCAACAACACTAGTTCTCCGAGAGCGGTGAAACATCGAATGGCCTCTGGCAAGGCCCTCAAGCTGCTGCAAGACACAACTTGAAATATCTCAAGGGTAGGGAGGTGCTGAAGTCTATCCCACTTGTCTGGAGAAAAATTGCAGCCGCGTATTGTCATATCAAAAGGAAGAGTGGAAGACGAAAGCTTCCCAAATCCCCCTTCTGGCAATACCTCATCGCTGTTAACCAAGTCCCAAATCATACTTCTTGGGGGATATGGTAGGAACTTCAACTTTGGGCAGTCCATTATGTACAACTCGTGTAAATTAGGGATTAAAAACTCTTCATCTTCTTCACCTGACTGTGTTGTCCACCATTCCACCAAATTCTCCATCGACTCCAATCGTATCAATCTTAATTTCACACAAGTTCCACGATCTCCATAGAATTCCTTGCTGATTTTCCTAATGTTGGGAATATTCTGCATACATAGGCTTCTTAAATTTGGCAGCCGCCCAAATGGAGGAAGCATATCACATGTTCCTAAATCACAAAGCAGTAGGTAGGTGAGAGAAGGGAGGTAGGAGGAGATGTCAGACATCCAGTAAGGGAAATCCTTGCTCATATACCCATTTATTACAAATTCTTCAAGAGTCCGAGGAGGTACAAGCCGCTGCAGCACAGATTTACCCTCCTCTCCTTGGAGTTCCCAACCAAGCGAGAGGGATACAAGATCTGATTTATCACGCAGCTTGGCTCTCTCTGCATCTTCTGGATCCTTCACGTTCTCAAGGTTTCCAACTACCAGCTCACGACAAGTCAATTCTGCAAGCTCCACTATACTGCTACGCTCTCTATTTTCTATCGGATGTACATCATGTCTTGTATGGCCTGGCAAATTTAGATGCTCTTTAATGATTTTAACCTTGTCAAAAACCTGCCAACGTGCTGATGTGACCTCAAGTTGAGTGAGACTAGTCATGCTAAGGATGCTATCTGGCAAGTCCATGAGAGATGAAGCAGAAGAGATGTCCAAGAATTGAAGCTTAAGGTCACCTAATGAGGAGGGGAGCTCTGCAAGCCTCATACAATATGACAAATTGAGATGCCTCAGCTTAAACAGCTTCCCGAGTGACTCAGGCAGTAGTTGCAGTTTACAACAACTTGTTAGGTTCAAAGATTCAAGCTCAGAAAGGTTACCAAAACATTCAGGGAGTTCTCTGAGGTCATGGCAATCTGAAAGATCTAGGTCTTTCAAATGGCTAAGTTGGCAAAAGGATTCAGGCAGCACTGCTACCTTGTAGCAATCGGAGAGGTTCAAGAACACAAGATATTTCAGACTGCCGACATCTTTTGGCAGGTTTTCTAGCTCATGACAACTTGACAGGTTCAGATACTCTAAAGACTCAAGGCTAATATTGGCAGGTAGTTGGGTTAGCTTGGAACAACCTGACAAGTTTAGGAATGTGAGCTTTGGAAGGCTACCGAATCTATCGGGGAGCCTTTGAATAGCACGGCACTTTGACATGTCTAGGTGCTGTAAACATGTAAGCTCGCAGATTGATTCAGGCAACTCTAGGAGTATAGAACACTCCGATAAGTTGAGGAAAGAGAGTTTAGAGAGCTTCCCCAATGACGCGGGTAGCTTCTTAAGGCTGATATTGCTGGATAGATCGAAATAGCAAAGTTTGTGGAGGCTACAGATATTGTCAGGCAAGGTTTCAAGTGAGCATCTGGACAGAATTAGAGTTTGCATGTATTGAAGTGTGTGGAAAGACTTTGGGAGTGATGTAATTTGCAAGGCTGTGGCATCAAGGTACCTAAGTAGCTTCGATTGATGAATGGAAGATGGCAGCACTATGTTGCTTGGGGTAGATTGCCCTTCATCTGACCATCCACTAGTGTCCAAGTTGCTCGGAGTAGACTGCCCTCTAACTGAACGCCCATTTAAGTCCAATACACGCAGGTACTTGGATCGAGAAAATGCCTTCCGGGGAAGTTGCAGTTTCCCTGAATCCCTAAAATGGAGGGATCTAACCTTGGCTGGCAGATCTCTGAAAACATTGGATTGATTTTGGTAGTTGATTAGTTGTGCATGCCGGCAATCAGGAGCTCTGTTCCAGGACCTTGGTTCGGTAGCATTAGCATCCAGAACAAGGAATTCTTCGCCAGTAATTATTGATGCAAGATCATGCACCAAATCATGTATGGTAAGCTTCCGAGGAGCTTTGGCATGCACTGGACCTGGACTAACCTGCAGAGGTAACTACTATCTTAAGATAAAATGTATAACCATTGGACATATTAGGCGCAATTACCAAGTGACTGATCGTTATACGGCCAATGAATTGGGGTTAATACGTCACTATTTCCCACACCTATATATTAATATTTCCTGTGCTATGTTTATTCAGATGGCAATAGTGATATATTAGCACATAAGTTATTTTCAACAACATTGTCGGAAAATATCAAGCATGTTTACTACTTCCATTTGATGATATGAGGCCCTTGCACTTTTCACATAGAATGAGAGATGGTAGAGTCGTGTAAAGAGAAGACAAAATAGATATGTCTAATCCAATCAATATAATACACAACTAATTGCTCGGTACCATCCATCTACCTGTTACTATACGGTTATAGGTAGAAAATACTAGCTAGATGCTCATCAAATTCTGCAAATCAAACTCGAATAAAATAAAAGTATTTCAAATTTATAAACTGAAAAGTAGCATTACTAAAGTGGAATTCAAGAATTGTATAAATTGACTTTGTTTTACAATGACTGAGAGAGATAGAGACACACTCAGAGAGAGAGAGAGAGAGAGAGAGAGAGAGAGAGAGAGAGAGAGAGAGAGAGAGGGAGATCAGTACCAACCGAGGATGACCTTGAAACCTGAAGAAAGGACATTCTGAGAAGGTAGTTGATACACCTTTCACCATCATCCCTTGCATGAATGTATCCAAGAGCGACCCATTGCTGGATTAGGCGATTGCCATCCATAATGGAGCCCTTGGGGAAGGCCGCCAAATATGTGAAGCACATTTTGAATTCCATCTTCATGTAGTAATAGCTCAGCATGAGGCACTCTAACGTTTTCTTTTGATGCACTTCCCTCAAACCCAATTCAATCTTCGTGTCTCTTATTTCTTCCCATGCCTGGACAGTCCTTAACCGTGACATTACTTGCCCAAGAGCATTTGCCACTAGCGGTAGACCCCCACACTTGTCTGCAATTTGCCTTCCGACTCCTTCCAATCTACTTTGGTCATCATCAGGCCCAAATGCCATTTTCTTTATTACTTCCCAGCAGACATGAGATGACAAAACACCCAAGTTGATTTGGTCAGACTTGGGCACAGGGCGAATTTTCCTTTCGTGTGCAAGAAACCCAGTGTGTAGTGTTTCTATTATGCTTCCGTTTCGCGTAGTTACTATAATCCTGCTATCCTTGCAGCCATATTGTAACATCTGCTTCAACTCTTCAAGTTTATTTCCATCTTCTTCCCAGAGATCATCCAAAACAATCAAGTATCTTCTACTAGCAAGTTCCTTTCTAAGATTTTCTTGTACAAACTGCAGAGTACAATTGTCAAGGTTGATACTACTATTTAAACTTTTGATGATGGCACTCCCAATTTTGTGCAAATTAAAATCATTGGACACATGAACCCAGGCTTGGACGTCGAAGACGTTGACTCTCTTGTCCACCAAAACTGATTCAGCCAATGTTGACTTCCCTAGACCACCAAGCCCAACAATTGGAATGATAGCGATATCTATATTAGCTTCACACTTCAATAACAGGCTGATTATTTTCTCCTTCTCGGTGTCCCTCCCCAGCATTCTAGTTTTCATGCCTTCACCATTGATGAGAGCAAAAGTTTCATTGTTTCTGCTCCCTTCTGCTCGTGCCCCATGAGGCACAAGTTTGAGCGTCTGACGGCCATCCTTTTCTACTTTTTCTATTTTCTCTTTCACGTTCTTCATCTTGTGGGCCATGGTCCTCCGCTGGAGGAGTTGATTGTTCCGGGAAAAGAATAACTTGATCTGTAAAAAATTTGAAGCAAACATCATTCACCATTTTCTTAATATCAATTTTCATACTCACATGTCCCACAAGAAAATGGTTCATGCATTCATCTCTACAAAGTTAAGAAGGAAAATAAGATGACTGTTACTCCCTCCGTTCCGGAGTACATGTCATTCTAGTTTCTAAAATTTGTTAATAAATGCATGTAATTCTACGATTTCGAGATAACTTTGTACCATATTTTCCACTGTATACTCATCCCTTTGTCTAATTCCAATGTCATGTATGGACTAGGCTAACGCATATCTCCAATAGTAATAAGTGACTTAATAAATATGGATAGCATGGTCTTTTCTCTATGTGTCTTTATTGAAGTACAGAATGTCAAAACGTCATGCATTAGAGAGCGAAGGGAGTATATATTACAGTTGAGAAATACTATTACTGTGTCTTCTTCTCGACTATTCATAATAAGAACTCAAGCAATACGCATTGAAAGTGATTTTAGGCCTTTTGAGGAGGCTCGATCCTGACTGTGGTCCGGGCCTCCCAAACAAGGACTAAAGAAACAAATAGAGAAATTATTTGCGAACTTGATACTGTAATTACTCTAGTCCATATTAATAAAGGTAACTGAAATAGCTAAAAGGGAAAGATATGCAAATGAACTGGTACAAGGTAATCTCGAAAATGTATTTAAGAATGAAATCCAAAAGCTAAAATGAGGGGTATTCGAGAACAGATAACAACGCACGAGTACCTTTGATTGGGTTTTCTTGATGAGCTCATTAGCGTCCAACTCGTCCAACACGTCCTCGACGTCGTAGGCGATGGATTTAAATTTAGTGAGCCACCGCCCAACGGCTGCTCCATCTCTTTCTCCCCGGCGCAACCTATCGTCGGCATCATGCATCACGGCCTCCAGATCTTTCATTTTCTCCTCCATGCCTTCCACATCGTCTCGGAACCCCCACAGCAGAGCGATCTCTTCATTGACAAGTTCACCAAGCTTGCTAGCGATTTGATTCCCCACGGCACTCGCAATCATCGCCCCAACCTCACCCATGGCTTCGCAGCAAGAGCTTGTTGCTCTCTCCAACAAGAATATTGTTGTGCTTGTGGAAGCCGCAGCGAGGCGAGGTAGAGGGGAGCCCCGTGTCTATATGAGCAGGCAGGAGGGGAAGCGGCGCGTCTGGGGGGAGTGTCGCCGCCGGCAGGGTGGTGGGGTGGACTGGACTGGAGGGGACTCGATCTGTTTTGGTGGTGTGTTTTGAGGGCAGGGGTTGGTGCTTTGCTTTAGTGATCCGGGCTAGGCTGAAAATTCAAAGCCCGAGCCTGGCCGATATCTATTGGAAGAGAAAAGGGGGTACGGTCGTGCGGAGAGAGCGAGGTGGAGTAAGAAAATTTTATGGCAATTTCTATCTCAGCTGTCTCTTAATTTATGTACTTAAGTAAAAAATTTATATGACGAGATAATTAAGAAAAAAGAGGTTAGAGATGGTTCTTATCAATGTAATCGATACAAATTAACTATTGAATGATTTTATGTGGCTCACACACATACTATTATATACTAGAGTTATACCACAAATAAGTTATAAGGTTAAAATGGTAGTATTGATCATAAAATATAATAAGTGAAAACCTCTTATAGACAACACTAAGATAAAAACCATTAAAAAGATTGTATCTAAATAGTTATTTAATATAATAAGATAAAACTTAAGATACAATGCATTGAGAGCACTCTTAATGCAATTTGATCTTGCACGATAGATGTAAAATTTGAGTAGTGCAGTAGATGCAACGGTATCTGGATGCATGATATGCACTGTTTGTATATACGCCCAATTTATCGTTATTTATCAGTGCAATTTGAGTAATTTATTGTGATTTATCATTGCAATTTGAGTATTAAGCGCTAATTGGAGTGCAAAGCAGTGTTAATTAAATCTTTTCTCACACTAAAAACAAATTCAGAAGTGCCACTACACAAAGTTTGCCTTACTGCCGATTTTTTTAATCTTTTTGAAACTATAAAGTCAGGATTCTAGCTCTTCTTTTCATAACACCACCACCTAATACATGTGTGGCTTAGCGATTTCAAAAAAAAAGTGTACCGTCACTGTTTGAGCTCCGCTAATAGAGCTGAGATAAGGTTAACGTGGCGCCCATCCCTAGGTAAGCTAATTTACACCCAACGGTAATGGGATGCGGAGCCATAATTTCACTGAGCTAAAAATTCTCTCTCCTGTTTGTACCGATGTACGTCTCTTCAGTTTGTATAGATATATACATGACTATATATATGTTTGTTTTGTATTCAACGCATGCACGCCATAGCTAATTATGAGTGGGCACAAAACATTTCAGTTTTTAAAACATGGCCACCGAATTTACCATGCTGATCAACTAAAGAAGGAACCTAATTAACCTAATTAATCTGGTCCGGGTGTCGGAAAAGGGCGATAGGAAGCTAGGGTTGGAGACCACAAGGTGCATGGAAACAACCGATGCATGTAGGTGATGCGTTGCTTCAAGTTCCTTAGTTGCTGATTTTGGTCATGTATTTTTTCTGGAACTCAGAAACCGAATCATATACCGAATATCGATCGAACAGAGCATAAATAAAAAATTAACAAAGATAAAACAAAAACCAAATTAACCGACCCGGAGTATGTGATCTGGCGTGGTGAATTACGTGCATGCACGTTAATCAAGTCCTCAAGTCATTCTAATTAGCGTGGTCTTGAGAGCGGTACAGCTTGAAGTTCCGTAGTTGCAGATTTTGTTCATTTTTTCTGGAACTCAAAAACCGAATCATACACCAAACACCGATTGAACAGAGCAAACATAAAATAAAAGTCAAATTAATTGATCTGGATCCATGGTATGATCTAGCCTACGTCCTGCATTGCATGATTCATTTTAGTTAAGTCCTTAAGTTATTTTAATTAGCGTGGTCTAGAGAGAGGTACAGCATATCCGAGGGGCTAGGGAATAATGCCAACTTGATCTAGAGAGCGTCGAGCTAGCTGGAGCATCCAATTGATCAAGTCATGTGCCAACTACTTACATGATATTAGTTAGAAGATAAACAAGGACCATCGTTTCTTTTCATCGTTTAAGCAATGAGGCCGCATAGAAATTTTGTATGCAAGAGTGATTAAGAAATTTCTTAAAGAAAATGTGATGGCTACTGATGAGTACAACGCAACTAACTAGGCTGTGTCAGATCTGGATCTATCCATTGATGATCGATCGTTTCAGCATCTCAAGTCATGGAGTCACCTTAATTAGTTTATTCAGACTAAATTACACCTGTCTGTAAGTCTTGGTTGTACCGACAGAATATGATAACTACTTATCTATCATTCTTCAATCAACTAACCAGTCGGCCAGCCAATTGGCAAAGCTTTGCATGTGGTACAGCACATGAGAGGGGCTAGGGAATAGTGCCTGATCATGGAAAGATGCCAACTTGATCTTGACAGCGTCGACATAGCTGGAGCATCCAATTGATCAAGTCATGTGCCAACTACTTACTTGATATTAATTGGAAGATAAACAAGGATCATCCTTTCTTTCCATCGGTTAAGCAATGACGTCGCATAGAAATCTTAGATTGAAAATGGGCCCAGTACACAAGACAAGTCGACATTTAGATTATGTACCTGAATGCTTCAGGCAAATGACCAGAAATTTTTAAGAAAACTTTTGAGGAACGAATGGAGGAAACGAGTTTGCGTCGGTACTCACTCTATTTGTAGCTAGGGCCTCAACGATAACCCTCTTTGGCTTGAATTTGGAGGCTTTTTCCTGCTTCAATAGAACATATAGTTTCTCCTACACTTTTCTTCATTTCTAATGTAAGATAGTTGAGTCAACGTAACACGTTACGCTCTGTAAGTGCATGGTTGGCCCCTCATCCTGTTTTCAGACTTGGGACCAGCTACGTAACGGTAAGTGTTACCTTAAAATTACATAGACGGAGTTGCCCACCCACTCTCTCCACAAAAAGAGAAAAAGAAAACAACAATAAAATCAACCCTCCCCCCACCATCAAAAAACACAAAAGAAAAAACAACAAAAATAAACACACACATTTTTCCCCTTCTTGGTACTTCCAAAGAATTAAGAAACATAAAGTAGTAGACGTTACAAACAAAATAAAACCATTTTTTATTTTAGAGTTTTTTTCTTGCTACATAGCACTAAGGCTATGAAGCAAATAACCATTTTTTCTTTTATATTTTTGAGTTTTTTTAACAAGCCACTCTAATGCTACAAAGCAAATAAACATTTTTTCTTTTATGAAATTCTATATTTTTTCGAGTTTTTTTAACAAAGCAAATAACCTTTTTTATTTTATAATTTTGTTGAGTTCTTTTAAAAAGCAAATAACCTTTTTATTTCATAATTTTTTGAGTTCTTTTTTACAAACCACTCTAATGCTACAAAGCAATCTTTTCCTGATATTTTTTCGAGCTTTTTCTCTTTTGGCATTGACGGACAAATTATAAGCTCAATGAATGCTGAGTTCATTGGTCTTCTGTAGTTGACGAGAAGATTGAAGGAGGCTTCAAGAGTACTATCAGTCTGTAAATAGCGCAACACAAAAATTAAGGGTAAATTAGCAAGACATATGCATTGCTATGTGTATATGAACCATGAACGCTTTAGGTGCTTATTTAGCAACAGAGAAAAAACAGGTCTCAACTCGATATGCTTTGGTGAAAAAAGGATCTGCCATCAATCCGGCAGACAGAAATTATAAAGTGGCTCGGATTCTATCCAAAATGACGGAATATAGAGTACGAGTAGATTATGAGATGCAAAACTACTATACACTCACATTTGAGGATTCTAAAGCTCTAGAGAAGAACAACCCGAAATCAACAGCTTTAATTTTGTTAATTTAAGTGACATTTCTCACGCGGATATACAGAATGGACTTATGTGCTTGTGGATCGAGATGGAATAGAGACCCCCTTCTAGAGAGCTTATAGAGCAACTTATGGCTTAAGCCATAAGCTCTCTAGAAAGGAAAACTTCACAGGAGTTTAAGATTTAAGCTTTCTCATTTCACGTTAAGTTTCAAAAATGGGGCTTTCCGAGCTTCTTCCAACAAAAATTGCTTCAAATGACCATTTTGTCCTCGCTACTTCATGTTATTTACCCACTAATTGTCGGACCCCAAAATCCATAACAGAGAGTCTTAAGCATAATCACCCGCTAAGTCGAAACGTCAACCCCAACCTCAACTCCAGGGTGTCAATTCCCAGAGGAGTGGAGTGATATGGTTTCGAATAGCCCGAGACGTCAACCCCAAAACTTATTCTGGCAAGAGCACAGAGTAGTAGGGTGATATGGTCTCCTCACTCTTTTCCACTGAGCCGGAACTTCAATCCCGAACTCGCCCCGGCAAATAAATGCTCGGCTGGAGTAGGATGATATAGTTCCCAAGCTCTCAGTAGAAGAGTCACTTCACAGGGGTGACTAAACCTAACGACTCTATGATAGGGACTTTGAAACCCTACCCGCAACATGTGCTTCATCAACATACACGCAGGGCACATGAGCAGGCGAAAACAACTAGCTAACACAGCAGAACTCTACAACAGAACTGCAATATAGCAATATATTCATGCAAAGGATCCGAGGATCCTAGTACAATACACAGCGGAAGGTTAAATAGGGCTAAGAAGCCGAACAGTAGTGCCGAAAGCGGCAGCAAAACAAACCAAACTGCCGAACCCAGGGGCAGGACCACTGCCTGGGATTTCCAGCGACGAGCCGTTGTCGGTGTCGATCCCTACGAAGAAACTAACCTGGAGGAGAAAGAGGTTTCCTCTGCAGCAAAAACATCAACGATAGCAGGGTGAGTACAAAATTGTACTCAGCAAGACTTACAGTGCGGAAAGTAGTAATAGTTGTGCCAAGTATCAATAAAAGGGGATCGTTGACTATTTTGCGGAAAGCCAATTTACTTTTAGCAATATTTCGTAAGTAGATGAAAACCGACTACCAGAAGGTTTTTGAAAGGGGATAAGTCTACACTTCGCGATCATTCCTACCTGCAGAACACCACACCCTAGATACCCCTCGACCCATCCTCAACCACCCTGAGAGGAAGCTGTCGCTAACCACGTCCTTAGGGTTGGCAAGTTTTAGAGTATTGTTATAGTTGTCTAATTCGGTGCGAAATCTTACCAAGCTGTCCATAACCGCGGACACGGCTGTTCAAACAGTTCAAACCCTGCAGGGGGGTACATCTTTACCTACACGTATCAATCGTCTCCTAGTGCCAATGCAATTCACACACTTTCACGAGGTGTGCTGGCGGAGGGTGATTGAACACGACCTTTACAATGCTTTCGACCTAGGTATGAGCCACCCGTACGGGCTAGTCCATGTACATCTGTCCGACGGCACAGAGACACGGTCCCATAAGTTGTGAATCGAGGTACATCCCCGGCCTCCCAGACCGTGTGTCCACCCCACCGTATGCCTTTTTAACCCCAAAGAAAACGGCAAACGATTGCAGCTCATACACTAAGTCTAGGCAAGTTATTCAGTCGGGGGTGGCCCCATAATCCACCCGTGTAGAAGTACGTAAATCTTGGTTCGAAGGGACACCGGAAACCGGTCCTTGCGGGAAAACGAGACAAACCACCATGCTCCCAGCCATGGCCTCTCGTCTAGCCCAGATAATCATTAAGCAAGTTTATTAAGCAATCCCGGTGAACACCCACCTACCAAGTAACCCATCCAATAGTGTGAGAACATCTGCCATCCCAGGAATTACGACTTCTACAAGTCTAAGCATGTCTAAGCAAATACAATGTAGTAAGCAATAGCAGGTTACGCACTAGGCTACTCTAGCTAGGTTAGGACGGTAGTGGAGTTGATTGGGCGACAAAGTAAGTTTTGTGCAAGGAATAGAGGTAATACTAACGAGAAAGTAACATTTGAACGCATGCGATATTGCATTTGAAAACAACTAATACTTTGCAAATAGTAGGTGTTTGCAATGTGACCAAAGGGGCTGCTTGCCTGGTTGCCGAGCAACTAAACCCTGCTCGTGACTGCGGTTATCGTCCGGTGGATCCTCCGACTCTAACGGGATAAAACACACCGAAAAAGAAAAGGCACAATCATAAACATCCAAAATGCCAAACATTAATACAAGATACAATGTATGCCATGGTGTAGAGAATGCACAAAGAAAACTAATGCAAGTGGAATCAATTTAATCGGAGTTCGGACGCATAAAATATCGCGATCCAAAATCCTCCGGTTAATCGGGGAACCTTAATTTGAGTTTTTAGCAATTTATATTTTTCCTAGTATACAAGCATGGATGGAAATGATGTTTTTGAATAGATCTTCTTTTTCTGAACATTTTGACATATTATTCGTATTTTTCTGATTAAAAATGGATTTTCTATGAATTTTATAAGATTAATCCATTTTAAATGCTTTTGTTGTATTTTTCTCAGTAAAAATAATATTTAAAGAAATTCAAAATTATCAGAGGCTGACATGTGGGCCCATTGGTCAATTTTGACCAAGTTTGACTGGGTCCTTGACAGGTGGGGCCCACTGTCATTGATTTCCCTTTTTATTAATCTTTATTTTAATTTCTTACAACTGGGACCCACGTGTCATAGGTTTCCATTTTCTTTAATCTTTTCTTTCTTTTCTTTAAATCCTGACGTGTGGGGTCCACTGCCATATAAATCATTTTCTTTTATCCCTTTTTTTTATTCTCTGACATGTGGGACCCGGCTGTCACACACACATGCATAAAGGAGTTCATTTATCACACTGTTAGTAGTTATTTAGTGTCATTAACATATCAGTTAACATTAATTAATTGATGATTAGCAATAAACGAAGTAATTAATTGGTCTGAACATTGATTGCAGGTATTAAGTACCTCATTAATTATGGTTAACAATAAGTATGCTATTGATTATGTTTTGGCCGGTTAAATAGCAGACTTTAATGCCCTAACCGAACGGTTAGTTAGGTCATTAGGGCCTAACCGATTCGGTCGGGGTGCTGATGGGTTCGGGTGTGCTCGGTGTGGTGCTACCGGCGGTGAGGCGCCGGTGGCAAACGGCAAGGGCGGCGGCCAGGCTTACCCCACGGCGGCGAGAAACGGCAAGGGAACGGCGGTGGCTCCGGCGAGACTCCGGGGCGGAGGCTGGTGGCTCGGGCTCTCGGAAGCTTCGGTGGCGGCTCGGGAGGGGCTGGTGGGGAGCGGCCGGGGAAGCGGCGGCGAGATGGGGAGCTTGGGCGTCAAGGAGCTTGGCACGGTGGCGGCGAGGAGGGGCGGGACGAGCGGCGGCGCGGGGAGGAGGTGCGGTGGCGGTGCTCCGGGCGGACGGAGGTGGCGGGGGACCGAGACGACGATGGGGAAGGCTCCAAGGCGGCGGGGAGCTTGGGGTGGGGCGGAGGAGCTCCGGCTCGAGAGCGGCCAGCGACGGGAGAGAAGAAGAGGGAGGAGACCGGCGGCGGGAGCTTCGGGGCTCGGCACGGAGAAGATGGCGAGCGGCGAGGGGCGAGCGCCGGGACTTGGGCGTGGCTCGGTTGGAGGCAAGCCGGGCGGAGACGAGCTCGGGCGAGGCACAACCGTGAGGAGGGGCCGGGTGAAGGGGCGGCACGGTGAATGGCGGTGGGCGGAGCCGGAGGTGGGGGTGCTTGGCGAGGTGGCCGGCGGGAGGAGATGAGAGAGAGGGGAGGGGCGGCGGGATGAATGGATAAGGCAGGGGGATGGCCGGCGGAAGGGGATAGGGATGGGGGGCGTCGGTGGCTTAAGGGGGAAGGAAACCAAGGGGAGGTGATGGCGGGCTGGGCCGGAAGGGGAGGGAGATGGGCCGGGGCAAGGCCCATCCGGCTGGAGAGGAGATAGAAATAGGGTTTTTGTTTTTAATTTTATATTTTCGTTTTCTGGTTTAGTTTCTTTAAACTAATTCTATGCTTTTAATTAAATTCGAACAGATCTTCAGCCCTCAAATTTAACCTGCAGCCTCACAAACTTAGGGAGAATAATTTCAAAATGCTATGTTCATGAGGATTTGATCAAAGTTTTAAAATTTACTTCACACTCTCATGTGGTTCCTAGAGGTTTCCGCAAGTAATTCAAAATTTTCAAAATCCCTCTCAATTTTAAGATGATGCTACTACGACATAATGCACATTACAACTCTATCAAACTAGGGATGTACACTAATGCCATCGACTATATATAAAAAAATCCTTCACATTTTTCCTCACCCGCCCCCTCCCCTCACCCGTTGCCTACGTCTCCCTCCGCATGCCTCCCGCCGCCTCCCTCGCTTCCCCCGCCTCCCCTGACCTCCCGGCTGCCTCCTCCGCCTCCCACCCGCCTCCGTTCGCCTTCCCGGCCTCCCCCGCCTCTGGCCACCTCCCCCCAACCTCCCGGCCGCCTCCCCGCCTCTCGGGCAGATCCCGCCGCATTGCCCCGCCTCTCGCCGCGTCCCCGCCATCCCATAGTCCCCTCCTCCGGTCCTCCCCGCCGGCGCCGAAGCGCCCCTTCCCGCCGGCACCGAGGATACCGGATCTGCCCCGGCCCGAGGTCGCGCCCCCTCCCCGCCGCCGGACGCTGGCTCCCCCCTACCCTCGGCCGAGATCCGGCTCGTCCGCCGCTGGATCCAACACGCCTCTTGCCGGATTCTGCCCTCGTCCCTTCCTCTCGCCCGACCGAAAGGCCCTAGTCCCCGCCGCCGTCGGACACCTCACTCCCCCTCCCTCCGCCGGCAGCTACTACCGCCGCCTCCTGCCGCTCCAGATGCCGCCGGACGCCTCCTCCTCCGCTGCCGCCGCTAGGGCCTTCGCCCCACCGGCCCTCGGGGGGAAGAAGGCCACGCCAGAGGATACGCTCCACTCCAAGGAGCGCCGCATCGACGAGCTTGTCCTCCCGCGGAACGAGGTGATGCGGCGCCTCCGCGTGCTTCACGAGCCGATCACGCTGTTCGGGGAAGACGATGCCACCCGCCTCGACCACCTCAAGCTCGTGCTCAAGTCCGGGGCGATCGACGACATAGACGACCTCGAGATGACCGAGGCGCAGACCAACGACTTCCTCCGTGACATGATCGAGTTCCGCATGTGGCAGAAGGCTAGCCGGGACACCTATGTCAAGGGCAAGGGCAAGTGTTGGTGGCGGTGATGGCGCCGAGGGTGGCGCCACAAGAGACGGCACAGATGATGGGGATGGGATGCCCGGAGGAGTGGGGATGATGCTGATGCGGACAAGGACTCAAAGCTGATGAAGACCAAGTTTGAGGAGCTTTGTGACGAAGACAAGATCTTGATGTTCTTCAAGAAGCCGCTCAACGAGTGGAACCAAGAGCTTCATGGGATTTCAATATCTTGATTAACGAAATAGCACAAGATATATGTCGAGCTAATTTGCTTAGAGTATAGTACAAATAAAATTCATGTTCATATTCATGTGAGAGTGCTAAAGTGTTGCTAATTATTTGCTTAGCATCAGTAGTTCTGTTAGGTGTTTTCAGCTTGGAAAATGACAGTAGGGAAGAAATTGATGCAGTGATGATGTGTAGTGAAGATGAGTATGCACTGATGCTTGTTTTTGTAAAAAATTGATGCACTGATGATGTTTAGTGAGGAGTTAGGAGAGGCTAAGGATACGACATGTAATCTGTGAATGCATGTTCTCGAGCTCCAATTAACAGTGAGGAATTCCTGTTTAATTCTTATGTAATTAGCATCTAAAGAAATTCTTTCAAACAACTGCGATTAATTGGCAAGACATGAATTTGACAAGAATGTTCTCATTTATGTGTTAAACTGTGTAAAAAACATATGTAAATAGTGTTAATATCATTCAAATAGCAAACAAACAAGACAAATGGTATTACAGACTTTTCATAGTCCACCTCTGCCTATAAGCTCAAATCTCAGAAGCCGTCTAGAAGAGGATGATGGAGCTTATCAGGTTTCCCCACACCGCAGCATCCTCACACCATTAAGCTTAAACCGGCTTATGCACAAGCCGAAGCTGTCTAGAAGGGCCAGAGACTGGGGTAATAGGTACCTTTGTGGTAAGTAAGGCTGGACACGAGCCGAGCTGAGTCGGCTCGTGGCTCGGCTTGCGCTAGCTCGCGAAAACACGAGCAGAGCCGGGATCGGCTCAGGCTTGTGGCTAGCTCGAGCCGGCTCATAGCCTCAAACGCGCCACCGCCTGAGGCCCGTTCGCCCTCGCTCCGTCACTCCTCTACACGGTTAGGGTTTGGGAGCCGCCGCCGCCTCTCCCCGGCCACGCCGTTCTTGCCCAAGTCACGCTGCCGCCGTTTCTCCTCGGGCCGTGCCGCCGCATCTATTTCCCCGGCCGTGCCGCCCCGCTCCTCTACTGGCCGCACCGCCACAGCTACTTGTCCGGCCGCGCCGCTCCTCAACCGACCGCGCCGCCGCTGCTACTTCTCCGGCCGCGCCGCACCTCACCGAAGTGTGCTTGTTTCTCTTCACCAACATATGATCGTTTATCCAGAATCAAATTAACCTGCTCTGCAACCAAATCAGGTGAAGCTTGACCCCTCAATCGACATAAGCAGCGTGTAGCATTTTCTTTTGTCTCCAGGAGATTTCGTTTCCTTGTGTCGCACATGCAAATGACATATAAACATACACCAACGAAAAGTGAAATATCTATGCATCCTCTGAATTCCGAGATCATCACACATATTGCAAAAGCATGTGCAAATGAAGCCATAACTAAGAGAAACGGAGATTTACTGGGCATTTGGGAGTTCCATACCATCATCTAGTGTGACATTCGGGATATGAGAAATCTTGTGGGCATCCTCCCCTTTGCACCTCTCAACCAGACTCGGACAGCCCCAAATGTGGAGTTCCTTCAAGGCAGTAAGGTTCCGTATGCTTTCAGGCAAAGATGTCAGGTTGGGGCAACAGAAGATGTTAATTTTTTGAAGGTAAATGAGCTGCCCTATCCATTCCGACAGTTTCTCTAGGCCGTCGCACTCCTCCAACCATAGTACTCTGAGAGCGGTGAAGCATCAAATGGCGTCTGGCAAGGCCCTCAAGCTGCTGTAAAATCTAACTTTAAATGACTCAAGGGTGGGGAGGTGCTGAAGTCTATCCCACTTGTCTGGAGAAAAATTGCAGTTGCATATGACCATTTCAAAAGGAAGAGTAGATGACGAAAGCTTCCCAAATCCCCCTTCCGGCAATACCACATCGCTGTCAAAACATACTTCTTGGTGGATATGGTAGGAACTTTAACTTTGGGCAGTACCTTATCTCCAATCTGTGTAAATTAGGGATTAAAGACTCTTCATTTTCTTCACCTGATTGTGTTGTCCACCATTCCACCAAATTCTCCATTGAATCCAATAATATAAATCTTAATTTGTACAAGTTCCACCCTCTCCATAGAATTCCTTGCTGATTTTCCTGATGTTGGGAATGTTCATCATACATAGGCTTCTTAAATTTGGCAGCTGCCCCAATGGAGGAAGCCTATCACATGTTCCTAAATTACAAAGCTCAAGGTAGTTGAGAGAAGGGAGGGAGGAGATGTCAGACATCCAGTTAGGAAATCCTTGCTCATATACCCACCTATTACAAACAGTTCGAGAGTCCGAGGAGGTACAAGCTGCTCCAGCACAGATTTATCCTCCTCTCCTTGGAGTTCCCAACCAAGACCAAGCGTTCGAAGATCTGATTTATCACGCAGCTTGGCTCTCGCTGCATCTTCTGGATCCTTCACATTCTCAAGGTTTCCAACTCCCAGATCATGACAAGTCAATTCTGCAAGCTTCGCTATACTGCTACACTCACTATTTTCTATCTGATGTATGTCATGTCTTGTATGGCCTAGCAAATTTAGATGCTTTTTAACCTCTTCAGCCTTGCCAAACAAATGAGGTCGTGCTGATGTGACATCAAGTTGAGTGAGACTAGTCATGCTAAAGATGCTATCTGGCAAGTCAATGAGATATAAAGCAGAAGAGATGTCCAAGAATTGAAGCTTAAGGTCACCTAACGAGGAGGGGAGCTTCGCAAGCCTCATACAATATGACAAATTGAGATGCCTCAGCTTAAATAACTTGCGGAATGACTCAGGCAGTAGTTGCAGTTTACAACAACTTGTTAGGTTCAAAGATCCAAGCTCAGAAAGGTTACCGAAACATTCAGGGAGTTCTCTGAGGTTGTGGCAATCTGAAGTGTGTGGAAATAATTTGGGAGTGATGTAATTTGCAAGGCTGTGGCATCAAGGTACCTAAGTAGCGTCGATTGATGAATGGAAGTTGGCAGCACTATGTTGCTTGGAGTAGATTGCACTTCAACTGACAACCCACTAGTGCCCAAGTTGCTTGGAGTAGATTGCCCTCTAACTGAATGCCCATTTAAGTCCAAGACACGCATGTACTTGGATCGAGAAAATGCATTCTGGGGAAGTTGCAGTTTCCCGGAATACCTAAAATGGAGGGATCTAACCTTGGCTGGCAGATCTCTGAAAACGTTGGATTGATTCTGGTAGTTGATCAGTTGTGCATGTCGGCAATAACGAGCTCTGTTCCAAGACCTTGGTTCAGTAGCATTAGCATCCAGAACAAGGAATTCTTTGCCAGTAATTTCTGATGCAAGATCATGCACCAAATCATGCATGGTAAACTCCCGAGGAGCTTTGGCATGCACTGGACCTGGACTAACCTGCAGAGGTAACTACTATCAAAAATAGTGTTTTCAGATAAAATGTATAACCATTGGACATAATAGGCACAATTACCAAGTGAATGATCGTTATATGGCCAATGAATTGGGTTTAATATGTCACTATTTTCCATACCTATATATTAGTATTTACAGTACTATATTTAGTCAGATGGCAATAGTGATATCATTAGCATATAAGTTATTTTTAACAACATTATCGGAACATATCAAGCATGTTTATTACTCCTTCCATTTGATGATATAAGGCCCTTGCACTTTTCACATAGAATGAGAGATGGTAGAGTCGTGTAAAGATCTAATCCAAATCAATATAATACATAATTAATTGCTCGGTACCATCCATCTACCTGTTACTATACGGTTATAAGTGGAAAATACTAGCTAGATGCTCATCGAATTCGGCAGATTCAAAACTCGAATAAAATAAAAGTATTGCAATTTATAAACTGAAAATTAAAGCGAATTCAAGAATTGTATAAATTGACTTCATTTTACAACGGCAGAGAGAGAGAGAGAGAGAGAGCAGGAGAGAGGGGAGAGAGGGAGAGGGGGGGGGGAGAGAGAGAAGGTTCAGTACTCACCGAGGGTGACCTTGAAACCTGAAGAAAGGACATCCTGAGAAGGTAGTTGATACACCTTTCACCATCATTCCTTGCATGAATGTATTCAAGAGCGACCCATTGCTGGATTAGGCGATTACCCTTAGGGAAGGCCGCGAAATATGAGAAGCACAGTTTGAATTCCATCTTCATGTAGTTATAGCTCAGCTTGAGGAACTCTAACACGTTCTTTTGATGCACTTCTGTCAAACCATCTCTAATTTCTTCCCATGCCTGGACGGTCCTTAACTGGGACATTACTTGCCCAAAAGCAATTGCCACTAGCAGTAGACCCCCACACTTTTCTACAATTTGCCTTCCGATTTTTCCCAATCTACTTTGGTCATCATCAGGGCCCAAATGCCATTTGTTCATTATTTCCCAAAAGAAATGAGGTGACAACTCACCCAAGTTGATTTGGTCAGATTCGGGCACGGGACGAAAATTCCTGTCCGTTGCAAGAGGCCCAGTGTGCAGTGTTTCTACTATACTTCCGTTTCGCATAGTTACTACAATCCTGCTACCCTTGTGGCCATATTGTAACATCTTCTTCAACTCTTCAAGTTCATTTCCATTGTCTTCCCAGAGATCATCCAAAACAATCAAGTATCTTCTACTAGCAAGTTCATTTCTAAGATGTTCTTGTAGAAACTGCAAAGTACAATTGTCAAGGTTGATACTGCTATTTACCCTTTTGATGATGGCACTCCCATTTTTCTGCAAATTAAACTTTTTGGACACATGAACCCAGACTTTGACGTTGAAGACGTCGACTCCATTATCCACCAAAACTGATTCGACCAGTGTTGACTTCCCCAGACCACCAAGCCCAACAATTGGAATGATAGCGATACCTTCATTAGTTTCACTCTTCAATAGCAGGCTGATTATTTTCTCCTTCTCGGTGTCCCTCCCCACCATTCTAGTTTTCATGCCTTCACCACTGATGGGAGCAAAAGTTTCATTGTTTCTGCTCCCTTCTGCCCCTGCTATATCAGGTACAAGTTTGAGCGTCCGACGGCCATCCTGTTCTATTTTCTCCCTTACGTTCTTTATCTTGTGGGCCATGGTCATCCGCTGGAGGAGTTGATTGTTCCGGAAAAAGAATAACTTGAGCTGTAAATTTTTTGAAGCAAACGTCATTCCCCTTTTTTTTCATATCAAGTTTCATATTCACATTTCCCATAGAAAATGTTTCATGCATTCATCTCTACGAAGTCAAGAAGGAAAATAAGATGAAAGTTAACTCCCTCCGTTCTGGAATACATGTCATCTAGTTTTTAAATTTTTTTCATGAATGCATGTCATTCTACGATTTCGATTTTGAGATAACTTTGTACCATATTTTCCATTGTATACTCCTCCCTTTGTCTAATTCCAATGTCATTTACTACTATGGACTAGACTAACACACACCTCCAATAGTAATAAGTGAATAAATATGGGTAGCATGATCTTTTCTCTATGTGTCTCGATTGAAGTACAAAATGTCAAAATGTCATGCATTCGGGAGCGAAGGGAGTAAATATAAATATATGTTACTGTTGAGAAATACTAGAAAACGTTATACCAGTCGAAGACGACTGTGTCTATTAGTTTTTCATATATATCGAGACTTGCTGGCGGGCCTCAACTATTCATAATAAGAACTCAAGCAATACAGATTGAGAGTGATTTAAGGCCTCGTAAGGAGGCTCGATCCTGACTGTGGTCCCAGCCTCTCAAACAAGGACTAAATAAACAAATAGAGAAATGTGTTGCGAACTTGATACTGTAATTACTCTAGTCCATATTAACAAAGGTAATTGAAATAGCTAAAAGGGAGAGATATGAAAATGAACTGGTACAAGGTCATCTCGAGAATGTATTTAAGAATGAAATCTAAAAGCTAAAATGAGGTGTATTCGAGAACAGATAAGAACGTCCGAGTACCCTTAATTGGGTTTTCTTGATGAGCTCATTAGCGTCCAACTCGTCCAACTCGTCCAACGCGTCCTCCACGTCGTAGGCGATGGACTTAAATTTAGTGAGCCACCGCCCAACGGCTTCTCCATCTCTTTCTCCCGGCGCAACCTATCGTCGGCATCATGCATCACGGCTTCCGGATCTTTCATTTTCTCCTCCATGCCTTCCACATCGTCTCGGAACCCCCCATAGCAGACCGATCTCGTCCTTGATAAGTTCACCAAGCTTGCTAGCGATTCGATTCCCCACGGCACTCGCAATCATTGCTCCAACCTCACCCATGGCTTCGCAGCAAGCCCTTGTTGCTCTCCCCAACAAGAATATTGTTGTGCTTGTGGAAGCGCAGTGAGGCGAGGTAGAGGGTCCTAAAGGCCAACTGTTTGTGCTGCGTCCAGAATGCCTAGGCAGGGGAGCCCCGTGTCGACGAGCAGGCAGGAGGGGAAGCGGCGCCGCCGACAGGGTGGGGGAGTGGAGTGGGCAGGGATCTGGGCTGGGCCGGGCCTTTTGGGCTGAAAATCAAAGCCCGAGCCTGGCTATCGATTGGAAGAGAAAAGGGAGTTACCATCTGGGGAAGCGCGCAGAATGTTCTTGCAACCTCATACTTTGGTCTGCCCTAACAGAATGACGCACTCCCTGCATTATCAGCTCTTGATGAGACTGTGTCAAAGAGGTGGGGTTTCTATCCTTCTTTTTCTCGAGCAAACGCCGAGGCGCTTGCCATTTATATATATTAGAAGAAGGTATGAAGGATCATGATAACCGAATATAGAAACGAAAATGAAAAACGAAAAGAAAAGAAAAGAAAAGCGAAACCAAAACACAGACACAGACCCAAACAAAAAATCTATACAACAGGCGGCAGATCAAGAGACGTCAGGAGGGCGGGCGTGCTGTGGGTTTCTATCCTGAAGAGGCATGCATTGTAGTAGTACTGATCAGTGCTAAATGTTTATATATGCAGAACAGGTAGCAGTTCAATCCTGCAGCCAACCTGCCGCTGCAAGCATGCTCAATTCGCTCTTTCCATGTTGGAAATCCGTGCATCCAGCTCGGTCTGTTGTTCGGCCTCTGCTATCCTGCCAAGGAGAACGTCCTCTGAGAGGAATTATCCATGTTTGTTTTGGAAATTGAAGAGCTAAGATAATATTCAGGACACAATTCGAAAATTAGCCAGATCAATGCAAATAATATCAGCCAATCAGTGGTTCACCACTTGAAGAAGACACATGACTTGATTACCTAATATCCCGCAAACAGGGGTTTAAAAAGAAGAGAAAGATAGAGAAGTATCACTTGCCTATAATCCAAACAGGAGTGCCCGTACATCTAGGCTTGTACAGCTCAGTCTCCTTGTTTAGGATTTGAAACTGAAACCTGTAGTAAGCATAAAGCATTAAGCATTTGGCTATGCAATGGAAGAATTGAAATATACTACATCAGATTGATACATTTGGCTGCAATAATATCAACAGCTTTAATTCACTACCAGAAACCTGATGATGCACTGTGAATACATACTTTAAAAGTCTTGACAAATATTAAAAGTCGACATAAATCTACACGCCATTTTCACGTGTCCTGTTTAGAAGTCTTGATTTCACATATCGTTAACTTCTCGGTATCAAAAAAAGAAGAAAAACAATCATAATTTACGGCCAGACCCCAAACAATTGATCATCAACTAGTAATTCACGTGTAACAAAGTCCAGAATTAGTATAAATACATCGAGCTGAGGCTTAGATGACGAGGCCATATGGAGGGAGAGCGGCGAGAACCTTTCTCTAGTTGTCAGCTAAGGGCAATTACTGTGCCAAACATATAGAGCATCACAATATTTCACCCTGTCTATCAACCCGCTGCCATCTAGCTGACACTCGGAAGACAAGAGTGAAACAATCAAAACATACTCCTACGAGTCCGTCTGCCATTCATTTGTTGCAACCGCTGGATTCCAGATTGAGCCAACCTTCGCCTTCGCTTGCCGCCAGGAGTCAATCACTGTGGCCGCGTCTTAACTGAGCAGACCAGCACTTGTGCTGTTCACCTGAAATAGGAAGAAAGCTCAGAAAGGTACACCGGAGTTGCACCAATACGCTATTGGAAGAGAAAAGGGGGTTACCATCTGGGGAAGCGCGGAGAATGTTCTTGCAACCTCATACTTTTGTCTGCCATTAACAGTCTCACTGAACGACGCAATCCCTGCATTATCAGCTCTTGATGAGAGTGTGTCAAAGAGGTGGGTTTCTATCCTTAAAAAAAGGCATGAATTGTAGTAGTACTGGTGAGCGGTAAGTAAAAGTTTATATATGCAGGACAGGTAGCAGTTCAATCCTGCAACCAACCTGCCGTTCCAAGCATGCTCAATTCGCTCTTTCCATGTTGGAAACTCGTGCAGCCAGCTCGCTCTATTGTTTTGCCTCTGCTATGCTGCCAAGGAGAGCGTCCTCCTTGGAAGAATTGAAATATACATCAGATTGATACATTTGGCTGCAGTAATATCAGCAGCTTTAATTCACTACCAGAAACCTGATGATGCACTGTGAATACATACTTTGAGGCTGGAAATGTATACACGTCAGCTTCAGTTGATTGCAGGGAAAAAAATTAGCAAGTTCAGAAGCGAGACATCACCTGAACTAGTCTGTTTGAAGGGCTCGACCCCATGAAAGCCTCAAATTCTGCCCTCCAATCATGGTACCTTGCAGCATTAGCAGTGCCTCCTCTGCAGAACTCCTTGAGCACTTGGCCCCCAATTCACCGCTTCGTTCGCACGTGCCGATGCCAGCACAAAATTAACTTGACCCCTTTGAGGAACTGAACATTGCTGCCCAAATCGGAAGAAAAATGCCTGGCGCTGCTGGTGCAGCTGTAGCTGTAGTTCAAGTAATCAGTTGCCATCAAACCTTTTATCTTACATTCCTACTTAATTTTAAAAAAAAACTTTCTGCAGACTTACATGTGAAAAATTAACAGACAATTGGATTTCAAAAAGATGTAAGCCTCCACCGCTGCTGTTGTTACCACTGGATCAGGCCTACGCTCCGATCAATCCTAAGGAAAGGAAAACCAAAAAATTACAAAAATAAACCACCAATCAACAGAGCGAGTTCCAAAATCACGCAGGATCCAATGGCAGGAAAATACAGTTGACCCAAGCATTGAATCGAGGGGAGAGAGAGCAGACTTACAGGTGAACTGGAGCTCGCGGGGGGTGGATCTCGACGACGCCCTTCCCCGTCGCCACCACGGGAGGATCAGAAGGCAGCGGCTAGCTACACCACCAGTATACCGCCGCCGCCGCCGCCGCGCGCTGGTTGCTGCAGAAGCCTCCGACTCCGGGGTCCTATCAATCTATCCCCACGGGCCACAACTTTGGCTACAAGGTCTCGCCCAATAGGAGAGCCCCAGCTTCATCTTTCCTAATGTCGCCGCCACACCAGAATGATAGCTACACCACCAGTATCCAAAGTCGGTTCAGCAACAATACAATCGATTAATCACAGCCCTTGTGCAGAAAAGAAGAACAAATTGAAAACGACTAGTTAAAAACAGTACAGCAAGAGTGCACTGATCCAAATTACAGAGCATGTGTGTAATAAATAATCTACTTAACGTAAAGCATAACTCCCATAAGGCGACAGAGCATGCAAATGATATATGAACATACACCAACGAAAAGTGAAATATCAACGCATCCTCTGAATTCCGAGATCATCACAAATATTGCAAAAGCATGTGCAAATGAAGCCATAAGTAACTAAGAGAAACGGAGATTTACTGGGCGTTTGGGAGTTCCATACCATCATCTAGTGTGGCATTCGGGATGTGAGAAATCTTTTGGGCATCCTCCCCTTTGTACCTCTCAACCAGACTTGGACAGCCCCCAATATAGAGTTCCTTCAAGTTAGTAAGGTTCCGTATGCTTTCAGGCAAAGACGTCAGGTTGATAAAGGGGCGCTTGTCGCCTCGTCGGGGCAGGTGCGCCCGGGAGGATGCGGCGAGGCGAGGCGGGCGGGAGGGGCGGGCCTGGGCGCGAGGCCGAGCTTGGGGCTGGAGGAGGAATCGGAGGAAGGCGCCGTCGACGAGGCGGTTGTCGCTGCCAGCCATGGCGCACGTTGGTGGTTCCCGCTTCCCGAGAGTGAGCGAGAGAGCGAGGAGGGCGTGAAGAGGTCGTTGCGGTGATGAGGATGATGGCAATGACCGCGCTCAGAGCCATGAGGGGGCTGGTCGCAGCCACGACCGCCGCCACGTGGAGGACGACAACATGTGATTAATCGGGCTGGAGCGGATCTGTCCCCGCTCGTTGGCGTTGCTCGTTTATTTGTTCTTGCATGGTCAAATACGATCTTCCTATTCTGGGAGGTTTAGCAATTGGCCGGTATCGCATGTGTGCTCTCTACTTAGTTTCGAAATGGCACTTTTTGTAATCTAGGAGGATTAAAACACAATCTTCTCTAGGGTGTTATATTGTTCCTTTGTTTTTTTTTCTTGGTTTGATCTATAGAGAACTATTCAGCCTGTTTAAACTATGCAATCCAACTTAGTCATAGTAGAGACATGAGCTCCCTCTACCTGAAACCAACATAATCTACCAATATTTATGTGTCCACGAGCTAATTTGGAAAAGCATATACAGTATCTCGTCAAAAGTTTTTGATAAACAACCTACTACATTGCTTCTCTTTTTGGAACTTACCGTACTTCAGCGCTTAGGTCGTTACTTTCTGTTCGCATATCTTTTAATGTGTATGTGTTGGACCATGTAAATAAGGAACCGTGGACTAGCGACTTTATTAATTACCTTGGTGTAGGGCCTGGCCTAGTTGCAACAATGTTGACCTATGTAATTTGCTAACATGCAGCAAATGATATTTGACTATTTTGACCGAGTGCTTTGCTAGCTTAGCTATGTTCCTTAACTTAGATTAGGTTTTCTATAGTTATGAATTGTAATAATTTTGTTTGATCGACCCACTTTTATCTTATATGTTATGGTATATAAGGTAGTTGTTGCGAAGAAAAGTTTGCTATAGTTGTATATTATGCTCATGTGGACTTACGTATCGACATTTTTTTTTATTTCAGACGTACCTTATTTGACTTATGTTGTACGCAGATTTCTTGCTTTTTAATATCGAAACATGAAAATAGGTTATGTGTTAGCAGCGACGTATGCTATAGCTTTTTTGGAACCTCGTCACCAAAGCTGCGACCTAAAATCTTGATAAATATTAAAAATCGACGTAAATCTACACGTCATTTTCACGTGTCCTGTTTAGAAATCTTTTTTTTGAAAGAAACACCCCAAGGGCATTTCAATTCCATTTCTGGTAAAAGTTAAGGAGAACAAGCACACAAGTCCATACAGAAACAGAAAATAACAACAAGGCCCCTAGGGCCGACTTCTCCGCCGCTTCGGAAATCGCCGATGAGGGTGAGGCCGGCCTTCTGCCGCCGCTCCAGCCAGAGGAAACGAAGCACCATCTTCCAGATCTCGGCTTCCTTCCCGCAAATAGGACACACGGTCCGTTGAGCAGCCGCAACAATCGTCCGCCTCGGGAGACAGAACTAGAAGCACGGGTGAAGAGCATCGGCCGGGGCTTCGCCCCAAAAGGGAAGGGAGGAAGAACCTCACCGCCAAGAAGGGCATGGCGCCACGCCGGACCAGAAGAAGAGCAACCTGCAGAAGACGGCACCCAAAACCCACCGGAGACAAACCAATAGCAGCAAAGAAGAAGCAAAAACGCCACCACCATCCGCAGAGCATCGGTGGACAAAAGCCTCCACGAGCTTCCCGCCGGAGCCGAAGCTAGCGCCGCCGGGACGGGGACGAAGCCGGGAGGACAAAAGCCCGACGAAGACCAGCGCCCGCGCCTCGCCGTCTTCGACTTGGGGACAAGACCTAGACTACAAAAGCCAGCTCCCCACCCGCCAGCGAGGTGCCGCCGTCCGCCGCAACTCCGAAGGAGCCTAAAAGGCCATCGGAGCCGGGGCAGACCGGCGGACACGCCGGCGGGGAGGCACCCCTCGAAATCGCCTCTGGGTCGCCCTCTTAGCACTGTAGCAAGGGGAAAAAAGGGGATGCTACGGATTGGATGCCTCTGTTTAGAAATCTTGACTTCACATATTGGTAACTCCTCGGTATCAAAAAAAAACAATCATAATTTACGGCTAGACCCCAAACAATCGATTATCAACTAGTAATTCACGTTTAACAAAATCAACAATTAGTATAAATACAGCGAGCTGAGCCTTAATTGACGAGGCCATGTAGAGGAAGAGCGGCGAGAACCTTTCTCTAGTTGTCACCAAAGGGCAATTATTGTACCAAACATACAGAACATCACAATAGTTCGCCCTGTCTATCAACCCGCTGCCATCTAGCTGACACTCGGAAGACAAGAGTGAAGACAATCAAAACATCATACTCCTACGAGTCCGTCTGCCATTCATTTGTTGCATCCGCTGGATTCCAGATTGAGCCCACCTTCGTCTTCGCTTCGCGTCAGGAGTCAATCACTGTGACCGCGTCTTAACTGAGCAGATCACCACCTGCGCTGTTCACCTGAAATAAGAAGAAAGCTCAGAAATGTACATTGAAGTTGCACCAATACGCTATTGGAAGAGAAAAGGGTTACCATCTGGGAAAGCGCAGAGGATGTTCTTGCAACCTCATACAGAGGATGTTCTTGCAACCTCATACTTTGGTCTGCCACTAACAGTCTCACTGAATGGCGCAATCCCTGCATTATCAGCTCTTGATCAGAGTGTGTCAATAGAGGTGGGTTTCTATCCTGAAAAGGCATGAATTGTAGTATTACTGATCAGTGCTAAGTAAAAAGTTTATATATGCAGAACAGGTAGCAGTTCAATCCTGCAACCAACCTGCCGTTCCAAGCATACTCCATGTTTTTCGGCCTCTGCTATGCTACCAAGGAGAGCGTCCTCTGAGAGGAATTATCCATGTTAATTTTGGAAATTGAAGAGCTGAGATAATATTCAGGACACAATTCGAAAATTGCCCAGAATAATGCAAATAGTTTATTTATTTAATAAAGCTCAGCCAATCAGCGGTTCACCACTTGAAGAAGACACGTGACTTGCTTACCTAATATATCCCGCAAACAGGGGTTAAAAAAGAAAGACAGATAGAGAGGTATCACTTGCCTGTAATCCAAACAGGAGTACCCATACACCTAGGCTTGTACAACTCAGTCTCCTCATTTAGGATTTGAAACTGGAAACTGTAGTGAGCATAAAGAATTAAGCAATTGGCTCTGCAATGGAAGAAAGAAAATATGCTGCAGCAATGGAAAAATTGAAATATTTCCTACTTTTAAAGCCGCGCGAGCCTCTGGCCTCCCAGGGCGTCTAAGGGTGGCAACGAGCCGAGCCGAGCTGGCTCGAGCTGGGCTCGCTCGAGCTCGGTAAAGTTCGAGCCGAGCCGAGCTAGGCTCGCTGACACAAACGAGCTAGAAACGAGGCTCGAGCCGAGCCTGGACGAGCTTCGAGCTGGCTCGAGCCGGCTCACGAGCCTCCAAAAATTTCAGCATGACTTTTTTAGAAAACAAAAATTCAAAAATATTTTACACATAATTCAGCAAAATAATAAGACAATTTCAAGCATAATTTCAGCAGCATATAAACTTTATATAAGTCCACAATCCATAAGTCAAGGATAATTTCAGCAGCATATAAACTTTATATTAGTCCACAATCCATAACCATAAACAGGCAAAAACATGAATAAAATCATTCAACATTCAAGTATCAAAACGGTTTAAACAAATCCCATCTCTAATTCTCCATTATCCAACTCTCAGTTCTAAAGTGAAGCAAAAAGGTAAAAATTTATCTATCTCCAATTTTCTATACTCCATTTCTCCAAAATGTAGGCCATCAATCCATCATCCACCAACAACTCTAGAAGCTTCAAGTAAAATAGACATGAATCAATTTTATGCATCATCAATTCATCTTATTTGTAGTAGTTGAAGTACTTACTAGTTGCTTAGTTGCTCTCCACCACACTTGTAGGAAATAGAATGGTCTCAACATCATCATCTTCCTCCTAAAGAAAGTTGCATTTGATTAAGTTAGCCATGCGAAAAACAAAATAGAAGTAATAAGAAAACATATTGTAACACAGATGAAAAACATACCACAATACTCAAATCTTTATGGTGGGCACCTCTAATCATGCTTGAAGCACACACCAAAGCCTCCACCATAGAAGGGTGAAGAGAACTCCGATAATCATCTAAAACTCTACCTCCTGTGCTAAAAGTTGATTCAGAAGACACTGAGGTAGCTGGGATAGTTAGGAAGAATCTTGCCATCTTTGAGACTACTGGGAATCTATGTGAATTCAACTTCCACCACTCAAGCAAATTGAAATTCTTATTTTCCAAGTCCTCATTCAATTCTTCTAGATAGATAAGCAACTCACTCTTTGATGACATGGAAGAAGTGGATGATAAGAAGGACTGAAACTCACTTGAGGAGGCCGGTATGGAATTACTTGCATCCATAGTTAAAGATGAGGATGCACTAGATCTTTGAGCAACTGCCTTCTTTTCCCGGTGTTCGTTCTCATACTTCTCAAAGAGCTTCTCTAACTCTTTGCGAACTTCATCTATCTCAATTTCAATTTTGGGAGATTCATAAATCTTCCCAAAGCACCACTCTACATATCTCATCTTGTACCTCGGGTCTAGAATAGTAGCAATCACCATGACATTGTATTTTTCATCCCAATACTTGTTAAACTTTTGCATCATTGCATTGCCCATGGACCTCAAATTTGCATCACTATGAGCCATTGCAGCTCTTAGTGCAATCTTGACGCTCACAATATGAGGATAAAAAATATTTGCAGTGGGATATGTTGAACCAGAAAATGCAGTGGTAACTTTAGCCAAAGATTGGAGTATTGGCTCAACTAGTTCAAACAAATACCATTCTTCACTTGTTGGCTCCCATTTATAATTGGCATCTGAAACTGCATAAGAAAGCAATGCCTCTTTATAGGCAATGCTAGCACTCAACATCTTGTATGTTGAACTCCATCTAGTGGTCACATCAAGTTTGAGCCCCTCCCCAATTTTCAAAGCAAGAGATCTACAAATCTCTACAAACTTATGCATACGAGAGGGAGATTTCTTTATATACTTCACTGTTTCTCTTATATTTGTTATCAAAGGATTTAAGACAGACGTGCCATCATTGACAACCAAATTGATGATATGAGCACAACACCGGACATGAAAATATTTTGGAAGAAAAGAACGGCCTTGTCTAGTAGAAAACTTTGCCATCAAACCCCGAATAGCAACATCATTATTGGAAGCATTGTCTAGTGTGATTGAGATTATTTTGTCCTCTATCTTCCATTCAGCGACGCACTCATACACAGCTTGAGCAATAACATGTCCAGTGTGTGGGGGATCTAACTCAACAAAACTAAGCACACGGCATTGCATGATCCAATTTGTATCAATATAGTGTGCAACTATACATATATAGCAAAGTGTTTGATTGGAAGTCCATAAATCAGTAGTCAGACTAATGTGATCCACACTTTTGAGGCTTTTCCTTAGGATTTCTTTTTCAGACTCATAAACCTTCAAACACTCATTTCTTATGGTTCTTCTTCCAATAAACTGATATGCAGGATTTAAATACTTCATCACTATGTTGAACCAAGTATGTTCTACCATTCTAAATGGGTACTCATGCACTATTATCATCTTAGCAATCAACTTCTTAGTTTGCTCAGCATTATACTCATTAGGAGACACCACAAAAGGAACAGATGTACCTGCAGATCCTACACTGGCTGGAGCAAAATTGAGGAGGGCTTGATCTTTCTGCTTAGCCAACTTGTTCTGATATGGAACACATGCCTTAATGTGCCTCCCAAGATGTGAGGTGGTTGAACCTTGGCTATAAGAATAAAACTTATAGCAGTACAAGCACTTTGCCTTCAAGATCATTACACCTTGCTCCTCTTTTGATGGCACCTTGACCTTCTCAAAATTCTTCCAAACACCGGACCTCTCATTGCTCTTTTCAGCACCAAGAATAGTAACCTTTGATCCAACATTCACCCCCTTACGGCGTTTCTTTCCTTTGTTCGGACCTGAAAATAAGATACCTTCTCTCCCTTCGCTTCCTGATGCATCGCCCCCTTCATCGGAACCATCAAGGGGGTTTGGGAACAACCCGTCTGACATCTCATCATCCTTGTCGAAGGAGTTCTCTAACTCCTCCTCATCCCCAACCTGTCAGTCCAATTCCATATCCATAAACAATTAAACATAATGGCATACAAAAAAATTTCAACATTATAAAAATACTTACCATTGGTGATGGTTCCGTTGGTAGTGGAGATGCTAGAGGTACATCAATCGGTATCGTCCCCGTCGGTGTAGAAGCTAAAGCGGATGTCGTGCCAACAAAAGGAGGAGGTCGCGCCCGTGGCCCTCTTGGCCGACGTTGGACAGCAGGATTTGCGCACGACACGTCGATAGCGCTATCGGTCCTCCCTTTCCCAGTCTTCCCCTTCCCTGTTTTTACCGCTAAAATTGACTCTAAAGATCGTTCTCGCTCTGTCCGCCGTTCCATGATGGAGCTAGCTGGCTGCTGCACAAGCACAACACGAACCACAACAAACTGAGCTAGTGTTTCTATGGATCCAACACAAAAGCCGAAGGTAATTCGGTATATACATAATACATAAGTCAAGCACAATTTCAGCAGCATATAGACTTTATATAAGTCCACAATCCATAACCATAAACAGGCAAAAAACATGAATAAAATCATAGGTATACACTGCTAATTCGTTATATACAAAGTGCAATGCAAATTGTATCATGCAATGCATACACGCTTAACAAAAAACAACATATCCTTAGACTCATCTTACAAGGCAAATCTTTGCACTTTTAACTAATAGAGCACTTGTATTCTAGTAAATCAGCCCCTAAATTTATCACTCCGGGCTCTTAATTATTTGTAGCTTCTACTTAATATATAAAGCATGCTTGAACAAGAAGAACTGATCATTTTCTAATATTAAACCAAAGAATTAATTTAATTTATTACTCGTTCATGTAATCAGCTTAGTCAATTTAACCGAAACATGCACTCCATCACAATGCATTAGCGTTAACATTCAAATGATCGATGTACTAACAAACAGTTCGCAAAAAGAAAGATTATTGATCAATAGAAAATGTACGCGCAAATCAGTCGAAAGAAACAAAGTAATGAAAATGAATTAGAAACAAAGGAATAGAAGCAATTAATTTGGTATTACGCCGGGGCGTGGAGCGCGACGAGGGGACGAGGCGACGAGAGGCGGGAGGCGGGAGCTCTGGGGAGGCGGACGCCGGCTGGGGAGGCGCGGGCTGGGGAGTCGGGCACCGGCCAGGGGAGGCGCGCCGCGCGCTGGGGAGGCGGATGCCGGCAGGGGAGGCGTGGGCTGGGGAGTGGGGAGTCGGGCACCGCCGCACTGGCCAGGGGAGGCGCGCCGCGCGCGCTGGGGAGGCGGACGCCGGCGGGGGAGGCGTGCCGCGCGTGCTGGCCGGAGGCAGGAGGCGACTGGCGGCGGCGCGACTGCGGAGGCGCAGGGCGTGGCGGCGGCGTGACTGCGGAGGCGCAGGGCGTGGCGGCGGCGGGACTGCGGGCTGCGGGGTGGTCTGCCGTGTCTTAGGAGTTAGGAGGGCACGAAAATGGGCCCTAGGGTGGCCGGGTGCGGGACTGCGGGGACACAGGGCCGAGCCAAACGAGCTTTGCGAGCGGCTCGCAGGCCAGCTCGGGCTCGACCCGTTTTTCCACCGAGCCAGAAGGGAGGCTCGGGCTCGGCCCGTTTGAGCACCGAGCCAAGCCGAGCCGGGCCGGGCCGGCGTGAGCTCGGGCCGAGCTTCGAGCCTCGGGCTTTCCTGCCAGCCTGAAGGGCGTCCACGTCGCCCCGATTCTTCTCGGCCGTCCGTTCCCCCGCGGATCGACGGCCGGTGCGCGCTCCCGCGGCGGCCCTCCGAAGCCTCACCGGGACCCTGAAAAACTCGGTTCGGGGCCCGCCGCGGCCCGTTTCGGGCCCCCGCGGCCCAGTTCCCCTCCCGTCCTTTTTTCTCTTCCCGACCCGGCTCCCTCCTCCTCCCCAGGTCGGACGCGCTCCGCGCCTAGGACTTTCCCCGCCGTCTCCGCTCTCTCGCCTACCGCGGCCAGGCCGGCCGCTCCTTCGTTCGCATCTCGTTCCGTCGCGTCGTCGCCCTCCTCTCTCGCTATCCTGACCGGCGGCTGGTGGCGGGCCAGCTCACCGACGGCCAGCTCGCCGAGTTCGACGAATATTCCATCTTCTCCGGCGATTTCTTTTATGATTTGGTAGTTTTGCTCACTCATTTCTGCTGTGCATGTTAGAGATCTGGTCATCCGTCTTCTTGATCTGTTTGCTCCATCGGTTTTGGTCAGGGATCGACCAGCGGCCAGGCCAGCCGCTCGTTCGCATCTCGTTCCGTCGCGTCGCCATCCTCCTCTCTCGCTATCCTGGCCGGCGGCTAGTGCCGGACCGGCTCACCGACGACCAGCTCGCCGAGTTCGAGGAATATTCCATCCTCTTCCGCGAATTTTTTTTATGGTCTGGTAGTTTTGATCGTTTATTTCTGGTATGCATATTACAGATCTGGTCGTTCGTCTTCTTGATCTGTTTGCTTCCTCGGTTTTGGTCAGGGATCGACCAGGAACTACCTGTGGATTCGTTCTCGCCTGTGCGGGATCGGGGACGTTGGGCAGCAGAGGGCTTCGATTGAGAGATCTAACAATTTGGCTCTTGGGATAAGCTCGAGATGCTTGGCGCAGTTGTTGGCCACCATGCGCTCCATTTTGACCTGACCATTTGGAGTGGCAACCGCTGAGCATATTGAAAGGTAGGTTACATGGCCGAAACAGCTGCGCTCAGGGCGCAAATACGTCCTTGTCTGGAGGGAAAATTATGGACTCGCGACTAGCCAGACGGTCAGGCCTCGTGTTTTCGCCCGCAGTTTCAGGCTCCGTACCAAGGATTCTTTTCGGTTCAGAATTTTGGTGTGTTTAGTATATTCCGTTGTGTTCTACAGGTAAATTTTTATGATCTGGTGGTTTTGATCATCTGCTATCACGTGTTGATTGTCGTGTTGCTATCCTTCTTAACAGGCACATGTTGCGTCTACTACATTAGATTTCGGTGAGAATTGCACAGCTCAGATTTTGGTCCTGTGTCTGGGTGGAATTTGTTGCTAAATTGTTTGTTCTTCTTCAGGTGTGCATTTACCTCCGCTGAATGTATTTCAGTTGCTTTCCATTGTTGTTATCAGAGATTAATTTGCTAACTGATATTGATTGTTGTGTTGCTATTCTTCTTAACAGGCACGTACTGCGTCTGCCACATTGAATTTCTCTGAGAATTGCACGGCCGAGATTTTGGTTCTGTGTCTCGATGGATTTCGTTACTGAATTGCCTGTCCTTCTTCAGGTGTGTTTCGGTTGCTTTCCATAATTGTTGGTGTCGGTGCAGGATAGTTAACTTCTCGTGTTAAAATTTCACAACGGTAAGCAGATGGTGAAGAAGGGAGCATCGACTGCTTTAGCTTCAGTGGCTGGTGCAGCGCAGATAAGTGTTCGCGTCGAAGTTACTAACTACGTTCGGTGTGCTGTGTAATTAGTTTTGTGGGATGTTGCGTCTCCGCGTCTGCTGGGCAAAAAAATCCTATACAACCCGGGTCGTACGTGCGACCCGGCCGCACGCCGTCACTGCCAGGCGGCCCCCCCTGCGCCTCGCGGCCCGTGTGTGAGAGGAGGGGTCGTATAGGATTTCCTTCCGTCTGCTGGGCCTCGTCGTGCAGCCGGGCCCCGGGTTCGCCTGTACCTTTTTTAGTTTGCCTTTTCGTACCGTCCGCCTACAACACGAACTTTAACTCGCTTAAGCATACAGGCAACTGAACTTCTGCAGACAATCGGTGTTTACCCGTACAGTAGTAACGATGGAGAAGATCCGAGTTATTACGAGCTGGAGGCTGCCATGGAGAATGAACAGGCTACCACCAGTACCTCACATAACAATACTAAGTAGCACAGATCGCCCTTTACCCAGGTGTGCACCTTGCGTCTATATGTCATCTTTCAGCTGTCCCGCTACTACATCCCGACCGCCGTTGTTCCTATCATGTACCATATCCGATCAGTAGTCTAGCTATGTTTCTTCCGTTAATCATCGCTACATGCTGTTTATTTTTATTCACCGTATTTTCTTTCGTACTAATTAACTGTTCGTAGTTCTTTCTAATATATACGTATATCTTTCTATGAATTCTGCGTGTATTGTTCTTGACTCATCACTGTCTCGTACGAACAAGAATTTCAATACTCTTATCGCACAGAAAGGCACTATTTCACCAGCCCTTGTCCTTCGTCTTAACTTTTCGAACACACGCATTTTCTACAGTGCATCTCGTACAGGCTAGGACTTTTTGGACGTGTCAACAGACACCCTGTCATCTTCCCGTCCACCACGTAAAAGGAACATCCTGTGTACACAGTATAATTCTTGTATGTGTTTGACCTTATAACAATGCTTCGCCCTTCAAGAATAAGAGCTACATTGGTGCGAGACAGATAACACTTCGTTCTTATCATCTGCTCTGCCTCCCCTTTGTTTCATTCTCACTGACATCCTACGTCCGGGCTGTCTCGCACGAAAATCAGCACGCAATTACCGTCACTGAGTGAGGTATGTATAATTCACGCGAGGTTGCGCTGCTCATCAAGCTGGTGGACATCGTTGTTCAGCGCTGGATTAATCCCACCCCGATTAGGTTCTTTGCTTTCTAATTCTTGTCATAGACTTCTGCTGCAGCTGTATTGGTACGCAACACAGAAAAGTTTGCTCTTATCGCCTTCTCCAGTTCTTTCTTGCCTCATTCTAATCGATATACTACATACAGCCTACACCTCATAGAAATCAACACACAATCGCCGTCGCCGGCTAAGGTATGTATACCTCACGTTAGATCAGAATACCGATTAAGTCGCTGTACGTTGAACGATTAATCCCGCTCTAATTACATCGTCTGCTTCCTAATTTCTTGTGATAGACTTCTCATACAGAAAGAAAGCGCGCATCACTCTCTTCGTCCTAGGCTACTGATGGCAAGTAACCTCCCCTCAGAACATATCTTATCGCCAGAGATAACATACGAAGATGAACTGCTACCCCAACTCCCTCAGGTACATCCATTTCCTTTCCGCTATCACAGTATTATTATACCGTTGTATGCTCACAATATGCCACTATTTTTTTGTTTTGAAGCTGTCGCCCAGACGTGTTAAAATAAGCAAGCAATACCTCCTTCAGCTAGCACTAGAACAATTAGGCCTTCGTATACACACGACTAATATATGTACGATGGGTGATAGCGAAATTGTTGCTTCTGTTACCATTGATGTACCGCCACATGCAAATGAACCCGTGCTTCGAACAAGACTATTCTATCGGGACTACGCCGCGACGACCACCGAGGCGATTGAATCGGCGAGCCAAGTTGCATTAACGTACCTGCAGAACACAGGTATCGTTTATGTCGATGATGCAAATTTACTTGCTCTTAGAACTTGCAAACACCAATTGCTACAAGCGATGTCCTGGACATCGGCTTTTGAGATGCGTATAGCTGAATTAGAAAAAGCACTGCAAACATCCTCAACGGGCTATAAAGCACGTACATCCATCCGCACTGACACCCCAACAAATCAGACAACTCTACACAAGATGGTAACACTATTCCTCTACTACCTATTATTTTCCCGTTGTTATTCTTTAACCTCTTTAACGCCAATAAAATACTCACTTGTTATTATTTAATCAGAACCAGACGCCTCAACCAAACAACAGCAATTCTCCTCCCATAAGCATCAAGCACACAAAAAAAGTCACAAATGAGTACGTGTCTACATAATCCGTCTTATACAAACTCAATACTATCTCGTCCTTTATTTTATTAGTGCACATTCTAACATTTTCATCCATCTTCCAATGTTACAGTGTTTCGCGAGTGCAAAGAGCCTTATTCACCGCCGAGTATGCCGTCGCATATCCAAAAGATGACGCCTAAACGAGTCTACCCGCACCAACCAACCACGTATTATAGTAACAGTATATATGCTTAGAAGAAACTACCTTCACGTTATTCTATGTGTTAAATGTGCAACGTATGTACTATCCAGTGAATATTATCCTATCTTACGTACTACAGTTTCCAATCCAGATAACTTGAACTATGAGGACAATATGTCAGTTACCCACTAAAAAAACAAATGTACGGTGCTGTTCTCCTACGTAAAATAAATCAGCTCTGTCTGCTGGGGCGCGCCAATGGCGCGCGTTCTTCACTAGTACTACATCAGATTGATACATTTGGCTGCAATCATATCAACAGCTCTAATTCACTAGCAGAAACCTGATGATGCATTGGAGGCTGGAAACGTATACACGTCAGCTTCAGTTGATCGGAGGGAAAAAATAGCAAGTTCAGAAGCGAGACATCACCTGAACTAGCCTGTTTGAAGGGCTCCGACCCCACGAAAGCCTCAAACTCTGCCCTCCGATCATGGTACCTTGCAGCATTAGCAGTGCCTCCTCTGCAGAGGACCTGAATGCACAGGAACAGAAATGCTTGGAATTTAGATGAATATACAGATTGATACCCGCAGATTAGGAGAATCTAAGGTACAAAAATAACCAACCTGCATCTTCATGGCTGAAAACTTCTTTGAACACATCTTCAGATTTAAGCGACCATGGGATCAAGGCCACGCGGTCGGTTCACCTTTCCGGCCACACCATCTGTTGAATCTGACACAAAAGGTTAAGATGAGAATTAATATAGATAGTTTTGACTTGACACAAATAGTAATATAATCTTCCTAAATATATAGTAAATTTTTTAATACATAGCAATGTACGGGCATTGTGCTAGTATTACGGACAAAGAAAAAAATATGCTAGGTATTTCAGCGTAACCTACAGAGTTCTAGATTGCCTGGACAGAAATACACCACCATCAGGCTTTTCTCACACCAGGAAAACCCTTGACAAACCGCAACCAAATACGAAAACAAAACAAATACACATTTCTCCTTCTAACCTGCCGCAGTTTCTTAGGCTTTAGCTCTCCGCGTTGCAGCCACCTTCTCGCTCTTCTGCTTGTTGGGAAGTCGACCACCGCTCTGCATAAGAACAACAAGAATTGTTTCCTCTTGTTAACCTTCCGGATCGATCAATAGTCCCTAAATTTCGCGGCAAACTCGGCTCAGCAACAATACAATCGATAAATCACAACCCTTGTGCAGTATAAAAGAACAAATTGAAAACGACTAGTTAAAAACAATACAGCAAGAGTGCACTGATCCAAATTACAGAGCATGTGTGTAATAAATAATCTACTTAACATACACCAATGAAAAGTGAAATATCTACGCATCCTCTGAATTCCGAGATCATCACAAATATTGCAAAAGCATGTGCGAATGAAGCCATCAGTAACTAAGAGAAACGGAGATTTACTGGGCGTTTGGGAGTTCCATACCTCCATCTAGTGTGACTACCGGGATGTGAGAAATCTTGTGGGCATCCTCCCCTTTGCACCTCTCAACCAGACTTGGACAGTCCCAAACGTGGAGTTCCTTCAAGGCGGTAAGGTTCCGTATGCTTTCAGGCAAAGATGTCAGGTTGGGGCAAAGGATGATGGCAAAAATTTGTAGGGAAATGAGCTGCCCTATCCATTCCGACAGTATCTCTAGGCCTTCGCACTTCAGCAACAATAGTGCTCTGAGAGCGGTGAAGCATCGAATGGCCTCTGGCAAGGCCCTCAAGCTGCTGCAAGACTCAACTTTAAATATCTCAATGGTGGAGAGGTGCTGAAGTCTATCCCACTTGTCTGGAGAAAAATTGCAGTTGCGTATTGCCATTTCAAAAGGAAGAGTAGATGACGAAAGCTTCCCAAATCCCCCTTCTGGCAATACCTCATCGCTGTTCTCCAAGTCCCAACACATACTTCTCGGGGGATATGGTAGGAACTTCAACTTTGGGCAGTCCTTTATATACAATTGGTGTACATTAGGGATTAAAAACTCTTCATTTTCTTCACCTGACTGTGTTGTCCACCATTCCACCAAATTCTCCATCAACTCCAATTGTATGAATCTTAATTTTGTACAAGTTCCACCCTCTCCATAGAATTCCTTGCTGATTCTCCTGATGTTGGGAATGTTCTCCATACATAGGCTTCTTAAATTTGGCAGACGCCCAAGTGGAGGAAGCGTGTCACATGTTCCTAAATTAGAAAGCATGAGGTAGTTGAGAGAAGGGAGGTAGGAGGAGATGTCAGACATCCAGTTAGGGAAATCCTTGCTCATATACCCATTTATCACAAATACTTCAAGAGTCCGAGGAGGTACAAGACGCTCCAGCACAGATTTATCCTCCTCTCCTTGGAGTTCCCAACGAAGACCTAGCTGTACAAGATCTGATTTATCACGCAGCTTGGCTCTTTCTGCATCTTCTGGATCCTTGACATTCTCAAGGTTCCCAACTTCCAGCTCATGACAAGTCAATTCTGCAAGCTCCACTATACTGCTACACTCTCTATTTTCTATCTGATGTACATCATGTCTTGTATGGCCTGGCAAATTTAGATGCTTTCTAATGTCTCCAGCCTTGTCAAACACCCGAGGTTGTGCTGACATGACCGCAAGTTGAGTGAGACTAGTCATGCTAATGATGCTATCTGGCAAGTCAATGAGAGATAAAGCGCAAGAGATGTCCAAGAATTGAAGCTTAAGTTCACCTAACGAGGAGGGGAGCTCTGTAAGCCTCATACAATATGACAAATTGAGATGCCTCAGCTTAGACAACTTGTTGAATGACTCAGGCAGTACTTGCAGTTTACAACAACTTGTTAGGTTCAAAGATACAAGCTCAGAAAGGCTACCAAAACATTCAGGGAGTTCTCGGAGGTCGTGGCAATCTGAAAGATCTAGGTCTTTCAAATGCCTAAGTTGGCCAAAGGATTCAGGCAGCGCTGGAACCTTGTAGCAATCAGAGAGGTTCAAGGACTCAAGATTTTGAAGATTGCCGAAATCTTTTGGCAGGTTTTGTAGCTCATGACAACTTGATAGGTTCAGATGCTCTAACGACTCAAGGCTAATATTGTCAGGTAGTTTGGTTAGCTTGGAACAACCTGACAAGTTTAGGAATATGAGCTTTGGAAGGCTACCGAATCTATCAGGGAGCCTTTGAATAGCACGGCACTTTGACATGTCTAGGTGCTGTAAACATGTAAGCTCGCAGATTGATTCAGGCAACTCTTGGAGTATAGAACACTCTGATAAGTTGAGGAAAGAGAGTTTAGAGAGCTTCCCCAATGAGACGGGTAGCTTCTTAAGGCTGCTATTGCTAGATAGATCGAAATAGCAAAGTTTGTGGAGGCTACAGATATTGTCGGGCAAGGTTTCAAGTGAGCATCTGGACAGAATTAGAGTTTGCATGTATTGAAGTGTGTGGAAAGACTTTGGCAGTGATGTAATTTGCAAGGCCGTGGCATCAAGGTACCTAAGTAGCTTTGATTGATGAATGGAAGATGGCAGCACTATGTCGCTTGGAGTAGATTGCCCTCTAACTGAATGCCCATTTAAGTCCAAGACACGCATGTACTTGGATCGAGAAAATGCGTTCCGGGGAAGTTGCAGTTTCCCGGAATCCCTAAAATGGAGGGATCTAACCTTGGCTGGCAGATCTCTGAAAACATTGGATTGATTTTGGTAGTTGATTAGTTGTGCATGTCGGCAATAAGGAGCTCTGTTCCTGGACCTTGGTTCGGTAGCATTAGCATCCAGAACAAGGAATTCTTCGCCAAGAATTATTGATGCAAGATCATGCACCAAATCATGCATGGTAAGCTCCCGAGGAGCTTTGGCGTGCACTGGACCTGGACTAACCTGCAAAGGTAACTGTAATCAAAATAGTGTTGTAAGATAAAATGTATAACCATTGGACATATTAGGCACAATTACCAAGTGACTGATCGTTATACGGCCAATGAATTGGGTTTAATATGTCACTATTTTCCATAACCTATATATATTAATATTTCCAGTACTATATCTATTCAGATGGCAATAGTGATATCATTAGCACATTAAGTTATTTTTAACAACATTATTGGAAGATATCAAGCATGTTTACTACTCCTTCCATTTGATGATATAAGGCCCTTGCACTTTTCACATAGAATGAGAAATGCTAGTCGTGTAAAGACAAGAGAACATAGATATGTCTAATCATATCAATATAATATACACAATTAATTGCTCGGTACCATCCATTTACCTATTACTATACGGTTATAGGTCAAAAATACTAGCTAGATGCTCACTTTATTCTGCAAAAACCAAAAGTCGAAGAAAATAATAGTATTTCAAAATTATAAACTGAAAAGTAGTATTACTAAAGCGGAATTCAAGAATTGTATAAATTGACTTCGTTTTCCAATGGCAGAGAGAGGGAGAGAGAGGGGGGAGGAGAGAGAGAGAAAGAGAGAGAGAGAGTTCAGCACTCACCGAGGATGACCTCGAAACCTGAAGAAAGGACATGCTGAGAAGGTAGTTGATACACCTTTCACCATCATTCCTTCCATGAATGTATCCAAGAGCGACCCATTGCTGGATTAGGCGATTGCCGTCCATAACCAAGCCCTTGGGGAAGGCCGCCAAATATACGAAGCACAATTTGAATTCCATCTTCATGTAGTAATAGCTCAGCATGAGGCACTCTAACGTGTTCTTTTGATGCACTTCCCTCAAACCATCTCTTATTTCTTCCCATGCCTGGACGGTCCTTAACTGGGACATTACTTGCCCAAGAGCATTTGCCACTAGTGGTAGACCCCCACACTTTTCTGCAATTTGCCTTCCGATTTCTCCCAATCTACTTTGGTCATCATCCAGCCCCGAATGCCATTTCTTCATTATTTTCCAGCAGACACGAGGTGACAACTCACCCAATTTGATTTGGTCAGACTCAGGCACGGGGCAAAAATTCCTTTCCTTTGCAAGAGGCACAGTGCGCAGTGTTTCTACTATTCTTCTGTTTCGCGTAGTTACTATAATCCTGCTACCCTTGCAGCCATGTTGTAACATCTTCTTCAACTTTTCAATTTCATTTCCGTCCTCTTCCCAAAGATCATCCAAAACAATCAAGTATCTTCTACTAGCAAGTTCCTTTCTAAGATTTTCTTGTAGAAACTGCAAAGTACAATTGTCAAGGTTGATACTGCTATTTACCTTTTTGAGGATGGCGCTCCCAATTTTGTGCAAATTAAACTCCTTGGACACATGAACCCAGACTTTGACGTCGAAGACGTTGACTCTCTTGTCCGCCAAAACTGATTCGGCCAATGTTGACTTCCCTATACCGCCAAGCCCAACAATTGGAATGATAGCGATACCTTCATTAGCTTCACTCTCCAATAGCAGGCTGATTATTTTCGCCTTCTCGGTTTCCCTCCCCAGCATCCTAGTTTCCATGCCTTCACCATTGATGGAAGCAAAAGTTTCATTGTTTCTGCTCCCTTCTGCCTGTTCTCCACGACGCACAAGTCCGAGCGTCAGAAGGCCATCCTTTTCTATTTTTTCTATTTTCTCCCTCGCGTTCTTCATCTTGTGGGCCATTGTCATCTGCTGGAGGAGTTGATTGTTCCAGGAACAGAATAACTTGAGCTGTAAAAAATTGGAAGCAAACGTTATTCGCCATTTTTTTCATATCAAGTTTCATATTCACAGTTTCCGTAAGAAAATGTTTCATACATTCATCTCTACGAAGTTAAGAAGGAAAATAGGAGGGAAGTTACTCCCTCTGTTCTGGAATACATGCTATTCTAGTTTTCCAATTTGTTCATAAATACATGTCATTCTATAATTTCGAGATAACTTTATACCATATTTTTCATTGTATACTCCTCCTTTTGTCTAATTGCAATGTCATTTACTATTATGGACTAGACTAACACACACCTCCCATAGTAATAAGTGACTCAATAAATATGGGTAGCATGATCTTTTCTCTATGTGTCTTGATTGAAGTACAAAATGTCAAAACGTCATGCACTCGGGAACGAAGAGAGTACAATATATGTTACTGTTGAGAAATATTAGAAAACGTTATATCGTTGGACGGCGACTGTGTCTATTAGTTTTTTCATATATATCGAACCTCGCTGGCGTGCCTCAACTATTCATAATAAGAACTCAAGCAGTACGGATTGAAGGTGATTTAAGGCCTTGTAAGGAGGCTCGATCCTGACTGTGGTCCCACAAGGACTATATAAACAAATAGAGAAATTTGTTGTGAACTTGATACTGTAATTACTCTAGTCCATATTAATAAAGGTAATTGAAAATAGCTAAAAGGGAGAGATATGCAAATGAACTGGTACAAGGTCATCTCGAAAATGTATTTAAGAATGAAATCTAAAAGCTAAAAGGAGGTGTAATCGAGAACAGAGAAGAACGTACGAGTACCTTTGATTGGGTTTTCTTGATGAGCTCATTAGCGTCCAACTCGTCCAACACGTCCTCGACGTCGTAGGCGATGGACTTGAATTTAGTGAGCCACCGCCCAACAGCTTCTCCGTCTCTTTCTCCCCGGCGCAACCTTTCGTCGGCATCATGCATCACAGCCTCCAGATCTTTCATTTTCTCCTCCATGCCTTTCACATCGTCTCGGAACCCCCACAGCAGAGCCATCTCTTCACTGAGAAGTTCACCAAGCATGCTAGCGATTCGATTCCCCACCGCACTCGCAATCATCGCCCCAACCTCGCCCATGGTCGCAGCAAGCCCTTGTTGCTCTCCCCAACAAGAATATTGTTGTTGCTTGTGAAAGCGCAGCGAGGCGAGGTAGAGAGCACTCCTAAAGGCAAACTGTTTGTGTTGCGTCCAGAATGCCTGTAGGTGGACTGAGGACGATGCAGTTTGCAAATATATATACCACTTCGTTTCTTAGGCTGCAGATTTGCACAGATACCTCAAGTGTAGTGTGGTTCAGCTCTTAGAATATATCCCAAAGACAAACCGCACAGATTGTTATAGCTTGCAAGCCCCAGCCTCTGAGGAAAGGAATAAAGTTGAGCACTCGATGGCTTGTAACTTGGTGCGTGGCGGCCTCTCTGGAAAGGAAAAGGACAATTTAAATGGCGATGAAACATGCGTAGTTTAGGGATGATCTAGTCATATGTGAAGAAATGAAACCTGTCCGAGACAAACTCTGCACAATCTCCACCCTTTAAACTAGGACATTCGATTTGAAGAGTGCAAATAGTGCATATACAGGACATTCACAGGGCAAGGATTTCAGCCTGGCTAGGAGAGCATGCAGGAGGACTCAAATCGTGATGTAAAAGTAGAATTAGGCTATAGAAACTAATATATTTTGTCCTGATCGAATTGCTTTGATAAATCTAATTCTACAGTATTGTCATGTCTAAAGTATAATCAATGTATGGACTATATTCGACTGTTACTTAATTGCTAATTTATTTTCGATGCTTAGTATGCATAGAAATGAGTTAGTACAAGTTAAACACGAATTGATTCATCATGGAGAGTATCGTACTACATAGTGTAGAGATACGCGAGTCTCGATGCACAAACTAACGGTGGATGAAGAGGGTTCAATGCCCACCAAAAATAGAAAATTTAACAGTACCTAGTCGCTAATCCGTGCAATTACTAGAGTATGGAAACACTGTTCTAATTTCCAAATAAATGCGTCATATGGCATCAGAAATATGATTTTGATACCTTTAAGGGATGGAGATTTAGCTCAATTTCCCTTAGTATGCTATTGTAACTTGGTCTCGACCTGTATATGGCTTATATTTTTTGTTATTCTCATATCAACATAGGGAGAGTCCGCAATTAGAATAAGTTTAGACTCTTGCGAATAAACATTAGTTCAAGTGAAAGGATAGTAACCACGCAAGTACATGCGCGACACATACAGATGGGTGAATTAACAATTATGTGTGGCATTATTCCGTGTATCCTAAAATATTAAGAAAAAACATTGCTCAATCTTCGCAGGGTTTCACGTATGTGAAAATTAATGATATTGATTCATTAATCTTGATGTAAAAAGGTAAAGAAAGGTTAGATCAGAGTTACAACTAACTTAAATAAACCGAAAGGCTAAACACTTGTTGACACAAAAGACGTGTTGAGAGAGGAGGAGAAAGGCAACAGTTGCTGATTTGAACTTATTTTGTACAGAGGAGATCAATGGACAAGGGAGACGTCCATAAATTGCTGATTTGAACTTATTTTGTACAGAGGAGATCAATGGACAAGGGAGACGTCCATAAATACAACATCTTATTTTATCTTGCACTCGGCCACTTCAAATTTTTGATAGATCTTTGCATCATTGAGTATTAATTCTAGCTGGGATAAGAATTAACTTCCCTGTTGTGATTAGCATGTTTGCCGAACTAAGTAAACTCATTAACTTCTATTCCTACCGACTTCCACATTCATGTGTACGTATATGTATGACATGCACGGGAGATCCCATCCAAACTCTCCACGCAGTGCTCGTGTTTAGTTTTAACCTTGATCCTGACGTTTATATGTGCCTCTGATTAGCTACTTCATCAAAACATTAGTAACAAAACGATTTGTTCAATGTCAGTTTGCCAAGGCTGATGCATCTCACCATCGGTTAATCCACGTCTCAAACTCCTCGCGTAATAGAAGAGAAGTCTGACCAAGTTGGACTCTTTGCAACAAATAAATCATGTCATGGTCAGAAAAATATAATTACTTGTTTATTTAGATCCAGGGTTACGAATAATAAGGAGCAAAGACTCCTATTTATACAAGAATTTCTAAAAAGTCTGTATACGAATAGTAAGGAGCAAGAACTCTTATTTAGAAATTCAGGGTTACAACAGTAAGAAGCAAGGACTTCTATTTGTGTGAGAATTTCTAGGGAGTCTGTATATGAATACTAAGGAGCAAGAACTCTTATTTGAGTCAATCTGAACCATTATAACTCGATACCACTAGATAGATGGTTAGATGTTTTTCTTTTTCTTTATTTAGTGTGGGAATTTCTAGATAGTCTGTAATTGATATAGTAATAGAATAGATAGATTTGATAATTAAACATATTTACAATGGTATTTTAACGATTCTCCCTATTCCCAACACACGGGGACACATACTCGCTCGGACTCGGATGCTGATCGCCCGCTTCCCAAATGACCTATCCTATCTTCTTTTCTCAAAGAGATCTCGAAAATCACCGTTAAGGTGCAAGCGAAGTTATCATCTATGCCCTCAGCAAATCACCATCCTAGCACCAAAATATCTTTACAAAATAAAATTGCAAAGGTCCATTTAGTACCCATTTCAAAGTTTTGCTCCCCGTTTAACAGTGTGCAGCGCCGTCGCGGCGTCCGGACGGCTAACATGTGCCGTGGTGTCCACCCGCTTCCCCACCCCGACCAAACTCCAAAACCGGCCCAACCTATCCCACTCGCATCACACCTCCACTCTCTTCTAGCAATCCTCTCGCTCTCGGCGCCACCCCGCGCACAGCGAACAATGGCAAGAACCCACGCGCGCAGCAGGCACCTCCTCCTCCTCGTCGCAGCTTTCGTCCTCTGCGCGGGGTGCGCCGGCTTGCCCGCCGCGGGCGCGCTCCGGACTTCGGCTATCTCCGCGGCGCCGGAGCCGTCGTATCCCCTGCAGCCGCACCACCACACCAGGCGGTCGGCCGCGCTCCCGCCGGCGCTCTCGCCGGACATAATGCCGGTGCTCCCGTCCCCCGGCGCCGAAGACGGCGCGCTGCCGCCGTCCGACGTGGCGCCCACCATCCCGTCCAGCCCGAGCCCGCCCAACCCCGACGCGCTCGAGCCCGACTCCGCGCTCGCGCCGTTCAGCTCCGCGCCTGCCGTCACGGCGCAGTCCCCCGCGCCACCGCCGGCCCGGGCGCCGCACGTGGCGTGGGCGCTCCCCGTGGCCGTGGGGCTAGTGGCCATGTGGTTGGTGTAGTGGGGCGGGCGAGTGGTGATAGATGTGACGGACAGCAGCAGCAACTGGGGCAGAGCATGCATCCGTCAGGCTTCAGGCATGCAGGAAAAGTTGGCCGTTGGTTGGTTGGGCGGGATTTGCACTCGTCCTTGTGAAGAGAATTGTTACTACTTCTTTTTACAAGTTTTTAGTTCTCTCTTGTAAATTTTGTGTTTCTGTTGATTGTAATTGTTTCTGGAGGGGCTACATGCTATAGCATTTTTGTTCTGTAATTTTTATTGTGTGGGGATTATTTCGATCATTCTTGCAATAAAATTGGATGGATTATTTGTTGATTGCACTATCATTTCTTAGCTATGAAGTCTTAAATTTCTGAATTTTTTTATATGCTTGCTTCCTACTCTAGCTTGATCATTGATTCTTCAGCTTGAAGACCACATTCCGAGTACAGACTCTGCTTATAGTGTGTAATCATGCTATTTGTCATGGTTTTGGGCGCTCCTATTATTTGCAGCTGATTAAATCATTGGCAGGACATTACATCTCATAATACTGTTGGTAGTACATGTTAGTAGATTGCTTTATTCCTTCTCTTCTCCTGAAAAGGTATGCCAAATTCCTTTCTACCAGTGGCTTTGTGAATAAAAGATTTGAAAAAACCCAAAAGAAAACATCATAATTCACCACAGAGTGCAGTATGCAACTGGAACTCCACGACAAAATTTTCTGTTCTCACTTTCTTGTTCCTTTAGAATGCCACCATACTTTAGCTTCATCATCGCCTCATTACTATTAGCATAAAGCCTCTGGCTTTGCCACTTTGCCAAGAAATTAACTTTCAAGACATGATCAACTGCTGGCATGTGGTCTCATAGTTTATGCCACAGATAAGAGAAGCTCACGTGTCCTCTGAAGACGGGTGGATCGATCTACTAACAACATTGACTGTTGTTTCAGGAAACCAACTATAAAACTCCTAATCGGAGTTATGCTGTTGTGCTGGTCATCAAGTCATAGCATGTTCAATTTGCAGTAGTTTTTAGAGAAATTAATGGTTTTGCGCTAGTTTCATAAGTTTTCATATAACTGCATAAATTTTCGATTTGCAGTAAAAACAAAGCTTAAAGCGAAAGTCGAGAACCAGCAGCAGCAGCAAGTCCAGCTGCTTACTGTTATCTTGATATAACATGGGCAAATGACAAAGAACAAATGCTTAGCACCAGTTTACTCATGGCCATATTACTGTTTTACTCTTATGCCAGTAATAAGTACATTCACGTGTTAGTTAGCAACTATGGCCACTTCCATTGGGCATCCAATGATAGGAAAAAGACATCCGCGAGGTTCGAACGTCCACTTGCCGCCAACCTCCCTCCACGTGCTGTGTCCATTTGCGCTCGTCTTATTACCACCCCCTGCAATTATCTTGGTAAATTAATGCACGGTGCTTAACTAATCACACCACAACAAACAATATTACCAGGTGCTATACATGGGTTAAAACTTAAAGACAAGTTTTTCCCATTTTTACCAGTGATGCATCATCCGATGCCGTAAGTGAGTGAGATGAGATTTGCTGCCTGAGGTTGAATAAGCTTGACAAAACTTTGAAGTTTGAAGAGAAGCTGAGCTGTGAGGACTGAGCATAGCATGTGCGTGACAGTGTGTGAGTTTGCCATGAGAAGATTCGCCAGTGGATTAAGTAGGCAGTCACGTGGTTGTCTGCTTGCTGCGGATGTGATGAGAGTGGAGTGGTAACATCGAGAGAGGCTATAGTCGGAAGAATCCTTGACGCGCGAATCATCTTCTCATAGTGTTCGCCGTGTCTCTCTCGGAGAATCCTATCGGAGCATCTCCAGCCCGCTGTCCAAATTCCGCTCCCCAAATCTCCATTTGAATAGCCATCTCAAAAGGTTTCTTTCCAAATCTATTCACGCTTCAACATACTCCTTATATTCTAATATTCTATATTTTATTGATATCCTACACTAACATATTATTTATGACGGCTATTTTTTGAACAGATAAAATTTGTAACGGCTATTTTTGACTGGGAATATTTGTAACAACTATTTTCCAACGCAAATATTGCTAACGACTATAATTGTAATGGCTATATTTTACAATAGCTATTTTTGTAAGGTCTACATATGCACAACAATTCAGTATTCCTGGTAATTCCTCCTCTACCTCATCACAATGAGTCATCAGAGTTCACACTCCCAATCTTTCTCAGATTCGTCATTGTCGTGGGATTTTCAACCAACATATAGTTTGAATGGGGAATGAATAGAACTGAAAGTAAATGTGGCGACTTGATTCAAGCAAGAGTGTTCTGACCATTAAATCCAGTCAATTGCTTTTAGGCCCTCTTTTGACTTCTTGACATAATCCAGCCTTACAATTCAATTCATGACACGATTCATTATTCATCAGTGTTCTGACCATTAAATCCAGTGGAGTTCTACTCTTGTAAATGTCACATAACAATCTCAGCGAGCTCCCATAAGAACACCGCTGTACCACAACATTCAAAAATTTCCTAATCACCTAGCGTCAGCGGCAAAACAGGGTATACTTCGCCAGCCACTGCATTCCATCACCATCAATTCCAACGGAAACTAATCAAAGCCATGAACTGGAAGACTGGAACTCGGAACTAATCAAAGCTATAAGTTTGTTATCCAATGCCATGTCAAGACCGTGATCTTGCCTTTCAACACAGTACTGAACAGCCCAAGGAACAACAACAATCCAAACACAAAACTACTATAATCCGACCACTGTTCCGAAGAAACGCGAGCAACAAATCACCTAACTCATCACCAAAAAAAATAGAGAGAGCTGCACCTTGCCATCGATTGTGCGGATGTCTTGGAAGCTGGGGGCGCGCTCGCGGTCACGCTAGCTGTCGCCGCGCTGGTCCAGAGACCTCCGGCTGCTGCTAGGGTCGGCGCGGCACGGATCCCTTCGATGCAGTCGGTGCAGTGTCGTCCTTGTATCCTCCCGTGTGGATTGACGAGGCAGTGCGGGCAGGGGAGGCAAGGATCCTCGGAACCGGGCGGCGGCGCGGGGTCTCGGCGAGGCGGTGCAAGCAGGGGAGGCAAGGATCCTCGGAACCGGGTGGCGGCGGTGGGGTCTCGGCGAGGCGGTGCAAGCAGGGGACGGAAGGATCCTCAGACCTGGGCAGCGGCCCAGGGTCTTGACACGGGGCAGCAAGGATCCGGGACCAGGGAGACGAGGGGAGGCACCTCGGCACAAATCCTTCGTGCGCAGCGGCGAGGGGAAGGTGGCGGGAGGGAGATTTCTGAGGCGGTGGTTGGGGGATGCGGAGCCCGGGTTCACTCCCCAGGGATGGTGAGCGGGTCGGGAAGATGGGGAGGAGGATAGGGTAGGGACAGAGATGGAGAGTGGGCCGGAGGAGCGTTTTGGTGGGTTTTCGCCAAAATTTGGGATGGAGAGAGGGAAGGGTAGCGCGCTGGAGATGCTCTGAGACTTTCAGCGATGGGGCGATGGGGCAGGTGATTTAGAGCAACTCTAGCAGATTCTCTAAATCCCACCTCTCTTTAAAAAAACTGCTATTATAAAGAAAATTGAGCAAAATGTCACTCTAGCAGATTCCTTATACCTCCCTCTATCCTTAAAAATTTTACAGTGCACTCTAAAAACATGCCTCTAACCTTTATATTTAGGGAATGGGGGAGGAAATATAGAGTGCACTCTATCCCTAAAAATTTTGGCGCCAGGGACATTTCCTCTCTTCTCCCCGCCGGCCCCTGCCTCCTTCCTCCTCGCCGGCCGCTCCCGCGCCTCCCGAGCTCCCGCCGGCTCCCGCGCCCTTCTCCCCACGCCGCCCGCCTTCCTCCCCGCCGGCGCCCCAAGGCCCGAGCTCCCCGCCGCCCAGATCTGCAGCGCCGTCGCCCAGCTCCCCCATCCGCGCCACCTCTGCCCCGTGGCCGCGCGCCGCCGCTCCAAGCCCGCCGCCGGCCACCCGCGGCTTCCCCGAGCAAAACCCCCAGCCCTACGACGGCGCGGCCTTGGCTCTAGCGGCGCAGCGGCGCGGCCTCGTCTCCGGCGTGGGACAGCGCCAAAGGCCGGCGGCGGCTTCGCAAAAGGGCCGGCGGCCGGCGGCTCCTCCACGCACCGGGGGCCGGCGGTTGGCCTCCCGGCCCCGCCGGCGGCTCCCTCCCCGGCGATGTCGTCCGCGCGGCTCCCGACGGCCCCGCACCAAGCGGCGACGGGGCCCTCCCGGCCCGGCGCACCCCTTCCGCCGGCGCGGCTCTTCCCCGGCGGCGCCCGGCGCGCCCGCCTCCCGGTCTCCCTCCTCCCAGCAAGCGGCGGCCACGCTCCAAGACCCGGCGAGCGGCGGTTTTTCTCTGGCGCGGACCAGCCAAGGGGCGGCGGCGGCTTGCTCGACCCGGTGGACCAGCCAAGGGGCGGCGGCGGCAAAGGAGCAAAGGGGCGGCGGCGGTGGTCGGGGACAAAGGGAGAAGACGGTGGTTGCCGTCGGGGGGAACGGGCGTCGGGGGCAGGGGAAAGAGGCAAAAAAAATTTAGGGATTGAAGTTTAGGGAATCTGACTTTAGGGATTTGCTTTGAAGTCTTTAAAAAATTTTAAAGAGCACTCTAAAACTGTTTTAGAGGCTCTGTTTTTAGGGAATCTGCTAGAGTTGCTCTTACTTCGCAATTATTGGAGTGGGGTTGGCGTCTGTTATTACACTTCATTTTGGACGGTACAATTTATCATAGACAAATTTTTATTAAAATTAATATTATGCTTCTACTAAAGAAAGACAATGCGACATAAATTGAACAATTTTGGCTGATCTGTTTATCAAAATTTTCACGAAAGTTGGCACCAATCGCTTAAGTCATGTGGCGCAAATGGTAATCTGGCCCACCCAGACTGCCTTTTTGTTGGGACGGAACATCTTAGAGGGGGTTGTTATTCTTCATGAGATGTTGTATGAGATGTACAAGAAGAAATTAGATGGTGTCATCTTCAAAGTGGATTTTGAGAAAGCATATGATAGAGTATAATGGCCTTTCCTAGAACAGACCTTGCGTCTGAAAGGATTCTTCCAAACTTAGTGTAATTGGATTTCTCAATTTGTACAAGGTGGTAGCGTGGGGGTCAGGGTGAATGATGACGTTGGTCCTTATTTCCAAACAAGGAAGGGCGTCCGGCAAGGGGATCCCATGTCGTGCACATTATTTAACATAGTGGCAGACATGCTGGCTATTCTTTTGAATAGAGCCAACGTGTATGGTAGTATAACGGGGGTGATACCCCACTTAGTAGATGATGGTCTGTTCATGCTCTACTATGCCGATGATACAATCATTTTTATGGATCATGACATCGAGCAAGCAAGGAACCTCAAACCGATGCTTTGCGTGTTTGAACAGTTTTTGGGCTTGAAAATCAACTTTCACAAGAGTGAATTATTTTGCTTCGCAAGGTCAAGGATTATGAGGCGGAGTACATTTAACTTTTCGGATGCAAACTAGGGACATTCCTATTTAGATACCTCGGGATCCCCATGCACTAATGCAAGCTGCGGAACAGTGAATGGAAGGGTACTGAGGATAGATTTGAGAAACATCTTAGTGGGTGGAAGGGCGGGAATATGTCCATAGGGGGTCGAGCTGTGTTGATTAACTCAGTCCTCTCCAGCCTGCCTATGCTCATGTTCTCGATCTTTGAGGTACCCAAGAGGGTGAGGAAGTGGCTAGACTTTTATAGTTCCCGATTTTTCTGGCAGTCAGATAGTCATAAACGAAAATATACACTCGCTAAGTGGAGTGTCGTGTGTCGACCTAAGGATCAAGAGGTCTAGGAATTCAGAATCTGGCCCAAAAAATAAATGCCTATGAAGCAAATGGTTGTTCACACTTCTTCATAGGAATAAATATCTTTAGAACAGGACCTTAACCCATGTGGAGGCTCACTATGGCGACTCCCAATTCTAGACAGGCCTCATGAAGGTGAAACACTTTTTTCCAATTAGGGAGATTTAATCTTTGCACAGGTGATCAGATTTGGTTTTGGGAGGATGTTTGGCTTGGAAATTCACCTCTCAAGTCACAATATCCCATTTTTACAACGTTGCAAGACATAAACATGCCATGGTGACACAAGTATTATCCATGCCTAGCCCCAATTTATCTTTCCGACGTGCTATAATAGGGCCTAAGTTGGAGGCATGGAACATGATGATTAATCAATTTGAATGGGTACAGTTACGGCCAGGTTCAGATAACTTTGCTTGGCCTCTGCACCGTAAGAGATAATTCTCAGTCCAGTCGATGTACCAAACGCTTAGGAATGCTAATTGCCTATTTCAGCGTAAACATTTATGAAAGCTCAAGCTCCCCTTAAAACAAAAAATGTGTGGTATTTAGGTAGAGGAGTCATCCTGAAAAAAGGATAATCTTATTAGACGAAGTTGGTGTGGGGATGAAACCTGTTTTTTTTTAGTGCTTGTGGATCCATTCAACATTTATTCTTTGACTATGTTGTTGCTCGCTTCGTATGGAGGGTAGCCCAGATTGCTTTTGGTCTTACTCCCCAATCACGCATTGCTGTTTTGCTTGGGAATTGGCTCCAGGGGGTGCGGGTGGGAACTGCAGGCACAAATTTCAATGGGAGCGGTAGCTCTATATTTGTCCCTTGGTTATGTTATTTTTGACAAAAAAATCTTTTTATCATCCAAACCAGATAATTTACAGGTGTGGTGATTTACTGCGCTTCTAGGCATCTTTGTAGAAGCCAGACTTCAGGGAATCTGGACCAGAAATAGTCCAGTCTCCGAAGCACCCCACGCGGAATTTGGAAAATGACATCATCTACTGGACCAAGCTGCTAAGCACAGAGTTGATCAACACAAGGCACCCTCCCATGGAGAGGTACTTTCCTTTCCAACCACTCAGTCGCTTTTCAAGTCTTTTTTCGACACCTTTCCATTCCGCATTTCTAAGCTTCTAATAATGAATCGGGACATCTAGGTAGTGAAGAGGTAATTGTCCCATATCACAATTGAAAATTTCAATATACTGCGTAGCAACCTCACGTGCTTTGCCAAAGTAGAGCAGCTCGCTTCTCCCTGACGTACCCCCTTTCATGGCTGAAAAAAGTGACCAACGTCATCATTAACCTTGATTGCAACACTACCCCCAAACACGAAGCGCTCAACCTAGGCACACCATTAGGGAGTAGAGCCTTTCATCTGGAGGGTTTGTAGCAGGAAGGGTCATTTAATTTTATCATAGGCTTTCTCAAAGTCAATTTTTAATATGACCCATTCAAATTTTTCTGGTGTAACTCATGAACAGTCTCATGGAGGATTACCACCCCCTCTAGGATTCTCCTACCCTGCATAAAAGCTGTTTGAGTCGAACGTATCACGCAATCCATCACTTTATTGATCCAATTAGTTGCCACTTTAGTGAAAATCTTAAAACTAACATTCAAGAGACAGATGGGGCGATATTGTTGAATCTGGCTAGCATCCTTCATTTTCGGAAGTAGCATGATCTCACAAAATCGATACTATATAAAGGTAGTCTGCCAGCATGAAATTCCTGAAACAAAGTCATCAAATCATCTTTGATGACTTCCCAGAATAGCTGGTAGAACTCCACCAGAAATCCATCAGGGCCAGGTCCCTTGTTGTGTTCCATTTGGAAGAATGTTTCCCTCACTTCCTTTCCTGTAACAAGCGCAGTGAGGAGCTCATTTTTGGTATCTGACACCTGAGGTATATCATCCCTTTCTGTTTCATTCATAGAAAAGTTTTTCTCCTCTATTGGACAAAAGAACTTTTTATAATAGTTCACGACGTAAGCTTTCAACAGCACCACACCCTCTATTATGCCCTCCTCCTGGTGAAGATTAAAAATATGTTTTTTTCCTATGTATGCCATTGGCGACCATGTGGAAATAGCTAGTATTATTTTCACCATGCAACAGATATTAATCCTTAGACCTTTGATACCATTTCAACTCCTCTTCTTAGAGAAGTTGGGCCACCTTTTCGTTGGCTTGACTTTTAAGTTCAATCTCCTGATCGGTTAGGCCTCTCACCTTAGCCAATTTATCGAGGTCATCAATAATGGTCAACAAATGCTTCTTTTCTTTTTTATAAGTACAACCAATATGGGCAGCCCACCCACGGAGGAATTGTCGCATGGTGCTGATTTTAATATTCCAGCTTTTCTTAGGTATGCGTCCCTTAATTTGACACCCCCATACCTTCCCAACCAGTTTGACGAAGTCTTCTCGAGTTAACCAACCAAGTTCAAATCTGAACGGCTTCCAGTTACTATGAAAGTCTGCCTCTCCAGTGTCAAGGTAAAGTGGTGCATGGTTAGATAACAAGTTCGAGCATTCTAGGGCATGGATAGAAACCTGGGGAAATTTAGGTTCCCATTCCATGGTCATTAGGACCCTGTCCAGCTTCTCGTAAGTCGGAGTAGGGAGGTTATTCGCCCAGGTAAATTGACGACCCGACAAAGCTATTTCCCTCTAGTCTAGATTGTCAATTACCGCATTAAACAAACCAACGGTTTTCAAATCTACCCATATTTTTCTCTTGACAGAACTTGGGGATATTAAAGTCCTCGCCAATTAACATTGGATATGGATTACTCCGACCGACATTGACCAGTTCATTCAAAAAACCACTTTAAGGGCATCCTGAGTAGCCCCGTAGATTGCCATAGGACTCCACTTGAATCTATCAACAATAGTCCAGAGATGGAACCTAACATGAAATTCCCCATCCGACATAGCCAACAGTTCCATGATAGTCTCATCAACCCAAGAAGAATGCCACCCAAGGGGCCGCAAGGAAGCAGGCAATGCCATGTGAAATCCATACCTCTAGCAAGGTGAGTGAGGACATGCTGCGGAAAAGCACGTTTGCCTGTTTCCAAAATCACGACAAAACCTAAAGAGAGATCTCTAACACAATTAGCAATGCACCGGTGTTTAGCCAAATCCCCAAGACCTCTGCTATTTCAGAACATGCCTCTCATGTAGAACTAGGAGAGTTATTGTTTTTATTGGCCTTTTTTGGTGGCTGGCCAGGATGTCTTTTGACTTGGAGGATTTAGACTTGGATTTGCGAGGGGTAGCCTTAAAGTTCAAATAACATGCTCTCAAACTCCACTTCATCCAAGTCCACCTCCATAACCTCGTTGACGACATAAGAGAGGAGTGGACCGTCATATGCAATGTCCTCCTCCTCCTCATCAGTGTCAAACGGGTTAGTGTCATTTAAATTTTTATGCTTCCAAACATTAGATAAAACCTTAAGTCTATCCACTTCCGTATGTTTAATAGATTATAGTTGAAACAGGTGGGATTGAGTCGTTCCACACCCCTGTTCAGCGTTCCTTTCGTTTTAAAGTGGCTTGGCTGAAAGAAGAAGATTGCACATAGGTTGTCCAGAATGCCTGGGATTCTACTCATGTCGATTCTACTAACAACATTACAGAGGGTCTGAACTGTGTTGCCACAAGTCTCTTGAGCTGGAGCAAAAATAATCTGGGTGACCTAGAAAAACATCTTAAGATAGTGAGGAAGGAACTGGAGATTTGTCTGCAAGGTGACATTACAGAAGAGAATATTCACCAGGAACACGTTCTTAGATCCAAGTTGGAACGGCTTCAAGAACAACACGACACTTATTGGCGTCAACGAGCTCACGTTGACTGGTTGAGACAGGGAGATAAAAACTCAAGATTTTTTCACGCTTGTTGCTCGGAAAGACAGAAAATCAACAATTACCAAGTTGAAACACGAGGATGGGTCTATAATAGACAGTGCACCGATCCTGAAGTCCTATATCACAGATTACTATCGCTCTCTGTTTTCCGCTCAGGATGGGCCTGATCTTGACTCTGTCTTGCAACATGTCCAGCCGAGGATAACAACATTAATGAACAACTCCCTTTGCTCACCTTTCTCGAGTGAAGAAGTTGAGTCAGCGCTGCATGGTATTGGGGACCTTAAAGCTCTGGGACCGGATGGAATGCCGGCGGTCTTCTACAAAAGGTTTTGGGCAGTGGTGGGAGATTGAGTCCGAGAGGAAGTGCTCCATGTCCTTAATGGTGGTCCAATGCCGGCCAAATGGAACACCACAACAGTGGTCCTAATTCCAAAAAGTGAAATGCCCTGAACGTCTCAAAGATCTTTGCCCTATTAGCCTCTGTAACGTCATTTACAAAATCATATCAAAGGTGCTTGCAAACAGACTGAAAGCCTTCCTTAATGATATTCTCACAAAATCAGAGTGCATTTGTGCCAGGGAGATTAATCGTTGATAACATTCTTATTGCCTATGAAATGTCCCACTTTATAAAAAACAAAAGAGGGGGGAAGGATGGTTATATGGCTCTCAAATTGGATATGAGCAAAGCGTATGATAGAGTGGAATAGAATTTCCTTGAAGCAATGATGATCAAACTAGGGTTTCAAAGCTCCTGGGTCTAACTCCTTATGAAATGTGTTAGCTCCGTCTCATACCATATCAAGATTAATGGCGAACTCTCTGAAACTATTGTGCCTCAGCGAGGTCTGCGCCAGGGAGACCCACTCTCACCCTATCTCTTCTTGTTCTGCGCTGAAGGCTTCTCCTCCCTCCTCCATAATAGTGAAGTGCAAGGTCTAATTGAGGGTATTCACATATGTCCCAATGCCCCTACCATCGCCCATCTGCTGTTTGCCGATGACTCTTTGATTTTGCTTAAGGCGGATAGTAGGAACGCTCTGGAACTTCAAAGGATCCTGGATCTATATGAGGTTTGTTCTGGGAAGCTGATTAATCATGAGAAGAGCAGCGTCATGTTTAGCCATAATTGCAAATCTATAGTCAAAATGGATGTGATCCAATGGTTGCACCTCGGCTCTGAAGGCCACAATGATAAGTACTTCGGACTTCCTATCTATATTGGCAGATTGAAAACTCAGACCTTCCAATACACGATGTCACTTTATTTTATCGCATTGGAAAAGACTGTCCATATCCTATGTACCTAACCCTTCTAAGGGATTCTGTGTCAGAAAGCGTGAATATTTATTTCATTCCATTAAAAAAAGAAGCCAATTCTGTCCATAAGAAGAAAGAGAAGCAGATCTATTATATACTCGATAAGTGCCAATATGCAATGGGTAACTTGGCCAATTTGGAAAAAACGAAAGGGAAAATTTGGAGAAGAACTCAGGGCTGGAAAGAGAGGTTGTTAACTAAGGCTGGAAAGGAAGTGTTAATTAAGGTGTTGGCTCAAGCAATACCGACTTATGCAATATCTTGTTTTGACCTGACTAAGGGGCTCTGTGATGACATTATGACCATGATTTGTCGCTTTTGGTGGTCGCAGATGCATAATGATCACAAGATGCATTGGCTCTCAATCAGCAAGTTGGCTAAACCGAAGAAAGAAGGAGGGCTTGGATTCAGAGACTTGCAATTCTTCAACCTGGCCATGCTAGCTCGACAAGCATGGCGAATTGTTCAGAACCCTGAATCCCTATGTGCGTACTTCCCGGATGGAAATGTCTTTACGGCAGTACCAAGTATTGGTATATCCTATGCCTGGCATAGCGTGCTGAAAGGTTTTGATCTTCTCAAACAGGGATATGGAGAATGGGGAATGGAACAAACATTCGTATTTGGGATGATCCATGGATTCTGCGTGGGTTCACAAGGTGTCCTTCTTCTCATCGTGGCCAACATCTGGTTCACAGGGTCTACGATCTAATCGGCCCAATCAGTGGGGACTGGGATAAGGAGCTGCTTGCACAAACATTTCATCCAGATGATGTCAAAGTGATATTGGGCATACCAATTGGGGATGATATTGAGGACTTTATTGCCTGGCACCCAGATCCAAAAGGAATGTTCTCAGTCAAATCGGCATATAATCTGTGCCTGAATTTGGTAGCTGTTGATGCTGGACAACCAGCTACAAGTACGACCTGTTGAAGTTGAGAACAATTTTCTAGTAAATTTAATCCAGAAAGAAAATCGATAAAGTAAGACAGAAATTGTAGACAGGCTGAACAAGACTATTGTTATAAACATTATAAATATAGGATCAGAAAAGCATATGTAACCTAGCGAATATATCCCAATAGATAGCATTAGAGAATGGAAGAAAAACCCTATCAACAGAAACAAGAACACATACGTGACGGATGTAGGAGCCTGCGCAGCAGCGTTGACGTCGGCCTGCGCACCAGCGGTGTTGATGTCGGAGTTGTCCGAAGCCATGGCGGTGAAGTAGATGGAACAGTGAGCAGTCGCGCGAACGCTCCCCAAAAACCTTATTCGCCTTCACTCGTGCAAGTCTTCAAAAGCGGAGGTTTCGGAGGCCTGCTCTCCCGGCGTCGACCAGTGCACGCGCCTCGCCGGGATGAGGAAGATCTGGAGTAGTGACTGTATATTTCTCTCTCTCTCTCTCTCTACTTCTACGGGAGGAGCGACCTCTTATAGACAGGTAGAAGTAGTAACTGATGGAAGCCGAACTAATCCACGTGACGGATGAGACTTCAAAACTGAATCCACTGAGATGAAACTCGCGGCGTAGATCCTAGCTCGGCTCGGCTCATCCACGAAACACGAAACACGAAACACGAAACACGACGCGCGCGCGCGCGCGCGACGTGGCGAGGCGAGCGGCGGAGGAGGAGCGCGCGTGTATTTGTCCTCTCCTGAAGCTCTTAGTGGAGGGTAGAAAACCACATCTTATATGTTGGTGTGACTCCCTCTCCACTAGCAATGTGGGACTAAAGTTCCACCACTTGCCATGCACGAATGGGCCTCTGGGATTTATTCTGAATTATCAAAAATACTTAATGGGCCTGGCCCATATAATTCCAACACGACCATAGCAAATCCGACAAATACTCTTAATGGAGTACGGAGGAAAATATGGAGTTTATGTCTGCCTAGGAAGATCTGCATGTTTCTGTGGAGATTTACTCATAACAGCTTGCCTCTGAGGATGAATCTCTAACACCGTGGCATCGACCTTGACACTATATGTCCGATGTGTAGGAAAATGGATGAGAACGGTGGCCATCTGTTCCTCAAGTGTAAATACGCCAAGTCTTACTGGAGAGTGGCAGATATGGATCTAATTCGATTACAGCTTACGAGTTGTTGCAATGCTCACGATGTTACCTCTGCTTTGCTGTCACAAGCTCCTGAACCTTTAACATATGCTGTTGTTTTACTCTGGAATATTTGGTCTACCCGCAATGCTATTAATGCGGGTGATCAAGCTATCCAAGCAAGTGATCTAGTGTCTAAATGTCAGAGGTAGGTGCTGGAATTTGGAGAGATGCTGTGTAAGGATTCTTCACCTTAGACTTCTATTACTCCCTGCTGGGCTGCTCCTCCTACGGAGTTCCTGAAGGTGAACATTGATGGAGCCTATTGTGCATCTTCTGGTGAGGGCGGTTGGGTTTCTGTATTAGAGATGCAGATGGCATGGTTCAGGGAGCAGGTATGGGACGATTGCAAAATCTTGCAAATGCTTTACATGCTAAATCTATCGCTTGCCTGTATGCTCTCCAGTTTGCTTCCAAGGCTGGTATGGGTAAGGTGATTCTAGAAACAGATGCTTTGATTCTGAAACAAGCCCTGCAATCTTCTGATCATGATCTGACCCAGTTTGGGGTTCTCTTCCAGGAAGCTAAATTTCTCCTTCTCACTTGCTTTGTAGACTGCAAAATTGTGCATTGTAATCGTGTCTGTAATACTGTTGCTCACGATCTGGCTAGACAGGGCGCTGGCTTGGCACCTGGAACTTTCTTTGTTTGGCATTCTGATGTTCCAGACTTCTTAGTCCCTTTGACGGCCAGAGATTTAGCTGTGCCAGCAAATCAGTAAAGTTCTTTTGAATTTTTTTATTTCTTATTTTTGTCTAAAGAAATACCAAAGTTTGCAATGTTTGAAGTAAAAGGAGCAGGCGATAGCAACAAAATGGAATTGGAGGAGACTGATGGTGTACCTATTGAAGCATCGAACGTGCTGCCGCGCGCCGCATTGCCTTAGTCAACGAGTCCTCGTCTGTCCCGGCCGGTTAGGCGGGAGCATTAATGCGGCCACTGCGTCGAAGACCCGTCGACACGCTGCTGCCAACATCCCCGGGGGGAGCCACGGGCTACGGGCTACGGTGGCCGCCTGCCATCCTGAGGGGGAGTGCCGTGGCCGAAGATATGGAAGACACCTGGGCATGGCACTATGAACCCAAGGGGATGTTTACTATAAAATCTGCATATAAATGCGCCGGAGACAGTGCTCCGGCGGGCAGTTCAAGTGCTGCGGGGAGCATGGCGCCGAGTTCAGCTTTTCAGTGGCACGACATCTAGGGAGCTGAGTGCCCCGCGAATGTGAAGCAGTTTCTGTGGCGCCTCGCACACCGATGGACTACCCTGAGGAGAGGTATGGATATCGACCAGCTATGCCCCATGTGTTCGAGATTCAATGAGGATGGTGGTGGACATCTGTTCCTGCGCTGCAAAAAAGTGCGATCTCTCTGGCGAGAAATTGGCCTGAACGAGGTGCATCAAAAACTCGTGGCATGCCACAGCCCGAAGGAGGTGGTGAGCACTATCATGAAGGACAATAGGACAACCAAGCTGATTTGTATTACTCTGCTCTTGGCCTTGTGGCACATCAGGAATAAGGCAAACGCGGGTGAAGGACTGGTAGGCCAGGATTCAGTGATCTTCCGAATGAGAAAACATGCAGCTGAATTCGAAAAGAGGATATCCTATTCTGGAGATGGTAGTCAAGGTGGCTGGGGCTTTGTCATCAGAAATTTCAGTGGTGAAGCGGTGGGAGTAGGAGCTGGTCCAATACAGTACCTCCAAGATCCTTTACATGCTGAAGCTGAGTCTTGCCTCAAAGGCATTAGAGATAGCACAAAGCTGGGGCATGATCAAGGTACATGTGGAGTCCGACTCGCAATTGCTGGTTCATGCCATCAAGGGAAGAGCACAAGACCTAGCTCTGAATGGAGTCCTCTTCCGCGAGATTAAAGCGTTCGATTTGTTAAATTTCGGACTTTTAAAGTGACGTAATGCCCAAGAGCATGTAATAAAATTGCAGACGCCTTAGCTGCCTATGGTGTGCGTGGTTGGAACATGTGCCCCAAGCCGTGTGGCCTGCCTGACTTTGTAGGCAGTGGCGGAACCACCGTACGGCGACCCTAGGTAGCCGACCGTATTTGTCTCAAATTTTTATTAAAAAATAATGTTATGCTAGAGGTCAAAGATAAAGTTTTTTAAAAAAACGTTAACCAACGTTGTCGCAGGTAGATCTTGCCAAGGCTCCATAATAGGGCTGGCTCGCCACTGTTTGTAGGTGGTATTGTGGTCATCGATTCTGCCATGCACAATGGTTAATTGAATATAAATGATTCCAGCTCACAAAAGAAAAGAAAAAACCTTTAAGGCCTTTGGGTACTCCAGGGTTCCAAGAGTCCAGGGGTTTCTCTTCTATCTCTCTTTCCTTCCGTTAGACCATAGCAGCAACTGGAAACGCTGCGACGGCGGATGCTACGCCCGAATCCCAGGCTGCTCGCCAACAAAAATCCAATCTTTCCCGCCACAAATCTGTTCTTCTTCTTCCCAACCTCCCCGCCTCCCAAACCGCACCTCCCCCTAGCTTTCCTCCACCATGCGCCCGTCGACGCCTACCACCTGCTCGACGGAACGCCCCACAGGCGAGCCAGCTCCATCGTGCGCGCCCTCAAGGCCTCCAGGGACATGCCTCTCGGCGCGGACACCGTCGTGGCCCTCCACTGCGCGTCCCTCAAGTCCGGCGCCGTGCTGGACCCGCCCGTGCGCACCTCCTTCCTCACGGCCTACGCCAGGAGGGGCGACGTGCAGGCCGCCCTGGCGCTGTTCCACGAGGCCGTCGCCGACCCGGACGTGATCCTGTGGAACGCCGCGATCGGCGCTCTGGCCCGGGGTCGCCGTCTCTACGACGCTGTGGTTTTCTTCCGGCGGATGGCCGGCGTGCTGGGGGCGTTCGACTCAACGACCGTGGTCGTCATGCTGTCGGGGGCGTCGCGCGCTGGCGATCTGGAGCTTGGGATGGCCCTCCATGGCGCGGCCGTGAAGAGATGCCTCGACACTGATCTGAGCCTTTGGAATGCTCTCATCGACATGTACGCGAAGTGCGGGCATTTTTGCGCTTCGGAGGCGGTGTTTCGGAGGATGCCATGCTGGGACACTACCTCATGGAATTCTATGATAGGTGGAAGCACGTTTAATGGACTTGGTGAGGTTTCAGCTCGTTACTTCAGGAAAATGGCCCGTTTGGCAATTCAGGCAGATGAGGTCACCTTGTCTTCAGTCCTTTCAGCTTCCTCTCGTGCAGAGGATCTTTTCTCCTTTGGTGAGTCTGTCCATGGTTGCGTGGTCAAACTTGGTTATCAAGATACTACATCTTGCTCGGTGGCGAATTCCCTTATAACATTTTATTCTGAGCTTGGGTTTCCGGAGGATGCAGAGAAGGTCTTCGTGGGTATTTTCAACAAAAATTTAGTATCATGGAATGCTATGATCAAGGGGTTGGTGGATAATGAAAAGGTTAGCAAAGCCCTTATTGCTTTCCGAGAAATGATATCAGAGTTCCAGCCAGATGTTGCCACTTTGGTAACTGTAATTTCAGGCTGTGGTGATCAAGGACTACTTTGTGAAGGGAAAGCAATCCATGGATACATAATCAGAAAATGCCTTCTCCATGCGGAAGCTCCCATAGGAAACAGCTTACTTGGGTTGTACATGAAATGTGATGACCCATCTACTGCAAGCCTTTTGTTCAGGACAATGCCGTTAAGAGACTTGATCTCGTGGAACACGATGCTATCTGGTTACTCAAGGAATGATTCACTGGGAGACGAGGCTCGAGCTATGTTCAAAGAGTTACTCTCTGAAGGTTTAAGCTGCACCTTGACCACTATCCTAGCTGTTATACCTTCATGCTCTTGTCTAGAAGACCTTAGCTTTGGCAAAGCAGTTCACTCTTTTGCCCTGAAATATGGATTTGTGAGTGGAATTTCAGTTGTTAATGCTCTGATGCACATGTACACATGTTGTTGTGACTCACTGGCTGCCTTTTCGCTGTTGCAAAATATAATGCCGGTGTCAGATATTGTTTCATGGAATACGGCCATAGTAGGATGTGTACAAAATGGACTCCACAGAGACGCATTGGGAGCCTTTCAGTTCATGCGTTCATCTCTGCCAGTCTATCCTGACAGCATTACGCTAGTTAGTGTTTTATCATCATGTGGAGCTCTTAATCTGCAATCCCTTGGGAAATCCATCCACTGCATGGCACTAAAGCATTTGCTTGCATTCAATTTGAGGGTGAAGAATGCACTGTTAACCATGTACTTCCGGTTTGCAGATACTGAAAGTGCCGAGTTAATCTTCTATAGCCTTGGAGATAGAAATTTGTGCTCCTGGAATTGTATGATCTCTGGTTTTGCACAGAATAATGGAGGTTGGAGAGCATTGCAGTTCTATCAGAAGATGGAAGATTTTGTGCCTAATGAAATATCTACAGTCGGTATTATCTGTGCTTGCACTCAACTTGGGGATCTTAGACATGGGAAAAGCATACATGGGCATGTGGTCAAGTCTGATCTGCAAAATAATGTTTTCATTTCAGCATCGCTTGTTGATATGTATAGTAAGTGCGGAAGACTTGACATTGCTGTCAGAATATTTGGATCTTCTGCTGAAAAATCAATTGCTTGCTGGAACTCCATGATATCAGCTTTAGGACTTCATGGGCATGGGTTGCAATCCATAGAACTTTTCAGTAAGATGATTGAGTCTGGAATGAAAGCCACGAGAAGTACTTTTATTGCTCTTTTGTCAGCTTGCAGTCACTCTGGACTTACCGATGAAGGATGGAAGTATTACCACCTTATGTCAGAAAAATTTGGGATCACTCCAACCCCAGAACACCATGTATGCATTGTAGACATGCTTGGACGTGCTGGTCGACTGCAGGAAGCACACAAATTTGTGGAGAGTTTACCATCCAGGGAAGCGCATGGAGTTTGGGGTGCACTGTTAAGTGCTTGTAGTGACAAGCCTGAACTCAAGATGGGTGAATCTGTTGCCAAGCATTTGCTCTGCCTGGAGCCTGAAAATAGTGGATATTACGTGACTATTTCTAACATGTATGCATTTCAAGACATGTGGAGTGGTGCGGTCCAGGTTAGGGGCATTTTGCAAGATAAAGGTTTGATGAAGCCCCGTGGTCACAGCATTGTTGGATAAAGGGTGGTCGAAGAACCTTGTAAGCTATACTGTGCCAGAAAATCTGGCACTAAATCACAAAAACTGCATGTTCACTTCACTATTTAGTTCCTGCAGGCTTGCTGAAAGGCGACACAGGTATCTGACTCGTAGGCTCCACTCTTTCTGTTTTTCATAGTTTCCTGTATAGATCATATTATTTTCTAAACCTTCCTTCATTGCCTTTTTAGGTTACGTTTCACATGTGTGACAAACAGTTTAGTAGGAAACTACTCCGTCTAATTATCATACTTATTTCTTAAATAACAATTTGATTCTTGTAGTTATTAATGAATAAGTTACCTTTAAGCATGCCAAACTTCGCATCAGTTTATTTGACATGCATTGAGGCTATTTTCTGGTAAGACAATGTAGCATAAATGTCCTGCCTATCTTCACGTTCAGATCTGGAGAGCAAAATGCAATTTCTGCTCACACCCTTTTATAGGTCATTGCACATTCCATCAATCCGCATGATTCATATTTACTTCTGAAATACCGAGGTGATTCTTCCACATAGTTTAGCAAGTTCACCTTTGCATCAGCATCTGTTATGCATTTGAGGCCATCTTGTGATAAGCTAATGTATCTTATATGTGTCCTATTTGTGTTTTTTGGGTCCCAAACCAAGGTTGCAGAATGCAATTTCTGCTCATGACCTTACACATGCCATTCTGAATCTCACATTTCAGCACTTGACACCATTTTCAGGTTCATCAGGTGCCCCATGCCAGAGCCTGCACTCCTTCAGCGGCATCTCCATGCAGTGCCGGCCCCGGAAACTGACCCACTCAGCGAGGCCGTGCGGCTCCCGGTCGTCGGTGCAGGTGGTGATGATGGCAGCGAAGCCGGCGATCCAGTTCATCCAGGGCACGGACGAGTAGACGATCCCTGGCGTGCGGTTGACAAGGTACTATCCTTCGGTTAACAGAGGAAGATGCATTATAGCAAGCACAAGCTACCCGACAGGCCGCCGACAAATGCACTTTTGTAGCGAATGCTGCAATTAGGCCCCTCACAATGCTCCAACTTAGACTGGTGCTAAGACATGCCACATAGGCAAGAAGATGATGTGGCGGGGTAATTAAGAAGGAGAGAGATAGTTTTGGTGTCTCTAGAAAGAACAGATGCTAAACGCGCGGATCTATGCAAAACGCCTATGTGGCATCTATGTATTGGGGAGTTTAGTTGCTAAACAATTAAATGAAGGAAGCTTAGCTACAAAAAGCTAAGTAACTATACATTGGGGAGTTTAGTTGCTAAGCCATTTCATACACTTAGCACCTCATCTAAGCACCTATGCATTGAGAGAGGCCTTATAGATCGTGTGTTAACTTAAGGCGCGAGCGTGATAAGAGAAGATTGGTGGTGGTTATAAGTATATTGATTCGCTTAACTTGACGCAACTAACGCAGCAATTCTCTTCTGTATCACGGGCTGCTTGCCACGGACACGGAGCATGTGGCCGCACTGGAAGCCAGCCTAGAAGTACTAGCCTCGAGTTAGCAATCACCCTTCTCTCTCTTCCTCTGAACAATTTGCTGCCCCTCTCTGTCCTCTCTCTTCTCTCTCTTATCTCTCTAACATTTCTAATCACTAAAGCTTTGTCGGTTTGGACTTTAAGCACTGCTCAGTCCTTTTTTTGGTAAGCTTTGTTGTCATTGGTGTTCTCCAGTTATGTTTGGCACATGTGCAGGAAGCTATGGCTAGCTACGAGTAATATACTACTAATAGTACAGTAGTAGTCCCAGTTCTGACCTAGATTGGCATTCCATAGTTGTGTAATCCTGCCCTATATGATGCAGCACATCTCTTAATAGAGTAAAGACAATTGCTTTCTGGAAAGGTAACTGCTGGCTCTGTGCACAAGAGAATATATGGCACTGTATGTGCAGCCTACAGGTTTCTTCTCAAAGTAGACATCTGTCATTTGGATCAATTTTGCCAGAAGCGCAGAGAATGTTTCTAGTATTTTACTAGTTCTGACTTCAGTTTGACCAGTGCTCCATGTAGCAAACCACCAATGATGTGTTTAAAAAATTGATAGAATTGGCATGCATAATTTGTATGCTTCATTTAATCTGAGATATCTAGGCGAAAGCACCGCACTGATGAGCTTTGTTAAAGATGTTTGTATCATGAAAGAGGAGGCATCATCCTTCGTTGAGAGCTTTGGGTTGTAAGTAGTGCCTCAAATCATTCAGACACATCCTACCTATCATTATTGAAAGCAGATCAAGAGCCTAGTGTGCATAGCTCCTGATGTTAATTTTCTCCCTTTCTCCCTTAGAGGTGTGGTCATCTAACATCTGCACCTTTTCACTCATGTAAAGCCACCCACATTGGACGTGTTACTGTGGATCACTGTGTAAACTAGGGCTTCCCCCATGGTTTATGCAAGGATTTCACAATTCGCTCGGGTGCATGGATTCACATACCATGTATCCACATTTTAATGTCGTGCTTTGCCGACAGTAACAGTACTACAAATAGGTCATATGAGATCTCTTATCACAAATGAAACTTCAAAAATCATCTATGATGAGGCTTATTATAGACCGTTTACTAAAGTATACATCAACAATGGTTTAAAAGATGTCTATGATAATCTTGTCATAGACGGGTTTTTGATCGAACAGTCTGTGACCAACATATCCGTCCTAGCCCAACTAGCCGATCGAATCGATCCAACTCCACAATGTCATGACTTAGCCCTAGCTAATCCACCCCGTCGCATTCTGCTTCGCCCCCTCTTCCTCAGCTTCCTCTTCACCATCACTTACTATCCTTCCGCTCTCAGCGCTGCATTCTGGTTCACCCCTTCTCCCACAACTTCCTCTTCATCACCGCTCGCTATCATTCCTCCTCCTCTCGCCTCTACTAGATGCTGACTTCACTACCGCCCTGTCTTCTCTGACCGCGACGCTAGAGCTCAACTAGATCTGATCGTGACATCGGAGTTCAACCAGATCTCTTGCCTCCCCTGTCTAGGACGGACAACGCGGGTTAGTGCCTCCCTCTTTCTATCTCTCTCCCCCAGTGCTCTCTCTCTATCTTCCTCACCCGTCTACCGCCAGATCTGGTGGCACTGATGCTCATGGCCGCCGGATCTAGTGACGCCGACCCTCATGACCGTCGGATCTGGTGGCCTTGGACAAGCGGCGCCATGAGGAAGACTAGGATGTGCCAACCTACAGTGGTGGGGGCGTCTGCGGCAGGGGCGTCTACGGCCGCCAAGGAGCATGACGAGGGCATCCCTTCGACAAGCTACGGGCTCCCTCACTGTGACCTAATCTCGCTGTCGTTGCTCCACTAGGACGACGTCGGCGGCCAGTGAGGACTTACACCGTCGAGCTGCCAGCAAGGACGCGCATGGTGCATGTGTCGATCAATTTCTCTCCTTCTATGAAATGTATATGAATGTCTCAATTCGCTTCCCTCCTTTCATAAAATATAAGTGCAAATGTGGATTTGTTGGTGGGTTGTTTAGTTGAATCTATTTTCAGATCTGAAATGAAAATATAGATTTGGATTTGTTGTTTTGTTTTTTTTTACATTTCGTAATTAGAATCACATACTGTTCATTACGTTGGATATGAGATGGTTATCACAGTCCTTTGTTCTCAGATGGTTCAGAAAAATCATCTAAGATGAGGAATTTGAATCGTATATGAAGCCCTTTTTCTGTAATAGTGTAAGAAATTATGTTCCAATTCTCATGCTTTCAGTGCTCAGATTGAGACCGGTCGAAATGTATTAAAATGGTGTACCACTTAAAAGTGTGTTTGGGACGTAGAAATCTCACAGAAATCAATTCATTTTCTACAGGAAAAGGGAAAGAAAATCATGCGTTCTAGGCGGGACATTTAAATCTACGAAATATGTCTACAAGTCCTTGCTAGAAACAGGAGTTCAAATTTCCTAAGCAAGTTAGCTCCCTAGCTCTTGAGATGGATACACTTATGAGGGAAAGACATGCCAGCTGTCTTCGGGAAGGGTTGACAATGAGAGTTCCAATTTGTCAAGTGTGTGTCTTCGAGTTGGATAGCCTTTTATGACCCTGTCCATCATTCCGCGGCTCCGTGGTTGGCAAATTCCTATCTTTTGCTACCATCTACTAATTAACGCATGGTGGAACCCAAGTTTAAGCAAGGTTGATGTGCCTAGGAATGAATAAAAACTTCAATAATGATTTTCAAGTTTTTACTCTTATATGGTCCATCTATTAGGCACCATTTGTAGAAAAAAGGTTATAGAATAAATAAATGCATCCTAAGCTAAGAATTGCTCTCTTTACTAGCTGAATGCCCATACATTTCTATAGAACTAACAAAAGTAAATCCAATTATATGGTACATCAGTCTCTAAACAAATCCATGACCATAAAATCTGACTCAAAGTTAGAAAAAATAATACAACTTGAAAATATTAAAATAATAAAATAATCATTATAATATATCTTGTAAACCCTAAAGTGGTGAAAATCGTGGAGAGATAATTTCACTAGTCAAAAAGTTACTTTTAATAGAGGGGAGATGTGATGACAGACTATCCATCATCATCAACTCCATAAGAGTAAAGATATTATTTTACCATTGTGCAGCTAGTAAAGATATTATTTTACCATTGTGCAGCTAGCAAACTTTCATATTTTTTTTATCATACAGCTCAATAAGTAACTTCTTTCGCTTCATGCATATAAAGAATAACCAGAATGAGACGATAACCCATGATATAGGGGAAAATGACTTAATCAATAAACCATGTCATGTAAAGCCTAAGTGCTTGGAATTTTGAATTTTCCATGGGTTGACATTGTTAGAATTAATGGGCTAGGCCCAAACTAGCTCTGTATTTAATTCTAAATAAATCACAAAGGCCCAATCATACATGGCAAGGGCTAGTGACTTTAGTCTCATATTGCTAGTGGAAGTGGAGAGATACCACCTTATAAGGGTTGGTGCTCCATACCTCTCAAAAGCAATGTGAGGTGAGAAAGGGAAATACCACACGCGCGCGCTCGCTCTCCTTGCCTCGCCGGGCCAGGCATGGCGAAGGGTGAGGGCACACGACATGTGCGTGAATGGTCCGGCGAATTCGGGCTCCCCACTGGACCCTGTCGTAGCTCTCCTTTGCCATTTGTTTTGTCACACGATTTTGGATCAGGATCCAAACCGAGTTCGGATCGTGCACCGTAACCGTGTTCGGAACGTGCGCCGTACCCGCATCCAAATCGGATCCAGAACGGTGGCGGCTCATCTATAAGAAGCCTTCGCTCTTCCAGACGAAAAACAAGCCATCAATCTGTTCTCTATTTTTCCAAACGCACTGTACCGCCCCCCGAAGTCTTCTCCATCTCGTTCCTCGTGCACCAAGGGACGGGAGAGCAGGTCTCTAGAACCCTCCGCTCTTGAGATCCTGTACGGGAGAGAGCGAATAAGGTTTTTAGGAAGCGCCTTCGTGACTGCTCGTTGCTGTTTGGTCTGCTGCACTACGTCGAACTCTTCTCGGCATCGACTTCCTCCCTACATCAAGTTGCGCTGCATCAACCTCTTTGCTGCGGCAAGTTTGGCTGCGTCGCTTCTTCACATCTCCGGTAATACCCTATTTCCGTAGATAGAATTGATGGCGAAGTTGCTCGCTGTTCTAGTATTAGTCTATGATCTAGACATGTGCTATGATGTACTTCCTGTGCTATTGATAATGTCTAGATTTGATTCTCTGTCTCTAGTCATGTTAGGTCTTCAGATTAATTTCATTATATTGCCTATTGTCCAACAGACATGATGTCCACTATCTTGTGCTAGTCAAACCCACTATGCATACTTAGTCATCTAACATAACCCTTGTCCTGGTGCAAATTCGATTATTATCCTCTCCCCACATTTTATAAGCCATCACCACTAAAATCTTATTAGCACATGAACAAGTTGTCCTGTCCAGCGAAAGATAAAAGGTAGAGATAATCACAAAAAATCAAATAATTTACCGTCATAAATCTCAATAACTATGCACTGGTACGAGATGATCAGTTTCATGATGTTACAGAAAACACCAATGTACAAAAATTCCACGATATTCTGTCCCCTAGAATTATACTCCCTCCGTCCCAAATTATAAGGCGCGCACGCATCCCAATAAACGTAATTAGGACTATAATATGTTAGTTATATAATATAAAAAATATAATTAGAAAGTACTTTCAAAAACGAATCCAACAATATTACTTTTGTATCATATAATTAAAATATTATAGATCTAATTGCGTTTATTGGGATACGTGCGTGCCTTATAATTTGGGACGGAGGAGTATTTCACTCCTTATAAGCAGCTGCATACCAGAAAGATAGAAAACAAATAAATTTTTGAAAATCAAAAAAGGAAGCTGCAAGAAAACCGTTACAGCAACAAAAGAAGAAGATCACAAGGACAGCTCTCTCTCCAAAAACTCCAAAAGAAAAAAACCAACTGCTCTCTCTCTCTCTCATCAATTCAATATCATAATCATACTACTTCAACTACATCTACGTGCATATCCATTAGCGATTATTAACTGCTCCCGACTCCGACTCCGTCATCTCCACCACCACCTACGCCCAAAAACAACCCCCAAAAAATACCTGCGTAACCGCAGCGGCGAGAGGCGGAGCGAGCCGTGCGAGCGCAGCAGCCGGAGAAGTCGTCGTCTCCGGCGGAAACCCTTGCCGCCAATGGCGGAGGACGGCGAGAAGGCCACGGCTGAGGCCGCGCCGGCCGGTGTGGAGGGAGGAGGTGGCGGCGGAGGGGGAGAGGAGGAGAGCGTGAAGCTTTTCGTGGGCCAGGTTCCCAAGCAGATGACGGAGGCGGAGCTGCTCGCCATGTTCCAGGAGGTGGCCGTCGTCGACGAGGTCACCGTCATCAAGGACAAGGCCACCAAGGCCTCCCGAGGTGCGGATCCGTACGCCCGGATCTGGGCCGGCGAGCGAGCCCTGCTCGTGTTTTCGCCGCGGTTCGGGTTCGATTTTGGGGGGCAACGCCGCCGGGGGAATTCGAGTTTTTGCGCTGTTTCCTCGCGCCAAAAGTTTTCGTACTATGTTGAGGGCTTCTTTTTTTTCAGTTCTCCTTCGTGCGTGTTTTGCTGCAATTTTTCCGCGCAATGCCGTCGGAGGAATTGGAGTGTTTCGGAGGAATTTCGTAGTGTTTTGAGCTATTTCTCTTGCGGGCGTTGATTTTCTCCAATGCTGGAGGGAGATCTCGAGTCGAGTTCTCTGAGCGCTGCGGTTTTGAGCTCGAATTTGGAGTTCTGTCGGTCTGAGTTGCATTAGGTTAGTAGATTCGCTCCAATGCCGGTGTTAATGTTGCTTTTAGTGCTTTTTTTCTGAAGTTTAGTTTTCTCGGTACGATTTTTTTTTGTGGCTTCGGCTTGTTTTAGCACAATGCAGGCGCAAATGTGCTATAATTGCGTGGAACATTTGGTGTTTCGGGGACTGGAGGTCCGTTATTTAGCTAACTGGTTCGAATTGGCGTCAGAAAATAGTGAGATGAGCTTTGGAGTTTTATCTGGTGATTTGACTCGCTAGTTTTGGTCCTGGCGATTCTTATATTTTTTTTATTTTTTATTTTGCGTCATGCCTAGTTCTGTTGCGCAAAGGGGTTGAGTCCAACATAACGAAGTAAATTTGATCTTCTAGTGGTATTTTGGGTTTCCCTCTTCAGTTGAACTCAATTTGATATAATGCAATTGGCTATTTTTATTTGTTATATGGTTAGGACTGTGTTGGATCACTCTTCTTATTAGTAGAGTTTGATGATCGACCGTGGTGATGAAAATATGAAATTTCTCAGAGCTTTGCTGATTATTAGGCCTTGGTTTCTATTTTAGCCTATGCCATGCAGACTTGAACGGTTTTCCATTTTGGTCGGTCTGAGCTTGCATTGTACAATCCTGCTACGAGAATTTTAGGCTTCCAGTTTTTCCGTTTTGTTTACAATTTTTTCATACAATAACCACAAGTATATCATAAGTAATTTATGTTCTGCTACATATGGAGATTTGGTCTATATGAACCTTGCTGCAAAATTAGAAACGTTGCCTTGTTTTTCCTATAAGTTGTTTGTTAGTTCAGACATTAACAAGCCAGATTTGCCCCCTGATAGCGCTTTTTCTTTCGTCTTTGTGGCACTGCAGCCTGATAGTCTTTTTTGCTTGCTTGATGTTTCATTTTTTTCATCTTCCTCCAATTTGGTTTTTCAATATCGTGAACCTAATGCAGGGTGCTGCTTCCTTATATGCCCCTCGAGGCATGAGGCTGACAAGGCGGTAAATGCATACCACAATAAACACACGCTCCCAGGGGTATGTGAGATTCTAATATCAAACTATTAGCATGTTTCTGTGCCATCTGCCTAGGTGAAATTGTTGCAAGCTGTGTAGGACTCTTTAGCTCTTTCTGGGTTGCAAATTATGCTTGGTTCATGAATATTACATAATCTGGTTTGCAGGGACGCATTGCAAGCTAATGCATGTCTTTAGCTTTTGGTGGGACCAAATAAGATCTTTGGCGGGACACTCTGGGGAAATTAGATTTAGTGACTACATGGGAGCTCTAAAATTTGAACTTTTTGTGTTGAAATATGTGGGTTCCTTCAAATTCTATGAGGATAACCATTTTTACTTTGTTGAAGGGGCACACAAACTGTTGTAGGGCTTGAACAGTGAACCCCGAAATTCTGATTTCTAGATTAAGTGGTGTTCATTGGTTTGACAGGCAATGCCCTTCTCCAGGATTAATTTATTTCTGATATGAAGGATTATTTCTTATTATTGTTAACCCAGGTGGTAATATTTTTCCTATCTTGCACTTAGGAGACATAATGTAAGATTTAAGCTTTCTTAAATAAAATTGTGGTTGGATAAAGTTGGTCATGCATTCATTTATCCAACTAAAACATGCTGTTTTGATGCAAAAGTTTTTTTAAGTGTTTTGATGCAAAAGCTTTTTTAAGTGAATGACTAGAATGCATGTTAGAGAAGAGAATTCTCGGTAGACAATATAACGCCAGTGCAATACAAGTAAACAATGTTTGTAACATCGATGAATTATCTTTAGTTCTCAGTTGAATCTTTTGTTTGCTGTTGTGATCAAGATAAAGCAGAAGCCACTACATATATTGATTATAGGATATTTTGTGTTCATGGTTTGTGTAAAGTTCATCTTCTTGTTTCATGTTTCTGCATGGTTGCTAATATGCAGGGCTGTACTTTGGTACAATCTTATGAAAGTTAATTGGTTTAGCCTCATTTCCCAGAACCTTAGTCTTTGTGCTCTTCAAGGACACGAGCTAGGGAATTCTGTTATTCTTATTGTAGCACAGTAGGAGCAATAGTGAAGGAGGATTCCTTTCATGGCTCGTTTAGCCAACTGTTACCTGACTGTGTATATGAGATAATTAGTGAAGGTGTTAGTTACAAACTGCATAATTAGATAAGTAAACATAAGCAGATCTTAAGAAGAGGTTCTGATTTCAGTCCCCCAGCAAGTATAGACATGTGTATCATCTGTCAGCGGAGAGCTGGTCAAAACAATTGGGCCAATTAACGAAAAGATATATTTGCTTGGAGGATAAACAAGGTTACAGTAAACCTTAGGCAAGAGCCACACTAGTGGAGTTACCTCATGATGGTGCAAATAACGTATGTGCTCATGTTTTGACGGCAATAAAGGTCTGTGGTAAAATTTAACTTATGGTCACCAACCACTCAGTGGACTAGGCTTGTTCCGTAGAGGGACACACCTAACAAAAGTTAGATCACCAATTTAGCCATCACACTTTTTTGCCCATCTTGTAAGGAAAATGAACTTATTGTAGCTTCAGTTTTGTGGCACTCCTAACTGAGGTCCCACTAAACAATGGACTCAGTGTGGCATGCCTAACTCCGAGTGGGGCCAGATGTGGTCTGACTCCTATCAAACACAGCCATTTTTTTTGTAGATGCAACAGTCAGTTGTGAGTAAAACTTTCGGACTAAATGCAAAATCTCATAAAAGTGCATGCTTTGGTCTCAAGTAGCTTGAGTTGCAACTAAAGTTCATTTTTGTCTATGTCATGCATGCTTTGGTTCAACTAGCTTGAGTTGCAGCTAATTTATATTCTTTTTGTATATGTCAATATGGTTGGATGTTCTCTGTTTGTGGTGGATCAGACTTTCTTTCTTCAGAATGATAAATAACTATTATTGCACTAGACCTATAAATTTGAAGTCGATTGTCTTTCTTCCTTGAGCTGCCTTCATGAAATTAACCACATAGAGTGATAAAGAGAGAGACTGGGTATCCAATCCCACACCCACCGAGATGGATATTGTTTAGATACGAAGGAATGTAGCATCATTTGTGTAACTAACGGAGGCAAAAGTTCACCTGACAAGGATGGTGATACAAAGCATACCATAAAGTCCTGGTAGTTAGAGACCCATATTCTAATGTTGGACAAAAACTGGAATGCTTCAAGTTATGGTAGTTAGTAATCACTGACTTGTGGAGCTAGTGAGACACATGCACATGGCTACTATTTTGTTTTAGTGATATAACTGCTACTGCAATGCCTTGTTTGGATATAGCTGACAAACCTTTTCTTCAAGACTCATGAAAGTAAAGATTTTGCAGACTTGTTGCTACTTCCTTTGACTCTTTGATGATAATTTTCTTTCTCTGTCTTTAATACAGGCGTCAAGTCCGTTGCAAGTAAAATATGCTGATGGAGAGTTGGAGAGGCTGGGTATGATCACTGTTTATGTAGAACTGTTGTCTTTGCCTGATTTTGTACGCAAGTGTTTGCTCAAGATATTTGTTATGTGAACAGTTGCACTCATGTTTACACTTGCTATGACTTCCAGAACACAAGCTTTTCATTGGAATGCTTCCAAAAAATGTAGCGGATACTGAATTGACTGACTTGTTTTCTAAATATGGCAATATCAAGGATTTACAAATTTTGAGGGGTTCACAACAAACAAGTAAAGGTAAGTTTGTGTGGAGAATTTAATTTTCTTGTTAACAGAAGTACAAACATCGCTTGACTCTGAAATTTCTCTAATGTACATTGTTAATTAACTTTGGTTATTGCAGCTGGCTGCGCCTTCCTTAAATATGAAACAAAGGAGCAAGCAGTGGTAGCTATTGAGGCTCTAAATGGGAAGCACAAAATAGAGGTTAGCCAAGAGTTAGAATAGCAAGACAATCTTTACTTATTGTTGAAATTTACTCTGGTTCACATGAGATCATATTATATATACCACGGTTCTCAATGTACTATGTGCTTATTTTTTCCAGCAGTCATAAACAACAAAACATTCATTCACTTGTTCTAGTGTTGTTTATTACCCATTAACACTACCACTGTAAATTTTAAAATCAATTGTTTCCAGACTGATGGTGTGAAGATTTTGGCAGTTATTCAGTTGGTGGCCTGTTTTTACTTTTCTTAAATATTTGAGATAGTTTGATTGTATGTTTATATATGCGATTCTAATCAGACTCAACCCATATTCATCAAACTTGTCCTGAATTTCTCCAACCAATTCACAACTTGACTTAAATGATCAATTGACAGTTGTCATTGCTAGCATATCCATCATATGGCGCTGACTTGTTAGCAACTACTTAATGTTAGTGATATAGACACTACAAATTTGTATCCTCATAAAATTGTTTTACATCCATAAAAACAAACATGAGCCAAGGAAATATGGTCAAAATTGTTTACCTAAGTGGTACATTGGCGATGCAGCATACCCAAGTGATATCTTTTTTAACCATTATTAATTCTATACAATAGTTAATTGAAGTTATTTGCTGTTATTTCCTTTTTGGCATACTCATTTGATACCTTGGGTTTGCATTATATTAATCATCTGGATATCTTCTAAAATCCCATGGTTATTGCTTTTTTGGTTAATAAATTCTGAAGTTTGGATCTATTTGTTAGGGTTCTAGTGTGCCATTGGTTGTCAAATGGGCCGACACAGAAAAGGAAAGGCAGGCGCGTAAAACACAGAAAGCTCAATTGCAATTACCTAATATGCCCAATGCAGGTCCTATGCAACAATCCTCAGTATTTGGAGCTTTACAGATGGGGTATATGCCTCAGTATAATGGATTTAGTTATCAGGTGACTTTTGCTGTTCTTTTAACTTATCCACGTTATACACTATCATATCACAGGAAACGTTTAATATTTAAAACCACAAGTGTATTGTCCGTAGTTTGCTCTCAAGATCGTGTATCTTTATAATTTTTTTACATAAAATTTTCTTCTATGTTATTTGCGAACATGCTATCGGCACTTTAAAACCCTAAGTGTAATATGTGGGGCTTCACGAGATTGAAATTTTTGTCTTGAGTAATCAACATGAATTTTTTGATGAGCAATAATCTGATATGGAATACAACTCTGATTTTGGTTTGTTTGTGCAGCCTCCAGGGACATACGGACTTATGCAGTACCCTTTATCTCCTATGCAAAATCAAGCTGCCTTTCAGAATATGGTTCAACCTGTTAATCAAAACTCTATACGAGGAGTCAATCCTGAACTGTCTCCCAATTCACTTCCTAGATCATTTAACGCAATGCAGTTAGGCAGTCCTTATCCAACTGTGCCTGGTATGCAGTATGCTGGATCCTATCCTGGTGGTCTCACGAACAATCGTCCTTTTGGGAATTCTCACAACTCGCTTAAAGTTCCAAGTGCAAATGTGAATTCTACCGCATCTTATAGTCCTGGTAGCAATGGTGGTGGCCAAACACAAACAGAAGGTTAGCCACATTCAATGCTTACCTTTACTTATTATGCAAAGGAAATACTATATTCTTAGAGAGTAGCTGTACCCATTAGCATGTAATTTCCCCAATGTCATGTGCATTTTGTTTCTACGTCATGAACATTTCCCTTTAATATTTCGCAAAATGAACATCTGTATGTATAAGGCTATCAGAAGATGTACACAAGAATCCAGCACGAAATTGAAGAATGATTGACAACTCTGATTGTGGGTGTAGCTATGTAGTTCTGCTAACATCATTAATTCCATATTGTATTGTGCATATCCTTTATTATGGGTATCCTATCCTATTATGCAATACTTAAATTAGTTTACCATTTTTGTAGCTAGTAATTGTGAAATCTATTGCATTGTAAAGCCTACTTATCATATATCCAGGTCCTCCTGGAGCCAATCTATTTATCTACCATATCCCGCAAGACTTTGGAGACCAAGAACTTTCCGATGCCTTTCAAAGGTTCGGTAGAGTACTAAGTGCTAAGGTGTTTGTAGACAAAGCAACGGGTGCCAGTAAATGCTTCGGTAAAATCTCACTCACTTGCTCGCATGCGTCTTGTGCTTGATATGTTAATTGGTTTATAATTTGGTGCAGGTTTTGTAAGCTACGATTCTCCTGCTTCCGCACAGGCAGCCATCACTATGATGAACGGTTTCCAATTAGGTGGCAAAAAACTCAAAGTACAACTTAAGAGAGACAACAGCAAGCACAGTAAACCTTACTGACAAAGCATCTGTGATGACCACGCGATCGGATTCTTGGTACATATTTGTCAGATAGTTGATCGTGACATTGATTGTTTGCTGTGTCCACGCGCGCGCCGCACTGTCCACAAAGTCTACATGGGAGCCCATGTATCTTCTTTGCTCATTTCACATTCTTGAAAATTGTTACATTGTGTAATTTATCGCAGCATAGCCGTAGCATTTGTGCCATCAGATCCCTTGTATACATCAGAAGTCAGATTCATTCAATTGGTGCCTTTTCTCCTGACAAATATTTCTTAGAATTTGCAGTCATTGATCCTGACTCGCTTTAGTCGTTTTCTGAATCATTTCCCTATCATGTCCACAGAAATTTGATGTTTCTTGGCAGATGTTTGTTGAATACTCTCACAGTAACTAGTCACTTGTCTTTCGGTAAAAAAGAAACTAGTCACTCGCCAGAGCTAATAGTTTTAATGTAATGAAATTAGAGTTGTATTTTCTTGTCTGAAATATTGTCCGACTTCCTAGCAGAAAAGGAATATGCGACCATCTTTCAAAGATGGTGGAAAAGTTTGTTCGTTGCAAGTTACAAATGCAGATGCAGATCAGTGTGGAAATATTAATAGGTCCCACAAGGAGCAACCAGCGCATGATTGAGCAATGGGGGCCCACAAGACGGCAACAACTGGAGCCTTTTTCTTTTTCTTTTGAGGACAGGCAACAACTGAAGCTGGTCAGCTGGAAATGGCGTGGGGTCATGGGCCAAGCCAGGTTTCTCTCTCTCAACAACTCCCTCTTATACGTGGAACTACAACTAGCAGCGACGAGAGCACGCAGCAATCCATTGGTGTGGGCTTATCTAGAACTAATGTTCATCAGCCATCGTCAGTAATTGATGTGAAGAGTATTTCATGAAAAGGTAGATCTCTGACCTCCAAAATCAATATGGAGACATTTATAATTGGAGGGCGTTTTAACTTTTATGATTAATCGTCTTCCATCGAGCCATTAGTTCGTTCGCAAACTGGACAATACTGATCGACACTGACAGCGCCGACACTGTTATGTGGTACTAAGCGAGTACTAATTAACACTATGAACTATAAAGTCGTTTCTTTTATTGGCAAAGGTCGAACATCCACCGTCCGATGATCCATGCTATAGATTGCTTCCGTATAGAACTGAGCATGCACAATTAATGCATGTGCTTGGAGATATGTCCGACAAAATAAAACAATTTCTCTTACGGTCTTTTTGATCCACAGGATTTCTAAAACATAGAAATAGAAAAATCCAGAATTAGAATATCATGGTATGTTGAATACTATGAAAGTTAAAACCACATGAATTGTTCAGAATAGGTGTTTGAACGTTGCACAGGAAAAATACAGGAATTTTGAGACTAAGAAATTTTGTATGAGATTAAATCCAATGGAAATTTTTCCTTGGAATTGAGTGAAAAGTGTTCAGTAGAAAATTTTCATTAGTCTAATCCTACAAATCAAACAACATTCGTACAAAAATTTCTAAGGATTGAAATTCTACAAAATTTCTTTTAAATTTTGTTTGAATCGTAGAATCCCTAAGTATGTAGGGTAGCCATGGTGCTTATTTTATACTAGCATGAGTGTTTGATTAAACACCATGATAAATGCTTATAAATATAACCACTAATAGATAATAAAATCATCTAATTAATTGGTTGCAAAGATGTGGATATATTTTCTTTGGGTCTGCATGGTCCACAAGCAATTGTTTTTTCTCGAGAGCATAGTCGATTCTTCTGAGCCGTTGGATTTAGATACATGGTCTGCCTCTTTCTTCGACCTTCTACTTCTCTCTTCTCCAATTTAGACCATCTCTCCAACTCTCCCACTCTAACCTCCAACCTCTCACCTCTATGCCTTAAGGAAAACCTAAATCCTAGGTCATGTCAATGCCTTGGTAATGGAAGCGTGGTTTGTGGTTTACACCCAGCGTAACTCAGTAACACCAGCTCTTTGCATGTTGCCCTTAAATAGATCAGCTGGCTGTCAGAGCTTCACCTGAAGACAAGTAGACAACAAGAAAAGTACCAGTGTCTAGCTCTCTCTTTTTTCGGCAGGACTAGTCCTAGTTACTTGGTTGTTAAGAGTTATGCAAATGCAGTTGCGCATGCACAAATATACCGTGCAACTGCGCAAGTAGGCCATGTGACTGGACTAGAGAAACGAGTCCCCACTCCCCTGTAATGCATAGCTCAACTGCTAGGCTTAAATGACTCACATTTTACTGTCCAGAGAAAATCACTCACGTTTACCTAACATACTATTGGGTTGTCCGGTTGTTTAAAAATTCTTAAGTGTGGTAACATAAAATAAACAATGTAGCGACTATTCCTCGGTTCACCGAAAATTTTATTATCTCTAAGTCGAGAGACTTGAATATTAATTATGTATTTAGCGATTAATTGAGTAGTTATATGTTTTAAAAAGTATACGTGATATTTATATATCTTTAGATTTAAAATTATACAAATTATTTTATATAATTATAGATATAATAACTTGTATCTTAATCGGTTAAGAAATACAATTTCTCAGAGACAATTGATAAATAGCAAATCAGAATAAACTACGAGTATCACAAGAAAATTAAGCATGTCTTGCACAAACAAATCCCGAGAAATCAAGCCAAATTAACTTTTCTCTACTCATTATTTTGACGGTAGGTACGAACACAATTACACACGAGCAAATCACCTAATTACCAGATAATCCATAGAATTATGCGCGAATTAAACCTTGTACAGCACCCTTGATCTTCACCCCGTAGTAGTACGGCAAGAAGCCCCTGTCCGCTCCGGCCACGGCCGGCGCTGACGGCGTGATCTGCAAGAACATGTAGTTGCCGGCGAAGAGGTCCCCGACGTACGGCCCACCTTCCCTGAGCCTCCCCACCACCTTGGCCACTGACGCCCTCACCCTGCCGCCCACCGCGGCCGCCTTCCGCCGCAGCACCCTCGCGAGGCCCGAGATCCTCAGCCGCCGCCGCGGCGCTGTCCACCTCCGCCCGCCGCCTCCGGCGAACGACCTCCTCCTCCTCCTGGCGGCGACGATCGCGGCAGCCGCGTGGCGGTAGTAGTCTTGGACGACGGCGACGGAGTAACGCACCTCCTCCTGGTCGAGTTGCTGGGTAGGATCAGGAGGTGGTGGGAGCTTTTTGAGCTTGTGGTAGGAGAAGCTGCTCATGGTGAGGTAGGAGGAGGCCGGCGGCATGGCGAGCGAGAGCTTGGAAGAAGAAGAACGCGTGTAGTGCTGGTTCGGGAGGTGGCTTAAGTATGTCAGCAACATGTACTTGTAGTGTTGCGCGGGCGTGCACATGTATGCATGTACGTGTGTCATGGCTACGTGACAACGTAGCGTTGTCGAGACCGGGACCCCGGACATACCGGCCGATACCGAGATAGTATAAACCAGACGACATATACGAAATTTATGGACTAGAAAACAGTAGATGGGAGTATATAGGTACCCTGGCCGCAGAGAAATCAGTTGAGTGAGCCAAATGACAAAGTCGTGATAGTTTAGGGAGTTTTCAATATAATTTTCGCTCTTTTTTAAAATTAAACCTACAATATCGACATGATTACGTAATTTTCACGATTGGCGGTACATCTTGTTCTGTTTCAGTTACCGGCTATTTGAATCTTGAATTCAATTCAAAATTTGGGACTGATTAAAAAACGGTTTCTGGCCACGGGTGGAATCGGGGAACTAAACTGAGCCAAGCCTGGGCCGACGAGCAAGCGAGCGAGCTGGTGATGGCGAACGGCGACGGGCACAATTAAGGAGGGCGTAAATGCGGTTGGGCGACGACGCTGTTGGTTGGCTGCTGGCCGTGATGCTCGCCCGCATTCATGTCGAGTTCCCTATCGCGCTGCTGCTCAGTTAATTAGTACTCACTCGCCGGTAGCTGGTCGTACAGGCATCAGCAGACAGTGGTCTGCGCCCCCACCGGTGGTCTTGCCGTCGTTGGCGCGTACACCGTGTGTGTTTCAGCGGCGGCGGAGAGGGATTGACGGCGATCCGGCGGCCGAACTGGGAGTGGTGTAGCCAACCAACCAACGACGGCGGGTCAGGTGGGCTGGCGCCGTCGCGAGCGCAGCCAGATAACGAGCAGCACTCGTTGGCCTCTTTTTTAGGCTTAGAAGCTTATGGCTCAAATAAGCTAGAAGTCCAAAAGAAGTACAGACTAGTATAAGGTCCCCTTAGGAATGGTTTAGGCTTGTGCATAAGCCAGTTGCCCAAATAAGCCCCTCATAAGCTACGGTGCAAATAAGCCGATGATATCTATTTGAGCCCTTAGGAATGGCTTATAAATTTGAGCTTATTATCTGTGGTTTAGGGTGTAAAGTCTAAAATATCCTTAATTTACATACCCAAAAACCTTACATATAGTATATGTAACAGTGGTGCACAAGTGCTTTTTTTAAACTGGGGTGCACAAGTGTTTACACGCAAGAAATTGTACAACAAATTGCCTTGACATGGGTATGAACCAGAGGCGGTCTTCTTCCTAATAAAAACAAATTAATTGCATATACGCATGAGCCAATTTTGACATCATTCAAGTGCTAGAACTCTGAACAATTAGCACATCATTCAATCCTTCATCCATTAATCCAGATAAATGGGGATAAAACCAGCTCATATCAATGCAAAACCAATTTTGACATCCACACAAATCACATGAACATAGAGGAATCACAAATCAGGAAAGCTTGAAGATGGTGAAGCATGTTGTCATCGTGGACGGCGCTGGATCTTGCTGTGGCTGGCCGGCGGCGGCTGCCGGCGCAGGTCTGATCATGGCCATGGCTGGCAGGCGGAGGCAGCTCGGGAATCCCCCACCCCTGCATTCGAAGCTCGTCGTGGCCTATGGTGTCGGGCCCCCTTTGGCCTTGCCAACGGCGGAGGAGGAGCTCGGGCGGGGGAGGCGGACATCACAGAAGAGCTCGGGCGGGGGAGGATGGCTCAGGCTGGGGAGGAGCTGGGCCGAGGGAGGAGCTCGGGCGGGGGAGGCGGGCGTCGCAGAACAGCTCGAGCGGGGAAGGTTCGGCTGGGGAGGGCGGCGCACGGTGCTGGGCGGCGACGGCGGCGGTGGTAACCCTAGTGGCACGCGGGAGGGATGCACGAGAGAGCAGAGGGGAGGGAAAGAACGGGGGTTTTCGGGAGTGGCAGTTTTCCCGTAAATACCGTGAACACTAAGGGCAAGGTTGGAATGGGTTAAGTGGGGGGAGCTGAGAAGCTCGGGAAGCCTCGAATTTGAGGCTTCTTGCCACCAACAGGAAATCAAGTGGGCTTAGAAATTAAGCCATAGCACAAAAATATCTTAGGTTTGGCTTATAGCTTTTTTTCACTTAAAAGCTCTCTAGAAGCTGTTCCTAAGGGGGCCTAAATAAGCATCCCAAAAATCTATTGGTAGCTAGAAGCTGCTCCCTTGGAGCTTCCCGAGCTTCTACTTGAACCAGAAACGAAATTGCCCCCGAAGTTGTACAGCTTATTACGAAAAACTGACACTCTGCCCTCACGTGTATCCCCATCTCTCTCCCGAGCGCCTCCTCCCTCAACGGGCACTCCCTCTCCTCTTCTCGAGCGTCCCCCCACGCGCCGTGCTCCCCGTCCCGAGCCCTCCGCCCCCACGCGCCGCCGCAACAGTCCCCGCCGCCGGAGCTGAGCTCCCCATCCTCCTCCCCCGCCACGTGCGGTGCTTCCCCTCCCGAGCGTCCCGGCCCCACGCGCCGCCGCGATTGCCCCCGCCGTCGGAGCTCACCTCCCCATCCTCCTTCCCCGCCACAGCCGCCAGAGGAGATCTCTCTCGACTCGCCGCTCCCGAGGACGCCGTGCCGCCGCCGAAGGTCCCGCCCGTGCCTTCCGAGCCATCGGTCCCGAGCACCCCGCGCCACCTCCAAGCCAAAGCCGCCGACACTCCCGCCCCCCCCCCGGTCACATCCGCCGGAGTTCCCGCTCCACCTGCGGTCCCGAGGACGCCGTGCCGCTGTCGAAGCTCCCCGTGTCTTCAACAGCTCAGATCCGGCGATGCGGTGCTCCCTTTCTCTTCAACAGCACAGATCCAGCAGCCCATCCATCTTCCCCATCCCTCACCGGCCCGGTTCCCTCCTCCCTCACCACGAGCTCGCCGGCTCCATCCAAGTGAGCTCGCCGGCGCTCTCACGTGAAGACAAGGTATGCAAGATTGGGTATATGCACTGATTTTGGTATAGTTTGATTTTTTGTATATGAAGATATTCACTGATTATGCTATATTATGATTTTTGTATATGAAGATATGCACTGAATGTTGAGCTAGTGAAGGGGTTGTTGATTCTACATGAATGTATGATTGTGTGATTGCCATGTGAAAATACGAATTGCTATAGGTTTGCATCATTGTTTGTGTGTCTGTTTTGGTTTTGCGGTAGGGAATGTTGTATCGTTCCAGCTCGATCTGTTGATGATGGCTGTGTTGGAGTTGGATGATCCAAGATTAGCATCTAAGCGACTCTGAGAGAATGTGTATCCAACTATCATGAGCTTCTAGCTTGAAGTTGAGAGGAAGGGCACATATGAGCAATGATGACATTTAGGGCTGCAAGAATAAAGGAAACCAAGCCAACTATTTATACAGTATATTTGTATAGCATATATTTGCAAAACTAGATTTTAATGTTAATGAGTTGAGATATTTGGTACTATGATGCAAAATTACAAGTTGACAATAAATGTTATATGTATGTGTATGCCATGGTGATAAATTTAACAATGCGCTATTATTATTCATGCCGTGTTCATAGATAGATAAAGGAAAATCTGGGAAAGCAACTTGGGATGCTTTTGCGCATAGGCTTTTTCTTGACATATATGTGGAGGAAGTGCGAGCTAATAACCGACCAACTCAGTGTTTAAACAATGTTGGTTACAACAATCTGATAACCAAGTTCAATGAGCGCACAAAGAGAAACTATGAGCGCAAACAATTCAAAAATAGGTGGGAGATGCTAAAAAAGGATTACAACATATGGAAGTCACTGAACCAACATGCATCCGGTTTAGGACGAGATCCTGTCACTAACACCATTGCTGCTAGTGATGATTGGTGGGCTTTAGAGATACAGGTATGCTCACTTTTAAATTATTTCCCGTAGTTTTAATTTCATAATATTTATTTTGCGCTTATGTGGTTTCGTGATTGTCTTACAAAAATGTCCAGAAGCGGCCAAATTTTGGATTGCTCCACTTTGATACTCACAGTGTTACAAATGAACATGCAAGGGTGCCAGGTGGGTCAATTCACGGTGCAGCCTCTCGTGTTAACCTATGCGAAGACAATTCTGGCTCTGAAGGTGAAGGGTTAGGTGTTCCTGATAGTACACCCTTGCGAAAGAGGGGTGGAAAGAAGAGAGCAATGCCTCATTCACCCAATCCGACGCTTCCAAAGATGACAAGTGAAAATACTTCCAGACTTGATCGTATTCTAGATCAAATTGAGAGCAAAAGTTCTAGAACATCTCAACTGACTATTTATCCAGTGAGACAGGAGATTAGAGAAATGTTAGCCTTGGTAGTTCAAGATGGAGCTGAGCCAGGGAGCGACGAGCATTTCTATGCCACACAGCTCTTCATGAAGAAGGAGTGTCGTGATGTGTTCACCACTCTGGATACACCTCGTGTTAGGCTTGGATGGCTTAAGAGGACATGGGAAGAGAAAAAGAAGCGTTAGAAACCATATGCTCTATATTCGTCTCCCTATTTGCATTGTGTATTGAGCTTGTAATGTCATGACTATGTGTCGTTGATTTGTGTTGAACCTATGCAAGAATGTTATGTCTTGAAATATATGAGATTTTTATGTTAAGAACATGTGTTATATATTTGTTATTCTCATGTGTTGAATTTTTTGTGTGTAATTTAACAGATGTTTTGCTCAAGTTCTAGTGAATCAAGTGATGATGCTGTTGTGTCTGAGAATGCCACAGAAGATTCAGATGATCTATTGCCTCTGCTTGCTTGTATCGTACATGAAGATGGGTGCAGGGCTCCGTACGCGCCAAGGAGATTACCCTTCATGACAGGGATTCAATGGGTTGAACTGAAGTTAAAGGATCCAAAAGAATTCTATAGTATGTTCAGGATGAGAAGGTCAGTGTTTTTCATGTTACATGACACTTTGGTCAACTACTATCAGTTAAATCGACTCATAACATATGCTCTAAAGAAGCATTAGCCCTATTCTTGTGGACATATGGATCACCTCAGTCTAATAGTAATGGTGGAGACCGATTTGAACATTGCGCCTCTACAATTGGTAAAAATTTTACTGAGGTTTTAGAGTGTTTGGACCGTATGGCTAATGATTATATCAAGCCAATAGATCATGCGTTCACTACAGTTCATCGTAACCTTAGAAAACCAAGATTTTGGCCTCATTTCAATAATGCTATTGGAGCAATAGATGGGACACATATTTCTGTCGTAGTGCCAAACCATCTCAAAGTGATGTACATTAACAGATATGGTTATACAAGTCAAAATGTTATGGCAATATGTGATTTCGATATGAGGTTTACATTTGTGGTCACTGGATGGCCTGGATCTGTTCATGACACACGTGTGTGGTCAGATGCTTTGGTGGAATATGATGATTATCCACATCCTCCCCAAGGTAACTCACTTTGTGTTTCTTTTATACGTTTATATGTGATAGTCTTGTAATATGATGATGCTATTTTTATTATAACTATTGGAAAATACTATCTTGTTGACTCCGGCTATCCAAATCGAACTGGCTATCTCGCTCCATTCAAAGGACAGTGGTACCATGTACCTAAATTTACACAAGTAGGTCCTGTTGGGATGAAGGAGACTTTCAACCATTGTCATTCATCTCTACGAAACGTCATTGAAAAGTCTTTTGGTGTTCTCAAGATGAAATGGCGAATTCTCCTTGGCATACCAAGCTACCCGGTTGAGAAGCAAAAGATGATTATTACTGCATGCATGTGTTTGCATAATTTTATCCGTGATAGTACTCTACGTGATGCACATTTTGATAGGTTCGAGAGAGGAGAATATGTTATGGAGAACACTCCAGCTCCAATAGGTGTGGACCATACCGCACCGGTAGATGATGGTACCATGCATACAATACGTGATGCGATTGCTTCAGGTTTGGTAGCATGAGGGTGTATAGCTGTATGATGTGATGCTTTTCATATCTTGTAGCTCATTTTAATGGTAAGAATACATTTTACCATTATTTGACGTAATCTTTGTATAAAACTATTATAACTAGACAATACCTCGTGTAATTGCGCAAGGCTAAATTACAGCAACATCTACGCGAGGCTAAATTACATCGTCACATCTAATTTACTAATAAAACTTTAGCTAAGTACTGGCTCACTTGATGCTAACTGGGAGCAAAACGTAAAAGAAATAGAGAATATGAGACGTAAAAGAAATGGAGAATATGAGCATAAGTAGGAAGATGATGGTTCTTTTAATATTAGAGTATTAAGGAGTGAGATTTAGGTTAAAAGAAGCACAATAATAGAATCAGGGTGTTGAGACGATCAAAATGGATATATTATGTGTTTTTAGGGTTTGATGAATAGTAACGGATCAGGGTGAACAGTAACAGGTTGGTTACTATTCATTTCGGGTCGGGTCGGGTGAACAGTGTAAACCCGATATATGGTGCGGGTCGGGATAACAGTACAACCCCCGGTATTGAACAGTACAAACCCGTTAATCAACGCAAGATCTGGACCATACACAGGAGATCCGATGACTCACAATGGGACACGTGGACAAATCATATAGCTGGAAAGATTTAGCACTCTATTATGTTTGAAATTTATTTTCTTTATTAATTACGTGTCAAAACAATTGAGAAGAACGATGTTAGCAAATAAACAGAGCACAAACTATTTTCAAGGGTATTACAGACATTGCACCATTCATCTCAGCAAATAAGCTCACATCTTAGAAGCCGAAAAGAAGTGAATCTGGTTTCCTCCCACCGGAATTTCTGTGGGCAGTTAAGCTTAAGTCGATTTCAGCACAAGTTGAAGCCGAAAAGAAGGGCCGTTGCGTGGCCCTGTGGCTGTTGTACACGACCGGCCCGTCGCTGGCTAAGTTGTTCGACTTGGTCGATCTCACAGTGGCGTTAGTGTGGTGTACGTGACGTGCAAGGTGTCATTTGGTGGTATAGAGCGAATTGAAGTTTTATTCGCCGATTTGAAGGGGATTTCTCTCTTCTATTTTTTCTTTACACTAGAACACATAAACCTTTGACTTGCACAGATACAGCTAGTCGTATTGCTTCTTAACCTTCTCCAAGAACTTTGCAGCTACGTAGCAGCATGAGCGAAACGAAAAGGTAATTGACAGGATTTTGCAGGCAACAATGAATAGGATTATCAGCTCAAAATTATAAGCTCGACAGCAAGAATGCTCAAGAGCGTAGACGCAAAACAAGGCCCCGAAAATCGGAGGCAAATGCTATGCCCTCTCATGTAAAAAGAAGGTTTTTACACTTGAAGATCCTCTTCTAAACAGCAGCAGTACACAGCAAATCCGGGCAAGCATGCATGCGCAGAGAAGGGCCTGCCACCGCTGTGGCTTTGACCACTGCGCGTAGCTGCTTGCCTGCCCATTGTTGCCTTATACCCATCCATATTTACATGCACTAACAAGTATAGCAGCACGCCGAGGCAGGGGGGCGCTGTGTTGTGCTTGACCACCCCTGATCGGTTGGCTGTAACCAGATAACAAAAACCGGTGGTGCCTCAACCTTTCTTTGAAACATCTCTAATTTAAATCATCTGGTTAGCCGCCTATTTCATTCGTCATAGTAGGCTCAACAGGATACATATAAGGGAAACCAGGACCCAATGACAGGAAAACCACTGCCTCCCGCTCGCATTAGCTGCAATAGCACACAGTAGTTAGTGAATGAGTGATGCTACATGAGGTAAACATCCTAAAAATGAAAGGCTACGATTGAGGTGGCAAGATTGACCCAGAAAATATACTGCAAGCATAGGTTGAACAATGTCATCTTAATGAATTTATTAATAGATGATTTGCAATCACAATGCAAATATCAATTAATGACCATTCAAAAGAAAGCATAGCCCATAAATGGCACAGTAGACCAAACAGGTAAACACATGCACATGAGACTTAACAGATGAAATGTCCTTATCCAAAAATGACGTTCAATTTGACTGTTTTCATGGCCTTATGTTATCACCAAATCACTAAACTTATTGGCCAACAAATTATTGTCACTTTAGCGCAAGTGAATCCCAAGAAGAACAAAACTACGTTTTTTCTAAGGTGGGGCTTAAAATTTATCCACAAGTAAACTTAGCAACATTGATCTCAGTTGACTATGAGCTCAGTTTTGACAGATAAAAGTACATCAGATACAGATGGACAAATATCGTGCACAGAAACAAAATGTAAACTGATAATACGACTCAGCAGTTAAGCACTAAGATTAGTTGCCAAGGTAGCAACCAAGAAACTTAATCTATTGTATTATTCTCAGGAGCAGAACAATGACTAAATACTAAACTTAATGAACCTGTCAAAACCCTCATCTGAGATATATATATCAGTCAAACAGTTACCCTTTGAACTTCGGACAATCTTTCACTTCCTTTGCCCACATTCTACAGGGAATGAGCTAGTTCATTTTGGAAATAGTAACAAACACTAGCAATTGTGCAAATATAAAAAGAAAAAGGAACTCACATGAATGAGGTCCAGGGGCCACAGATGACATTCCAACAGCAGGACCTGTTCCTGTTGCACGCTCACTTGGAGGATGTGCATGAGCAAAAGAAACAGTAGGCAAAGGAGGCTCTGGAAGAACTGGAGGGGATGGAACAGGCGACCTACTGTGCATATTGGGATCATGCGGAGAATGATGAACAGGGGAAGGTGACAATGGATGAGACGGTGAAGAGACAGGAGAAGCAGAACGGTGATCATTGGCTACAGGCTCAGCAGCTGGCGTTACAGGTTCCCTGTTCTTTGGTCTTTTGCCATATGGACACCCAGATGGAGGTGGAGCAACGTATCTGGGCGCATATACAGGGAAATGTATCGAAGCAGGAGCAGGAGCAGGAGCCAAATGCCTGTTGTCTTCATGACCACGGTGATGGTGATGATGGCGGTGATGACTATTATATTGGATGGGTGCTGGGCTAGGTGCATCAGAACCCCTACTATGTAAAGAATGTCTAAGATAGGAAGAAAGCCTTATCTGCTTTACTCTGCCAAATACAGTATGATTGAGACCAAGGTTCCCTGAAGATGAATTAGTAATTTTTTGCGCCAACTGCTTCATCCTTGGTACAGATGGCTCGTGATTTCCAACCACACGAACAATGTAGGTCTCAACAATAGTCGGAGGAAGAATTGTTGAACCTTCCAAATTTGCCAATTTGATATAAAGATTCTGCAACGCACAATAATTGAAATTCAATCAAAGAAGGAAAGGGGACAATGTACAGTGCTCAACACCAACTTTTTCCATAAAAGAATATATAAAATCCCAGCCCTGTTCATTTTTCTAGGTAGTGTCTAATAGAGTACAAGAGAAGGATCATCCATATTCTTAATGCAGAGAGAATATGATAACTCGGACAAATGCCTTCAAAGATTAGAAAATGAGATAGCTTGCGTTAAGACCGGAAAACAGGTTCTTGCTATCTTGTCATGTTTCAAAACCAGATTACTGCACAGAACCAACTATAACAACCATTTTCCAATCCATGTGATGCTTGCTAAAAATGATTAAGTTGATAATTAATCAATTATATCGCATAAACCTACTGTGCCACTGCATACACACTCTCGTACTCATAGACCTACATCTGCACACATGCCCCTGCAAAATAATATGAGCAAATTACACCGATCGAGGGGTTATTACGAAATGCCAGAAATTAAGGACAGAATGCAAAATATCGCATATGTCCAAAAGGTTATACATGTTGGTTGCAGCACATACAAATGTAAATGTCTTCAGACATTCAAAAACGAAGGACACTAAAAAAGGGGTTCTATCAAATGAACAGAACTTATGGGTAAGTGCAACTTTGCATCACCTTAAATTGTAATCATAATGGCAACGGATAAAAATGGAATTAGGCCAGAAGGTAGCACTAACCTCATTGGAATTGAGTACTAGTCCTGTCTTCATTTGATCCTTTAACTCATCAGTTCTGTCTTGTACTTTGTAGATTGGAAAATTCAGAGTGAAATTGAAAGTGGCATGGGGTCTTTGAGGAAGAAAAGCAGTTTGTGGAGGAATTATTGTTATTCCTCCAGGGAACTTAAGCACTTCAAAGGTCGATGAATTCCCAAATAGGGACTCAGTCAAGTGAAGTGTTGACTGTCGCACAACCAAGGACATAAAAGAAGACCTAAGAATGCTCAGCCATGTCGATGATATAGTCACGTTCTTTGGATAAGGCACAATGCTGAAGACGACATTTGTCCAGTTTGATCCAATTAATGGTTGTAGTGAATTTACTACCACCTGCATATGTATCGAGGCATCAGTTAGCTCATGTGGAAGAACATATCAATAACTGAAATAAAAGATGTTGTAGGGCATACAGTGGAGTTAGGGATGCCAATTTCCGCATAGATGTCAAATTCGAGCTTAGATGTATTTCCACTGAGCTCGGGAACCGTCCTCCGCAGCCTAAAGCTTGCCATTATATCATCTGAAAAACATAGGTTCACGAGACAAATATGTTAAAATAAAAATACCTTGTTGCTAATTAGCTATTAGCACATTACAAGATTGCATCATCAATACGTGATAGAGCACTGAACGGTGCAGTTGCTTAAAATTAAATTGGAAAATGTAGAACCACAACACTCCAAAAATGCCACTTTTGTAAATGACACCCAAAGTTTCCACCTTAGAGCCTTGGAAAAAAATTCATGAACATCCATATGGTTTGGCAAAAACCACATCTAAAATCCATGGCTAGTAATCTATCGTGGGTCAAATCCTTTATTACAGCTGTTGCAACCATGCGAGATGGGAAACAACTCTATCCTTTTACCTACTCACATAGCTATCCACCAATGGTTCCACAGCCAGCTGAAAAACTTATCTCGAATAATAATGACGTACATCGTGCTGGACAGCCACACAAAATCTAAATCAAGACATCGCTGACTTTTAACCGTAATTCAGTCACTGTTTGGGATGGCAGCCCATCCGTACCAAGGGTAACAAAGTTGCGCCAATTTGGCAGCAAACTCGTTTTCCCAAAATTCCCAGCCTAGTCATTTTCCAAAAATAGCACCGACACATGCCTAAGCAACAGGGATCAAATACAAACATCAAAATCTTCAGGAATCCAGCCGTATGCGAGTAAATTCGCAGGCGATGCTCTAATATCATGGCTAAACTACTATAGAGCGGTAAAAAAAAATCCGTCTCGCGCTCCAATCCAAACAGAACATATAGCGTCTCGACCAGTTTCCTCACAGTTGATTCAAATTTCCGCCCAAAGCCGCCACGGTTCGCTCTGTGCATTACAGATCCAAAGATGCAAACACTGCTAAACACTACTACTCGCCGGCCATTGCCACCGACGCACGAAACGGGGTCAAAATCAAGACGAGATCTCGCAATGCCGCCCCGCTCGGAGCACTCACCTTCGAACACCGCGCCCGGATCCGGACCCTCGGATCCCCTGCCCCGCCGCGCAAACGGCGGCAGCCAGAACACCGCGGACAGCAGCACGGCCGCGCCGAGCACGAGCGCCGCCACACATTGCAGCCGCACCACGCCTCCGCAGCAGCAGCGCCCGCTACTACTGCCCCTTCCTCCTCCTCCCCCTCCGCCTCCGCCGTCCGCCCCGTCCGGCGGCTGCCACTGCTGCTGGTGCCCCACGCCGCCCTCCTTCCCCATGCGTCCGCCGCGCGATCTCACGCATCCCGGCACGCAGCCGCCGTCGTCGTCGAGGAGAGGAGAAACCGCACCGCCATTGCGGCCAGAGCACCAGTCGGTCAATCGCTGGCCTGGTTGGTGGGTGGCGCTAGCGCTAGGGTTGGGTGCGCGCTGCCGCCGTTGCTTAAGGAGGAGAGGGGACGACGCGAGGTGGGCGAGGAAGGTGAGAGAAAGTGAGAGTTAAACCGCAGCGAGGTGAAACGCAGGGGGGAGAGAGAGAGAGATGGTGAGTAGCAAGCAGCGGTTGGAGGAGAGGGAGTAGTGGGGAGTGACTAGCGGGTAAGGCTCACTTGGATTGGTTTTTTAAAGGGGTTAATTTGGCTTTGGGTTGTGTTAGTGCGTACTAATTTTGCTTTGCTTTTGGTACTTTTTTTTATCTTTTGTGATAGGTTTGTTTTGTTTTGTTTTTGTCTTGGTTTTTGTTGCGGATGGTTTGAAGATTTTGAATTCGGAGGGGGGCAAGGACTAGGCTAGGTTGGATCTTCTGTGCTCCACCGATTTGTGCTGCTGTGCCTGCGAAGGTGAATGTTGGGTACATGTGTTTATCGTGCATGTCACTTTTCTTTTATGGTATACACAATTGTTACGTATTTTTTTCGTTTTGACTCTACCCTTCTGGAAACAATCTATTGTACGGATTTTTGGCTGTGTACGCGTCAATGTTTCCTATTTATACAGCAAATAAATTGATTGCTGAAATCCATGCGACATTCAGGGCCCTGAATACTCTATGCTAATGTAGGATTCTTCTTATTAAACTCTCTGGACAAACAGCTATGGAAAAATATTAGATGAAAGTAAACACAGCCATGATTTTTTTTTCTTTTTGGCAGGAAAAGGAACTAGGGCCATTATATATCAGGGAGAATACCGCTGTCCTCTAACTTTGCAAGAAACGTCCAGGGGAAGATAAAAGTCACAGGAAACACCCTGGGACAAGCCTCCATGCCTCTCTCGATCCATCTTGAGGAGAGGAAATCGAAAAAATGGCACATTTGATAGGCTGACTGTGGTCAATGCCGAAACTGACCCCGCTCTTTACGCAATGACAAAAAAATCAGGGCGATGGGCTAGATAGAGGGCGCGTGGCTCCTGTCGGGCTGGGTGAGGACGACGCACACCCATCGGACCGGGCGACAGCGACACGGCAGCGTCGCCTAGGCTCAGAGCGAGACACAGCAGCGTCGCTCTGGCCGAGGGCGAGACACAGCAGCGTCACTCTGACCGAGGGCGACAGGCCGAGTGTTGCTCTAGGCGAGGGCAACAGGGTTTTTTTTTCTCGCTTTTCACTTTTCAATTTGCCACGACGTGAGTATGTGCAACAGATTTTAAATAACGACCATTTGCTACTGTAACATGTAAATATTGATTATTCTTAACATGTTCTCCGATATATTAGCATATATAAAATATTCCTATATAGTATTTCTTTCATTTTCATTTAAATTTTCACTTCTATTATTTGCACATATAAAATATCACTACCATGTCTAATATTGATCTGTAGCTAATTTTTGACTACCAAAAATCTAATCATTATTATCATGCAAATAAAAATTGAAAAAACGAAAAGTGAAAAGCAAATTGAAAAGTGAAAAGCGAGGGAAAAAAAGGCGCGTACTCGGCCTGTTGCCCTCGCCCAGAGCAACACTCGGCCTGTCGATGGGTGTGCGTCACCCTCACCCAGCTCGGCAGGAGCCACGCGCCCTCTGTCCAGCCCATCGCCCTGATTTTTTTGTCATTGCGTAAAGAGCGGGGTCAGTTTCAACATTGACCGCAGTCAGCCTGCCAAATGTGCCATTTTTTCAAGGAAATCAAGGCTGGCCACCTTGTCACCTACACAAGCTAACGAGGTATCTAGAATCTTCCAGGGAGATGATTAACGAGCATCGGTCGAGGGAGATTGATTAACGAGCATCGGTCGAGTCACTCCGCAAGCCTACCAGAAAAGAACTCTCTAGCATGACTGTTGCAAACCAAAAATCAGAGGGCTAGAACAGAACACCCCAACATAAGAAGACCAGAAATTCAGAAGAAAAAAGAACATTAGATAAAGTCATGTTGGAGTAGATCTAAAACCACCATGATTCCACACCGGGAAGCAAGAACATGACTAATAGTGAAGGAAAAACAAGATGATCCCACTATTTCATCTTCATCGGGCCATTCCAAGATATCGGCAATGAACGTGACACTGTCTATGCAACCTGCCCATAAAACATAGGCCCCCCTTCCTATCAACGTCGATGAAGACGTCGGAGGTAAGGAAGACCACAAATTTCATTGCCAGATCCGGTGACACAAGATCGTATGTGAAGTCGCCTCCGTTGTATTGAGGCAGATGAGGAAAAGGATGCTTTTAGATAATTCAGTGTTAGCTGCTATTTTTTTCTAAATCAAGTTACAAAAGGCAATGCGATAAATTTGAATAATAAAATTACAGTATTACTAGTGCACAATAGTCTAAAATTTTAATAAGTTTTAGTCAATTTTCAATCCATCCGATATATCTTGCAGTATGTGTTGGTCCTGAACGATGCAGATCCAAAGGTTAGAAAGTATTGACTAAAATTTAACAAATTTTCAGTCATCTGTGCAATAGACAATCCCATAAAATTATCTACATGTAAGTTACTTATTAGATTAATAAATTTTGCATAACTTACAATCCGGAACAACTTAAAAAAAGTACAGCATAATTAACCGCGACATCCGCAAACTGATTTAAACATTCAAAAATCATTATTTACGGCTACCTGTCAGAACAGTCAATTCCGACTGCGTGATGACAGCCTTGACCTTATCTGGTGGTGCATGTGACCTTATTATTGTAATACGTGTTTAATTAGCTCATTATTTATTTAGAGACAACTTCCACATCAAGTGGTTAGCACTGAGTAGGATGAAGCAACTATCACATATTCATACGCAAAGCAACAAGTTTGTATTTTCTTATACTTGATCAAATGAACAACGCATACTAAAAGTTTTTCATATACATCAGATTCTTATTTTGCTTTCTTGAATTATTTCATAGTGAAAAGAGAAAAATATTTTTATTATTTTGACCAAGTGGGGTGAGTAGCATATTGCATAAGCCGAAGGTTTTTGAGTTGACAGCTGGAGTGTTTGGAGGTGAAAACTCGATGCATCCGAGTAAAAACCGTACATTTAGAAGTGTTGCGAAAACACGAGGCCACACGCGGAAGCGTAGATCTAAACCGAGATACCGCAGAATTGGCAATGAGAGACACTAACGTTTTTAACGTGGTTCAGCCACGAAGCCTACGTCCACGGGGCTTGACTATGGGCGCTCCTCTCCATCTGTTAACTGTCTTTCAAGTTGGCTTGGTTACATTGTGTGGTGCCCCCTCCTTATATAGGAGGCCAGGATATATGAGTTCGATTCTAACTCTACCAGTATCCTACTAGGACTCCCTGTAGTACCGCAATACAATACTACGTCTTCTCTAGTCCAACTTGTAACCCGCATGTGCACATATTCGACACAAACTCAACAAGAAGTAAATAGTTGTACATTTTAGAGTAGAAAGTTCGTGGTTCCAAATATAAAGCCAAACGTTTTCGAGTGGAAAGCTTGCAGTCTCTAGTGGAAAGTTATGCATTTTCAAGTGAAAAGCTCCGGTTCCTAGTTGAGAGCTCGATGTTTCTGAGCAGAAAGTTTAATGGTTTTTGAGTAGGAAGCTCGTGGTTCCTAGTTGAAAGTTTGATATTTGTTTTTTTACTTTTTTTAGTGGAAAGCTTGATGTTTACGATTAGAAATCTCTTCTCTTGTTCCCTAGTTAAAAGCTCAAAGTTTTCGAGTGAAAAGTAAATTATAAGCCTAATTTTTAAAAGATATATCGTCAACACCATGTTAACATTGCATCTACATGAATTTAAAGCCTAATATCCACATATACACAACCACGTGAGCATGTTCCCTGATCATACATTAGAATTGACATAGACCAGAAATAATTTCGAGAATCTCACTAAATTTCTACTGAACGTACTTGTTTGTATGTAAATGTTATTAATTTAGATACTAGATAAATTAATGAGACCTAATCTTTATTGGTCACGTGCTAGATAAAGTAAAACATAAAATAAACCATGATTTGTTTGCACACTAAAGAGAAGAAAAATAAAATAGCAGGAGTTGGGTTGTGCAACGCGGTTTACGTTGAAAAAGGAAAGATCAGAAGACTGCGAGCTACATATATATGCTGTGACTGATTATTCATCTAAAAAAGGAAACATAGCACAGTAGATAGTCATGCTAAAAACGGAAGCTAATCTGGTCGGAAATTAACCGTCCACGCTCTGCTCGACGGTGCGTCGCTAAGTACCACCCCTCTTAAACATTTTAGATTCAATAAAACCAGTCATATAATTAATGCAAATGACCGAAAACCATATTTGGCAGTGAAACGTGGGCACGGTCAATTCCAACATGACAACTCATGCATGTGGTCCTTCCTTCTCTTCATGAACCCCACATGAGACAGCACAACCTGTTCTACTTTAACTCTACACTAGACAACACAACTCGTTTGCAACACCACGCAAGACGCCTCCATATGTGTACCCCACCCATCATTTCTTGCTTATCCTATCATGCACAACTCTTTCTTCTTCCTCTATGCATGCATTTTCTCCTTTCCTCTTCTACTCTGCGCAGCGCCCTTTTTCTCCTCCTCTTTCCTCTTTCTTCTCCAAGCACTAGGAGCTTTTAGGGGCCTACCGTCTCCTCTTTTTGATGGATGATCTCACAATGAAGGCACCTATACCGGCGTCATAGGAGGTGGAGGAGATCCCCAGATTTGGATAGACCCGATTTTTGATTTATATTTAAAAAATTGGTTGAAATCTTGATTTAATGGAGGTTGAAAGCTTGCTTTTGTGAGGTAAGAAGCTTGATTCCGCGGGTTAAAAGCTCGATTTTATGGTTGAAAGCTCGATTTTGTGCTGTTGAAAGTTGACTATTTGTGGTTGAAAGCTGGTATTTCTAGGGTTGAAATTTTTTTCGTGGGTTGAAAGTTGATTATGTTGTAGTTGAAACCTGATTTGATTCTGAAATTTATTGTTTTTGGTTCCGATCTAGAAAGTGTGATCGTGTGGAGGGTTCATTCCGATAGTTTTACTGTAGCTGTCGAAACTTGACTATTCGGATGGTCGTCCGTAGATAACAAATGTCCGCAAATGACAAGGAACAAGATTCCACATCTGATTGTTTCGCTGTAGCGGGGACGCTGCTTTTGGAGAAGCCGTGCTCATGCGTCAACCGAGGTGCTGCATATTCGGGTATGATGCACTGAGGCGGACCATGCGGTGGCACAGGGGATCCCGTTGGGTGCGGTGTGGATGGATGGGTGAGCGACCGCCGGACTCGGAGAGACCCGTGACGTGGGCCCGGGTTCCCACTCCTCTCTGGATTTCTCGTGCCCCCTTTCTTTCGCGGAAGGCGACTCTCTCCGACGAGCTAACTCCTGCACCCTGTCCCGTGCGCCGGCGATCTCACCGTTCACAACGCTAATCCTTCGGGCCCACTGCCAGTGGAGTGACTCAAGCGGCACGTCCGTGGGAACGGGTGCAGGGATGGATACTTACGTCCTCAAGTCGGTACACGTGCTTCCGCGTAAACTACGAAGGCGCTGCCACCATACTACGACTGCGCAATCGTGGCTCACTCCCTGGCGTGTGAACCGGGCGCACAGGTCAGGAAGGAAGGATCGGCCACTGGTCGTCGGGGCCCAGGAGGCGTCTCGGCGAGGCCCGGCGCACGAAGACGCGGTGCAGAAAGGGTTCCATTGGTGGTTGCGCGAACGGATCGGCGGGCGTGGTCGACAGCGACGACGGCAGGCGGCACAACGCCATGAAGCCAGAAAAAATTGGTAGCTTCACGCTGTCACCTCACTCACGGCAGGTCGGCGGCGGGTGCGGAGGGATCGGTCGGGGTCGCTCGGGTTGGGAGCTCGCTGTCGGCGATTGAGGGGGGGAGACGCCACGGTCGCGTCCGCCGTTGCAAGGACCATGCAACCAACCCGCTGCTCCTGAGCCCACCTCACTCCCCCTTTGCAGCTCTCTCTCTCTCTCTAGAAGATTGCGATGTGTATATACACGTGTGCAGTGCACGCGCGCGCAGCAGAGTATATTAACTTACTTAGTTGTTGTCACTGGTTGATGATTGATTAATTTTGGATTAATGTACACTGTGCAGCGATGTACTCCACTTGAGGTTGTCAGAGCTTGATGATTGATTAAGGTTGCATTAACTTAGTTGGAGCAGTACTAGTACTGCACTTGATGATTTATGGTTACTTTCGTTTCCATTCATTGCGATGCTGCCTTCTGGTTGGTAAGTCAACATCTGCCTTGTTTACTATACTAGGGTACTGTACTACTAGTTCAGAGTATTCTGTTTTATGTGCAGATTATTAAATTACTTCTCTAAAACAAAATATTGTTAAATTGCTAGGTGGAAAAAACAAGCACGTGTACATCATACACCTTAATCATCCTGCACCAGTAACATTTCATTTTTTCATGTACAAACTCATTAAAAAAAAATTAACTTACCCCGTTTTTTTGAAACTGTATGTAGACTACCATCAATACATTGAAGTTTCTTCTCGCAAAAAATATACATTGAAGTTACAGTAAAATATGTTATCTTTTTCTCTTCTTTTTTTAGAGTCGCAAAAGACATGTTTGTAAATAGATTTTGGGCCAGATGACTAGATTGACCAACAAAACGGGCCTGGGCACTTGGAAGGAATGGACCCAGCCCAATCTAGGCCCACTGAAGTGAAGACCACACGGCACAAAACCCCACGAGTCAGACTGTCGTCTCCTCCTCCTGCGTCGCAGTCTCGCTGCTCTCCGCTTCCGATCCTAGGGTTTTACCTTCCCCTCCTCCTCCTCCAAGGTTTTGCTCGCGCGCCACCCGGCCCCGCCTCGCCCCACCATGAAGGCCGCCGCAACGCAGGAGGAGCTGCTCCGCGCCCATCTCGAGGAGCAGAAGATCGAGGTGACCATCCATTCCATCTCCCTCTTCGATTTGTTATCTCTCATGCTTGTTTGGCCCTAAACGGGTGTCTTTGTTTAAATCCTGGTGTTAAGCCACTAGATCTCGACTACAGACCTGTGGCTTGTTTATTAGTTGCCCTAGTTGTTATGTACTATTCGTGATTCACTTTCTGAGCGATTTGTATTGTTTCAAACTGGGCGTCACTTGAGGAAATGGTACTATTTGTCTTATATAATAAACTATATAGATTGTAGACTTCTGGTCTTACGCAAAATTTTGAAGCTCTGATAACACGCACCTGTGCTTTCCGGAACTAGGAGATGATGCTAGCGGAAGATCTAAGCACACTAGGAGTGAGAAAAAGAGCAGGAAAGCCATGCAGAAACTTGGCGTGAAGACCACCACTGGTGTGAGCCGTGTAACTGTCAAGAAGAGCAAGAACGTGAGCTTCTTAATCACTGCCGTGCCTTTCTTCCTTGTGGCATTATTATATGTTAGTGTTGTTGCATTTGCTTAACTTGCCCGCACGATTGCAGATCTTGTTTGTCATTTCCAAACCAGATGTCTTCAAGAGCCCACGTTCAGATACCTACATCATTTTTGGGGAGGCAAAGATTGAGGACCTTAGCACTCAGCTGCGGAGCTGCAAACACAAGTTGCGGAGCAGTTCAGGGCGCCAGACCTGAGCAGCGTCATCTCGAAGGCTGAGCCATCCGCGTCAGCTCAGGGACGAGGAGGAGGTTGATGAGACTGGTGTTGAGCCGAAGGACATTGATCTCGTGGTGACACAGGCCTCCGATTCGAGAGCCAGGGCGGTGAAGGCACTGAAGGCTGCCGATGGTGATATTGTCAGTGCCATCATGGAGCTGACTAGCTAGGCACTGGAATGTGGAATTTGTGTGGCCTAATACGTGGTGGTTAGGAGTCCTCGATCATGTCATCTTGAGTGCTACAGTTCCAAAACTGGAGGTTCTATTTATGTTTCTTTTCAAACTATGGGGCATGTAGATTTCTTAGTCATTTGGACGTTTGGCGCTCAACAAACCATGTGCTTTATGTGAGTTTGAATCGGCTGTTCCATGAGCTTTCAAATTTTGTTTCCAAATCATGTGCTCTTACAATTTTGAGGCAACATATCGTTCTGGTTTTCAAATTTTGTTCACATATCAGTACGATTTTGTGGCAGTTATTTGGCGGAGCTATAGCGGAGCATGGGGTAAATATTTTTGCAAAATATTTGATAATTGTGTATTAGAGATTTTTTTTTAAGGGAATTTTGTATTAGAGATATATACACATAGACATATATGGGCTAATACTAGTCACAAACGTTTCCAGACTAGTTCTGCTCCAGCCCATTTGCCAATTGGCAGCTCAAGTCCAATCTGTCAAGACGAACCGGAGCATTTCCCGAATCCAGATTGCCCGCAAAAAATCCCGAAATCACACGAAACCCTGGATCTCCCTCTCTCGCCCGCCAAGAGACGACGAGGCGCTGACGGCGAGCAGCCGAGGCGCAACCGGAGCGCTGCGATAGGCGGCATCATCTTCTGCAAAGGCGCCGGCCGTGCGGCAGGTTGTCAGGCGGTAGCACGCGGGACGCTGCGGCGGGTCCGGCAGCCGTGCTGGCCGGGGCAAGCTGCAGCTTTGCGTGTGCCCGCCGGGCAAGTGGGCAAGGGCCGAGGGCAAGCAATCGCCGAGCACTGGTCACTTGCTCACTTACTACTCCCCCTGGTTAGTGCTTTGATTAAATGATCCATCCATTGATTATTTGATTGCTTCACATTGCTGTGCTGTTGTAATATGTCTCCGTGAAATGTAGAACTGGAAAATGAAAGAAGAGCATACATAGATTTGCTCAATTTTATCCTAACGACAGCAATTATGATTCCTGCTCTAAGAGAGACTGGAATTTGTAATGATTAAAAAGTACTCCCGTGATAGTTCAACTTTGCTGATTCTCTCCTTTATTCAGTGTATTTGGAGGAGTGAAGGTTCAATCCAAACCCAAAGAAGGCTGTCCTGCACATCAAAGGCCAAAGGGGGTTGATCTAGAGATGATGCATTTCTCAAGAGATCAGTTGGTGGGGTCAGCATTCGTTGCATTTGGCATCGTATTATTTGCAGGTTTCTTCTATGCAACCGTCGTGTCCAAGCTGCTTCCACCATATGAAAACCATCTTCTGTCTGCTAACCAAGATGATAGGCAAGGGATCTCAATGTTGTGCAACCGTTACCGGCGAGTCCGGTCCTCGGGTTGCACAGCGTGACGGCGTCGGCGTAGAGGAAGAAGACGACGGAGCGCGGGAAATAAAATACAAGAGACACAAGTGTAGGGAGAAGGAGAGCTCTTTATTAATTGATCAAAAGTCTACATCAAGTGTGCCCTCCATCTCTATTTGTAGCCTAATCTAGGGTTAGGGATAAGCATCCACTTAAGTGCACCTAAGGGGAATTTGACCCACCGTCATAGCAGATGGGCCCCACTACAGGTGGGGCCACTAGTTTCCCAACACTCAAGACACAGCAGATGATCGTCGATTTGCTTATTCTCCCTCTCGTGGACTGTTTACCTAGTTACCACTAACTATTTAGTAGAACATGTAACTATTATACTGCCTGCCTTGCACCTGTTAATGTAAACTTAGTGGAATCAAATTAGAAGTTAATACCATTTACGTTGATTTCTCGCTTATGCCCATCTCCTAATATTTTGATAATTTTGAAGGCTTCTATGTTTGATTTTCACCAACTTTCACCCCCTCCCCCCCCAAAAAAAGGAATTTATCCGGACCCTCCCAATCCCAATCAGCCATTCAACAACATAACTAAAAATAGCAAAAACATGACCACTGCTATATTTATCCAAGATGTTTTGCGGACTTTGAGGTTGCTACGTACGGGATCCTAATTCTTCGGACTCCACTACGTGTGGCATGCACAGATCGAGGGAGTATGTAACAACCAGAATATTAGCAAAACAAGGAGCGATAGAAAGATTGAGGGGGGAGAGTGGCATGGGGAACTAGAGAGAAACCAATCGAATTGCTCGTGCTACGTACGTGGTAGTAGCTAGAAGAGAGAGGGGGAGGGAGAGAGAGAGAGAGAGAGGAGGGTTGGTCGATCATGGCGTACCTTCGGAAGAAGTCGATGGAGTTCCTTCGGAGCTTCGAGGTGCCGGCCAAGAACCCGTCGGAGGAGGCGCAGCGGCGGTGGCGGGAGGCCGTCGGCACGCTCGTCAAGAACCGCCGCCGCCGCTTCCGCATGGTCCCCGACCTCGACAAGCGCTCCCAGGCTGAGACCCAGCGCCGCCAGATCCAGGTCCGTGCATGGTTAATTAATCTCTGCATGCCATTCTGAATTTCTGATCATCTCCTTTCCCTGCATGCTTGCATGGCTCAATTTGATCTGCATCTGCAACCTGCTACGTGCAAATGCATCATAGCACGAAGCAAATGCATCAGACTCATTAGTCTTAATCTTCTCTCTCGATCGCGCGCGTTAGGATTGACCTGTCAAATTGTACAGTATCATTCATGCAATGCAATTCGTTCTGGTATTCATTAACATCATCTGGATTCTGGACTACTTGTTCCAACATTCTCTGCAACATTTTTGGGATCTGAATACATGCATCAGTGGAGGATATATAAAAGCGTTTAATTGTTTGTAATTTTCATGATGTAATGGTCCGGTCAAAAGACTTTGTTGAATTGACTGTCTTCATGTGTAACGTACATGGAAGAATTAAGCTAGCTTAAATGTGAGGACTTGATCAGGTTTTGAAGACTAACTAACAGCATTGCTCTAGTACGTGTATATATAGCACGCAACTGAAGTATCTGCTATTGCAGTGAATACAAAGATGCCTACAAGGCCAGAATATATGAAAGAAATCGCTATGATCTTTCTGGAGTAATCTTTTTACAAACGTTAATTGTCATAATGGTACATACGTTTGGAATTAGTTAAGGATTTTGCAGAGAGTAAGCAGAAAAATTGTGGAGTGATGTGACAAGATTAGCATATGCTCACTAACAAAAACTGGAAAGGGTTTACATGGATTTTGCCATGCCACTAAATTCATTTGAGAAATCTTTCAAACATTAAAGCATAGCAAAGTAATGGATATATAGTTCCAAAAAAGAACCTTTCATTAATTTGTTAACCTCTTAGGCATTATGCGGTAGATTCACATATATACACTAACCAAGTACAAAGTACATACACACCTCAAAGACCACTTGAGTTGGAAAATTCCATATATGTCACTGACATATGGCCCCACACGTCACTGACATATGGCCCCACACGTCACGTACCAGCCTTGCATAGGATAGGGTGGAATTTGTATATCTTTGTGATGTGCATCAATCCCTGGAAAGAACCAAATGGTGTAATCGTTCACAAACACGTTTTCCCTGCATTTCCACAGGAAAAGCTTCGCGTTGCACTCTACGTGCAGAAGGCTGCGCTGCAGTTTATCGATGGTACAGCACCACATCCTCTCAATAAAACATTCCATTCGATTATGATCAATAATATTTTCCTCCGATATCATAACAATGGCGATGGTCTTCGGATCCCCCATAGCCGCCCGCAAGGCGGAACACCCGCTGCCGGAGATCGCGCGGCAGTGCGGCTTCTCCATCAGCGCCGAGGAGCTGGCCTCGGTGGTGCGCAGCCACGACTCCAAGAGCCTGCGGCACCACAAGGGCGTCGACGGCATCGCCCGCAAGGTGAACGTCTCCCTCGCCGACGGCGTCAAGTCCGACGACGCCGGCCTCCGCTCCGAGGTCTACGGCGCCAACCACTACGCCGAGAAGCCCCCCAGGACGTTCTGGATGTTCCTGTGGGACGCCAGCCAGGACATGACGCTCATGCTCCTCGCCTTCTGCGCCGTCGTCTCCGTTGCCATCGGCCTCGCCACCGAGGGCTGGCCCGGCGGCATGTACGATGGCGTCGGCATCATGCTCACCATCTTTCTCGTCGTCATGATCACCGCCGCCAGCGACTACAGGCAGTCGCTGCAGTTCCGAGACCTCGACAAGGAGAAGAAGAAGATCGACATACACGTCACCCGCGACGGGTACCGGCAGAAGGTGTCCATCTACGACATCGTAGTCGGCGACATCGTTCATCTCTCCATCGGCGACCAGGTGCCGGCGGACGGGTTGTTCATCGACGGCTACTCGTTCGTCGTCGACGAGTCGAGCCTCTCCGGCGAGAGCGAGCCGGTGCACGTATCGAGCAACAACAGGTTCTTGCTCGGCGGGACCAAGGTGCAGGACGGGTCGGCGAGGATGCTGGTGACGGCGGTGGGGATGCGGACGGAGTGGGGGAACCTGATGGAGACGCTGAGCCAGGGCGGCGAGGACGAGACGCCGCTGCAGGTGAAGCTCAACGGCGTGGCCACCATCATCGGCAAGATCGGGCTGGCCTTCTCGGTGCTCACCTTCACCGTGCTCATGGGGCGGTTCCTGGCGGGCAAGGCACGCGCGCCGGGCGGCGGGCTGCTGCGGTGGGGGATGGCTGACGCGCTCTCGGTGCTCAACTTCTTCGCCGTTGCGGTCACCATCATTGTCGTGGCCGTCCCCGAGGGCCTGCCCCTTGCCGTCACGCTCAGCCTGGCGTTCGCCATGAAGAAGCTCATGCAGGAGCGCGCTCTCGTGCGGCACCTCTCGGCGTGCGAGACCATGGGGTCGGCGAGCTGCATCTGCACCGACAAGACTGGCACGCTCACCACCAACCACATGGTCGTCGAGAAGGTCTGGGCCTCCGGCGCAGCGCAGACGGTGAGCACCGCCAAAGGCTTCGAGGATCTCACGTCGTCGGCGTCGGAGAGTTTCATGAAGCTGCTGCTCGAGGGCGTCTTCCAATGCTCCGGCTCCGAGGTTGTCCGCGGCAAGGACGGCAAGCACACCATCATGGGCACACCCACCGAGACGGCCATCCTCGAGTTCGGGCTCGGGGTGGAGAAGTGCACCGGCATCGAGCACGCCGCCGCCGCGAAGCACAGGGTGGAGCCGTTCAACTCGGTGAAAAAGACGATGGCCGTGGTCGTCGCGTCCCCTAACGCCGGCGGCCGGCCCCGCGCGTTCCTCAAGGGCGCGTCGGAGGTCGTCCTGCGCCAGTGCAGCAATGTCGCCGTCGACCGCAGCGGGGGCATCGAGGCCCTCACGGAGAAGAACGCGAAGCGGGTGGCCGGCGCCATCGACGCGTTCGCGTGCGAGGCGCTGCGCACTCTCTGCCTGGCGTACCAGGACGTCGGCGGTGAGGCCGAGATCCCCGGCGACGGCTACACGCTCATCGCCGTGTTCGGCATCAAGGACCCGCTCCGGCCGGGCGTGAGGGAGGCCGTGAAGACCTGCCAGGCCGCCGGCATCAGCGTCCGAATGGTCACCGGCGACAACATCAGCACGGCGAAGGCGATAGCGAGGGAGTGCGGCATCCTCACGGAGGACGGCGTCGCCATCGAGGGGCCGGAGTTCCGGCAGATGAGCCCCGACGAGATGAGGGAGATTATACCAAAAATCCAGGCACGTAGCCCGATGCATGCTCTTCTTCCTTTTCCTCCAAAGAACTTCGCAGCACAACGTTGATGCCAATGCCATTGTTCTGTGCACATCCTGCAGGTGATGGCCCGGTCGCTGCCGTTGGACAAGCACACGCTGGTAACCAACCTGAGGGGCATGTTCAGCGAGGTCGTGGCCGTCACCGGCGACGGCACCAACGACGCGCCGGCGCTGCACGAGGCTGACATTGGCCTCGCCATGGGCATTGCTGGAACAGAGGTTCGTAGTATCGTACTGCCCTGCAATCTTCCATCCTCATAAGGTGAGTTGTAGCTAGGTTACACTGGATGTTTGCAAATTCTCAGGTTGCCAAGGAGAATGCCGACGTGATCATCATGGACGACAACTTCTCGACCATCATCAACGTCGCCAAATGGGGCCGCTCCGTCTACATCAACATCCAGAAGTTTGTGCAATTCCAGCTCACGGTGAACGTGGTCGCCCTCATGGTCAACTTCGTCTCTGCATCTTTCACAGGTGAACATACACAAGACTCCATTGATTCTTCACATCTCCTTACTGCAGTTTCTGAAGCACCTTGATGTAACTGGAAAATGTCTGCAGGGAGCGCGCCGTTGACGATCGTGCAACTGCTGTGGGTGAACCTGATCATGGACACCCTCGGCGCGCTGGCGCTGGCGACGGAGCCGCCGAACGACACCATGATGCAGAGGCCGCCCGTCGGCCGGGGCGAGAACTTCATCACCAGGGTCATGTGGAGGAACATCATCGGCCAGAGCATCTACCAGCTGGCCGTGCTCGGTGTCCTCCTCTTCAGAGGGAAGAGCCTCCTGCAGATGAACAGTGACACCCTGCTCAACACCTTCGTCTTCAACACCTTCGTCTTCTGCCAGGTACACGTCTTCTCATCTCATAGCATCTACAAGAAGCACAAATGTTTGAAGTTTTTTTTGTTTCTATTGATTGACGCTCTGCGTGCCAGGTTTTCAACGAGGTGAACAGCCGGGAGATGGAGAAGATCAACGTCTTCCGCGGCATGTTCAGCAGCTGGGTCTTCTCGGCGGTGGTCGGTGCCACCGCCGCGTTCCAGGTGATCCTCGTGGAGCTGCTGGGGACGTTCGCCAGCACCGTGCACCTGAGCGCGAGGCTGTGGCTCGCGAGCGTGCTGCTCGGTTCGGCCAGCTTGGTGATCGGCGCCATCCTCAAGTGCATCCCTGTTGGTTCCGGCGATGGCTCGTCTGATCGCCAAGACGGATACCAGCCGATCCCCGCCGGCCCGAGTGCAGTGTGATTTTTGAAGACGTCTCGTCGTTGTTTTTCTTTAGGAAGATTGATATTGAGTTCTCTGGGAGGAGGTTCGACTTATGGTCATGGCTGTTCCGAGTGATTTGAGTTTTGTTCTTTCGTTGATTTTGTTTTGTGTTTTATAGCAAACGATGTTTCTAAAAGTTTACAATAGGATCAACGTGAATTCATAACCAAGGTTGTCATAGTGTCCATGCGTGATAACTTGTTATTTAATAACACGACGCGACTGCATGACCACCTTATCGAGCGACCGGTCCAACCTAGGTGCCGGCGCCTCTGCCTCTCCTTCCTTGCCCGCCGCCACATCACCGTCTCTTCCACCAGTCTCACCGCCTCATCCTCTCCTCCACTGCCATATCGACTAGATCTAGCCGCTGCCACTGCTGCTGGTCGTTGACAAGTCGAGACGTCAACATCCTGATCAGGCGCTCCCTCGAATACTAGAAAGCCAGATATTATCTATCCGGCCGCTGGTTCGCCGCTGGTCGTCACCGGTAAGCCTCCTCCTCTTCCCTCTCCTCTCTCCCTTCTCCTCTTTCCGTTCTTCTTCCTCCTCCTCCTCCCTACCGGGATGCTTGCCGTCGCCGGTAAGCCTCCCCCTCTTCCCTCTCCTCTGTCCCCTTCTCTTCTTTCCATTCTTTTTTCTCCCCTTCTTCTTCCTCCTCCCCTTTTTCCCGCCCCCTCTCCTCCTCCCGCCGCTCATCCTCTCGGTCAACGGCGCCTGACCGGCCGCCGCGTGAGACCAGCGAGCAACCGTTTAGGAAGTAGATTTTCCCTTCATAACAAGGATCCTTCTTAATTTACAAAGAAGATCACCGTGGCCACCATCCTCCGTTGGTATCGTCAGCAATCAGCTCAGCAATGCACGGCCCTCCACTGATCTCCTTGGAAATCAGACCATGCATGAGCTATTTCTACATCCATTTCACGTACTGCAGCAACTGGAGCAACATGGAAAGAGGCAGTGGCAGGGGATGTGTTTCCGTATGCCTCCCATTCCCAACGTATTGCACCGGTAAACCCATCCTAATTGTCATTGCTCTCTCTTTCTCCCGAGTCTCGACTCTGTTCGTGGAAGTTTGGGTGCTACTATCCTGATAAGATAGGTAGGAGGCTATAAGAAGAAGACTGCAGAGAGACAGTAAGTCCTTTATAAGGGCGGGTCATGCTTAGACGAGGAAAGGTTGGTGGAAGCATTAGCTATCCATTAACGCGCGCCAAACTAAAATCATCCTATCTTCTAGGACAAAAGAAAATCTCAACATTAAGGTGCTTTCATTCAATGGTCTCTGCATCTAATAAAAACAGAGGAAGAGTATTTTCTGAATGATACAGATGAGGAGAGAGAAATGAGCGAACAAATTATTTAGTGCATGATTGTACGAACCGTACTGGCCACATGGCGCAATCAACCTGGGACAACTGGGTGCGTGTGCCACAAAAAATGCAAGTTCATGGTTTGGCTTGCCACTCAACATAAATTGCTCATGGCAAAACGACTGCAAGCTAAGGGTCTTCCAAATGACCACTATATGGTGTCTGTGTTGCTCAATTCATGCGGAAACGTCCTAACATCTTTGAGCCATGGTCTCCGGTGGATAATATCCGAAGATGGTGGCTGCAAAGGGGAAAAGGGGATTCCAACCCCAAGGAAATAGTTAGATCTGCGTGTGCCTTCTTTGAGCCATACCAAATACTTGGTCGGTCGTGATTAATTAGGAAAGATATTATTTATGAGATATTGTGATAGAGAACTACACACCGGCTCAGTTTGCTGGAGTGCATCGATGGATTGCTACCACGGGGCCTAGTTACTTTATTTTACCCGGACTACGCATTACGATAGAGTGAAACATTGCAAATTCTGCTTGTTACTTCTAATCCACGGCTCGTGAGGGCTAGTGAGAGAGATCAGACCATATTAATTTTGCTTCCATTTTTGTATATCCAGGTCAAGTTTACTTTTTCACTGGAAATTGAGGGTTTAGCGATTACCGTTCCGTAGTCGACGGTGATCAAGTTGGTGTGTGTTGAGCGAATTTTCATAAAACTATAAGTCTATATATTGACGTGTGGTGTATAGCTAAGTCTTTTTTTGTCAAGCAAACGCTAATTAATATCATCAGTTCTACGGCACATCGTATCAAATTCCTCCATCTCACTTGATATTAACACAATAGATGCAGGACTACTGGAGATGCATACGCTAATTTGAATTTCGTGTGTTCTACGGCTTCCAGGATGCTGAGCACGCTGGTGACGCTCACCACGGACATGATGCTCCCGGCGTGGCGTGGCAGCATTGCTTGTGCCGTGTGCTTCATGCCCAGCGCGGCGCCCAGCTCCATGCCTCCACGGCCAGCACCTCGCCAGGCGGAAGCTGTGAGAACTCCAACACCGAGCCCCAGGGGGCCGAGCCTAATGCAGGCCGGCTGCACCCGAGGAGAGCAACTGCAGCAGGCAATCTGGAGCGCGGAAGCCATGGCGGCGAGCTTCCTGGCTCATTGTGTTGCTCCGGCCGCCGACCCCCGCATGTACACGCTCCCCGTTGTAGTTCTCCCTCTGCATCGCCTTGGGGGGGTTAATTACGAAACAGGCCACATGAGATGCGCCAACGTCGTACTTCACCTCCTATATATGTGGCATCCATGTCATCCCGGTAGATGGGACCATAGGATGCAGGAGAAATCCTAAATCTGGTTCAAATCAGTAATTTTCATGTAAAATCTGGTGCAAGATAGTAACCAATCGAAAAACCGGCGCAACTTGTCGCTTTCTCACAAATACCCGGTATAAAATGAAATTTACTCAAACTCAGCTCTAATATAGTTTGAGCCCGCATGATCTCAAGGGCCGCCTTACTGCAGGGTCAGGTGCCGCATTATCCTCTAGCCCCACCTGGATCCAGGGCTGAGTTTCTTCGGAGACCATGCCCATCATCCATGGTGCCAACAATAGCCGGCTCATCTTACTCTCGATGCGGGCATTCCAAATCATCCACCAACTGAGAGAAATGCTTTCTTTTGTGGTGTAATCTTGGCAAATGGATCAATCCACCATTCACGGAGTAGCGGTCGGCGCGCGGCAGATCAGTGTCAAGCCTGGCACGGCGCAAGAGCCCCGCCGCTCCAGACCTGCAACGTGGAGTGAAGGGGGGCAGCGTGCGAGTTATGTGCATCGTCGCCTCCGTGCAGCAGCTCAGCGGCACAGAGTGCAGATTGGGTTCTGAGGCGGATCGAGTACCCGTGGTCTGCTGTCCAATTCCAGTTTTCCACAACAAAGAATTGGGCGATTCGACCTCGTTGTGCTATAGGAGTGCAGGGGCCCTCCGCATAAGGTAGGTGATGATCCAACGTCGGCCTCCTCTGCAAACTGTTCTGCCTTGCCCTTGTAGCAACTTCACCCCACGTACTGTACCATCAACCGTGGCTTTGTTCATCTCAAAAAAAGAAACCGTGGCAGAGGACAATGTGTTTCCGAAAGCCTCCCATTCCCAACATGCTGCACACGCCCAACTAATCCTAATTGCCAGTGTTCTCTCTCCTGGCGGCAGGGGACTACTAGCATGATAGGTAAAGAAGACAACAAAGGCAGTGCTTTCTTTATAAGGGAGGGTATGTTTAAACAAGGTAAGGTTGGTGGGCGCATGAGCTATCCATTAACTCTAAATTAAGATATATATTTCTAGTACAAAAAGAATATCTCAAGCCTCAACATCCATGTGCTTTAGCTCAATGAAAATATCTCAAGTCCCAGCATCCATGTTCTTCAATTCAATGGTCTCTGAACCAGATGAAAGCAAAGAGATATTTCCTGAATGATAGGCGAGAGAAATGAGTGAATGAAATACTTCGTGCTTGGTTGTTCATACAGTACCAGACATTCTGAGCCAATGTACGCCTATGTGGGTTAGACATGTTAACATAATTTCTAGCTTACTCAAAGAAAGAAAGAAAAAAGTCAATTTTGCTACTGCATCATGGAAATGGTCACCACGTAAGAAAATCCTTACAGAACCCCAGCTACATGAAAAACATTATCAAGCACACGACACAACATGTGCCATCGGAGCCTGGCACAACACATGATCGTGCAAACCGGTACAGTTTGAATGGAACGATAAATACTTGCAAAAGGGTGTCTGCAGGGGATCATAGAAGTAACTACAGGAAGATAGGAACGTATCCACAAAAGTAAGTGATTGTTGTCTTGTCAGGAAGCTACGCCGATCTTGTGAAAATTTCACATGGTTTTATCATGGAAAAGGCGATACCTACAATGCACGGAGCAGATGTTCATATGGCGCTGTAAATCACAATGTTCATCAAGTAAAATTTATACTAGGATCTGAAAAGAGCAAACGTGTACCTTCCGAACTCTAGCTTCTGGACAACAATACCATTCAGTAAAAGCTCTGAGTCAAATATTTCCAAACCTGCAACAACGGCACAGTTACAGAATCGATCTGTAAATTCGAGAGATAAGGCACCAGAGAAAAGAAATTTAGGGACAGAAAGTACGTGGTACTAGTGTACTACTACATACCATTCTTAATGAACGGTAAAGAGATGCTGCAGTCTTGTTCACAAGAGATGACAAAGGCTCCTTCAAGGTTCTTATTCTTCATCATAGACGCTGTGATCCTCTCCAACGGCTGACAAACCAACAAAATGTAATCAGCGTGAAAGCAAGTTAACAAATTGAAAATGATGTATCCAAGCACGAAATTCTAAAATGTATAGAAGTCCTAAATTTTGTTCGTGGCACTGACAACACGGTAAAAAAACAATGGAACTACAACTTGTTCAATACTTTTCATCTTGCCTTGTAGCTCTATGGCTGTTAAGCACCAAATTCTGGCAACACAAGTGCACATCAATAAGAAAGAACTAAGAAGTCAAGACAATAGAATTTAACACAGGTCACTAGAAATTTTCTAGGCAATAGATATAGTTACATCCAATTCATGCTAGGACTGCATTTTTGCTCTCTTGCATACTCTGTAGCTCACGAATCTGTGCAGTCTGGCATTGCAATCGCAAGGTCTCCAAATTTTGGGAGCACTTAACATAAGAACATGAAAATTGAAATCCTTTATTAGCATTAACTACTTAACAGTTAGACACTTAGACAGATCATAAGTCCAGAAACAAGTATCTACATTCAGAACATAAGTCCAGAAACAAGTATCTACATTCAGAACATTAAACCTCGTGTTGCAAGAGACATTTTAGAAGTCAATACATAATAAATGAATGCAATAAAGTGTATATACTGCCAAGGACAAGGGGATGGGGAAGCAACCAAACGAAAATGAACATAGATATGGATAGTGGTAGATTACCAATTGCATACCTTGCCACGAGCTGCGACTACTAAACTTTTCAGAAGCTCCTTGCTAGGCTTAGTATTTGGCGTTATTAGTACTCTTCTACCCTAGAATGAATTTTGGAAATACTCAGGTAAATATTAGGACACCATAAACATTACAATAAATTTGCCAAAAATATATGCTACAAAGGTTAAAAGATCTCTTGACATCAAGATTATATAATTGTCCTCTGCCACTATTTATTTCCCATTTTGATTAGATTTTTCACTGCTAGGAAATTAGACACTAACCTCCAACAATGGTTTTTTGCAGGCTTGGCTTAGTGAGACTGGCATGCTGAAGCCTAGCTCCTTTTCCTTCTTTGTATCCCTCATTATGTACTTTTTCTCGTCAATGAAGCACCTAGCTTCTCCACAGCATTTAAGTCATGCTGGTGTGACTACAGGTATGCCCATGGCTATTGCTTCTAGCATGTTCCTTGTACGAGCAAACTTTTCAGCAACAAAATGTGTAGCTTCTGAAATAGTTGTTGCCACTGGTAGTCCAAAGTGTATCAATATCTGACAATATCCAATAAAAATTTAAAAGTGAGAAACATCAAGAGATCGTCAATTACTGTTTTTGGTATGTGCAACTGATGGAATGAGAACTACCTTTGTTTGATCTTTGATGGTTTCGCTATCCATGCTTTGGCTGAGTAGAACACGGACTGTCGACATATGTCTCTTTCTTCGCCTGCTTGATTGCAAAACTGGAGATACTTCATTCCTCAAAAGACTGGCAAGCTCTCTGGAACCTGGTGATTTCAGAAGGCCTCCCTTCAGTGGCTTCTTTGATGTATGTCTCCTAGATTGGGGCCCTGTGCTATTTAGCTCTCTCAGTGGTACTCTACTTGTCAAACTAGAGTCATGGACTTTCTGTTCAGATGTGGATTGTTTCTCCAGTCCGGCACTCCAAGTTCCTTCAAGCTGATTGGCATATGAAGTTTCTTTCTGAACTATGACCTTGCTACGTGTTGCTGGAGTTCCATCAAAAGCATCAGAAGAATTAGCAGCTGATGCTTCATGATCAGATAAAGAAGACTTGTGGGTCATTTTCATGCCGTTTATGGTATCAGGATCAAATACGCTTACCGTATTTGCTGTTGGTGATTCTGTTACTTCTGCAGCTTCAGCTCTAACTGCAGATGATCTGGTAGCTTTACTAAACTCAACTTTCGAACTTCCTGAGGTAGACATATATGTTCTCTTCTTTTTAGGATGGACTACAGCATCTCTACCTAGTAAATAAGGAACATTTGAGTCATCTGTGCCAGATCCCATGATTACTTCTGACAACTCATGATTTATGGCTCCTTTTAAAACCCCACTTTCCATGCTTCGTTTTGTTTTCACTGTCATCTGTTTTGGATTCTTCCTGGTTCTTGACTTACTGGGACGATTTGTCAAAGGGATTGAACTTTCACCATCTGGCATTCCTGCGTCGTCAACCTTGAGTTGCTTAAATTGTGTTGCCATTCCTCCTGAGCTCTGAGGTAAGCAGGTTAGCCTTTTCTTTTGAATTGACAAGTTTACTGAATATATCTTAATCCACTTCTATTTCTTTCCCTAAAGAACTTTCAGGATGTGCATTCTCCCTGACATCATAACTGACAGTTGATGCATTGAACAATGCTTCCATGGCTTCAGCTGCCATTCGAGTATTTGGCCCAATATCATAGGCTTCATATAAATCATTGGTGGCACCAGCTGGTTCTGGTTTCTTCAGACAATTCATGCCCGAGTCCTCATCGATACATTCTAGTATGGCCCCAGCCCCAGCCCTGGTACCTGATCCATAGCCACCAAATCTCTGGGAGTCCAAATGTGTCATTCAATTATGAACCTGAACTCTTGGATTTCCCCTGGAAATGCTACTGGTTATGCAATCGTCATGATTGGGAGTATCAAACCAGTCAAAAACACCTGCCTTTTCGAGTGGGCAACTGCAGTCAACCCTTTTGGCCAGGCACTGAGCTACTTTTGAGACAAAAGTGGAAGCTTTCTTTGTCCCACTTAACTGGACGATGCTTATTCTCTCAGAAGTTTCTAAATCATCTTCTACTAGCAGCCTATCCACAATATCAATAGCACTGGCCTGTGATGCATCGCCTGGCTCCTGCGAATTAAGGTACTCTGACCTTGCACGTTCTCTTGCAGTAGTCATTATGCTCATGCAGTAATGGCTGACATATATAACCAAGCGCCTGCTATTAACTCATAAACTTGATCATGTTACCAACACCACATAGGTCATAACCTGACAGTTGATTTGTTAAAACGACAGGAAATTGAACATAAGTGCAGAAATTTTCTCAGATTGAATTGCTTGGAAGATGGGAAATACTACAGTAAAACTGTATACATGGTAGAAACATATTTAGAATGCCTAAGTATCCAATTGTGATACAAACACCCAGATGCACGCACAGATAAATGGGTCGTGCTGAGCTGTCCGGGGATATGGAGAATTAAGACAATGCAGGCAACTGCAAATAGAGTTTCACAAAAAATAGATTTTTGAGGTGCTAGCTGAAAATTTAGATGCAGGCAAGCTTTATAATAGTTTTCAAGATAAGGCTGATATGCAGTTGATAGCCACTATCCATGGTTAAAAATGTCAGATTCAGATCAGACAGTGTTCAACTGTTCACACAAAAGAAAATGCAGATCCATTTCAACTGTTCACACAAAATAAAATGCATATCCATACTTCCTATTGAAAAAAATGTGGATTTCAGATAGAATGGTGATTCTTTTCAAATATGTATCAGATGACTAAAAGCTTATCTAGATTGTGAAATGCCAATCAATAAAGCAATCAGTTCTTCTCAACGATGTAGATTACACATCAGAAGCACAAAGACTAAATCGGACTAGCATGTAGTCCTAAACCGTAATCAAAGGGTAATAAGCAACACCACACCTTTATCATCCTAAAAATCAGTAACATGAAATTTCTTGACAACGGCGACAGGTACATGGTAATTACACAGCTCCACCTTACGTACACTACCAGATTTGTCCACGGAATCATCAAGATTGATAGCTAGTAATCTAATACAATATGTCCTCTAATTGATCATTTCGAGTTATTTCAAGAAAGGGTTTCTCACTGACGATCTTACATACAGCAAGTGCCAATCGATGTATGGTAATGGTAAAAAAAAAGCAACAGTTTCGTACGGGCGAGGCATCAACCAGTGACAGCTAACAACCTGTTACAACAAATCTCACCAGAGTTCGTCACGAACAGCGGCGAGTGTACGGCCTAGACGCAAACGGAGGCGCCGATCGAGGAATACTGGAACGAATAGTCGAATCAAACGGGGTATCTGATCACGCGACCGCAGCAAATCGCGATCCGCAAAACCACCGAGATCGACTGAAATCCCTCGTGTACGGCGCGAAGCTAACGATTAGGTGGTGCAACAAAGCATGATCGCAAAAACTAACAAAAATACACGAGAAGGGACGGGGGAAACGGGGATCGTACCTTCGTTTGGAGTGAAAACTTCGAGGGTTTCGCTCGCTTGGCGCTAATCCGCCATGGATCGAAGCAATAAGCTAGGGAGCATTCGATTCGGGCGAGGGGTCTAAGGTGTTTGGAGGTGTGGCGAGGTGAGGGGGAGTGGAAGGGAAGCGCGGGTTTCCGAGGCCGCGCTCGGGAGGGAAGTGTACTGGAGAAGCCAAGCACCCCGCCGCAAACTCTGGTTTCTCTCTGTGCCCTTTCTTTTTTGGAGGGAAAATTATAACCTTTTGGAGCGAAAAATAAAACTAAATTATTTAAAACCACCAATTCAGACCACCTTATTATATTTTATCAGATCTTTTAATTTTTTTAAATCCTAACTTTTGACCTAATATAAATGCGTCCAAACCTAGTCGTTTCTCTCTTTAACGGTAGTAACGCTGTTCTTTTTTGTAGGCATTATTTTTCTCGTAGACGATAACGCTGCTTTTTTCCATCCACCTGTGGCGCACTCAAAGTGTGGTGAACGAATCTGGTGCCACAAATCAAGTGAAAAAAATGTGGCAAAATAGTTAGAAGTGTGACGAATTTTTAAGACATGCCAAACTACGATAAAGAAACAAATAATGGTCTAAGAAAATATAGCATAACTAAATGTACTGTGACAAGGTGTGGCTTGCATCCAAACACGCCAGAAATCATTCGCCGAAAGCTACCGAATTCTTCAAAGAAATGGTGCTGGCCACCTTGGGTCGACCCTGTCAGTGGAGAAGTCCAAAAAGAAAGGCGGCGACAACAGAAGCAGAAAAAGACTGTCGTCAGATCGTACAGATAGTCATGGTAGTCCGTCTCTGGGTGTACTTATGCAAGGATGTGCTTACATAGGATGATAATAATCGGGTGGCTGCTCATAAAGAAGTGTCAGAATGATGGTGTCGTAGTTCATATTTAGACCTGCTTGCTGACGTAATCGTTGCATCCAACTTCGCAGTGCAACTCTGTTCTGTCCTTTGATTCTGCGCTTGTCAAGCAACCAGCGTTTGTTTTATTTTCTTGCTGTTTTCGTGCCACCTATCGCCAGAGGTACATCAGGCGAGCTTTCTCTGTGTGATCAGTTGATGACACAATGACACTTTTGTAGGTGATCCTCCCTTGCCGCGTCATTTTATGCGGCTCACGACGATACAAGGGATACAGGCCACGCACCGGTTGACACGGTCATACAGTCGCCGGCGTTCCGCCCGTCCTCGACCGGCGCCGAGCGCTGCTGCGCGTGCAGATACGGCGGAGACAACGGCATACGGCCGGGCACCACCCCCACACGACCTCGGCAGGCCACTCAGGTTTGTTTGACAACCTGTACCATCCTAACATGCTCATATCTATATCTGTTGAGACATGCTAACTTTAGACAAACTGAGTGGATACAACTACTCTATTTGGTTGCCTGTCCAAGCACCGTTATACCGGCGCAACGGGGTCACACAAAATAAGAGGCAAAAGAAAGACGAGAAGTGTATAGAGCAATGGCACGCACAGAAGCGTGACTCATTCCAACTTTCAACCTGGCCAAAGCCACCTGAAAGGGTAAACTCATGAATTAATATAATCTGTTAACAAAAGCATGGAATCAGGCATTCCAAATTAGCGAGGGAGCAAACAAATGCTTCCCGTCATCGGCCAAAAAAATGAGATAGCGTCTTCCTCCTATCTAACCATTCGTCACAGGTGGAAGTGGAATTCGAAAACTGAAAAAGGATCAGAATTCCACCCACATACGCACACGAGGACATTATTCTACGGCAACGCCTAGCATTGTCCAGCAACTCATCATTGACTACGCGCTGGGCTTGTCCTTGTCAGCCAAGAGAATGTCCTTCCACGCCTCGTAGAACATCCAGGTGATGCCAGAATTCGGCATCACCTTCAGGCAGCTCGCGCCCCACCCGCGGTAGATACCCAGGAGGCCCTCCTCCTGGATCACTTCCGACAGGGCAGCGATCATGTGGGGTGGGCACTTCCCTTGCAGGGCACCTACCATGAGACGCTTCCTCGCCACCTCCAGCGGGAAGCTGATTGTACTTGCAGTGAGGCCTGCACATCCGATAGCAAAATGTGAACAAAATGTTACTTGTTTCCAAGTTATTGTTTGAGCAAAATTGGAATGCCACCCCTTTTGCAAATCATCATGGATTTAAGATATGTTCAACCGGTAACTGAAGGTGGTGTATGGAGCTAGTAGCAGGTGGTTTGAATCCTTTACCTGTCAGAGCTCCAATAACAAGTAGCTCAGGACGGCTCAAAGATTTCTTCTTATGTAGGCGGCAGTATGAAGTCTTGATTGTATCATACATAAAATAGTAGCATGTGCTGTAAGGAAGCATGCCAATTAGTGTCGGACAGAGGCCAGAATAGAGACCACGGATACCTTCAGTTCGATATATCTTGCTGAAGGCAATGCTAATGCTAGGATAAGCCACTCGATCGACGGTCAAGCGATCCTGTCATAGAACATAAAGAATATGACACAGAAGTAGTACGATTTCAACAACTGAACATATGGGTGGAGAAATAGTTTTGAGTTTTGAGTGTCAACATAGAATCAGTTAAACAATTACCTTAATAACTTCAAGAGGATGGCACACTAATGTGCCAGCTATTCCAGCAGCCGCACCAGCAATAGCAACTGGAGATAAGAAATGGAGTGGCAGCTCGATTTTCATATTACCAAGCTGTATTTTTGGGCATCCATCCTTTTTCCATTTCTCTTGTGCTGCTCCCATGCTCCTTTTGACATACTCAAATGTTCCGAGCTCAATTGCTTGAGTTGGAATTATGCGGATCATGTTGATTTTATTACCCACCCAAAGCCCTCGCCACCCATTTTGTTCCATGATCTCCACAAAACTACCACTGATATGTCTGGATCCTACACCTACAACCATTCTTGTCCTGAAATCAAATACATACCACGATATTATGTGACCATTCCTTCGTTTTGATCTATAGAACACTATAAAACTCCATAGTAAGATACAGAAGCAAATTAGACTTTCAACATGTAATGGGTTACATGCCTCAACACCCAACAGCTCAGTTGAAATAGATTTTCATAAATTTAAAATCATGTATGGATATAAAGCCTACAATATCCATTGCTCTCAAAAAGGCATAAGATCCTACCAAGAATACTAGCTTTCTAGCATTGATAGATTAATTTTGCTATGCAGTGCACAAATTAACATGTTTATACATGAGAATGTGATTATTATATTTTGGCAAGTAGAAGTTATCCATTTTTAGATTAAATGGAGAAAAGTTGGTTAAGAGTTGGAATAATACATTCAGAAACAGAAGTTGTTTTCTTAAAGGATACCTTAAAGGCTAATGGCCAACTCAGCAGGCCTTGTAGTTTTGCAGCCCATCATTAAGGTGTTATTCTGGAGGAACTTAACTTGTTTGCGAAGGTTGTTACATGTTATCTTTTTGTGTTTTGAGATTTAGTGCTCAGTTTCCCGTCAAATTTCTGAAACTAGGTTATTGGATCAATTATATTTTGACAACACTCAAATGCTTTAATGAAGAACTTCAAAACAAAAGAGAAAGCACAATCGTGTACAAGATATATCATGCTAAGGCCAGTTAGCTGGAGCAATCACATCTGTTCTCCAAAGTACATGCATCAACCCAAGATCAGAAAGCAAAGCAGGAGCTTACAATGTCAAGGTTGACGATGCTAGGTGCAAAAATTACGCGAGACTTCATAATGAGTATATAAATGAAACTGTGTGGGTAAAGTTGAGTACCTGATAGTCTCAAGGGGAGCAAGAACAGCTTTAGACATAGCACCAGCTAACGCCCCACTAGCAAATTCTCTAATCTCTCTACTAAAAAATGCCTGCAGTGGATTGGAAAAAAGAAACACCTCAACACAATCACTCACAAATCCATGACCAGCTTCATAACAGTCATAAGGAATTTATGAGAAAACGAAATGAAATGCTTTCTTTTTTTGGAGAAAAGCATCCTTCAAGTGCTTTGACACAGTATGGCTGCAGTTGTCGTAAAAAAATATAGTAGGATTCTCCATTTTACACTGTGCTGCTGAGAATTCTTTAGTTTTGAGAAAGTGTAGCGACATCATTATCTAAGCCATCAAAGTCATTAACAGTATTATGGAACTATTAAATCCTGCATATCTATACGACAAGGACAGAATCCATGCTATAACTCTTTGTGTTTTGTTATAGCTAAGCAGGTTCCATATAAGGATATTTACTTTACTGGTGGGAGGTTATCACCTATCAGCAACCGAAACTGTTCAAAGATAATGATTAGAGTTTACAGGAGTTGTTGATAACAGGAAACAAGAGCAACATCACAATAAAGTCAATTTTGAGCTTTTTTTATCACACATGACACGATCCAATTTGGTAGTTGGAACAAGTAAATGCAAAGATTACATGTGCACACCTCCAGATACATGTAGGGTAAATTTATAATCTACTGTCAACTAGAGGGAAAACATAAAGAGGGGTTTACCAACTAGGAGAAAAATACAAAGGTCAGTCAACTGTGGGGGAAAATTCCAATTCCCCCTTTCCAAATTTGAAAGCAGGACAACGAGGGAAGTGATCACACACGCACCGCCATGGGCTTCAAGGACGCGCTGAGCGGCAGTGGTGGCAGCCAGAAGCCAAAAGCCAGAAGCTGTCTTCACCTGCGTCGGGGTCTGGACCATTGGGGGGAGCGGCGGCAATGGTGGCGGCTACAAGGAGCTTCTTGTGATCAGCGCCGGTCTGCTGGACGTCGGGGAGGCCATGAGGGTAATGGCATCCTCCCATCCCAGTCTAGGTGGTTGTTGGTACTAGAGCGATGGACGTGGTAAATCTTGGCCATTCTTTTTGCATGGTTAATGTTCTAATCTGATTAAACATGCGAATTGTGATCCCCCCCATTGGATGCGTTCGTTTACTTCAGTTTAGGGTTGTTAATGTAATGGTTCCAAATATCTTTTTTTATGTATCGTCATATGTATGGGCTATCTGTTTGCTGCAGAACATATGAACTGTATTTGATTTGTGAGGATTTTGCCATCATGTCGCAAGTAGCTTCATGCAGTGAAGTTGCTATGTTGTTAGTTTTAGTTGTTGATTCGTTGCAGAGTTGTTTCCTGCTTAATTTACTGTCAACTGCAGTTGGCCCCTACTGAGAAGTGTTTCCCCCTTTATGCTTACATTCAATCTTGTTACATTTAAAAAAATTCTCAATTGTTTTTTCTTCATATGTGAAACCTTTTTGTCAAATTTCTGCTAATAGGTAAAATACAGGTGAGATTTTACTATTGTTAGGACCATATTCATGTATAAAATCAATGTGCACATATCGTGTGGTCATGTACCCAAGTATTTTCTTAAATTAGGATGATACTTTATGGTTCTAGAAAAAAAGGGACCCAACTGTTACAGTTCCCAGTTCTGACCAACTAAAAATAGTACCACTGAACTTCCAACAACAGGAATTCCACAGTATCAATGCCCGCACTCTCATTGTGAATAAACCTTTAAATACAGGAGTTCCTCCCATTATCTCAACTCACATACGTAACACAAGCGGTTCTATGAAGAGGGGGTGAGAGATCATACAACATAGGCCCATAACCTACTATACTCGTGTTACCCAATCCAACCAACCATAAAAATCGTAGGCTTCAGACCATGCAGCTAAGTACCCTAATCATCATCGGCGCAAGCATTACTCATTACAAACTTACAATATGCGGTATCCAAAACCTGGGCCAACACAACTAGACCCACGCGATTCATTCGTGAAGTGGTGAGAAGCAGAGAGCGATTAGGGGGTAGCGCGCCAAAGCTATACCACTCCTCGGCCTGATTAGGGGGTTCATAGGGTTCCAGCGGCGCTGATGCCATGGGCATGAGACATGAGACGAGAGCGGAGCAGTAGGCTTCGAAAGCAAAATGGAACGAGTGGAAAAAGAATAAATAGATGTTGGTTGGAGTGGGCCGCGCAGATTTCCTGGAATTTTCTGTGCTCCAATTTGGGGGGAAATATAAGCGAGCCTGCGACCAGTCTCACGCCAGGAGGAGCAGGAGCTGAATTTGTATGACTGTATCGTGTCTTGGGTTCGGAATTTCAGATGTAAATAGGGAAACCCCCCATGGCCTTGTTTGGCGAAAAAGAGGGCAGATACACTTTTTATGGAGAGAAGGTTGCACCAATGGTCTCAATGCAATATTGTTGCGTTAAACCCGTCAATAAATTTGAGGAATAAAGAAATAGCCATACCAATAATTTTTAGCCAAATGTTAAATAGCAGTAGGAAATTAAAATACAATGTAGGCCATCAACTTCTCTCGAATTGTCAAGTAGGTGGTTTGGGAGGTAGACAACCTACTTGACAATAAACCTTAACAATCGACGTTTCTTAAAAGTCCACAATAACACAATAAACCTTAACATTCCAGTAGAGGAACAGAAAATTTGTAGAGAAAAAGCATGGTTCCAAGTTGTATGTAAAGATGAAGCACCAATTCGATAACTTACCGATGACGGTGGTGACGCGGACGCAGCTGCGGGCAAAGGGGTCGGCACTAAAGCCAGGTTCCCGCCAGTTCGTTGGGGCTTCGATGAAGGTGTCGACGCGGAGCAGTGAACGGAGAATGACGCCGGCGACACTGCCGAAGGAGACGGGGAGGCAGAAGGCAGTCTCCTCGGGATATTCGACTCCAGGCTCGGTTGCTTCTCCATCGTGCATACACCGCTCAAGGATGGCCGGAGACGACAACTACAGGGCGGAGAAGGGGCGGAGCGGTGGCCGGAAAGGCAGAGACGAGGTGGAGCGGCGGCCGGACGCGGCGATTGGAGGTGGCCGAGGCGCGGAGCGGGGCCGTCGAGGGGAGGGCGACGCCGAGGTGGCCAGGCAGGCTGAGAAGGTCGCCGGAGGGGTCGTAGGGGGTAGCCGGGGAGGAGTGGTGGCCACCGGTGGCCGATATGGGGGCAGGCGGTCAGCCGTGGCGCCGCCGTCTGCTTTCCTCGGGTGCGAGCGTGCGGCTAGGGCAGAGCCAAGACTCGGAGCTTTTCGTATATCTCGCGCGCGCGAGCTATAACCTCGCGTCGCGCACAACGCTCGGCCCACTTGCATCGTGGCCTTTTCGTTGGTTTTTATGTTCCGGTAATTTTTTTATTTGGTCAACATAATAACCTTTGATTTTTCATAATTTTTTGTTTATCCCACAATAACCCATCATTATGTTCCGCTACTTTTTCACCAATAGTTTTGACTTGTTTTAGGGGTACATTAGATCTTTTTTTGCTAAATGTTTATCTTCCACTGATAGACGCGCGTTGTTCCATGAGCAATATTGATTTGTTAACCTACATTCAATTTTTGTTCCGCTGAAGCATCATCGATTTTTTCATCTATTTTTAATTTGTGTTCCACTATATTCATAAATTTTGCCCATACCATTATCAATTTGTTCCACTAATTGTCCTAAATTGTTCCGATAACGTTATTAGTTTGTTCGTCTAATTTTAATTTTTGTTCCATTAATAGTCTTTAATTGTTCAGTGGGTACTTCAATATGATCCTAAATTTTATTCTTGATTCTCTAATTCTATTTTTTATTTCACTAATAATCTTAAATTGTTACATGAGAACATTCGGTTTATTTTGACAATTTTATTTTTGGTTAAAAAATTGTCATGAATTGTTCCGAGATCGCTTCTGATTTGTTTCCGCAATTTTAATCTTTGTTCCACTAATTTTGAGCAACACAGAAACATTATTTATATACTGGAACACCTGGTATCATTTAATTTTCAATGTTTTCAGTTCTTTTAAGTGGATATTTCCAACAGAAAAAAATAAAACAACAAATATAATTTCTTCCTTAAAATAATTTAGAGTTACTTCATACAGCTTTTCAAATTCCAAATTTCGAAGTTGCAAAGAGAAGAAATATTCTAGTACAAAGAAGTAAAGCATTTACGTAGAGAGAGAATCGAGATCATGTACAAAGAGACACGATCGAATATCTGGGAGAGCTCCAACCGAGAAAACGTGGGTGAAGTTGCAGGATGCAAAACGCACCGAAGAGGCCTTTTGTGCGGGAACCTGGGGACGGCTTTTGCGCGGGAAAGTAAACTGGTCCGTCGGCCGTACACGGGCCGCGCGCAATGTAAGGGTTGTAGTCGCTCGTGCGGCATATTTGCCCCCCAAGACCGGGCAGGGGACTCGAGTGGCAGCTAGGTAGGTAAAAGATGGGCCTGAGCAGGTAGTTTTGACTTGGGCCTAGGCTGCGAATAAGGACTGAGTTTATCGAGTAAATCGTTAACTCAACTCGTTTATTTTACGTAAATGAACTCAAACCTTGACTCGGCTTGAGTTATTAAGGACCGGGTTTGAACCGAATTTTTAGTACTCGTTAACTCGCGAGTAACATAAGGAGTTTTTCTATTAGACATATGAAATTCGAAACCCGATACACGATTTGGTTATACGAATTCGGCTCCTGCGTCTCCTAGAGCAGGAATGATCGCAGGCTCACGTGTATTTCCAGCTCCACCCGGAAAATCAGAGCATAAAAAATTGCAGAAAATCTACGCGGCCCACTCCTACTAACATCTATTTCTTTTTTTCCACTCGTCCCATTTTGATTCTGAAGCCCACCACCCCTCTCATGTCGTGTCTCGCGCCCGCAGCATTGCCGCCGCCAGGACCCTATGAACCCCACGGTGGCGATCACGGCCTCCGCAGCACGCGGCGATGGGGATAGTGCGACAGGAGCCTGCTGGTCGACTGGTGGCATGGGTACCAGGAGGCATACGACGACGGCGAGCCATCCGCGGCCAAGCATCGCCGCCTCAATATCAGACCATGGAGGAGTGGTATAGCCTTGGCGCACTATCCTGTAGTCGCTCTCCGCTTCACACCACTTCACGAACGAATCGCGCGGGACTAATGGTGTTGGCCCAGGTTTGGGGTACCGCGGATTGTACGTTTGTAACGAGTAATCACTACTACAGATAGCATTTAACGGGACGCCCCTTGTACAGACGGCAACCGGGAGACGTCTGTACAATACTTATCCCAGACGGTTTCCAACACCAACCGTCTGTACAAATGATAATCAAGGATGGCGAACAAGCGGGACGAAATAATAAAGACGGTTTGCACGCCGAACCGTCTGCACAAATAATACAGACGGTTGCCAACTGCAGCCGTCTACACTACGTATCACAGTGCAGACGGCTCTCAACAAGGACCGTCTGCACTAATACCACAGACGGTCCCAGTTGGGAGCCGTCTACACTAATGCCACAGATGGTCCCAGTTGGGAGCCGTCTGCACTAGCACATAGAGTACAGACGGTCCCAGTTGGGAGCCGTCTGCGTTATTTGTGCAGACGGTAGCTCACTCCCTCACTCCCACTCCCAGCCGAGCTTCGTGTCCTCCGGAACCTCGAGCCGCCCGCAAGCGCCGCCGCCGACCGGAGCTCGTGCCGCCCGCCGCCGACCTCCCCAAGCCGCCGCCGCCACCCGCCGACGCTCTCCCGCCGCCGCCGCCGCCGCCAGGCCAGCCCCCGAAGCTTCCCCGCCTCGCCGCCTCCCTCGCCGCCGCCTGCCTCGCCGTGCCGCCTCCCGGTAAGCCGCCGCCCTCCGTCCTCCCTCCTCCGTCTGCCACCGCTTCCCGCGCCGCCGCTTGCCGCCGCGGTCGATCGAGCTCGGCCGGCGTCCCGGCCGATCGACCGCCGGCCCTCAGGAAGAAAATGAAAATAATAAATAAAAATAAAAATAAAAATAAAAATAAAAATATGACCAGTGGGACCCACCTGTCAGGGCCCACTATTTTTGAATTTAGTTATTTATTATTTTTACTGAGGAAAAGATCAAAAAGAGTATTTAAATATTGAAATCTTATAAAAATCATAGAAAATTCATTATTAGTCAGAAAAATGCAAATAATATATCAAAATGTTCAGAAAAATAAGATCTATGCAATTATGTCATTTTCATTCGTGTTTACATTGTAGAAAAAATAAAATTGACTAAAAACTCAAATTAGGGTTTCCGGAACCGCCGGAGAAATTCGGATCGCGATATTTTCAGCGTCCGGACTCCGATTAAATTGATTACATTTGCATTAGTCTTTGTTTTATGTCCTCTATTCCATGACATGCATTTCATCTCATGCCGATGTTCCGCATTTTGATATTTACGTTTATACCCTTAAACCCTTAAATTGCAGTACGATTTCTACATAAGCTCCTTTTTTTCGATGAGAAGCTAGGTGGCTTTCTTTTATTAGGTTAATTTAACACTAATTTCCTTGTTGTGCAGCGCGTGTAGCCAGATGGATCGGGTGTGGATGTATGGTTCTCGTACGAACCAAGCGTACCTTGATGGTGTGACGAATTTTCTTAGAGTCGCCGAGGAGGATAGGTTGAAGAAGGGTGTTGAATTTACATATTGTCCTTGTTGCGATTGTAGAAATGAGAGATCATTTCTCGGACACAACTCAGCCCTACAGATCCAAGCGCACTTGATTATTAGGGGTTTCAAACCGGACTACACGTGTTGGACCAAACATGGTGAAGAGCAGAACATGTTACACGAAGACGTTGGCACCGTCCAAGAACCCGAAGTTAACGAAAGGAGAGAAGATGATGACGAAGTACGTGCAGACGATGATTGTGGCCGCCATGAGGAAGTACGTGCAGACGATGATTGTGGTGGCGCAGAGGACGATGATAGGTTGGATCAGATGCTGCGCGATGCTGACGTGAACTTTAATACTGAGAGAGACCTAAACAAGTTCATGTACTTGATTGAGGACTCAAAAACCTTTGTTTCTAGGTTGCAAGCTGAAATACACAAAGCAGTCGTCCGTGCTCGAGCTGCTTAAATTGAAAGCAAGCTATGGTTGGTCAGACAAGAGTTTCACGGCGCTCCTAGGTCTCCTCTCGGAGATGCTTCCGGATGGTAACGAGCTGCCCAAAAACACATACCGAGCAAAGCAGGTGGTTTGTCCACTGGGGATGGAGGTAGAAAGGATACATGCATGTCCGAACGACTGTATCTTGTACCGGAATGAATTATCGAACTCGCGTTCATGTCCAGTGTGCAAAGCATCTCGCTACAAGCGTAAGAGCCAACCAGACGACGGCGAGTCTTTCATCGAGCCGAAGAAAGGAGTTCCCGCTTGTCGCGCCCCCGGTTTTAAGGCCGGGTGCGCTCCTGTGATTACTGTACCGGTCCCTGGATCCGTAGCCGGTACACACAGAAACTTGATACATCGTCATACAATACCGGATTTATTACAATACAAGCCTTTAAGGTCTTTTAACAGAGTTGGGCCTATTGGCCGAATAAAAGTCTTGCAGCGGAATAAAACAACGGAATAAAACAACGCGTAGATAAACCCATCAATATGCCATCCCGCAGGCAACTGACTGGGGAAACGCCCTAGCCCTCGTAATCGGTGTCTTCCTCGTCGGAGCAGAAATCTTCTTCTCCTTCTGGCCAAATCAACAAGCCAGGTGAGTACATTGAATGTACTCGCAAGCTATTCCCACCGGAGAGAATATACGGCGATATTTCATGCAAGGCATATCAAGGGAATGGCTCTAATCTAGGTCGGTAGTTGTGCGGAAAAGTAAGTTCTTTAGGTAAATACATGTATAATAGATTTAAAAGCGGATTTGGTAAACTCAATACGAAATTGAAGAACTTTAACTCCTTTTTCCAGTGAGACAGCTCAGTCCCTACTACCCTAGGCGGTAGGACTAGCTTCTCGGCTTAACGCCCTGCTGGCACTATCCTAGATAGTTCAGCGGGTCTTCCTGACTCAGCTCGTGGTATCCCTGATAGCACGACTAGCCTTCTCCTCCGGCAATTCCTGGCTACCAACCGTGTAGCGTAAATTGCCTTCTGTGGACACATCATGTCCACGTCCTTAATCCCTTTTCCCATTTTTCGTAAACAACACCTAGTCTAACCAGTGTGTGGCCTTACCAGTTCATGTCCATGACCGAGGACGCGGCTATTCGAATAGTTTTTAACACTCTGCAGAGGTTGCACGGCTTTACCCACAAGATGTAAACTCACCCCTATTGCCGAGCGCTAATGATACACTTCACGAAGTGTATTGGCAGGGTGGTTACAACGAGACCGTCACCCGCTTCCATACTAGAGTTGGACCCGCTAGGTGAATACCCAAGTTTGCAATGCCCCCAGACACCAAATTGGGGCTCTCCACCTTTGTGTCGATCAACACCCAAACGCTACGCGGTAGTGGATCTCTAGGACTTCAAACACCTAGCCACGACTCCTAACTTCCCACTGGTCCAAACCCTAATACTTGCCGGGGTACCAAGCCAAGTCCTTCCCATAAAGGACATGTGGACGTACGGTGGGGAACTGGTTTAGCGGCACTTAGGCTCGGTCCTTACCTGATTCGAGCGAGACTCCATTTCCTCAACCCACGATCGTCTCGGACGAACGTGCCAATATCAATTCCTCTACAGCCCCAGGCTGCCCTTAGCATTCTCGCCCGAATCCAAATCATCTCCAATTTTCATTCGAGGTTTTGACAAACATTCTTTTAAACACCACCCCGGATAACACACGTTATCCGAGGGTTTTATTTTCCCATATCCCGAATGGGGGGGGTTTTATAAATCGAGGAAGACTTATTTTTTGACTATAGCAGGTCCAAGCACGGCTAACGCCTATAGCCTTAATACTTTCGTCGGTTGCGGAACAACCGACTTTTATACCTAGGGTTACAAGGGTCGGATATTCGGACCTAAGTGTAGTGCAGCTACTGGGAATAAGTATTGCTACATAAAATATCGATGTACTAATATAGCAATGCAGGATTTTGCAAACAAAATATTATAGTTCATAAATATAGGATTCGGCATGATCAAGGTGGGAATGCTTGCCTGGCAGATCCTATTCCTGTTCTGCACACGAGGGTGATGCTGGTTCCTCCTGGCGTATGTACGTCTCTCCGTCAACTACGCGTCGGTTAAAAAAAACAACAAATAAGAACCCATCCAATAATTCAATAAAATCAAACAACAAACGAGATAAAAACGCTTGATGACCTATTAGGGTTTTCGGAACAATCGGGATAGGGTCTAGGGTTTTAGGCGGAAACTTGCCAGACGGCGATCAGGGCATGGAATGCATGCACCTGAGTTTAAGTTGAATAAATGACTTTAGAGTTTCATGGTTTGGGTCTACGGAAGCAAGAACATTTCCGGCAAGGGATATATGCAAGGATGACACCTAAAATGACGACGTACTTTAGAGGAGAAGGTACCCTCGCTAAGCTTCTAATTTTAAAAACTGCCATCCAAACTAATTGCGATGGATCAAGAACATATTAAAGCTACTGGATGGGAGTAGGACTCTCCATTTGGGCTGGTTCAGAAGATGCATGCATGAATGCCGTGTATATGAGGTTTAGAGAAATACCATTAAACCCTAATCCATTGCTCCTATTAAAAATGGTTTGAAATTTGAAAATATCTTTGAACCAAAGTGTCCTGAATACTTTTGATTTTCTGGAATCAGAGTAATACATTGAAGGACCGGTTTGGAAATACCCGAACGGGTTGGAACCAATGTTGAATCGGTAAAGATTAACTGGTAACCAGCTTTTACAGAACTTTACGCTTTCTCTAGGGGAAATTACGCTTTCCAGCAGCCAACACGAGATCGACCAGAGGCGCTTTCACTCAACGGCTTACCGAGTGGTTTGGCTATATGGGCCGCTCGGCCCAGGGAGGGGATTGACTTATCGTTTCACTCAGGCGTTCGGGCAAAGGACGGTTGGCGGCGGCGGTTGAGCTGGTCGGAGCGGCGGCAGTTAGAGGCTCGAGCGGTTGGGCTGTCGGCGAGCTGGGCAAGGTAGTTTTGGCGGTCAGAGCAGCTGATTCCAATGGTTCCTCGGCTCGGGAAGCTGGGCGGATGGAGGAGACTGACCCGGTGGTGCTCGGGTTCCTCAGAGGAGAGCTAGGGGTGGTGGCCGCCGGTTCCAGTGAAGAAGCAACTCAGGTGAGGTGCATTTCCAGTGGGTCGGGAGCTAGAGTTTAAATGCTTTTGCTGGTTTGCTTGCTGGTTTGCTGGGGAGGGAGCTGAACTTCGGTTGCCCTTTTATAGCCGGCGACGAGCTCCACTGGTTGCTACTGCTGCTGCTGTTGGCTATAATACCGGCGACGCGACGGCGGAGTTAACACGGCCTGGAGCTACAGAGGTTGATGGGAAATCGATTGAGCTCGGCGGCTGGACGTGGCCTGGCCGGGTCCTCGCCGTGTACAGGGGCGCGCCGAGGTGGCCTTCACCCTTCTTTACTCCGACGATGGGACGAGTCCGGCTGGCGAGCTGTGGTTACAGAGGGGAGGAGAGATGGCCGGCTGTGCAGGTGCTGTGGCGATAGGGGGTGGGAGAAGACAGCCGAGCAGCCGTGGCATGCTGGAGGTGGCTGAGCAGAGCTAACACCGGCGAGAGAAGCGGCGGCGGAGTGACGGGGAGCTCAGAGCTGCAGCAACTTGGTTTGGCATCGAGCTCAGCTGGAGGATGACCAGGACACAGCTGATGAGCACGGCCGTCCGCGTGGCTCGGGGGTGGTAAATGTTGATGGGCTGTGCCACAGAGATAAGCGGTCAGTGCTCGAGCTAACAGGGAGTTAGGCGCCGAAAGTTGCCTCAATTACTTACAGTGCTTGAATGGTAGAGGTGATGTCTATAGAGATTTCACTGAAGTTGGCAAGACAAGAGAGAGCAGAGAGAGTAAAGAGCTGAAAAGATAGAATGGTAAACTAAGCAATGGTCCTGGGGCTTGCCTGATTTCTACGCGGTAATATCTTGCCTGTAGGGGATCGGTGCTTGGTTCCTTGGATTTTTACACAGAACCTATTCATGATTTTATGTATTAGGGCTTCTAGAGATGCAGAGAGTGCTATGGGATTTTATCGGAATTTTTCGAGCAGCGAAAATAGAGGTTGTGGTATAATGCTATTTTTTTTAATACTTACATTGCTATTTTTGAACTGGACGCTGTTATTTTATGCTCTATTCGGATTAAATATATTATGGAGATGTTCCATGATTTATTTCAGAGTTTTTGGGGAAGCTGAGGAGTGGTAGACTTCCCGATTATGATTTTATTTGACTGAGTGCGTGTGTGCGGATGTTGGGGTTAGGGTTTGGTTTAAGCATGCGGGTTTCGGTCGGGTTGAGCTAATGCAGGGATGTTAATGCAAGGTTAGAAAACTGGGGTGCGACACCGCTAAGGTGGTGTGGTATCTGCCCGTAATTCCGCGTCTGAAGCGTCTGTTCGCGAACCCAAAAGAGGCTAAATTGTTGTGCTGGCACTCGGAGGACCGTAAGAAAGATGGAAAGCTAAGACACCCTGCCGATTCCGCGCAGTGGAGAAACATCGACATGATCTTTGAACACTTCGGTGCGGAGCCGAGGAATATAAGGTTCGCGTTGAGCACGGACGGAATGAATCCTTTCGGCAACATGAGCAGTCGGCACAGCACTTGGCCAGTTGCTCTTAGTATATAGAACCTACCACTTTGGCTGTGTATGAAGCGGAAGTACATCATGATGTCACTGCTTATCCAAGGGCCGAAGCAACCCGGGAATGATATTGACGTCTACCTAAGACCTTTGGTGGAAGATCTGAAAACACTGTGGAATGAAGGGGTACAGATATGGGATGCGTACAAACAAGAGAACTTCACCCTACACGCCATGTTGTTCTGCACGGTCAATGATTTGCCTGCCCTACGTAACCTTTCAGGCCAGAGTAAAGAACCAGACAAGGCTTGCCCTCAGTGCTTGGATGGTACCGCGAGTAGGTGGCTGGCCCACTCCCGTAAGACGGTGTTCATGCGCCACCGTAGGTTCCTTAAGAGGAATCACCCGTACCGCAATATGAAGGAACAATTTGACGGGACGAGGGAGAGAGCTTTATGTCCAAGGCATTACAGCGGGCAAGAAGTGTACAATATGGTTAAGGATATCGATGTTGTCCTTGGAAAGAGTGGTAAAAAAGTGAAGGCCAGCGGCATGTGGAAGAAGAAATCAATATTTTGGGAGTTATCCTACTGGCGGCACCTTGAAGTTCAGCACTGCATCGATGTTATGCACGTAGAGAAGAACGTGTGTGACAGCCTGATTGGTCTCTTACTTAATATTCTAGGGAAGACGAAGGACGGTCTCAACGCACGTCTCGACTTAGTAGACATGAAGATCAGGCCCGAGCTGGCACCTGAGCCCTCCCAACAAGGCAGAACAAGGCTTCCTCCAGCCTGCTATAACCTGAAAAAGGCCGAGAGGACCGAACTATGCCGGTGCTTGCAAGGTGTGAAAGTTCCGTCCGGTTACTCCGCCAACATCTCGAAACTTGTTTCGATGGAAGATCTAAAATTAGTTGATATGAAGTCCCATGATTGCCATGTGTTGATGACACAGATGCTTCCTGTTGCAATCCGAAATATCCAGCCGACCTATCTCCGAGACACAATCATTAGGCTGTGTTACTTCTTCAACACAATCTCTCAGAAGGTCATCGATCCCGAAGCACTAGATGCGTTGCAGGCCGATGTGGTGAAGACATTATGTCATCTTGAGATGTACTTACCTCCGTCGTTTTTTGATTTCATGGTCCACGTTACCGTCCACCTCGTGAGAGAGATAAAGATCTGTGGACCGGTATTTCTACGTCAGATGTACCCGTTTGAGCGGTACATGGGAATTCTCAAGCAGTATGTACGAAATAGATCTCGTCCGGAGGGCAGCATCGTCGAAGGTTACACAACCGAAGAGGTGATCGAGTTCTGTATCGATTACATGGAGCAGGTCAAACCAATAGGTGTGCCTACGTCTCGCCACGAGGGCAGACTGGACGGCAAAGGGACCATAGGAAGGAAAACACTCATTCCTGACTACTCGTCGTTATCTCAAGCCCATTTCGCAGTCTTGCAACACATGACTGAAGTAGCCCCGTATATCAACATGCATAAGGACGAGCTACGCAGAGAGAATCCAGGCCGTACGGAGGCTTGGCTTACCAGACAGCACAACCGCAGCTTCAACAACTGGTTGCGGGTTCGAAGTGCTGATAGTACAACAGAGGAGAATATTGGTTGGTTGGCTAGATGGCCAAGTCACACAATCCTGAAATTTGAAGCATACGACATAAATGGGTACACCTTTTATACCAGAGCACAGGATACGAAGAGCACGGTACAAAACAGCGGTGTCCGCATAGATGCCTTCCAGGACAAACGTGGGGTGTGTGCGTACTACGGCCACATTGAGGAGATCTGAGAACTCGACTACGTACGTTTTAAGATCCCCCTCTTCCGGTGCCGTTGGGTCGCACTCTCAAGTTTTAAGGTCGACAAGTATGGCATGACTACAGTGGACCTCGAACGTGCTGCATACAAAGATGAACTATTTGTACTCGCTAAGCAAGCTGTTCAGGTCTTTTATGTCCAAGACCCGGCAAATCAGAAACTTCACGTAGTCCTTCAGGGGAAAAGAAGGATTGTCGGAGTTGAGAATGTCGTGGACGAAGAAGAGTACAATCAATTTGATGAGTTCCCTCTTGGAGACGGCACCGCGCTCAACGAAGAACAACTACCGATCGGGGCCACCTGCTATCTGCGCGTCGATCATCAAGAAGGGCTGGTTGTTAAAGGAGATTAGGTTGTTTTGTGTGATGTAACCCGCTTGTTACGTATTTAACTTCACGGTTCATAAATTGTAGTGTACAGTAACCCTAAAATAGTTATACCATAAAATTGTACGTATGAAAATATGAATTTATAAAAAAAGTTCAACTCGTTTGGAGTTCATATGAAGTTTCTATGAATTTTACAAGTTTAAGGCATTTTTTGCATTCTATGTCCTTTTCCCAATGAATCAATAATATAATTATTTTACTCCGCATCTTTTAAGCCAAACAGAATGACAAGTGGGCCCGAATAATAGTGCAGACGGCTCTATAGTACGTGCCGTCTGGACTATTAGGCCAGGGGTCCCGCTGCATTATTAGTCTAGACGGTTCTAAGAATGAAAGCGTCTGCACTAATGTTAGTGCAGACGGCTCTATAGTACGTGCCGTCTGGACTATTAGGCCAGGGGTCCCGCTGCATTATTAGTCTAGACGGTTCTAAGAACGAAAGCGTCTGCACTAATGGTAGTGCAGACGGCTCTACAGTACGTGCCATCTGGACTATTAGTCCAGGGTCCCGCTTCATTATTAGTCTAGACGGTTCTAAGAATGAAAGCGTCTGCACTAATGGTAATCCAGACGGCTCCGTGTTGAGAACCGTCTGGACTATTAATCCGGACGGTTCTACGTTCCGGACCGTTTGGATTAGCCTTTTCGATAAGTACCCCTCGGCGCGGGTTATGTCTTTCCAAAACCCGCGCCGCGCCCTCATCTCCCGCCCTAGGTTTTCAGCCGTCCCGCTCCTCCGCCGCCGCCGCCGCCCCCAAGCAGTCCCGCTCCTCCGCCGCCGCCGCCCCCAAGCCGTCCCCGACGAGCTCCTCCCCGAAGCCTTCTGCACCGACGCCGCCGCCGCCCCGAAGCCCTCTGGCCGATGCCACCCTCTGCGCCGACGCCGCCGCCCGGCCCTAACCCATCCCCGACGAGCCCCGCCGCCCCCTCCGGCCCCGCTGCCCCCGGTAAGTTTTCTCCGGCCATCTCCATCCCCCGGTAACTAAGTAATGTGATTCGACCTGATTGCTGCTAAGTAGCTACTCGTCTTTCTTGTGGTGGCGGATAATTCAACATTGACTTGTATCTCCCACAGCACATGTAATACGAGAATCCACATTACTTAAGGGGTCAGTTGTAGGTTGTGCTTAGAGAAATTCGTGGTACTGGTTGGATCAAAGAAATCTTGGTACCAAGTGGTATGGGAGAGTGGATAATATGTGTTCTATTTTTTATGTGGAGGTTTAGCCCGGTGCATCTGGTTTGCACCTATGAATTATAGCTTCTTTATTAGCTTAGCATTTGCCCTTTTATTATTATTGTTATTGGTATTGGACTAATGAACCGTGTAACCTCTGGATTACTCTTGGCTATCTTTTGGATTTGTCGAAGTTCCATGAGAACTTCATGTTTCATATTAGTTCATGGCAATCTAGCATCTTGTATTATTGTGCTATCCTTTCAGCTCTGAAGAAAGGTTAGGTTATGTATAATGCCTTGCACCTTGCAACCATCGGCCATATTAGTTCATGGCAATCTATGTGAGTGTTTTAGTGATGCGTATGTATGCTACATGTTGTCAGGTATCAATATCTATTATGTGTTCAGAAAATATTGTGCTTACTTTATTAATTTGGTATGAAAAAATCAATCAAGTTGTTGATTACCAGATAAGTCAATCAATGTACATCAAGTGTCTACTTCTACAATTTGAACTAGGATTTGACTACATTTGAAGGGTTCTGGTAGAGTACAATCTCTACTTCAGTCTTCAAATTCTCTGACTCCTCCAATTGGTCATGTACTAGTGATTTCTTTGAGTTGTATCTAGTGATATCCACTTAACACAATTGATTGCTGTGAGTGCAATGGCAGGAAGGAAACATTCCAACAATGACTTCATAAAAATGTATCTGTTGTAATTCTTGGTTACTGTTTGACTGATTTCTTTGAGTTGTATCTACTGATATCCACTTCACACAAGGATTGCCCGTGGATGCAACAGTAGGAAATGTTTCAACAATGACTTCATAAAAATCAGAAAATACCTCATTGCATCCATCATTTAGAATGGAGAAGATATGGAGGGAAGATGCAAAGCGCCAGACTATGGATGTGGCGGGAGCTAGAATAGAGCCAGAGAAGACGACATAGTGGAGCAACGACCTAGCCGCTTATGTCTTAACTATCTGAATTTTGTAGTGAATTCTATCGAGTCCCCTGTAATTAAGACTTCAATTAATGAACCAATTCATAAGCTGACAGATCCTTGTGCTCAGATGTTTTACTCATGTAATTTGTGAGGACTTTATATAGTTGGTCAATGTTAAAATAGTTTGATACCAAGCATGTCAATTTTTATAAGTAAAGGTGTACTAGAGTATTTACGAGTCGAGTCGAGTCGAGTCGAGTCGGCTCGATAGCCACCCCTATATCTCTAAAGTCCTACTTATGATCGTTAATCCGAGGATTTAGGGTTTGATCTTCCAATGGCCTCTATTTACGAAGTTGTTGTACATTTTGGCAAAGGGTTATATATTTGCACATTGGGCTATTAAATGAATGTTCTCCGATCAAATTGAGCTCGGTTAGGGTTGCAAGAACTTTCTTAGTCTAGCTAGAGTTCATGTGTATTTATATGAAAATGTCTGGAATTTTGTCGTGTACTGCATATCTGAATTTTTCGTCTTTTGAAGATGGCGTCCGGAGGAGATGAACGTGAACTGCCGGTGGCCTCTTCTCCTCGACAAGATGAGCCGCACTTGTCTCCTCAACCGGCTGCACCTGAGCCCTCCCAACATGCAGAAGCCTCGTCTCATGAGCAAACCGAAGAATCGAGTGGGCAGAAGCGAAAGCGAGGTGGTCGAGGCAAAAATAAAATGCCCACGGGTCACTACACGATAACTCATGTCAGCGATGAGGGTGTGCCCCTATTGCCTCAGCAGGCTCAGGCGGCATTCCGTAGTGCGTGCGCCTCACTGGCGAGGACGAAAGTCCGGATCACGTACGCCAGCTGGCCGTCAGTGCCGGATAACGAGAAGGAGTTCCTGTGGAGCACAATCAAAGCACAGTTCGACTTCCCCGAAGGTACCGAGCAGGCCGTAGAAAGACAGGCAAAAGCCAAGATGGGCAAGGCGTGGAAGACCTTCAAGAGCGAGCTCTACAACACGTACGTGAAGAACGATCTTATGCCCTACAGGCAGGACCCGAAGACTTACGGGTTCTTGGAGGATCAATGGGCAGAATTTGTGGAGAGGTGCACGTCGGAGGAATTTGTGCAGCGGAGTCAGGCAAACAGGGCCCGCCAGGCATGCAACATTCACCCCACAGGCTCGGAAGCGGTGGGTACGCGCGCAAAGAGTTGGAATGGAGAACAGAGGACGAGCGGGCGTCTCAGGAGAGTCGCGACACACCGTTCTCCCAGATCCCAGAGAGGCGGGCCCGGAACTGGTATCGCGCGAGTGCCAACATCTCGGCTGATGGCACCGTCACCTTCAACAAGCTCGAAACCGTCCAGGTGGCTGAAAACATCCTGCGACTGTCAGAACAAGCCGCCCAAGGAACTTTCGAAGCAGCCAGGGAGAAGGACATACTAACCTCGGCTCTGGGAAACAAAGAGCACCCGGGTCGAACGCGTGGCGTGGGGGTTACGGTTCCATGGAAGATGGGATTCCCCGACGATGCGGGTTCGTACAGGAGTCGGAGGAGAACGAAAGCAGAGCGCGAGGCAGCCAAGCGTGAAAGGATGAAAAAAGAGCTGATGGAAGAAATATATGCAGGCCTAGAACAGAGGATAGATGCGAGGGTGGAAGAACGGGTACGGCAGATAAGGCAGGAGGATGCAGCCGCCGTGGCCGACCGCAGCCCCGCAGGCTCATCCCCACATGCTCGGCGCAGGAGTAGTTGCGCATCCGTGGAAGACATCCACGAACAAGCCGCTCATGAGCACGTTCCGGATGACGACCGCGCCGATGACTTTCATGTCGAGCCGATCCCTCCTGAAGACGACGTCATCGAAAGATTCCCTGTCGACGACATTACGATCGTAACTAGCTGTAAGCTCCTCGTGCCTAGCTGTTTTGGCCCCACCGACATGTTTGAGGCTGGCACGGGGTTAGCATTTCCATATTATGAAGACACGAGGGTGCACGGAGTTCCGTTAGCGGTGGGTAACGCTAAGGTGGCAGTGGACATGGTGCATGCGAATTGCTCCTCCTTTACACTTCCTGTACCGCTAGAGGACGATGTCAGGACACTGGGGCAGGCCGTCAACAGTTTCATCCAGTGGCCGAAGAAGTATATTTCCCTGGTTGCCCCTCCACCTCCTGCACGGCCCCTGTCTCCGGTACGTTACGGTCCAGATTTCTCACTCCGTGCTCCTCCACCGAAGGTGAAATCCGCTTCAGCACAATCGAGGCAATCTAGCAGATCTAGCCAGCAGACTGCCAAAACGACTCCTCAACCTCAGCGTAGGGCCACCAGAAATAGCACGAAGTCGGCCAAGAGCAAAGAGGTAGACGAAGAACCCGAGATAAGAGTCTACACGGAAAGGCAGCCACTAGTGACACGGGCGGCGTTAGAACGACTTGGTTGGGCAGCTCAGATTGTGCACGAATTTTACATGAAGAGGTCCAACGAGGAGAGAGCGCTTCCTCAGAATATCAGCGCCATGTACAAGCGGCAACATTTCCTCCATCCAGGTGGACCCTTTACCATCGATTTCTCGGATTTAGCCGACCTCTACCGTCATGACGCCCTCGATGTCAGCCTATTAAGATGCTGGACACTGTAAGTGTTCTCAATCACTGTTTAAGCTAAATGAATTGCCTAACTTATTGATACGCTCTTTCAATGACATTACTTCTATGTGTAGACATATGATTCAAGAGGCTAGGACAGAAAATCCTAATATCGGATTCCTCGATCCACAAGTGGTGATATGCACAATGGTCCAATTCCAGCCGAACGAGGTCGAGGAATACATTTCGGACGTCATGCTCCTTCTCTCGACTAAGCACGTCATTCTTCTGTCGTACAACTATGAATTCCACTGGATGCTCGTCTGCCTCGAGCCACAATATCTGCATGCCACGTACTTCGACTCCAGGGACTACCCACCTGAGAAGTACGCAAATTTGATGAAGGTGCTCACCGGGGCGTTCAAGAAGTATGTTGAGAAGGGGGGGGATTGTGAAAACAACATCTACCGAACCGACCCACCGATTTCATTTCCCGGTAATAATTCCTCCCTCGCCCAAGAATAATCACCTCGCACGTTCTAATATGTATTCGGTAAAACTAAATTATCCTGGACGTAACCATGATTTCTACAGTGCCACAAGCAGCCGCCGGGCAACAATCTCTGTGGATACTATATCACGACATACATGACGCAGATCGTTCGCTCTAGTCCGGTAGAAGTGGCGGTTAGTGTCATTACACTATGTAGTTCCATTTTTCATCGTTCGGACGTCGTGCCTAACCTAGCTATTTAAATTCCTTCTGCAGAGTTTTAAGTTCCCTACAGATGAGCTCAACACGGAGGGTGTCCGCTTTGTTCAAAAACGGTTAATAGCTTTCATACTTAGAGAGGTGTTGAAGGAAACCGGAGAATTCCATTGTCCTCAAAATGTTCCTCCTCAATGACTTGAGAGTTTTTTCCCTAGTAATGCATGTGAATGACTTTGTGGTTGAGAATGACGTTTAATGTTTGTTTCTGAATGCTATGTCTAAGATCAATGAGTACATTGTGTGTCTGTGCATGCTATGCCTGTGATTGATCACTTTGTTTCTAGCGTTTTCACTGCCGCGCTAGGACCGCTCTAGAGTTTAGGAATGCTAAGCCATAACATCTACATGTTGTGTGTCTGTACCGCACCGGGTATCGTTACCCTGCCGCACGGCTGCTGCGACAGCAGGCGGCAACACCGTCGCCCTGCCGCACTGCTGTCGCGGCAGCGGAATCAGCCATTTCCGCTGCCGCGGCAGCAGGTGGCAGCAACGCCGCCTTGCCGCACGGCTGCCGCGGCAGCCGAAACCTCTGTTTCTGCTGCCGTGGCAGTAGGCGGTAGCCCCGTCGCCCTGCCGCACAGCTGCCGCGGCAGCGGATTCAGCCATTTCCGCTGCCGCGGCAGCAGGTGGCAGCAACGCCGCCTTGCCGCACGGCTGCCGCGGCAGCGCCGTCGCCCTGCCGCACGGCTGCCGCGGCAGCGGATTCTGCCATTTCCTCTGCCGCGGCAGCAGGTGGCAGCAACATCGCCTTGCCGCACGGCTGCCGCGGCAGCCGAAACGTATGTTTCTGCTGCCGTGGCAGTAGGCGGCAGCGCCCTCTGTACAACCAGACTGCTACCGCGGCAGCAGAAACGCTGGTTTCCGCTGCCGCGGCAGCATGGTTTTTCCTGCCACAGCAGTAATACAGACGGTTCCAGGGCTAGAACCGTCTGTACAAATTATTTGTGTAGACGGTTCTGTGTACCGAACCGTCTAGAAAAATACTTTCGACGTACTGTTCAGTCCATTTGTGCAGACGGTTCTGAGCACGGAACCGTCTAGAAAAATGCTTTCAACGTACTGTTCAGTCCATTTGTGCAGACGGTTTTGTGGATGGAGCCGTCTGTACAAATGCTTTCGACGTACTGTTCGGTTCATTTGTGGAGACGGTTCGTGTGTGCCTACGTCTGTACTAATTATTTGTACAAACGGTTCAATAACCGTCTGCACAAAGATGATTTGTCCTGACTGTTTCGGCCAGATGGTTCGAAAAACCATCCCGCTCGGTGTTTCCGAACCGTCTAGACAAATCGGTTCTGTAGTAGTGAATGCTTGCGCTGATGATGGTTAGGGTACTTAGCTGCATGGTCTGAAGCCTAGGATTTTTATGGTTGCTTGCTTGGATTGCGTAATAACACCAGTATAAATATGGTCCTATGTTGTACGATCTCTCACCCCCTCTTCATACAACCGCTTGTATTATGTAGATGAGTTGAGATAATGAGAGGAACTCCTGCAGATACTGTGGAATTCATGTTGTTTGAATTCCAGTGGTACTATTTCTCATTGGTAGGAACTGGGAACTGTGGACAGCAGATTTATAATGTGCACAGAACATCAACAACTCCAAAGAGTGGTGTAGGGCTCGGTATCTCGGGGATGGCACGAGAAGTCCCGGCTCCTGACGTGAACCGGCGGATGTACTCACGGCTGTTTCCGCAGCGTCTCTTCGGTGGAGGTGGCTGCTCGCTTGCCACTGGAATGTCTCTGGACTCTGGGGGTACTTCAGCTGCGGCAGTGGTCCCTCCCTGGTGACTAGTAGCCTGCTCCAGCAATGCCTTCACACACAGCAGCTCCTTGCGTACCTCCTCCAGCTCTATCAGAGCGCCGTGCAGTAGTGAGTCCTGAGCTTGAACGTAGTGAGCCAAGTTCGTCACGGCAGCGTCGTTCTCTGCCGTAGGCGGGGTGTACCAGCGGACATTCTCCTGGATTGGGTACTGTGGAATGTACCTCGTGGCCCTGAAGACTCCCATCTCTGTCAGCTCGTGGCGGAGGTGTACCAGTGCCTTGTATGCCACCAGATGTATCGCTTGCTCGTATGACCAGCTGCAGGGTCCCACAAAGCTGTATGTCTGATTGTCGGCGTTCCTTAGTCCAATGAGGAGTACCCTGGCCCAGTACTCCGTCACCGTGTCTGACATCTTCTCCTGGAAGATGTGGTACTCGGGGTAGACAGTGTATCCACAACGCTCTACTGCCTCCCGAAGCAGTCGTGGGCATCCCTCAGTGGTGCTGGCGCAGGTCTCTCCGAACATCTCCATCGCTCGCTCTACAAAATTTTTAAAACCAAAAACAAATGAGCTTTAGTTAGTCAGAGTTTTGCTTTGAGAAGAATGGATTTTTCAAATGGGGGAAGAGTACTAGAATATATGCCTAGTAAATTTTGTTTGTCAAAAGTTTTGGAAAATACATATATCCTAGGCCTATCTAACGGCCATGCTACTTAGGGTTTTCCTACAGTCAGTATGCTCTGATACCAAGCTTGTGGTGTGCCCGATTTTAAGGCCGGACACGTCATTTGTGATTACTGTACTGGTCCCTGGATCAGTAGCCAGTACGCACAAATACTTGATAGCATACACATACAATACCGAATCCTTATTACACGGTTAGACCATTACGGTCGAGGTTCGATACATGGCCTATTGGCCGAATAAAACTGCAGCGGAAAACATAACGAAGTGGATAGCCCATCGGCTTGCCGAACCAACAGGCAGCTGACTGGGGAAAATGTCCTAAGCCTCGGCTTCACTGTCGCCCTCCTCGTAATTGAAGTCTTCTTCCTCCTCTGGCCAATTCAACAAGCCAGGTGAGTACATTGAATGTACTCGCAAGCAATCCCCATTGGGGGATTATACAGCTATATTTCATGCGGGGATATTTCAAAGGATAGCTCTAACCTATGTTGGCAGTTGTGCGGAAATGTAAGTTTTGAATTTGGAAATACTGCATAGTAGATTATAAAGCAGTTTGGGAAAAAGCTGGTAGCAAATCAACAGCATCCCGTCACATCCTCTTCTTTCTCAACTTGCGCGGTAAACACCGCTAAACATCTCATGACCTATTACCTGATAGCTCCACTCGCCGCCATGGCTCCACCATCGAAACGGTAGCTTCACTCATCCGATAACTAGGTTTTCCAACACTAAGCCGTATTCCGGTTCCTCCCGGCAATACGGCGGGTTTCTTCGGCAATTTCCTTACCACCGACTCATGGCCTAAATTGCCCATCTGTGGGCACATCATGCCCACGTCCTTAATCCCTTTGCCCAACTTTGGCAAACAAAACTTAGTCTAGCCTGGGTGTGGCTGTGCCAGTTCATGTCCATAACCGAGGACGCGGCTATTCGAATAGATTTTAACCCTCTGCAGAGGTGGTACGGCTTTACCCACAAGATGTAAGTCCCCCTGGGCACACTGCGCGCCGTGTACTTACAGGGCTATTACAACGAGACTTTTCGCCTGCTTTCATCCTAGGGTCGGACCCGCTAGATGTTTTACCCAATCTTTACATTTTGACTCGCAAATCCTAAAGTGGGACTATTCTCATCTTTGTGTCGAATCCTCACCCACGCCTTGGCCTCACCATCCAGGACTTTTGACACAAATAGCGCCGTGAGAATTCTCTAGGGGCCCAACGTCCTACCTAGCACATACTTCTTACTTCCCACGGGTCCGAACCCTAGTATTAGGCGGGTTACCGAGTCAAGTCCTTCCCATAAAGGACATGTGGACGTACGGTGGGGGAACTAGTTTAGCGGCACGATGGCTCGGTCCTTAACTGATTCGAGTAGGACTCCAGTTTGTCAGCGAACACCGAATAGCCTTCAGCTACTTCGTCTCCCTTCAAACCACCTTATTCCTACCCGAATCCAAATCATCTCCAACTCCAATTTGGGTTTTGGCAACATTTCATTTAAAGGCACCGCGGATAATATATGCTATCCGCGGGTTTTGATTTCCCCATCCCCGGTTCTAAACAAAACTTTAGTTTTAACTATAGCAGGGCTAAGCATCGGCTACCGCCTATAACCTTGGTATGTCGTCGGTTGGAAACCGACCGACGGAGCACTAGGGTTACAAGAAATCAGGTATTCGACTCCAGTCCATATGCAACTATCGGAAATATCTACTTCTACATAAAATACAGTTTATAACATAGCATGCATGTTTCGAAGTCAAAATAAATATTCTTCACAAATGTAGGATTCAAAATGGTCAAGGCGGGAGATTGCTTGCCTGGCAGATCCTGCTCCTGTTCCTGAGGTGGGGGTGTTGTCGGTTCGTCCTGACGCACGTACTTCACTCCGTGGACTACGCGTCGGAAGAAAACATCGAATAAAAGGGCAATCCGAATACTTCAAGTAAATCAAACAATATGCATGGCAGAGAAATGGTGAATGACACGATGATCCGGGGAGGTTGTTTGCCTCAGAACGACTGAGTTAAGATTTGGGGTTTCGGACAGCGATTAAGAAAATGGGATGCATATAACTGGAGCTAGGTTTACAGATCGAACCTAAGATTTCACGGCTTGGGTTTAGGAGGTCAAAGAACAATATCGGCGACAGGTATATGCAAAGTTTTCACATAAAATGACGATGAGATTAAATAAGGAGGTTGATCCGGTTAAGCTTCTAAATTTTTAAAATCTTTTATCCAAACGAATTGTGGAGGTACACAGATGTCCTACAGCTACCGGAGGGTTGGGAAATTATTTTGATTGATCAAGGTTGCATAACTACATTGCATGCGTGGATTAGAACTTAATGAATTAACTCAACCCTATTCTACTAATTACAGTCTAAAAACTTTAGCTCTTGAAAATGTATTTGATTCAGCATGTGGAAGTTGATTTTGGGATTCCAGAACTAACCTACGTGAGAAAGATTTTGGCTAATAGGATATTACTCAGCTGGTTAGGACTGCTGCTTAGCAAGAATTAGATTAGTGCACTAAGGAGCTAACTAATGACTAGAGCTGTGCGAGCTGGAAAAAAGGAGAAAATGCCCAAACATGCTACAGTGTGAACCAGTGAGTTAAATGAGCTTGCATGCAGACCACGGCTGCTATTGAGCTGAAGGAAAAATGAACAAAATGGCTACACATGCTACAGTGTAGACTAGCAGCTCACTCATCGTGCTGAATGGAAAAGGACAAAAATGCTCAAACATGCAACAGTGGACTAGTGAGTTAATTGAGCTTGGAAGAATAGCATGCGGACCAGCAGCTTAATTAGTGAGTGCAATTAGGAGTTAATTAGTGCATTAAGAGAGCTATCCAACCGGCCAACTCATTGAGCCCTACAGTGGCCGGCAAGAGCACTAAATAGCAGCGTAGAGGCTCACTGGAAAAAGGAAGAAAAAGACTAAACATTGAATAGTGAACCAGTAGCTAACTCACGAGCTAAGCAAAAGAGAAAGAAGCAGAGCCGGCGGCGCTGCTCGGACCAGGCGCGGCAGGGGCGGAGGTTGCTGGGCGGTCGTGGAGGTGAGGTCCGGCGGCTCCTCAGCGCAGGAAACTCCGGTGCCTGCCAAGGACTTTGGCGTGGACTGGAAGGTGGCGGAAGGTCAATCCATGGCTACTCGAGTTCCAGCAGAGAGGGGTTAATGGAGCGGCTGCTGGTTTGAGTAAGAGAAAATGGGAGCTCGGCTAGGCTTTGGGGAGGAGCTGGTTGATTTCTTGGGTTGGCTAATGGTGTCCGGTGGAGTGGTCCAGTGGCTTGGAACGGAGGGGCGGCGTGGAGAGATTGAGCTCGGTTGGCCGGAGCTAGGGAAGAAAGGTAGCTCGGGTGCTGAGGTAGCTTGGCATGGGTGAGTGGAGGATGAAGCTTGGGGAGTAGAGGCTGCTCGAGGCTCCTTTTATAGCCAGGCCGGAGCTCGGGCTAGCTGGCATGGCTACTGTTCCAGTGAGGCGACAGCTCGACGGCGAGGATTAATGGTGAGTTGAGCTTGGGGTACGGCGAGGGCAGGCTACAGAGGAGCGGAGGGACGGCTCAAGGCGCCGCTGTTGCTCGGACAAGCCTGGACAGTAGCTGGCTCAGCGAGGAAGAAAGCGGGCGCGTGCTGTGGCATGGACTGGACGCGTCCAGAGCAGCATGCCCATGTCAACGCGTGTCCAACAAAGTTTTCCACGTGCACAGCCATGTCAACTGGGATTGTGATTGATCAACTGGTAGCTCTGCAAAGTTGGGCATTGAATGGAGTAACATGCATGGCAGTCCATGCATGCCAAGGTGACAAGTCCTTAATCTCCATGGTGGAGAGGGGACGTGAGCTGCAGGGTGATTAAATGGGATTGAGACAGGTGAGGCAGAGGGAAAATGACTGCTCAGAGAGAGAGTTGGCTGCTTTGACCGAGAGGATTTACTGCGATTACATGCGTGGCTCTAATACGGGGGAAGTGCTCGGTGCTTGCCTTGCTAGACTTTTACATAGAACTTGCCCATGTTTTTATATATTCGGACTCCTGGGACTGTGGGGAGTGTTGTGGGATTTTATCAGAATTTTCTGAGAATTAAATATAAAGGTTGCAATGCAATGCCCGAATTTGACTTAGATGTTACTATTTTTATAACTTAGGATTTTTATATTGGCCGATTATATTTTATGTTATATTTAGGTCAATGGTAGTGGTAGGGTTCTTCGGAAGTTTATTTGGAATTTCTGGGCAGACTGGGGAGAGATGGATTTTGCGATTAGGGTTTTTTTTAGATACATATGATGATGAGGTCATGCCTAACATGCGGATGACATGATGCAATGCGGGTTTAGAAAATCAGGGCGTGACACTATCCCAGGAACTCCGTCAGGTACGTTGGCCCTCTCGTTTCAAGCCCGGATCGCTAGAGTCGTACGACGGAACCACGAATCCCGTGGAGTTCCTTCAGATCTACACCACTGCGATTGAGGCAGCCGGCGGAGACGAGAAGGTTATGGCCAACTATCTTCCTACCGCTCTTAGAGGAGCCGCTAGGACATGGTTGACGAATCTACCCCCAGGAACGATCCGTTCGTGGGGACAGCTATGCGACATGCTACTCGGGAACTTCCAGGGTACCTTCCCAAGACCTGGTCCGGTCGACGATCTATTCCTTGTCGTTCAACGACCAGACGAGACCTTCCGAGAGTTTACCAAAAGGTTTAGTGCTGTCCGCAATGTCGCGGGGTGTTTGCGGCAGTATCCATTTGTAATAGGATTGTCGGGAATGCGTGTATGGAAGATCTAGGCGGTGCACACAAGAAATTTACCCAGGTTCAGGCTCTCCAAGGATGGAGATAATACCCTACTCCTGCTGAATATATTTGATGATCTTGCGTGAAAAAGAGAGTACAGGAGGTTGAAGAAGATTGCTTGAAAGCTAAAGCCTCTTGAGAATGTAGAATCTAGAGTCCAGCCCCCTTCTGCATGGAGGGCTCGGCCTTATATAGGCCTGCGCATCAGCCGACTCGGTCATTCGGCTGAACTACAGTTACTGTCCTAATTAACTGACATTTATATCTGGTAACCGTCCGAGTAACACCAGTCTTCATGCCGGCTGAAACGTATGCCTTGATGAGTTGTAACGCCTGTCTTAATGGCACCCAGACGTTGTACCATGGCAGGCTGTTCTTGGGCCTTCGTCCGAATAGGCCTTTGCGAAGTTGTTGGGCCTGCACCCGAGCTGGCCTTGCCAGGCTTGCTGGGCCGACTCGAGTCATTGGGCCTACCCGGTTGGGCTTCCCTCGTCAGTAGCCCCCGAGTACTTCGAGGTCTTGACACGGATGCCGAGTGGCGAGCTAGTCGTTTGTGCCCGAATTGCGAGTGGAGAGACCTTGATGGACTCCTGCAATACCTGAAAAGTAGGTTAAATATGTGCTAAGTATTAAGAACTCAATGATACCCGCATTTTTCGACTGAGGAAATCGGCTTGTGGCCTTCCGGGAGGCGTATCATGAATTCCGAGTGAATCCGAAGTAACGTCTGGCTTATCCGAATGAACGGTTACCATCTTGTGCCCGCAGGGGGGACGCCCTCGATTTTCAACTTCGGAACCGAGTCCTCAAACTCCGACACTGATCCCTGAATTCGTGAGCCATTTTGCGCCGTTGTGGCATTCGGCTCAGATTCAAGGATCCTGTTATTCCGCTGTGGATGCCGGATTCGTCCTTAGCTTGGGTGTTGCCGAGTGACCTGGAAACCCTGTTGGGTCGGTCATCAGCACCCTTTTTGCAGAGCTAATCTGCTTCCGAGTTTGGCGGCTTGTGCGCCTCGGAATTACTTGATGAAGTCGGATGATCTGTGACGTGTCCCAGGGGGCTATGCCGACTGTTGAGTCGTCACCCGAGCACACCCGACTCTGATTGAGTCGGACTCGGTTTTAAGCCGACTGGTGCCACAGCATTGTTTTGTCCGAGACGTCGCATCAGCATTTAATGCGCGCAGCCGGTTGGGCAGAGTGTTCGCAGCGCCATGATTTCGCCTCGAGTCACGCGCGAAGCGTGCCCGCGACATGCGCTGCTGCTCTGATTTCGCGCGCCGTCCGAGGCGACGGCTCATCATGTCTGCACTCGAATCACGCAAACGACGCGCGCGAGACGAGGGCTGACGTAATGTTAGCCGGTCACGTCGCCTGGAACTCCGCGTCGTGGCGAAAAAGGCGCCCGAACCCCGCGGGTTCGCGCGCGCGCGGGACGGCGGTTGCCTCGGTAGTTTCCCGCCACGTCGGACGCACGACCGCCGGCGGTTGGACTCCTTTGTCTATAAAAGGGGACCGCGGAGACGTCGACTTTCTCATCTGCTTTTGCCTTCGTCTTCCTCGCGTCCAAAGCTCTCGCTTCCAAAGCCCCGCCACCGCACACTCGAGAAGAAACTCGCTCGCCGCCGTCACCCATCATCCGGCGACCATGTCTCGCGTCGCCAGCAAGGGCAAGAAGGTCGTTGCCTCCGCTTCCGCCCCCGCCGCCGACTGGAATAAAGGGGATTGGATCCCCTCGGTCATCATCGACGAGCTCTTGATCGAGTTCGCCCGCAAGGGCATGCTGCCGCCGCGGACTATCAGCAACTGGCGGGCGCCGTACAAGGAGAAGAAGCCCGCTCCAAATGAGCACGAGCGGGTGATGCTCGTTCCGTTCATGGAGCGTGGACTCAAGCTGCCGCCGCACGACTTCTTGCGCGGTTTGCTATTCTTCTACGGTCTGCAGCTTCATCACTTGAGCCCCAATGGCATTCTGCACATCGCGTGTTTCATCACGCTGTGCGAATGTTACTTGGGAACTCAGCCGCACTGGGGACTTTGGAAGAAAATCTTCACTGTCAAGGCGCAGCCCATCAAGGCCGGCGGCCGACTGGCAGTTTGCGGGGGAGTTAGCATTCAAGTCAAACCCGGCACCGGGTACTTCAAGATGCAATTTCCGGACACCATCCGGAAATGGCAGGATGGGTGGTTCTTCTGCCCGGACGAACGTACGCCGACTGGCCATGATGGTCTACCCCCATACACTGAAGACCCTCCTGTCTGGGTGAAGCGCTGGAGCACCAAGCCATCCAACGGGGAGATGCCTGAAGTCGACCGGCTCACGAAGAAGATCGCGAGACTCCAGAAGCTGGGTCTCACAGGCCCGGACATCATCGCCACCTGGCTGGTTCGGCGCATCCAGCCCCTTCAAGCCCGGGCGCACCCGATGTGGGAGTACTCGGGCCACCATGACTCGACGAGGGTCTCGTCAGAAGATCTTTCTGATGACAACTTCTTGGAGATCTTGAAGACCTTGACGAAAGAAAGAACAGGGCTCACTCGGTCGCCCCAGGTTCTTCCTTATTCGCGTGCCAACCCGGCCCCGGATGTAAGTAACTTATAATCCGAGTCAGGCTCTTGGTCTTTTTAACTTGCTTGCTTCTTCTAACGCCGAGTTTTTGGTGCTGCAGAACTATCTGAACTTCAACTCCACGCCGCCTCTCCCTGAGCAAGACTCGGCTCCGGCAGCGCTGGAGAATGCCGAAGTCGAAGAGGAAACCCCCGAGGCCGGTAACCAAAACGACCCGGACTCGGATTCCGAGTCCGGAGGGTCGTATGAACTCACCAAGCGGAGCCGCGACGACGGCGCATCCGGATCTCAAGTCCCGGACGCTGGAACGGAGCCGGTTCGAACGGAACCGGCTGCCAAGCGGATCCGGGTTGCCGCTACCGGCCCCACTACGCAGGCTCCGGATCCTGTGCAAGCCACAGCTGCCAGTGGGGGGGCGCCGGCTTCAGCTCCTGCCCAAGCCACGCCTCCCAGCCGAGTGGCGCAGGTTCCAAAACCTGCCGCCAATCCGAAAAAGAAAACTATCCCCACCACAACCAGGTACGAGTCTTGCCTCATGCCCTAGGCGCTGTAGGTTTTCAAGGTATTGAAGTCGGTTTCTCTTTTGCTCCGCAGAGTCCAAAAGAAGTTTTCCGACAAAGGAGATGCTTCATCCGGTACGCCGACGGCTCCGACTCCAGTGCGGCTACCAGCGTCGACTCCAGCACCGACTCCGGCTGCAGCCGAGTCCAGCGTGCCAGCGCCAACCATCCCTGCCGCGGGGTCGGAGTCGGCCGCGGCTGCGGGAGTCGCTACACCTCCGGCTGCAACGCTGCAACCGAGTTCCCCCATGTCTCAGCCTGCCGTGGTTGAGGATGAGGCCCCGGAGCCGGTTGTGCGTGCTGGGTCCTCCGAAGCTCCGGCGGAGGATCCTCAACGCCAACCGAACCCGACCATTGAGGAGACAACGGAGCCGGCTGCTGTAGCTGGGACCGACTCCTCTGAGCCGGCGGGTGAAGCCGAAGGACAACTCGTCACTGAGTTACCTTCAGTGACCGAGCCGCACCAGCCTCCGGCTCCGACTCCCTCATCTCAAGTGCTGGTGCCGGCTTCTTCAAGTGACCTTGTCCCGGCGCTGCTGCTACCGAGTTGCAGCACGAGGGACTTGGCCAGTGCGGAGGAAGCTACGAACCGCGTCGCCGCCCTCAGCTCCAAGCTCAGGGATTTTGCCGACGCGGCTAAGTCCTTGGCGGACTCGGCCGAGGTTTTGGAGACCTCCGTCGGGGTAAGTGTCTTCAAATCTTCAAATTTTGTTTTATTTTCCAACACTGGGAGCACGTTCTGTGCACCCAGTGGGTGTAGCCCCCGAGTCTCTAGCCGACTGACTGAGTCGGCTTGAGACTTATAAATTCGGGTACTAACTTTTCCTTCACCAGGCTGCAATCCGACTGGGCGGAAACAACCCAGTCCTTATGGAAAGAAATGCCTCGTTGGAGAAGGCATTGGAGGAGGAGAAGGCGAAGAACCGGCAGCTCGAGGAGAAGCTTGCCGCCCTCAAGAGTAAGTGACCGAGTCTTCAACCTTTTCTCCTTGAAATTTTCTGTGATATTGACTTTGCTGAGTCGGCAGACCTCGAAGCTGAAAATGCTCAACTCAAGAAAGAGGTGAACTCGAGGATCCCGGCTGCAACAGTCGCCCAACGACTCGACGCCAAAGCAGCCGAGTATGAGGACAAGATGCGCGCTGCCACCAAGCTTAAGTCGGACTACGACAAGCTGGTGAAACAGTACGAACAGTCGCAGTCGGCGAACAAAAAGCTGCAAGCTTCCGTCGACGACTTCTCCCGGCTGATGGACGAGTCGCAGAAGCGACACGAGGCAACCATCGCCGACTGGGAAAGGCGTGAGAGGGATCTCATTGGCGAACTTAAAAAAGCCAATGAAACTTTACTCGGTAAGCCCCCGAGTCTTTTGCTTCTTTCCTTTTGTATGATTCCTTGTCCATTTCCTTAGCAATAATTTGTTCTCAGAGGTTTGCCCAGAACTGGAGGAGCGAGCCCGGCAGGCGGCGCTCCGACTCCGCGCACTCTCTGACCCGGCCATGTCGGTACTCGACGCACTCTGGACTCCGGAGATGATGGCCGAATGCGTCGTGACAGTGCAAGACCGGCTCCTCCAAGTCAAGAGCTTGGTGGACAACTTCAAGTCGGCTGCTCAAAACCTTTGTGTCAAGCTCTGGCCTGGAGAGGAGCCGAGTTCCAGCGTCTTCGCCCTCGCCGACAAGCTCTCACTGGGCCCTGCAGAAGTCGAAGAGTGGAAGGAGTCGGCCGCCCGCTCAGGAGCTGGTATGGCACTGGCCATGGTGCTGGCCCATCACCCGGACGCGGATGTTGACAGCATCTCCGCTGGTGCCCCCATCAACGAGGCAGGGCAGTCGGTCGACCCCATGGAGCTTCTTCCCCGAGTCCGCGCCGCCGCCAGCCGGATTGCTAGCTTCACCGACCTGGAGGAGCGCGTTGAAGCCACTCCAGAGGAATAAAAAATCATAATGTAATATCTCTCGGTATGCCGAGTAAGAAATTGTAAAAACTTTTGCAATGAATGAAGATGCTTTTTGATCCATTTTATTGGTTTACGCAAGTTACTTGAGTCGTCCACATTTGTTTTTCACGCCGAGTCGGATCCTTTCGCGTGCAGGCCGACCTTTAGCTTTTGCTCTTGCCAACCGGACAGCCGGGTTGCGACTGTAGTTGGGGACGAAGAGTGGGCCTTAGGTACCGTACACGTTTACTTAGACGCTCGTGTAGAAACAAAGCTAGGAAACTCGAGATAACTTGCGCCGAGTGAGAGATCACCCAGTGGGTGGCTTCCGGGTGTTGCCCGAAAGGAAGCCACTCGATTTTATTTGACTTAGCCCCCGGGAATTGCCCATAGGTAGCGTAGTCGGAAAATGAAAAATGCTCCCGAGTGCCGCTCGAAGGAAACAAGTTTTTATTCATAATGAAACAATGGACTATTTTGAAGTACAAAGTTTAAGTGTAGAAGGGACGCAGCTGTGCAATGTTCCACGTCCGTTCTGTGACTGCGCCGGTTGCCGGGTCCTCCAGTCGGTACGCGCCGTTGTGAAGCACCTGGTTGACGATGAATGGCCCCTCCCAAGGTGGAGACAACTTGTGCATGCCAGCCTTGTCTTGAATGAGTCGGAGGACCAGATCTCCTTTGTTGAAGGCGCGGCCCCGGACTTGCCGACTGTGATATCGGCGCAGATTCTGCTGGTAAATAGCAGAGCGAGCAAGGGCAAGCTCCCGCGCTTCTTCGAGGAGATCAAGATCATCTTGCCGGGCCAACTCGGCATCCTTCTCCACGTATGCTGCGACCCGCGGGGAGTCATGGAGGATGTCACTCGGCAGGACGGCTTCAGCTCCATAAACCATGAAGAAAGGCGTGTAACCAGTCGACCGGTTTGGAGTCGTCCGCAGACTCCACAGGACAGACGGGAGCTCGTCAATCCAGGAGCCGGCAGCCCGCTGCAACGGGACTAATAACCGGGGCTTGATGCCTTGAAGAATGAGCGCGTTGGATCGTTCGACTTGGCCGTTGGACTGCGGATGAGCCACGGAAGCAAAGTCAATTCGGATCCCATGATCCCGACAAAATTAGCGAAAAACTGCAGCGGCGAAGTTCGAGCCATTGTCAGTGATGATGCTGTGAGGAATGCCGAATCGGAAAATTACTCCCTTCATGAAATTGACGGCAGTCGGGCCGTCGAGCTTCATGATTGGCTTAGCCTCAATCCACTTCGTAAACTTGTCGACTGCCACAAGGAGATGAGTGAAACCTCCTCGGGCTTTCTTCAGTGGGCCCACCATGTCGAGTCCCCACACGGCAAAGGGCCACGTGATGGGGATTGTCTTGAGCGCAGTAGCCGGCATGTGCGACTGGCGAGCATGTCTTTGACACCCTTCGCACGTGCGAACGAGGTCTTCGGCATCAGTGTGCGCTGTGAGCCAGAAGAATCCGTGTCGAAAAGCTTTAGCGACCAAAGCCCTTGATGAAGCATGGTGGCCGCAGAGTCCCGAGTGAATTTCCTCGAGCAATGTACGACCTTCTTCCGGTGAAATGCAGCGCTGGAATACTCCAGTTGTGCTGCGCTTGTAAAGCTCACCATTGATAATAGTGTAGGACCGGGCACGGCAGACAATGCGGCGGGCCTCAGTCGGATCGTCCGGCAATTCTTTGCGCAGAAAGTAAGCAAGGAACGGCTGGGTCCAAAGAGGAATAACCACCAAGACGTCCTCGAGTGCCGGGTGGGCCAACTCAGGGTGGGGCGAGTCGGCCTCGATTGAGTCAGTTGCCGACTCTATCTTGATGGATGGCTGAAAAAGTTGCTGAAGGAAGACTCCCGGCGGCACTTTTTCACGGGCCGAGCCGATCCGGGCCAGAGAATCGGCAGCTTCATTATCAGCACGGCGAACGTGATGAAGCTCAAGGCCATCAAAGTGTCCCTCTAGCCGGCGCACAGCGGCACAATATGCCGCCATGGTCGGATCTTTGGTATCCCAAGCCTTCATCACTTGCTGTACCACCAAATCCGAGTCGCCGCAACAAAGCAGTCGGCGAATGCCAAGCGAGACTGCAATGCGCAGTCCGTGCAGCAACGCCTCGTATTCCGCCACATTGTTGGAGGCGGCGAAATGGATCTGCAGCACGTAATGAAGCTTGTCGCCTTTGGGAGAAGTCAACACGACTCCAGCCCCCGTGCCCGCGAGCATCTTCGAACCGTCGAAGTACATGACCCAGTGCTCCGTATGGAGTTGAGTCGGAAGGGATTGGTTCTCAGTCCATTCGACGATGAAGTCGGCAAGGGCTTGAGACTTGATGGCCTTGCGAGGCTCGTAGCTGATGTCATGCGGCATAAGTTCTATTGCCCACTTAGCGACTCGGCCAGTGGCATCCCGATTGTTGATGATGTCAGACAAAGGGGCATGACTCACCACGGTAACCGAGTGGGCCTGGAAATAGTGCACCAGCTTCCGAGTCGCCAGAAAACACACCGTAAACGAGCTTCTGGTAATGCGGGTAGCGCTGCTTCGACTCGGAAAGCACTTCGCTGACATAGTAGACGGGTCGTTGCACCTTTTGAACTCGGCTTTCTTCTGATCGTTCCACTACTAGCACAATGCTAACCACTTGATTCGTGGCAGCGATGTACAACAGCATGGGTTCACCCTCCATTGGTGCAGCAAGGACTGGAGGTGTTGACAGAAGACGCTTGAGATCTTCGAAGGCTTGCTGAGCTTCATCCGTCCACTGGAAAGAGTCGGATTTCTTGAGAAGTCGGTAAAAAGGCAAGGCCTTCTCACCGAGTCGGGCTATGAACCGACTTAGAGCAGCAATGCACCCGGTTAGGCGCTGGACTGCCTTCAGGTCCTTTGGCTTGCCCATCTTGATGATGGCATCAAGTTTATCCGGGTTCGCTTCGATCCCTCGCTCGGAAACGATGAAGCCGAGTAACTTGCCAGCCGGAACCCCGAAGACGCACTTCTCCGGGTTAAGCTTCATGTCGAACCTCCTGAGATTGGCAAAAGTCTCGGCCAAGTCGGTCAAGAGATCCGCGTTCTTCTTGGACTTCACCACTATGTCATCGACATATGCCTGGACATTTCTACCTATCTGGTCGTGTAAACACTTTTGCATACAGCGTTGATATGTAGCACCAGCATTTTTCAAACCAAAAGGCATCGTGATGTAGCAGAAAGCCCCAAACGGGGTGATGAAAGAAGTTTTTATTTGATCAGACTCTTTCATCTTAATCTGGTGGTAGCCTGAATAGGCATCCAGAAAACATAAGCGTTCACAACCGGCCGTAGAGTCAACAACTTGATCAATACGGGGTAAAGCGAACGGATCCTTGGGGCATGCTTTGTTTAAGGATGTGTAGTCCACACACATGCGCCAAGTTTTGTTCTTCTTAAGAACCAGGACCGGGTTAGCTAACCAGTCCGGTGAAAAACTTCTTTGATGAACCCGGCGGCGAGGAGTCGGGCGATTTCTTCTCCGATTGCTTTGCGTCGGTCTTCAGCGAAGCGACGGAGAGACTGCTTCACTGGCTTTGCATCTTTGGCGACGTTGAGGGAGTGCTCGGCGAACTTCCTTGGAACGCCCGGCATGTCAGAAGGCTTCCATGCGAAGATGTTCCAATTCTCTCGAAGGAAGTCGACGAGCGCGCCTTCCTATTTGGCCTCAAGGTCAGTCCCGATGTGGACCGTCTTGGACGGGTCCTCGGGATGGACCTGGACACGTTTCGTGTCCTTGGCCGACTGGAAGGTGGACTCGGTTGCCGCCTTCTTGCTGGGTGGCGGTTGATCCGAGTCGGTGGAAGCTTGAATGTTCTCCAACTCCTGAGCCGTGATAAGGGACTCGGCTATGTCCGCACTGGCGAGATCGCACTCGTTTGAGCGCTCAAAGTCGCCAGTGATGGTAATAACGCCTTTGGGACCCGGCATCTTCAGCTTCAGGTACGTGTAACATGGCCTAGCCATAAATTTGGCATAGGCCGGCCGGCCAAAGATCGCATGGTATGCGCTCTTAAAGCCGACTACCTCGAAGGCCAATGTCTCGACCCGGAAGTTGTTCGGCTCACCGAACACAACTTCCAGGGAGATTTGACCCAGAGGCCTGGCGCACTTCCCAGGAACTATTCCATGGAAAGAAATGTTACTGGGGCGAAGTTGGGTCTCCGACACTTGCATCCTCTTCAGGGTATCGACGAAGATGATGTTTATGCTGGAGCCCCCGTCCATCAGGACCTTGCGGAGCTTGAATCCTCCGACCTGGGGATCCACCACCAAAGGGTGCTTGCCCGGGTGGGGGATTCGGTCGGGGTGATCGAGTCGGCTGAAGCCGACTGGCACCTCGGACCAGTCCAGCCATTGTGGGACTGCTGGCATCGTCGCGTTGACCTCGCGACAACGCAGCTTCCGACCCCTTTTGGAGTCGGACCCTTGAAAAATCATGAGTACCCCCCTTTGAGGGGGATACTGTGCGGCGCCGCCTCCTGCAGCGAAGCCTCCTTCGCCATCGGCATCCGGCTCGGGTTGTTTTTCCTCCCGCAAACGCTGCAGGAAGCTACAGTCCCGAGTCGAGTGCCCCGCCTTATAGTTGGCGGTACTGTGGAAGGAGCAGGGCCCGTCGAGGACCTCCTCAAAAGTAAGCTTTGGCGCCTTGCGCTGTTGCCAAGGGCGCTCCTTCTTTTGGTTAGCGTCGCCGCGCTGGGGGCCACGCTCAGCAGCCGCAACCAAGTCGGCTCCGCTAACCCCGTCTCCGCCAGCCTTCCGCTTCGGGGGCCGATCGTCCGCACGCTTCCGACCCGAGTCGGCGGGAACTTTTCGGCTCGAAGACTCGGCTTTTGCCTTGCCTTTGTCTTCGTACCGCATGGCTTCCTCACCCGTGGCGTACTTGCTGGCGACTTCCATGAGTCGGCCCATGGTCTGAATGTTAGACCGGGCCAACTTGTGTTTGAGAAGCTCGTATTTGACTCCCTGGGAGAAAGCCTGAATGGCCTGCATCTCGGTGACGTCCTCGATCGAGTTGCGCAGTCGAGTCCAGCGCTGAATGTAGTCGCGGACCGACTCGCCCTTCTCCTGGACGCAGAGCCACAAGTCTTGGGCGTTCCCAGGGCGCTTGTACGTGCCCTCAAAGTTCTTGACGAAGGCCTCTTGGAGGTCCCTCCAGTCGTAGATGCTATCTTCAGGCAGGCTGTTAAGCCACGCCCGAGCCGACCCTTCCAGCATCAGGGGTAGGCTTCGGAGGGCGACACGCTCGTTGCCTCCTCCTATGTTGCAAGCGACCAAGTAATCGGCAAGCCAAGTTTCTGGCTTGGCGGTGCCGTCATACTTGTCGACGCCGCTTGCAATTCGGAACCGATCCGGAAACGGTTCGGACCGAATTCGCCTGCTGAAGCAAAGCGTTCCGGTGGAGGCAGAGCTGCCCGGCTGGTTGACTTCGCCGGCGCGTCGCTCAGCCCGCACCCGGGCTGCCCGCCGTCCCTCGATGTCATCGCGGGCATCGCGGGCATCGTTCGCTCGAAGAGAGCCGGCTCGCCGCCGCTCAGCCTGGAGCCGGTTAATCTCCAGGCGAGCGTCAGGCTGGTTCGTGGATCGACTCGGTTGAGACGATCCGACTGTGACGGGGCGACTCGGAGCTCCTGAGGGCCGACTCCGAGTCTCTTGGGAAGCCAGCCGGTTGCTAACCGACCCGGCTTCGTTTTGTTGTTCCACCGCCGTCTTCATCAGAGTGATGACTCGGCGGTGGATTTCCGCCGCGGGGCCGTCTGCTGGAGGTGGCAATGAGTCGGCCAGCGCGGTGGCCGCGAAAAGGTTCTGGGCCGGTGTTTGATAGACAAGGACACCGTCCTGTTGTCGTCCGAAAAGTGGGGCCCGAGTAGCCCGACTCCTCCGGGCGGCCGAAGAAGTTCGCCGGTTCGCGCGGCTGCGCGAACCGTGTGGGTCATTCGGTTGTCGATCTTGCTGTTCGAGTGCCGCCCGCTCTTGATCGAGGCGTGCTCGTTCTGCAAGGAGAGCTTGCCGAGAAGCCTCCAAGGCCCTCTCGGCATCCGATTGTCCGTTGATGGGCGTATGCAGGTGCTCATGGGCTGCCCTGGCTGCCGCTGCTGCAGACGTTGCCGCATCCTCTGCGGCGCCATCCCCAACCACATACACCTCAGCGGAGGCGGTATGGCTGTGCGAACTCTCGTCCCCCTCGGATTCGGATTCCAGGATGGAGAGGAGAGATTCGGCGCCCACCATGGCGATGAACCTAAAATATTCCTCGCCCTTGCCCGAGGCTGGAGGAGATCCGAGCCGGAGCTCAGGCTCCTCCTCCACGGTAAGGCACGGACGCGGATCTTGGAGATGTAATTGGCCGAAAGCGTCGGCCAAGAAGTGAAGGCCGCCGAAGATGAACTCCGAGCCTTCAGGATGCGCGACAGGCGACATGTTGCCGATGATGAGCTTGTCGCCGGTCGCTGGAGAAGATCCCGCCTGGATCGTAGCTCCAAAACACGCACCCCCTACCTGGCGCGCCAACTGTCGCGGGGTGTTTGCGGCAGTATCCATTTGTAATAGGATTATCGGGAATGCGTGTATGGAAGATCTAGGCGGTGCACACAAGAAATTTACCCAGGTTCAGGCTCTCCAAGGATGGAGATAATACCCTACTCCTGCTGAATATATTTGATGATCTTGCGTGAAAAAGAGAGTACAGGAGGTTGAAGAAGATTGCTTGAAAGCTAAAGCCTCTTGAGAATGTAGAATCTAGAGTCCAGCCCCCTTCTGCATGGAGGGCTCGGCCTTATATAGGCCTGCGCATCAGCCGACTCGGTCATTCGGCTGAACTACAGTTACTGTCCTAATTAACTGACATTTATATCTGGTAACCGTCCGAGTAACACCAGTCTTCATGCCGGCTGAAACGTATGCCTTGATGAGTTGTAACGCCTGTCTTAATGGCACCCAGACGTTGTACCATGGCAGGCTGTTCTTGGGCCTTCGTCCGAATAGGCCTTTGCGAAGTTGTTGGGCCTGCACCCGAGCTGGCCTTGCCAGGCTTGCTGGGCCGACTCGAGTCATTGGGCCTACCCGGTTGGGCTTCCCTCGTCACGCAACACTATCCCAGAGATAACGGACTCGGATGTCATCCGCGCCTTCACTCGGGGCAGCAGAAACGAGATGTGCACGCACGATCTGATCATGCGGCCACCGAAAACCACCAGGCAACTCATGGATCTGGCCGAGAAGGCTGCTTGTGTGGAGGAAACCCTACGCTATATCAAGCAACAGCGGGGTGAGTCGACCAGTTCTCCCCTCCAGTCAAGGGGCGAATCGCGCAAGACTAAGCGCAAGAAGAAGCCCTCCGGAGGGAACAAGGAGAAAAGGATCAGACCCGATGAGGTAATGGCCGAAATCTCCGAGAAGCACACCTGGCAACCACGCCCCAAGGATAAACCTACCACATCCTCCGACAAGTTGTCCAAGCCCTGTTGCGACTTCCACCAAAGTGACTCGCATGATCTGCGACAGTGCCGCATCTTCAAGAAGTATCTTCGGGAAGAAAGAGAAAAGTTCCGCAAGGAGAATCCTTAGGTCGCTAACAACAGTCGGGAAACAACCTCCGACGACGATGACTCCACCCCTGAGCCTTTCCAGGGGCATGTCAGAGCAATCGAGCACTTATTCGGGGGCTCAACCTCTTACGAATCCAAGAGGCAATACAAGGCGATCGCCCGAGAAGTTCTCGCTAGTGTACCGCGAGTTCCTCGAGCGGTCAAGTGGTTCGAGGTCATGATCTCCTTCGACCAGACCGATTGCCCCGAAAATTGCGCTCGACCGGGACGATACCCTATTGTGGTCGAGCCGACGATCAACAACTGCCGGGTGGGCCGCGTGTTAATAGACGGAGGGAGCTCCCTCAATATCCTATTCGCCAATGCCCTCGACGCAATGCAAGTGCCACGATCGTCTGTTCAGACAGTGACGCACGCTTTTCACGGCATCGTCCCGGGCTCATCGGCCACGCCGATCGGGCAAGTCACGCTCCCGGTTACCTTCGGTACACCGGAGAACTTTCGAACAGAGAAAATCCTGTTCGACGTAGTCGATTTTGAGACAGCATACAACGCTATCTTGGGGCGCCCTACTCTGGCCAAGTTCATGGCAGCTACGCACTACGCCTACCAGTGTGTAAAGATGCCCGGCCCAAAAGGTGTCCTCACGATAAAAAGTTCCCCCAGAGAAGCACTCCTCTGCGACAAGCGCAGCCTCGACCTCGCAGAGCAGCACCTACCCTCTAGCCAAGACGCCAGCGTGACGCCTCCCACCTCCACGCTGTCAAGACCACCCTCACGACTACGAGCGACGGCTTCGGAAAGTTCCCCCTCCAAGTCGGAGAAAGAGTTCCACGACTAAGTCGGAACAGGGGGAAAACAGGGCCTTCCCCTAAACAGGACAACGGCTCCTCAGGAGAAGCCACTCGATCCAGGTCGCTCGCGTCAACGGTAGAAAGGTCGCGTCCTTTAGAGAGTCCAGTGCAACCGCCTTCGTAAGATCGTACAACCGTCGCCTCCTCATCGGCAGATTCCAAAGTTGCACCAGCTCCAGCCTCAAAGATCGTCAAGCTACGAACAAGTCGATGATAAGACGCTCCGGGCGCCGTCGCCCAGCACGCGCACTCAACAAAAGTTCTGTCAGCGGGTCACGACAAGAGGACGAAAGTCTCTGGGGCAACCGGCGACAAGCTAAATGAGGAGGGGACGGCCTAGTTTTTTCTTAGTTTTCTTAGAGTTACTTTTCTTACAGTAGCCTGTAAAAAACACAGTTTTCTCTAAATAATATCAGATCCCTAGTTCAATATTAATTCAGACTACCTATCCGAGATATCTCTCGAACAGTCAGTCGGGGGCTGGATAAGAATACGGTAAAGTCGAAATACGAGTACGAGTACCGACTTCTTCGACCTGCACAAAGGAAAAAGGATCTTGCGCTGCAACTGTCAGGGATGCGAGGAAAACCCCTTAACGCGTTTGCAGGTGACAGGGGAGCCACTGAGCCCCCCACCTGACCAGACCTAAGGCCTGGTTGACTAAGCTCCCCAGTTCCGTAGCAATGTCCCCTAATCCCGAGTAAAGGAAAGGAGGAAAGTACGAGTACAACTAGATCAACGGAACCCGTACGTTTATCCACATCCTCGACTACTCGGAGCAGAAGATACCTCGGGTAGAATGAAACCTTGTTGATCGGGCAAGTGTAGAATTTACTAGCCAAACAACCAGAGACTTCCCTCAGCAAAGGAATACGGAGGTGCCGCCATGGCCACGACAAGCTGTACGAAAGACCCCTTATCGCGTTTACTGATGACGAGGAGCCACGGAGCCCTCCATCCGACTAAACCTAAGGACTGGTCAACCACAGCAAGAACGACCTACGGCACTATTCGTACACCTACACCGAAGGGAGGCAAAGGGCACTGGTTCCGACTAAAGTCTACGCTTGCATCCGACAAGGTTTCACATAAGCAGATTAGACAAGGTTTCAAAAAACCAAAAAGCACACAAGTTATCGCACAGTTACTAACCACTGTATTTGTGTAAAAGTATGCTATTACAAGATCCTACTCTAGGCCAGGCGCCTGGACCCGATCCCCAAAGGCATCCGCCGCTCCCTGCACCGCCTCGAGAAGCTCCTCCTCCTTGTCCTCCGGCAGATCGGTAGCGAGCGCCTCCAGGGATAAGTCCGGATGCCTGCGCCTCAGAAGAGCCAAAGCAAAGGCTAGGGCGTCGCATACACCTTGCCGAAGCTCGTCCTCGAGAAGCTTCTCGACGGTGGGCTTCAACCGGGAGACAGACGCCGTCAGATCCGCTAGGCGGTTGGCCGGAGCAAGGCCCGGGGGGACCACGATGCCGACTTCGCCCAGCGCCTTCTCGAGCGTGCTCAAAGCCCCCTCGAGGTCTCCCTCTAGCTTTCCCGCGTAGGGCTAACTCCTTTGTAGGGTAGACTCCGCTTCCGAAAGGCGCGCCTTCAGATCAGCCTCGACCGCCCCCCGCCGCTGCTCGGAGTCCTCAAGACGCTTCTGCAGCGCCTCGTTCTCCGTCCGCCATCTCCCGGCCTAGTCGAGGTTCTTCCTCGACTCGTCGCGTGCCAAGTCCAGCTCCGCGTGGGCCTTCTCGAGTGGAGCCACCCGGGAGATAGCAAGCTGAAAAAGAACAGGTTAGTACAAGCCAAGTAAATTTACCTTATCACTAATTTCCTGTGCTTTACCTGCAGCAAGGAGGAAAGGCTAAGACTCTCCGGCGCCGAAGAATCCGGAGGCACGACCTGCTCGACCAGGGCCGACTCTGACTCCAGCGCCGGGGGCTGCAGCTGCTCAGTAGGGGCCGGCGACAACTCCGGCGCAGGGGTCCGCTGCTCGACAGGGGCCGGTGTCGTTTTCGGTGCCGGGGGCTCCTGCTCGACGTCCGCCCTAGTCGAGGTCTTGGCAGGAAGGATCGACAACCTAGTCACCAACAACGATCGAGTCAAGTCTTCAGCAAGGCGAATCAAAAGGAAGAGGCGGCAAAAGAAAAACTAACCTCGGACGCTTCCCTGTCGAAGGAGGTTTCCTTGCCAAGGCACCTGAACTTCGCTTGCCGGAATCCAGCGGTGCCTTCCCCTTGTCCACCACGGTCTCCTCCCCAAGAGCAGTCGTGGGAGGGGGAGTTGGTTCCTTGGCGAGGGGGCTGCTCGCTCCGGGCTGTCCGACACATCCTTCCTTACGATTTCCATTCAGGAAAGAATATGGAAAAAGAGTAGTCGGGCGAGAGCTCAAACCTGCGGTTGAGGATCCCGGGCGGGAGAACTTGTCGAGATGATCTCCGCCCCCGCCTCGGCTGCGGAAGGACCTTCCTCCCTCGTCTCGGAGGGTGGCGGGGCAGTGTCGAACATCTCAATCTCATCGTCCTCGACGGGAGCGCCGGCTCTTTCGGCCTCCGAGTCAGGACCCCCGCGGCCTACGCGCTGCGGAAGAAGAAGCCCGAGGGCCTTCTGTAAGGCTACTCGGACGAACCCAAGTCAGACAAGGAGATAAGATGGATAACTCACCGAGAATACTTCCCGTCGGCTATCCGGACTCTGCTTCAGAAGAGGCAGGGGCACGTCTGTATGCCCGCCTTGGGGGGATTGCTCGAATAGGTTGTTCAACCTACTCTGAAGCTCCCCTGGGGACAACTCTGCATGGCACGACAAGGCAGAAGTACGTGAGAAGTCTTGTCAATTGAATTGGCACGGAGGAGGTCGTAGTGCTTACCGGTGTCGAAGTCCCTTGTCTGGTCTTGGTTCTGCGGGATCACCCAGGCCGCCGCAACCCTCGACTGAAGAGGGCTTATCCGGCGTCGAAGGAAATCCTCCGCGACATCCCACGCCGTCAAGCCTTTGGCGGCGAGATTGGCGATGTCGTGGACGAGCGCCGTGAGGTGTCTAGTCTCCTTCGGGGCCTCCCCCCAGCTCTTGTTCGGAAGAGGGGCGAGTCCGCGGTAGGAGATCCCAGAATTCGCTGGGGGCTGGTAGTAGAACCACCGAGCATGCCAGCCCGACCACGAGGATTTCCAGGAGGAAGCAATGTAGGCATCCTTCCTCCCTTCTCGAAGACGGAATCCGGCGCCGCCGACGACTCCTGCGCCGCTGCCCTTCACCCGACGGAGGTTGTAGAAGTACCTCCAGAGCTCCAGGCTTGGCCTAATGCCGAGGTAGGCTTCGCATAGGTGCGCGAAGACCGCCAGCATTAGGACCGAGTTCGGGTTGAGATGAATCAACTCGATCTGGTAGAACTGGAGCGCGAGGAGGAAGAACGACGAAGGTGGGAATTGAAATCCACAACTGAAGAAGTCCGCGAAGACGACGGTCCAGTCCGTGTCTGGGCTGGGGACCGTCTCCTTCACGGCCTCCCGGAAAGGCACAAACACCTCCGGGAGAATCACCTCGTCCGACACGAGCTTCTTCAGGGCGGAGGAATCCATCACCAAGGCCTCGAACTCAGAGATGGCGGTGGTCGGCTCCCCCGAAGCTTTCCCCGATTCCTTTGTGGGCTCGGGGGACTTCTTCACGGCGCTTTTCTTGCCCATTTTCGCTGATCGATCGAGAGAATGTGGAGGCGAGGGTTTGCAAGGGCGCAAGGAAGAAGATGAAGGGAGCAAGAAGGCTAGGAGGCAAAGAGACAATGCGTGCAAAACCCCAATTCTTGGACTCCTAAAGATTTAAACTTTTCGCCGGAGCCGAGCGCGGTTTTCGGCATGATCAGTTCCATCGCATTTAATGCGGACAGTTGCTTTTTCCGCTTACGGGGCGTTTCGTGGGAAAAAGAGGGTCTGACAACCCACGACCCAGAGGAACGCACCGTGGTTTTGGCGCACGTTAACGGCACCACGGCGCAGAGAGAGAAAAGATTCTTCATCACCACGCGAAATTTCCGCCACGATGGTTCCGTTTCCTAGAAATATGCCAGGCGGACGCGTATCCGTGATCGACGGATCAGATCAGATCAGAAAAGTATTCTGGATTTTCCAAGGAATTATTCCGATAAAGCTTTTACGACTACCCGGTAGGGATTGAGCCTACTCGGAGAAGTCACCGACAAGGACTACTCGGATCACCTACTCGGAGTTTTTTCTCTGACAAGGGCAGATTTCCAACGGAACCGTCATGACCTCACTTCACGTATTGATGGGGGGCTTGATGATGAATAGTACGGTATCCCGCGTATTAGGGGTATCCGTATACAGAATCCCAGGACTTTAGGAAGGTACAGCGTACCCGGTAAGGATCCCTGGACGACAAGGTAACCCCTCTCGGGAAGGGAAGACTCCCCTTAAACTAGGAAGTCAACCCCGACGTTTAAGGAGACCAGAGTCCTACTCGGGCGGTCTGACCGCCGGGACGCGCGGTCTGACTGGCTGGGCCCGGGGTCGCGCGGAGTCGGCCCGGCGCGGGGTCGCGAGGAGTCGGCCGCGGGCTCGAGCGGTCTGACCTCTGGGACGAGCGGTCTGACCGGCTGCGCCCGGGGTCGCGCGGAGTCGGCCGCGGGGTCGGGCGGTCTGACCGCTTGGACGCGCGGTCTGACCACTTGAGGGCGCGGTCTGACCGCCTGAGTGTGCGGTCTGACCGCCTGGACGCAAGGTCTGACCTCTTGGGGGCGCGGTCTGACCTCCTGAGGGTGCGGTCTGACCTCCTGGACGCGGGGTCTGACCTCTTGGACGCGCGGTCTGACCTCTTGAGGGAGCGGTCTGACCGGCTGCGCGCTGGGTCACGCGGAGTCGGCCCAGCACGGGGTTGCGGAGATATCCACGCAAGGTCTAGCTCTCGGCTGCGCTGGGCTCGGAAGATCTTCATGAATTTGGCGTCTTCGGCGAGCATCAACGGCTGGCTTCATTTTTTTTCTTGCATGTTTGTTTGTCTCGCGGCAGCATGGCGGTGACGCGCGCCTCGCTTAATCACGCGGTGGACGTCGCGGCGCGCATGGCACCCTCCTGCCGAGTCCCACGGGTGCCGTGCCTGCAGAAGGCACGCACTGTGCCAGTTGGTCTGGTCCGTGGGGCCTGTGTGCACAGAGGGTGTCGAGGCCGTACGGTACTCGCCGGCTCAGTCCCGTGGGTGCCGTGCGCGTGGAGTGCTTCGGGGCGCGTACGGTGCCCACCGGCTTTGTCTCGTGGGTGCCGTGCACGCGGAACTCTTCGAGGCTCGTACGGTGCCCGCCGGCTTTATCCCGCGGGTGCCGTGCGCGCGGAGGGCGTCGAGGCCGTACAGTGCCCGCAGGCTTTATCCCGTGGGTGCCGTGCGCGTGGAACTCTTTGGGGTGCGTACGGTGCCCGCCAGCTTTCTCCCGCGGGTGCCGTGCGCGTGGAGGGCGTCGAGGCCGTACAGTGCCCGCCGGCTTTGTCCCGGGGGTGCCATGCACGCGGAACTCTTCGGGGCTCGTACGGTGCCCGCCGGCTTTGTCCCGCGGGTGCCGTGCGAGCGGAGGGCGTCGAGGCCGTACAGTGCCCGCCGGCTTTATCCCATGGGTGCCGTGCGTGCGGAACTCTTTGGGGTGCGTACGGTGCCCGCCGGCTTTGTCCCGCGGGTGCCGTGCGCGTGGAGGGCGTCGAGGCCGTACAGTGCCCGCCGGCTTTGTCCCGGGGTGCCATGCACGCGGAACTCTTCGGGGCTCGTACGGTGCCCGCCGGCTTTGTCCCGCGGGTGCCGTGCGCGCGGAGGGCGTCGAGGCCGTACAGTGCCCGCCGGCTTTATCCCGCGGGTGCCGTGCGCGCGGAGGTCGTCGAGGTGGGCGGAGTGTTAACCACTGGATGAAGCATTTCGACATTGACGGTGATGTTTGCAAAGCGTGGCGACGTCAGTATGTTGACATCGGTGGAGTATGTCAGCGTCGAGGACGTTGAAGAGTGTGCCGACTTCGGCGGAGTATGTTGACGCTGAGGAGCCTGTCGACCTCGGTGGAGCATGTCGACTTTGAAGGAGCACGTCGATGCTGAGGAACCTGTCGACCTCGGTGGAGCATGTCGACTTCTGACGGAGCATGTCCGTGACGGTGGAGTACCAACGTCGGACGGAGCATGTCCGTGGCGGCGGAGTGTCGACATTGGACGGAGCATGTCCTTGACAGCCAAGTATGTCAATACTGAGGAGTACATCCACACTGGCAGAGTGTCGGCGTCGGACGGGGCACATCCGTGACGGCGGAGTACGTCGGCACCGAGGAGCACGTCCATGCCGGACGGAAGACGTTGACGTTGGGCAGAATGTTGACGCCGTGGAAGGCATGTGGACGTCGAGTGGAGTGACGACGCCCGGCAGAGTGTCGACGTCGGACGGAGCATGTTCGTGACGGTGGGATATGTCGTCGCCAAGGATTACGCCACACCGGTGGAGTGTCGACGTCTGACAGAGCATGTCCGTGACGGCGGAGTGCCGACGTCGGACAGAGCATGTCCGTGACGGCGGAGTGCCGACGTCGGACGGAGCATGTCTGTGACAGCCGAGTATGTCAACGCCGAGGAGCACGTCCACGCCGGACAGAAGACGTTGACGCTCGGCAGAGTGTTGACGCCGTGGAAGGCATGTGGACGTCGAGTGGAGTGACGACGCCTGGCAGAATGTCAACGTCGAACGGAGCATGTCCATGACGGTGGGATATGTCGTCGCCGAGGAGTACGTCCACACCGGTGGAGTGTCGACGTCTGATGGAGCATGTCCGTGACGGCGGAGTGCCGACGTCGGACGAAGCATGTCCGTGACGGCGGAGTGCCGACGTCGGACAGAGCATGTCCGTGACAGCCGAGTATGTCAACATCGAGAAGCACGTCCACGCCGGACGGAAGACGTCGACGCTGGACGGAGTGTCGATGTCGTGCGAGTCATATTGGCGTCGAGCGGAGTGATGACGCCCGGCAGCTCGGCTTTGTTTCTGGGTGAGCCCCTTGTCCAGATGGTGCTTGCCCGTGGATGGCGTTGGAGCGTGTTGCAGTACCTTGCCGAGACGTCCGTGATGCCGCCTTCAAGGTGTTTGCCCTTTTTGCGTGAATTTTGATGCGGCGTGCTCCGGTGGGATTATTAAGCCGTCGTGTCGGAGGAGATAGTTTGCGCTCGAGGACATGTCTGAGAGCGCTTGTGGCCTTCCCTAACCACAACCTTTGAGCGCAAGCGCATTGATGCTTCGCCTGGCATGGGCACTTCGCATGCAACAGGAACCAATAATTAACATGCAATTGCTGCAGTTAATTAGTGTATGATGACGATAACACATGACACTCGATGGTGGCAAACACTTGGCGCTCGATGGCGACAAACAATCGGTCACTCGATGGTGACAAACACATGACACTAGATGGTGTGCGTAAGAACATTTCTGCCTTACTTTGACGTATATATGCCTGTTTCGACGTCGCGGGGAGCTTACCATCGCACGACCCCAGAGGGAAGGGACGCTCTATCCCGGTCAGAGATGGCTCGACATCGCGGGGAGCTTACCGTCGCACGACCCCCGGAGGGAAGGGACACTCTATCCCGGACGGAGGTGGCTCGACATCGCGGGGAGCTTACCGTCGCACGACCCCGGAGGGAAGGAACACTCTATCCCGGACAGAGGTGGCTCGACATCACGGGGAGCTTACCGTCGCATGACCCCGGAGAGAAGAGACACTCTATCCCGGACGGAGGTGGCTCGGACGTCACGGGGAGCTTATCGTCGCACGACCCCGGAGGGAAGGGACACTCTATCCCGGACGGAGGTGGCTCGGACGTCGCGGGGAGCTTATCGTCGCACGACCCCGGAGGGAAGGGACACTCTATCCCGGACGGAGGTGGCTCGAACGTCGCGGGGAGCTTATCGTCGCACGACCCCGGAGGGAAGGGACACTCTATCCCGGACGGAGATGGCTCAGACGTCGCGGGTAGCTTATCATCACACGACCCGGAGGGAAGGGACACTCTGACCCGGACGGAGATGATTGAAACCTGTCATGGGGGGCTTGATGCCATGTTGACGAGCCCCTGATGTCGCCGAGGAAGGGCACGGAAGCCACCAAGTCCGAGGGCGCGCGTGATGGCGATGTCAACGACGAGCCCCTTGTGCCGCCGAGGGCGGGCATGGAGGATGCCAAGCTCGAGAGCGCAGGGCGACGGTGATGTCGATGACGAGCCCCTAGTGTCGCCGAGGGCGGGCGCGGAGGACGCCAAGCTCGAGAGCGCAGGGCAACGACGACATCGATGACGAGCCCCTGGTGTCGCCGAGGGTGGGTGTGGAGGACGCCAAGCCCGAGAGCGCGGACGAGGGCGACGTTGATGACGAGTGCGGCGCGGCGGACGCGTGCGGCTGATGAGCACGACGGACGTGCGTGGCACGGCGGACACGTGCGGCGGACGTGGGCGGCACGGCGGACGCGTGCAGCTAATGAGCGCGACGGACGTGCGCGGCACGGCGGATGCGTGCGGCGGATGAGCGCGGCTTGGTGGACGCGTGCGGCGGATGAGCGTGGCGGACGTGCGCGGCACGGCGGACGCGTGCAGCTGATGAGCACGACGGACGTGCGCGGCACGGCGGATGCGTGCGGCGGATGAGCGCGGCACGGTGGACGCGTGCGGCGGATGAGCGCGGCAGACGTGCACGGCACGGCGGACGCGTGCGGCGAATGAGTGCAGCGGACGAGCGCGGCACGGCGGACGCGTGCGGCAGACGATGGCGATGTCAACGACAAGCCCCTAGTCACCGAGGGCGGGTGCAGAGGATGCGAAGCCCGAGGGCGCACGTGAGGGAGATGCCAATGACAAGCCCCTACTGTCGCCGAGGGCAGGCGCGGAGGACGCTAAGTCCAAGAGCGCAGATGAGGACAATGTCGATGACGAGTCCCTAGTGTTAGCAGTGCCTATGGAGAGGTCATGTGCATCGCGGTTGCTGATGTCGTTCTCGAGCTTCTCCTCGACGTCATCCTAATTGACATGACTTCTTGCCCGCGTCCCCACGGTCGGCGCCAACTATCGTAGATACAAGTCTAGACAGTAAACTTATGGCACCCCCGAACGGCTACAGCGACCGTCAGCGGTGCATGAGGAGCACGAGCGCGTATGACCCTTTGGGTGTCCGTCGAGGTGAAGCGCGAGACATGTACGACGGGGTGAAACACAAGGCGTATACGACAAGCCGAAACCCCTGTCGTGTCCGACGGGGTGAAAGTCACCTTTGCATTGAAGTGTAGAATTAGGGTTTACAAGAATTCCCTCCCTCTTCTCTACCCCTAGGGGGGTATTTATAGGGTTGGAGGATGGAAAATGTGCGATTACAATTTTGCCCTCACACGAGGGGGACTTTTACAAGGGCACGATCGTCATTTCCCATGCATAGAAGATATTTTAGGAGAATATTCCGGGCATCTTCGGAGAATATTCTCTGGCATCTTTGTGGAATTCCTAAGCACGTCAACGCAATCCCTGATAATGCTGACGCAGACCTTGATGACGACGGACATCGAGACGATTGTCGGTGACGTCGATGTAGTCCTCGTTTTAGTGTCGGCGACGTAGACTTCGACGATGACGGACGTCGTGGACGTCGAGGTTGCCCTTGGCGGTATTGGCGTAGTCCGCGATGACGGTGAAGACTAGGGCTGCCCCTGATGGTGTCAGTGTGGTCCTTGACGGTGCATGCGAAAGACTTTGAAAACGGGCTAGCACGGCGACCCCTACCCCAACAAAAATAACGATAGGATGAAGCAATATGGCTTTGGTTTTAAGGTGGTGAATTTAGGGTTTAGGGTTTGATGGGAGGAGGATCGACGTTTCAACTCTTAAGTCGTTAAACTTATGAGCACTTTATGATGGAGCCTTGGAGAGAGATATATATATATATACACGGATCTCAACTTGATGGTAGGAGGCTAAGGTTTCAAATTTTAGCTCAAGAAAGGAAGGAAAACCTTGAGCCCAAAAATATACATGTCGTAAAATGAAGGTCTTCTTTTAATCAGAGAAGGCCATGATACGTAAGACTCTACTCCAAAACCCTTGCTTTGTTGACTTATCGGGGTTTGCAGACATTTTGATATACTAATATGATGCAAAGCTTACCTTGGGTTGCTCTAGAAATGATATATGCAGTGTATATGTTGCTTTAAAGGAAATGCAAGAAATGCCCTAACTTAATCCTTACTGTTTTGAATGAAAATACTTTGATTTTTTGGAGAATTGTTTGAATCAAAAGTTTGTAAATATTCTCTGGAACTCAGAACCGGTAAAACTTTGGGGAAACCGGTCTAGATGACCTAAAACCGGTTGAACCAGTGCAAACCGGCAATGGGTAAATGGAAAACCGGTTCTCTAAGGGTTTTACGCTTTCCCCTAGGGCATTTTACGCCTTCCAGAGAGGGAGGCGGAAACGAGGGAAGGTACGGCCACTAAGGCGGGTGGGCCTGGCGGGGTTGCTGGGCCCGCTGGCAGCGTCGGCTTAGGTGTGCCCTGGTGTGGGACGAATCCGATGGATGGGGCCCTCCTGCCAGAGGAGCCGTGCCTCCTTCTGCTAGACGGCCGACAGCAAGGCGAGCTGGGGTGGCTGACCACCGGCGGGATTTGGGGTTTCAGCTCCGATGCGAGGTTTAGGGATTGAAGAGAGGAAATCGGCGCGGGAGGAGGTGAGGACTACGCGGGTGCCGGGCCGATCCGTTCCTAGAGCTCGGTTCCACTACTCGGAGCTAAGCCAGAGGCAGCAGAAGCGATACCGGCGACGTGGGTGGCGAGCTCGGAAAGAAGGGCTTGAGGGCTTTAGAGGAGTTAGGGGAGTGGTTGTGTGGCGGCTACAACGCACGGTCCAGCCCATTTATAGGAAGCTCGCGGAGGGCAGCATGGTGGCATGTGGCGGTGGCCGTTGTTCCTCTTCAATCCCGGTGATGGGACATTGCCGGGGTGATGGGAGCAAGGCTATAGCTACAAGGAAGTAGGAGGACATCTGCGGTGCGTGGCAGTGGCTCAGGCGGTGTTTCTAGCAGCGAGCAGTGCAGGTTGGCAGAGGACGGTGCGGCGGCTGTTTCTAGCTCATGGCCGGCGACTTGACGGCACGAAGAGGAGCAGGGCGGCGCGGAGCTTGAGGAGAGCAGGGAGGGGGCGCGTGGCACAAAGTTGTGCGGGTGATGGTGCCTCAAGCGGCAGGCGGCGCGCTTGCCCCTGCTGGGTGGCTTGCCAGAGCGCGCCCTGTGCCACACTGGTGCGCGTCCAGAGTGGCATGGGGGTGCCACTGGGTGCCCCTGGTGTGATCTGCCACGCACCACCATGTCACAGGGATGTTAGGGCACGCGTTCAAGGCAACAGGGAAGTTAGGCACCGAAAAAGGACATGGTTCGCTAGCAGGACTTGAATGCCACAGAGCGCCAAACACTAGGGTTCAATGGGAAGGGACAAAATGTGATGCTGCCCATGGGAGTTATGGAAGTAGGTTTGATAAGGGAACAGTGAAAGAGCTTCACCAGGTTTTTTGGGCTTTGTCCACCGAAGCTTGCTCATGATTTCATGTGAGAGTCTCTTCGAGGTCAAGGTGTTCGATGCGGGCCACTCCAAATTCCCGAACTTGACATGCTTATGTTTTTATATATTTGTACTTCTAGAGATGTGAGGATTATTGTGAAATTTTATCAGAATTTTCTAAAATTTATTTCTAGGGATTGTAGTTCAATGCACATTTCTTTCCTAACGTTAATTATTTCCATAGGCCAATATTTTTGAATTGGGTACCTCTATATTATATAATACTTGGGTTAGGGATAATATTAGGTGGTTCCATGAATTTTTCCACAATTTTCGAGAAGGCTGAAGGGCGTTAGATCATGCAATTAGGGTTTCGGGTGAAATGGGATCTATTTGGAGAAAAGGGGTCGAGGCATAGAATTAGGGTTCAGGAGTATGGTAAGGGGTGGAGGACATATGAGGAATGACGAGAACTCTTCCATCTTAGCTTAGGGCTACTCAATTGCAGGGTGCCGTTGGCATATCGGCGTATAAGGTGTATATGTCGAGCTATTGTGTGTTCCTGCTTTAGGATTTATTCCCGTATATGGTGCGTGTGTGGTGGGTGCGTATATACGGGGCCCAAGCATGATCAGAAATGTCCTATCAATATGCGATGTCATGCTGGTATGCAAAGTTTGGAAATAGGGTGTGACACATAGTTCGCTAGTAGGTGCTGCCAGCGTTTTTGAGTCCGAATGGTATTGTTTTATAACAAAAGGTGCCGTAAGTAGTAATAAAGCCAGTGTGAGGGGCATCCGATTCCCGCATACGGATTGATGATAACCAGAGTAAGCGTCGAGTAGGCATAAGTAAGTGCATCCGGAAGTGAATCCACGATTTGATCGATCCGAGGCAGTGGAAAATTGTCCTTCGGGCAAGCTTTGTTGAGATCCGTGTAGTCAATGTACATGCGCATTTGGCCATTTTCTTTTTTGGTTAGGACCGAGTTGGCCAGCCATGTTGGGTACCTGATTGGTTCGATGAAGTTGACGTCCGTGAGCTTTTTGAGTTCTGCCTCGATTACTTTGCGCTGCTCCGGGCTGAACCTTCGAAGTTTCTGTTTGAACCCGGTTTGACCGCGGGTCAATATCCAGTTTGTGCTCAGCCACCTCCCTTGGGATTCCTGGCATATCAGACGCCTTCCACGTGAAGACATCTGGGTTTGCCCGGAGGAAGGCGGTGAGCGCGAGTTCCTATTTGGGGTCAAGGGTGGACCTAATTTTGACTGTTTTCTCGGGTTCATCCTCGCGGAGTGAAATTCGCTTGATCTCGCTGTGCGGTTGTACTGATAGTTTAGGTTTCGACTTGGCCAGTCCCGAGTTGTCAAGCGAAGAGGTTCCGGATGGCTGGTTGTCGTTAGCAATACTGGTGTTGTCTTACCGAGCGTTAAGGCCATAGTTTTGCATGTCACACTTAACAGCCGTTGGGAGGGATCCTTTGACTGTGATGACTCCGTGTGCAGCAGGAATCTTCATGATAGGATATGCGTAATGGGGAATCGCCATAAACTGGACCAGCTGAGGTCGTCCGAGTATCGCGTTGTAGACCATGTCGAAGTTGATGACCTCAAAGACGCACTCCTCCGTTCGAAAGTTGTCGCGAGTTTCGAATGTAAGGGGTAGCGTGATTTGCCCGATCGGGTCGTGATTTAATCCGGGAATAATCACGTAGAAATGCTTGACAACGGGCCTGATGGTTGAGCGGGAGACCTGCATCTTGTCGAGCGTGGAGATTGGAATGAGGCTGAAAGAGCTACCGCCATCAACTAAAACATTGTGCAGCATGATGTTTCGAACCCTGGGGGATACGATCGAGGGGTATCATCCTGGGTGAGGGCAGTTGTCGGGGCAGTCGGTTGCGTCGAACATGATGAGGGTTCTAGCCCACTTCAACTTGGAGGGTCCAGGGCATTGATGTACGGCTAGGACGTCGCGTGATATCTGATTCGCTTGTCACTTCGAATCGTATGTGGCTGAACCACCCCACATGTGACAGACCTGGGAGTCGAGGCTACCATCGACTTGTCCGATGTCTTTGACTTGCTATAGGTCCGGTTGATGGGCGAGCTAGTGGGTGTCACTGCATCGACGAACATTGTTGACGTGGATATCCTCGTCGTCTGGATAGGCTTCTCGCTTCGAGTTGTCTTGGACCCGAGGATTGGGTTTGTGTTTGCTGTCTCAGCGCCGTTTTCCTCTGGATTAATTTTAAGAGTTTCGTGGCATTGTGATTGGCCGTGGGACCCGCTACAGTGGTATTTACACCAGTTGTGCCGGGTTCATTCTTTCTCAGGTATCCAATTTTTATCCAAAATTTCACCTGCAGTGTTTCTCTTAGGTCTTGCTTTCCACTTGGTTTGTTGTTCCTCTTGGCGATCGGATGTCTCTTTATCCTGGAAGCCGGCGAGGACTGCTTCAGTGTTCTGTTTTTCCTTTTTCGCTCTCCGACCATCTCGGGGAGAGCGTCTCGAGTTGTTGTCCGGGGAATGCTTCCGTCTGTCACGGTCATCCGACTGGTGGAGGCCTCGATTGATCTCAATGTTGTGAAGGCGTTGGTCTTCGTAATTGGCCCGTACTCAAAGAATTTCCATGAGCTCTGCGGTATTACGTGGTTGAGCTGTGTAGACGTGGTCCAGGCATCGCTCGTCGCGGACGGCGGCTTGGAAAGTCTCGAGTACCTCAGTGAAGGAGAGCACTGGGATGATGTTGACTTTACTCTTAAACCGGGTGACGAAGTCGCGAAGGCCTTCGTCCTTTCCTTGCCGTATGCGTTTGAACTCGGACTTCAAGGTTGAGGCATCCCGAGTGGTGAAGCTTTTAATAAACATATCTTGGAACTGTGCCCAGCTATGAATGGAGCCTTCGAGTACATTCTGGATCCAGGCGGCGGCGTCCTCGACGAGGCACACGGGAATGAGGTTGGCCATTGATGTGGTATCTCCTCCTGTTGTCAGGATATCCTGTGTGAATCTGATCAAGAACTCTTTTGGGTCTCCTTTTCCATTGTACTCCAGGTTCTTGCTGGAATGTACATGCTTTGGTATCCGTGCACCTCTTAGTCGAGGTGAAAGCGCAGGGCATTCGGCGATAATGCCAGGCATAAAGCCCTCGTCTTCTGACGAGTAGTCGTGGTGACGGCCGCGGCGGTGAAATCGATCTTGATGTCCGTGGGAGCGGCGCCTGTGGTCGTGATAATGGTTCTCCCAGCTGTGATTGTCCAGGCGAGCCTTGCCGTGATCACGACGGTAGCTGCGGTTCTCCCGATCTCCGTGGGCACGGTAGCGGTGACTGCTGGGTGACTTCGACCAAGTTCGGTTCCTCATCGGGGAACGCAGTGGGGTATGTTGTGTTCAAGGTGACTCTCTATCAGGCTGATACCTGGAGTTGGTGTGCTGGTCACGTTTGCATGCCCAGCCTTCTTCGGAGCGTCCACGTGGCTCCCTGTTCAGATCAGCGTTGTTGGCATCTAGACCAGAATTGATTAGAACCCTAGCTTCATTATGCGTGGTCTCGGCCACATATTGGATGTCGACAAGTGCCTGCTCGTGTTCCTCGTAGAGTTATCGAGTTGCATCATCGAAGCGATCGGATAGCGCTTGTTTGATCTGGGCGGCAAGGCCCCGTGAGTGAGCAGCTTTCTTCCCGGCTTCGGAGATCGGGGGTGGCAGATGAAGAGGCGTTGACATCGGTTGAAGGGCGTGCTGCACGTGGTGTAGTTTTTGTTCCCGCCATGTAAACATGCGGGAAGTTGTAGTCAAACCTTTCTGGAGTTGGGATTGAGCGGATGCTGGAATAATTTTCAGGGAAGGCATCCTCAAGAATATTTGATCATTGGCTGCTGTGAGGGGAGTTGTCCCGATGGAAGCCACCGTGAACTCCGCGGCGGTGAGGTTGTGTAGTGGAGCGGAGACGCTTCCTGTTCAGATAGTGCCTGAGGTCGGCTGGATGCAACTCGATTGGATGACGATCGAGTCCGGCAGCAGCTTGTCGAGGCGCGATCTGGCGCTGGGTGTGCCTTGAGGCAATTGTGCTTCATAGATCGCGCGGATCAGAAGCGTACGGGTTGAAGCTTGTGCGGCCGCGTGGAGTAACGGTAACTCGTAGAGCCGCAGGATAAGCTTGCTTGTCAACCTCCATGAGTTGGTGGCGAAGCCGTAGAGTCTTTGCAGGATAAGGGGTGTTGATGTAGCTATTGCGAGATCCGGACGAGACATCGTAGAAGTCTGCGTTGTCGAAGCCCATGTACACCATCTTGTCGACGAATGTCATTGAAGTAGAATTAAGCTGACGTAAGGGCCCCACGGTGGGCGCCAGCTGTCGATGTATAGTATATGGGGTACCGATAAGCGTACTCGTACATCACGGATTTATACGGTAGTGGGGACGATAACTCAGATCAACTTGATCCTGCAACACCGATATACCCAGGTTCAAACCTCCGAGTTGAGTAATAGCCCTACGTCCTGCTATGATTGGATTGATGTGCGATATGGAATACAAGTGATTACAAGAAGAACTTGACGAGTAGGGAACTCGGCGAGATCGACTTACAAAGGGAACTCGACGGGTTGGGAACCCGGCGAGATTGATTCTGAGGCTGAGGGATCTCGAAGGTGGCTAGTCGACGAGGGCTTTCCAATCCAATCTAACTTGTCCCCTCCTTGAGGGGTTCGTGCTCCTTATATAGACGGAATAAGGCGGTAACCTCATCTTAAGTCCTCGCCGTACACGAGTCGGACTCCTCTTTAACAGCATATCTTGAGTCCTCGTAGTACACGAGTTGGACTCCTCCCCGAAGGCACGCCAAGAGTTGTTCTCCGATTCTAGTCGGGACTTACCGACTTGGGACCCATGCTTCTTCCTAATCGGGCCTTCGGGCAATGGCTTCTCTTTGGAGGTCCACTGGAGAACTTATGAGCCTTATCACTAATACATGGTAGTAGTACTACCCATTATCAAGTACATTGCCTGCCGCCTCGACTACAAGGTCCTGAAACTGCCCTACGCGTGGCGCCGCGCACGGCGGCGGCCACGAGCACAGGCAGTTCTCCATGTACATCTACCTCCCGAACGATCGCCACGGCCTGCAGAGCATGCTGCACAAGCTGGGCTGCGGCCCAGAGCTGCTCGAGCCTCCATGGGTCTGACGGACTATGTCCCCGTCGGCGCCTTCAAGGGGCCAAAGTTCACCACGTCGTACAAGATGGACGCGACGGGGATGCTGCCGGACCTCGGGCTGCGCCTGCCGTTCCACCCTCGCGACGCCGACTTCTCGGAGATGCTGGAAACGACGCAGGAGCCCTTCGTGCCCGGCATCTGCCACCAGTCCTCTGTTGAAGTGAAGCGAGGAAAGGACCAAATCGGCCGCGGCCACCGCCTTCTGCATGTGCCCCACCAGCGCGGGCATGAAATTTATCCATTGAGCACGGATGAATCATACATCTATACTTTCCGAAGCAAAGCTAACAAACTTATCAATACTGGTACATAGACTTGCAACGAAATTCCCTTGATAATCCATACATTCACAACTAACCAAAAGATAAAGAACACGTCTAGTTCACACATCATCTAATTGTCCTAACAGTTACATGCTTTCAGCAACAGATCATGTACCATTGTTGCACAGAAACACAAATGAACACGAAAGAAACAGGCACCAAACGAATGTCAGAAAGAAGAGAATTTCATATCTCTTAGGGCAACCCACGGTCGTCTAGGACTCTAGGTTGCAATAAAAACACCTTTCGATCATGCCCACCTGTCCACGGGAGCCAATAGATGTGCCGATGGAATCCAACTAGAGCGAAATGTTACTAAATGCTACTCTTTGCGTCTAGCCACAAACAGTTTGCTCATATCTTCAGTAACAATGTTACTCCTGTGAAACCAAAAGGGCAAACATTATTCAGGAACAACAGATACATAATGTGGAAGACCTTTTCTCAGCATAATTGGCAAAAACACTCGCCTATTTTCCTTAGTTCACTCGAAGTTTGTTTGAAAAAGAAGTGTTGAGGAAAGAAACTAAACTAGGATTATACATGACATCTTTTGGAGTAAGTGTAAAATTAGGACTAACCTTCCACTAAGCTGTGGTGGAACTAATGTGTTCGCAGCTGCGTTTCTGGCGCCACGAGATTGTGCTGACTGAGCCCTTGGCATTTTACTACGTGGGTCTTGAATAGCAGATCCATTTGATTCTCTTTTCCTTGATGAATTGCCCACCATAGAAGCAGAATTTCTAGAGGGGAGAGAAGGGGAACCAAAAAGATCTGCAACATCTGGGAGGTCTAATGATGGTGTGGGCAGGGAGACACTACTTGAATTAGTTGGTGCTACATTCCTGGACAACAACAAAAATCAAGTTAAGAGCCCTTTGATACCACAGCAAAACCTAGAAAGTAACGGTAAAAGGCTGCTACTTGCTAGTACTGTACTGCATTTTACAGAATATGATAACTGTGCATTCATAATACATTTCAGACCATGCAAGTGCAACTGAAAACAAAATGATCTGGACAGAAGTAAGAAACACGAAAGTAGATCAGGCAACCTCAGGATGAGCAGAGACCCATTAAATATACGCGAGTAAATTCATACGAGATGCAACAAGGAGATGAAATACAGCTCAGCAATCAAGTACTAAGACAAATACATGTGAACAGAACAGATTCACACAACCCACTCTACATGAGCATGTTACAAATCACCTGAAACTTTTTCCTGCTTCACCACATGAAAGGGCTAGGAAGCTGCTAGCAGACTTTTGTGGATTAAGTAAAAGTACATACATGACATGGTATAGGTCATTAGAGGAAAGTTACCAAAAACAATGAGTCCAAATCAGACCTACCAGTTTACAATTAGCAAACTGTACATGCACAGAAAATGTTCCCGCACATGATTTCTCACAAGTGACATCAATTTTGAACAAGCACCTACAGCTTATCAAACCATAACTGTTGTTATCTAAAGTTCAGGCACTACCACAACAGAGGAGCCCAAAGGCAGTTGTTCAAATGAATCATTGCTTTACAGATTCGAGTTTCTTCAGTTGTGAGCAGAGCCCAATCAATTGCGAGGAAAGCACACCCAAAATAAATTGATGAGCTGTGCTTTACTATTAGAACATCCAAGTCTTCTGAATGAGAATAATCAAAATAAACAGACGTAGCATAACTTCCATTTCAGCTGATGGAATTTCAAGAAGGGAGTTCTCTACATAAGACAAATCATCAACACTGCGTGGGATCTTTTTCCCCACAAACCAAAACAGGACATATAATATCCAAGTTTCCCTGTTAGGAAGACTTTTTTTTCCTTTCTAAAAAGACAAAGATAAGGGATGACACTGCAGTTTTGGAGTTTAGTGTTAAGTTGGACTTTGGAGAACTTTAAGACCCACACAAAGAGAGCACACTTGCAGGGACTGTAATGCCATCGTATATCCTCCATTAGTGCCATGGTGGTGGGACGAAGAGAGACCTGGAGAAATCTATATGAGAGGAGCTCAGCACCTCACATAAAACCACCGTTGATTTTTTGATTTCATGTAGATATTGAACTTGCAGATTGCTACAACGGTATGCTAAAGTAGAAGAACACCATAAAACGCTGATCTGGGTTCTGAAGCTACATAAAGCATGGGCGTGCCAATTCTCATTTTGGATCTAACCTCTACTAACATATGTGTTTTGCACCTACAAACTACTCAAAACCATGGCTTGTATTGTCGCATGATTTGCTAGTATGGTATGGTGATTTGATTTCCAGTTGCTTAAGCTCTAGCGTAGCGGCATAGTTCTACTCAGTGGTCACCGATCAATAGCAGGCTAGCTGCTCCCTGGAACATCACGAAGCCTCAATCTAGTAGGCGCAAACAAGAACTCCCGGAAGTAATTCCCAAATCCACAGTTTCCCCACCAATCCCGGTTCCTACAAGCGAAACCCTACAGAGACAGCATGTGCTTACTGGCTGGGGGCAGGCGGAGGCGGCGGCGCAGGAACCTGAGGAACGGCGCCCACCGACGTCGAGGGTGAAGGAGGCCTCCGCTGCGGTCCGATGGGGTTCGAGGAGCGGGAAGGGGAGGCCAGGGCAGGGGCGGCGGGTGGCTCGCCGGCATCTTCCTCGTCGGAGGAGGCGTCGTAGGCGACCAGCGACATCGGGTTCGGGTCGGTTGAGCCGGGTAATGGATGCGGTGCGGTGCTTTCGGTTGGTTCCTCTTTTGGACCGTTCCGTTTACTTGTGAGCCGTGGGCCGGTCCGTTTTTTTTTCTTGAGGGAGGCCAGTCCTATTTTGGTTCGGTTTAGATATGGCTCGTGGGCCCGTTGGTCTGTGGAAGCAAAGCCCGAATGCTGTGCTTAGACCTTAGCCAAGTCAGCCACCGCACAGTGGGCCTGGTAAGCTAGGATGAGCGTGCTTGTAGTTGCACGTTCCCAGCCTCAGCTTAAGTGCGCCACTGTTAGCCCCTTAGGAATTGCTTTTAAAAAGCTTTTAGATGAAAAAAAACTTAAATTATATTAAAACAATTTTAAAGCATGGTTTACCCTCATTTCTCGCTGATAGCAGGAAGCCTCAGATTTGAGACTTTTCAAACTTTTTCAACCCCTCACTTAACGTACCACATCGTTTGCCTTTAAACTTCGAATAAATTAAAAAAAACTGCCACTGAAAACCTAAGTAGAAAATTTCTCATCCCTCCCTCCTCCTGCCCACCCGAGCCTGCATCTCTCCCAGGTCGCGTCGTCTCCCGCCTCCCCACTCCTCGTCGGCGGCTGCTGTGCTCCTCAAGCCACCGCCACCCTCTCCGCAGTCGCCAACCGCCCCGCGGCTGGCGCCCTCCCCGCAACCGTCGGCACCCTCACCTCCCCCCTCCTCCCCCCAGCCGCCGGTCACCGCCAACTTCGTCGTGGCAGCCGCCGTCACCTCCCAGGTCGCCGGCAGTGTCCCCGTGGCCGCCACCCTCCCCAGGTCTTCCACCCGAGCGGCGCCCTCCCTACTCACCTCTGCTGCCCCTCCCTCCGCAGGTCGCCGACAACCCTTCCGCTGCGGGGAGCGATGACGACTTCGAGGAGCTCTCCGGTAGCAGCCCCAAAGGATGTCGGCCGGCTGTACTCGCTGGTGCCGCAGCTCCCGCTGTGGACGGAGCACGGGAGCTTCTCCCTTTCGGCGGCGCTTCGGCTTGTGCTTTGCCGATGGCTTGTAGCAGCTATGAAAGAAGAGTTGTTGTTGTTGTTTATGTGTTTTACACTTCAATTGAGATTGAAAATTGCAATTGAGATCGAGAGTGTACACTTTATAGATGATACCGAAGATCTAAAATGCAAGTACGAGGCATTGTTAATGGATTAATTAATGGTAATAAGTTGGTGAATTAGTAATGAATCGATCATTAGCAAAGGAATAGATGTGCATATACAAAACAAGTTATTTGTTCTTTTTTCATTTTTGTTGTTGTCTCTGTGCAATGAGCAAGTTATTTATATGGCATAGTCTAAAGTAACGACTATATCTATTAACAGCAAATAAGTTGATGGATGATGTCTTTGAGAATACTTGGTTGATTCAATCAAATGGTTGACTGCACGTGTGCTCTTTTTGATTTGAAAAATTCAAAAATTACATTTTATAATTTCAAAAGGTTTAAAAAAACATCTTGCATGTACATAAAGAATACACTATGTATTTACAAAATTTTGTGAAACAACAAACAAACTCGCCAAAACAACTATTATACCTATTAAACAGCAAACAAACTAGTTTAAGGGTGTTTGTGACTTGCACCATTCATCATACACAATAAACTCAGATCCATAAGCTATTACTAACAGACAGAGTTTATTTTCACCAGAAATTATACAAGGCTTATTTGGATAGCTGGCTTATGCACAAGCCTAAGCTATCCCTAAGCTAGGATGATGCATTTGATCCATCGTCATAGTTGTGGCTTACCATATTTTGTCATTTATATGGCTCATGTATCATAGATTTAGAATTTTGTTAAATTTTGTCTCAAGTGTAGTGTTATTTTCTTAGCTACACTTTTATTACAAGTCATACTTTGTCTAAGCATAGTTGTGGCAAAATTAGGACATGTTTGATTTACAGCCTAAAGTTACCACATCTAATCTTAGTCGTGCCACAATTCCTTAGACATGTGTTTAGTTTATCGTCGTAATTGTAACTTGTCACACTTTGTTACCCATATGATCCACATGCCATAGACTCATTTTTTTACCAAATCTTGCCACACTTGTTGTGGTCATTTTATTCACCACACTTTTTGTGGCATGTATTATAATTTAATATTATGGGTGAAATGACACTTCAATCCCACCGTTAGGCCATATGTCTATACATCTAAGTAACCAATATTCATAAATAAATCAAGACAGTTTAGAACGCTATTAAGCTATCTAACCAACAAATGTTAGGAACAAGATGAATTACGGATTTTCATATATCGTAGTTCTTTTTTACCTAACGTCATACATCGTTGTGGCAAGCTTGAATTAGCAACGCATTTTTATTGGATCCAGAAGAGCAAGTTTAGTTTCCGGGATTAGCTCAAGATATAGTATATAAATCCAAATGTGTGATCTGCAGACGGTAGCCGCTCTTTTCCTATAGAACTCACCGAGAGTAGTTTTCAGAAGACATTTGACTAGTCATTTGACAATTTCGTTGGGCTGGACATGGTCGGCAACTAAGGGTTTGTTTGGTTGGGTCTGTGGCTGTTGAGAAAGCTGTTGTTGGCTGACTGTTTGGAAAAGCTGCTGTGGCTGTGGAAAGTGACTATATGACTTTTGGTTGATCCAAACCATCTACAGTATTTTAGAAAATAAGCACTGAAGCTTCAGCACATTATAAAAAGCTAGCAGAAGGCAGCTTTTCCAAATAGCTGAATTTACACTACAAAGCTCACAGCATACCGTTGGCAAAAGCTGCTGAAAAGCTGGCGTTTGGTTGGGCTGCAACTTTTGTCCAGTGAAAAGCTGCTGAAAAGCCCAACCAAACACCCCCTAAGGATGGTCAAATGTCTTGTATGGTACGCTCTAAACATTAAAAGACCACCCTTCGCTGCTGGTATTGGAACATTCTAATTGAAATTATTAAACCTTGCTTTTATTGAATATTATCTAATATTTTCTTATTCACATCAAAATACTTTGATAGTTCTTCCTTAAAAATAGACGAGCATCTCCGTTTTAGTTTACTTGTGGGCCCACCCATATCTCGAAAACAATATTTATAAATAAATCAAGACAGTTTAGAACTCTATTAAAACTATTTGAGTACTCTATCATGCTTCTTGTTAAGCACGGAACCGGAATAATGGTCCTTGGATATCAAGCAAACAACTGCTCTTCCCTGCGTCAGATGTACGCGTTAAACAGAGGAAATATAGTCTTGTGGAAACAAAAAAGCAGGCGACATCGAGAATGAAGCAAGGTACTTTTATAGAAAAAAATTAGAACGTGTTAATTGAAAATCATCGTTGCTACGTGGACTGTAAACCTGTACGCCGTCAATCATTCGTACCTACTAAAACCATGCCAAATCAGATTCCCAGCAGGAGGTTGAAGAAAATCAGTATTTGTATACTTTTTTAAAATAAATTTGAGTTTTTATTTGCTTACAACTAATAATTGATTTGTTGTTTACACTGTACTGAATACACGGCCAAATCCTTATTATAATATATATTAGCTAGAAATATATCTGACGGTACGATCAATATATTGTGAATGTATAATTTTCTCTTAAAGTCAAAGGCAAATTGTCTATCTCTATTTAATTAAGTCAAAAAGTTATCTAGTTAATTAGAGAAAAACTGACTAAAATCACGATTACATCCCTCCTAAACCAGACGAACTGACTATCAACACAGAGACTCAATACACACCGTCAAGAAGACTCGACCGTCGAGACAAGACCCACAAACATCATTATCATCACCCATCGCTTCTGATTACGACAAATCCAACTCACCACAGACGGCCACCAACAAACTGATCACCACTATGGTTGAGCCAAGCCCACACCAGCCCTGCCAAACAGTCGGCCCACCCCTCGAGGATAAGGCAGCTCTAATTTCGGTCACAAGTCTCACAGGAGAAAGTTGGAAACCTTGCACCAACAGGCCCACCACCGCAGCTTGAGAGTGCTGCCCACTGAACTCACCCTTTCCCGAGTCATTGTTGCCGCCCCTGTCGTCCTTCCCGTGACATTACAGCTTTGATTTCACCGCGTCGGAGGAAACATGCACCAGAGAAACCCAACAACCACATTGGATGGTCGACGAAGATCATGCCGTGACCAACTTCGCTCACCTCTACCGTCGGTGCCACACAGATCACAACATCAAAGGATCTGGGGCCACCTCTCCCGCATCCACGCAAACGGGTTATCAAACACTAGTCCCCTAGCAATAGCCGGGTCCGAAACAATGCCTCAAAGGAGGGAAAAACAACATAGAAACGCCGTTATCGGCCGCGATCTAGGGTGACCCAGATTTGAGGTTTTTCCTCGGAGCTTCTTCAAGGAGGTAAATGGCGCCCGCAGCTGTCATCCTCACCGGTTCGACATGATTTGGTAACATGAAAAAATTGTAAAATTTATCGATTAGACGATAACGGGAAAAAAGACCAAACATGATAGAACATAATTCACGAATAACCACCACCCGATCCCGATCCAACGGCCCTCGCGTCGGCCGCATCCTCACCGGTCGAATTCATGTGTGGTTCCAGGAGTGTTCGTAGCCGCAGAGTCCGGAGTTCTGGTTGGGAGCCATCCGGTATTCTTTCTCCTCCCCCGAGTCCACACGATTTCTATATAAAGCCGCCGATTTTTTCTCCTGCTTCGCTCCGGATTCGAACCATCAGAGAGATTTTTCTCGCCGGGAAGCCGAACCTAGCGCTCCTCTCTCCCCCTGCCGCCGGCGCGTCCTCTCGCGAAGGTAACACCCGCAGCCCTTACTGATTTCCTATCTCGTTCTATTTCGATGATGATGATGATGTGAAGGCGCGGGGTCGTGCGCGCGTTCGTGTTGCGTTGATCCGATCGGAGGGTGCGTTCATGTCGTTTTTTTCGGTTTACGTGGTGTTTGATCTGATCGGGTTTTCGTGGAGGGGATGCCGGTTTCGTTTGAGCGGATCGGCGCCGGTGCAGGGCAGCGCGAGCGCCCGTTCCGTCCGGGGCACTTCCCCTACTTTCGTGGTTGGGAATCTCAGGTAGCAATAGGTGTACGCGTTTCTTTGATCGAGCTCGATTTTGCGGGGATGTAATGATCAGTCACGATTCTCATCCGTGGTTTGTCGATGAGAGACATGGAAGATGATAGATGATAGATTTGGTGTGCAGTTGTTACAATATCTTTTCACTTCATGTTTGGTTTTGATATCACCCCTGTGGTGCACCTTTGCAAGTTTTTAGGAACCTGCAAACACGTAAATATCAGTTTTGTGTAAAGGTGTATATTTATACTTATGGCGTCTTTATGTGCATTTGTGGTAACTAGTACTCCACAGATGCACATAAAGATGTACTAGTTATCACTACTATACTAGTGCATTCGAGGGATTGGTTTCAAGGATGTTAGGATCCTGAACTCTGCTACGCTGTTTAACCGGTGCTGCAAGTTTGCATACATGCATAATTGAAATGTACATGCTTTACTTTACAGTCTCTTAGTTTGTGGTTCTTTGTCCTAGAAGATGTAGGGTCTGTTTTTTTCTTTAAAATTGTTCTGATCTTCAACAGTTCAATCTTAAGCATCTTTTTATTTTTGCTAATGTTCTGGGCCTCTGGCCTTATATGGTATGACAAATGAGTGATCTTATAAACTCTATTTGCGCTGATGTCTGGTTAAAAAGGATAACATGATCAGTGCCTTTCTTTAACTATTGTATTTGTTTCGAAGGTTCTTAATCTTTCTCATATTGTCATACTTTATTTGGTTATTCTGGTTATGTATGCACCAGTAGTGCTTTGACCGTTGAACACCAAATTTTATGCTGTTCTCTTTCTAACTGAAGTCGCTATCTCTTTTGCAGTGTTGTTTTTTGACATTATATAGCATTGGATTTTATTTGACATTGTAACAGTTCCTGTCTAACATGACCTGGGTCATGCAGCTTGTTTTATAGTATTAGTTAATTATATATGGAAATATGTTCTTAGCAGTGATGGGTTTATGTAAGTCGTTTTAGAGTTGGAGTTGGTGGTTTCAACTATCTGACTTTCTGTCATGGTTTGTGTTGTAAGTATAACACAGGTGGCCATTGGAGATCTTATGACATCTTTTTTACTCCTCTATTTGTTGCCACAATGATCTCAGAATGGAGTGTGCTATTTATATCTGTGATTCTCGCACAATTTTAAAATAATTAACTGCTTCCAGTTGGATGAGTTATTGCTTTAGAACTCTATATGTGAGAATCATACTAATTCAGCATTTTGTTATTACTCTTTTACCTGTCATGACTAAAATTCCTGCTGTTTAAAACAATGAAAGTTGCATTTCTCATTTGTGTTGCTAGATAAAGTTTGTACGATTTTGTTTGATTTGTTCACTTCTTCTCCTGGAATAATATGTTTTTATAATCTTCCACACAGCTCCTAATGGCATTTTATACCTACACTGGACCTTCAATCTTGCAGGTGAAGGTAGAGGTGGGAAACAACCAAGATGGCTGACGGTCAAGAAACTGACAAGAATATTGAGATCTGGAAGGTCAAGAAGCTGATTAAAGCACTTGATGCTGCCCGTGGAAATGGAACAAGCATGATATCGCTGATCATGCCGCCTCGTGACCAGGTCTCTCGAGTCACCAAGATGTTGGGTGATGAATATGGAACTGCCTCGAATATCAAGAGCAGGGTCAACAGGCAGTCTGTATTGGCTGCTATTACCTCTGCTCAACAAAGGCTGAAGCTGTATAATCGAGTTCCGCCCAATGGATTGGTTCTTTACACGGGAACCATTGTCACCGAGGAGGGCAAAGAAAAGAAAGTCACCTTTGATTTTGAGCCATTCAGGCCAATCAACGCTTCCTTGTATCTCTGTGACAACAAGTTTCACACTGAGGCGTTGAATGAGCTGCTGGAGTCTGATGACAAGTTTGGCTTCATCGTCATGGATGGTAATGGAACGCTTTTTGGAACACTGAGTGGCAACACACGAGAGGTCCTTCACAAGTTCTCTGTTGATCTCCCAAAGAAGCATGGACGAGGAGGGCAGTCAGCACTTCGCTTTGCCCGCCTGCGCATGGAGAAACGCCATAACTATGTGCGCAAGACGGCTGAGCTCGCGACACAATTCTTCATCAACCCTGCCACTAATCAGCCAAATGTTTCTGGGCTCATTCTAGCTGGTTCTGCTGACTTCAAGACTGAATTGAGTCAATCTGACATGTTTGATCAGCGCTTGCAAGCCAAGATACTCAAGGTGGTCGATGTCTCCTATGGTGGGGAAAATGGCTTCAACCAGGCCATTGAGATATCTGCTGAAGTCCTTTCAAATGTCAAGTTCGTCCAAGAAAAGAAGTTGATCGGGAAGTACTTTGAGGAGATAAGCCAAGACACTGGGAAGTATGTTTTTGGTGTGGATGACACCATGGCTGCCCTTGAAATGGGTGCAGTTGAGACACTGATTGTGTGGGAAAATCTTGATATCAATCGATATGTTTTGAAGAATTCTGCCACTGGGGAAACAGTGGTAAAGCACTTCAACAAGGCACAGGAGGCAGATCAGAGCAACTTCAAAGATAAGGCAACATCTGCAGAGCTGGAGGAGGTTGGTAAGACCTTGTTACTGGAGTGGTTTGCTGAAAACTATCGGCAGTTCGGTTGCACACTGGAGTTTATCACGAACAAGTCGCAGGAAGGATCTCAGTTCTGCAGGGGCTTTGGTGGGATAGGAGGGATCCTCCGCTACCAGGTTGAGGTCAATGCTTACGAAGACCTGTCTGATGAGTATGATGAAGAATTTGAATAGCAATCAATTGAAACTTCAGTGAATCCGGTCCGGGAGGAGCCTGTGCTGGCCTGGAACAGGAACGCACCGCGACAGGAGGCAGAGACATCCACAAGCTCATCGAGGAAAACTTAAGGTATGTACCAAACCCTGCCAGCTCCTCTCTTATGAACGAACGTCTTGTATTTTGTTTCCCCCTTTCTCATGTTAGATCCGATTTTCTGTCTTTAGGGGGTGAAGAGAAGACTTGAGGAACGGTGATCAGGACACTTGAGGAACGGGGATCACCGTGATCATGTGATGAAGCATGCTGCTGCTGCATAAGTGAAGTCTTCTCCGCGTGATTGGGAGGAAGGCTAAATTCTAATCTCCATCAGAAGATTATCGTATCTAGTATCGTCTTTATAAATAGTAATAATCATAGATATGAAGGGCTACGTGAGTCTTAAACTTGTCCGTTAAGTTCGTGGGTTAGTGTTGCTGCTGCTGCAGCTATATTTGTTTTCCTGAGCCGAAGTTGTGATGCTACCATACATTTGAATGTGCTATTGGGTCGATGCAACCGTGTCATCGTATTTGAACCAAATTTATATTTGATCTACTTCTGTGTTGACTCACTGGCAATCTCATTGTCCATTTGGCCTTTATCAAAATTTCCTACTGTGCTTTATTATCATCAAGTATTCAGCGCATCGGTTCATGAGCCTGACGAGGTTTGGGTGCTGCGCCTGCGTGCGCACGAGCACGTCGCCCTCGTTCTCTGGCTGCAGCCGTCAACGGCGGCGGCCGGCCTCCTCCTCCTGCCGCCCTCGCCTCGTGTCTCGTGTCTTGATCCATGAACCTTCCATCGGCAATCAGTTAAGCAGTATCAACACTTCCTGAAATCTCTCTTCGGTTTCCTCAAGAGTTTGAGCACTTCTGAACTTCGCCGCTATTCAGCAAAACATAAGCCAGGCGGCAGACACACGGAGACCACTCAACTTACACTTTTAAAGCTGGTACATTAGCTAGCAGTGCATTAATTTCTGATTAATTAACGCGATTAAGCGGCTCTAGCATTATTAGAAACCTATCCATTTCTCTCGGCTTGATCTTGTGCAGATGGCTCGGAGCTGGTGGTGGTTGCAACTCTCAATCACCAAAGGAGACCAGAGTACTGAAAAATGAATGCGTCGGATAAGAGCGCGACGTGTGTTTTTATTGGTATCGATTGTTAGCCGATGGCTGCTTACATGTCACGATGTCTCAGTCCCAGCATCGGTTGTTGATCTCTGATGGAGCAGACTGCACACGTCAATACTACTTTCACTGTCGTCCTGAAGGTTACTGCCGATATGCGATCTCACAGACGAAAGTGACTGCTTCTAAGCTGCTTGGTTCGTTGTAGGCTACCTGTAATCCGTGTTCCCATCACTGTTCCTGACGTATCAGTGTCGAAGTATAGTTAGTTTCAGTTCCTTCCAGCACGCGCGGCGGACGCACACAGGCAAAATCTGGCTTCGGTTCTCGTCCTTGCTTCGTTCAAAAGGACTAATACAAAGCGCCATGATTTGATCAAGACACATTATACGCTATGTAACTATAAACCGGTAACCAAATCCAACATGTTGTTTAGATGGTTAGTTAAACTGGTTGTATTCTTTGCACATCAAAGTGTAGACCCTAGGATTGACTCTCTCAGTATACAATGATAGGCGCGACTCACATAAAATGATTCTATTGATCTTCTTCGAGTACCGTGAATCCAATCTTTAGTAAACGTTGTGTGACTGTGTTTAGTTTTGCATGTTCACGAGTTATACTTTATTTTTTCTTTTAAAAAAATTTAAAACAAACCGGTGAGATGTTACAAGCTGGGCCTCCTTGATTTCCAGGAATTTTACGGTTGGACATGAAATATTCATATGAATCAAAGAGGCCTAAGATGGATCACAGTTTACCACTAGGTCCAAGTGTTAACCCGAGGTCTGTATTTGTACTCTGTAGAGCTGTCAGTTTACCGCTGGGGCAAGTATCCAATCGTCGTCTCCCCGGAAAGGCAGAGAGAGCAAGCACGACCAGCAACGGGAGAGCAAAACCTTGTCCCCCTCCTCCTCCTCCCCCACTCCACTCCCCGCTCATTAATGGCGCCACTGCATGGTTGGCGCCATCCATCTCCATCAATGCCTCCACCCACCTCCCCCATTTACTTAGCAAGCCGGGCTCTAGCTTCTCGGCTCTGGCCGCTCGTTCCATCATCCATCCACCACCCACCCCCCACCCCATTAGCTATCCATCCCACCTCACCTCACTGCAGTGCCGGCTTCCGGCCAGCTCCGCCCCCGCGATCCTTGATCTGGAGGTGGGTGAAGATGTAAAGGCGGCCGCTTGATCGATCTGCTTACTTATTCTTCTTGCGTTGGAGCGCGGTTCTTGGGTTGTGTTTGATTTGCCTTTGACGTTCTGTGGTTGTAGGTGGTGGTGGATGACCAGTTCTTGGAATTCTTTCGGAGGATTGGAGTGTTACGTTGGTGGTTGCTGAGCGATTTCGCGCGTGTCGGAGTCGTCGGGAGATGCGAGAATCGGACCTTGGGCGGGTGGGAAAACCTCGCGCTTAAGGTGTTCGATTAATTGCCGAGGAGAGCACACACCTCTGAGCCATTTCCGGTTCGCTGAATTTTGCTATTGGTTTGCAAGAGGGATGGTTGGGAGCGTGCACGTGAATGGATCGGTGCACGGCGCCAATGGCACTGAGGAGCGGCTGGACGAGCTGCGCCGGCTGCTTGGCAAGTCCGAGGTTGACTTGCTGAAGATCGTCAGCATTGGTGCCGGCGCCTGGGGCAGTGTTTTTGCTGCTCTCTTGCAGGACGCCTATGGCCATTTCCGGGAGAAGGTGCAGATACGGATTTGGCGCCGGCCGGGGCGGGCAGTGGACCGATGTACAGCGGAGCACCTGTTCGAGGTGATCAACTCGAGGGAGGACGTGCTGAGGCGCCTGATCCGCCGGTGTGCCTACTTGAAGTATGTCGAGGCGCGGCTTGGAGACCGAACGTTGTACGCTGATGAGATATTGAGGGATGGGTTCTGTTTGAACATGGTTGACACACCACTCTGCCCTTTGAAGGTGGTCACCAACCTGCAGGAAGCTGTCTGGGATGCTGACATTGTGTTGAATGGGCTGCCTTCCACCGAGACGAGGGAGGTGTTCGAGGAGATCAGCAAGTATTGGAAGGAACGGATCAGTGTTCCGGTGATCATTTCCCTTGCAAAAGGGATAGAAGCCTCCTTGGACCCAATTCCTCGTATCATTACGCCTACACAAATGATCAGTTCTGCAAGTAAGCATATCTCTTGCTCTGTGACTGACCTCACATATTCTCACCTATATCGTAGTGTGAAATCATTTCATATCCTCAAGGGGGAGAAATTTAATTGGTTAGAATGACTTGAAACCTAGGACATGATTGGCCGTTTGGTCAATCAAGTGTTTGCATTTGGTTATGTTAAATATGCTGACATTCTTTTCTGATGATGTAGTTCGTAGAGTGTTCTGGTACCCTTTAAAATTTCATCTTCAAATCCAAAATGCACCATAAGGAAAAAAATTGTGTGGAATAGTAGCATTTGTCTTCTCTCTCATTTTTTCTTTGATTTATCACTTGCCAGATTTTTATCATTTTTATCACTCTTCACATAGTATGAATTTGAACTTCAAATGTTATACAAAAGCAGAGTAAATTGAGAAGTACACACCACCAACCCTTTGTTTTACTCATATAATTAATTTATGGCAGTTAGTATAGTGACATTTTGGGTATACACCACCAACCCTTTGTTTTACTCATCACATCACCTAGCCTGTTCCATTTGAGAATTGCTTACATGGAAACACCACGCCATGACAATGACGTGGTGCATATCGTCTGCCTTGCCTGAAAGATGTTTTGATCTTGACATGGACCTATGTGGCTCATATAATTAATTTTGGCTGACTGAGTCCAATCCTGGCCTCATTTATTTTATATTAAACCAAATCTAATATTTAGAAATGAATTGCAGCCGGAGTTCCAACTGAGAATATACTCTATCTTGGAGGCCCAAACATTGCCGCAGAAATTTATAACAAAGAATATGCAAATGCTCGAATCTGTGGTTCCAACAAGTGGAGGAAAACCTCTTGCTAAGTTTTTGAGGCAACCACATTTCATTGTCTGGGACAACAGTGACCTTGTCACTCATGAGGTCATGGGTGGCCTGAAGAACGTCTATGCTATTGGTGCCGGTAAGAGTTTCTCTTATCTATTTCAAACCTTAAATAATAACTAGCTTCATAACACTAAATTTAGCTCACCGAACTGACAACATTATTGGAATTGATATTCTATCCGTTGATTTTGGCTCTTATTGTCTTAGCGCATATGAAATTCAACTATTCAAGCAAGCATAACGATCATGGATAATATGCTTAGAGTGTGCTTGATCTCTTTAATGCTCGCCATGATCTCTTGCCTCAGTAGTCTATGCGGGCTACATTGAAATCAGAGGGTGCAACCTAGTTTCTCAAATCTATATACTTATCCTTCGATCTTATAAACAAAAACCATCCAAAATCAGAAGCTCCATATCAATTTAAACACTTGCTTCTTTCCTTTGATTACTATCCCATGCTTTTGAGAGCTTTGGTTGGAATTGTACCATTTCATATTTGTCACAAATGGCTATGGACTCAAACATGATAGTAAATGCAAGTTTGGTTTACTACATTTTCATGAGTTTTTTTGCCAGTACACCCATTGATGCTTAGTTATTTGCTTTCTGGTCTTCCAAAAGAAAGTTATTTGCTTTCTCTCTATGCAAGGTATTTGCTACTATATGTTATTTTCCAGCTTTATCATAACCTTTTGTCTCTGTTTCAGGAATGGTGGCAGCTTTAACAAACGAGAGTGCAACAAGCAAATCGGTGTATTTTGCTCACTGCACGTCAGAGATGATATTCATTACTCATCTACTGACAGAACAGCCAGAGAAACTTGCTGGCCCTCTGCTGGCTGACACTTATGTAACTCTCCTAAAAGGTCGCAATGCATGGTATGGGCAGATGCTAGCGAAGGGAGAACTCAGTCCCGATATGGGTGACAGTATCAAGGGAAAGGGGATGATTCAGGTTATCTCACAGCAATTTTCTTTTCTTTTCTTCCAAAAGTTTTTGAATAATATCGAAAAGTAAAACCTAGAAAAGATTTAAAAACTTCCTGGATATTCTTTACTAGTTATGTTTGATAATCCCTGTTGTTTATAATCTTTCCTTTTTCCTTTTAGCATTATTGGGATCATTTTTGTGTTTTGCATGCCATGCATGGACTGAGTATACCCTCTTCACATTTCATTCAACAGGGTATCTCTGCTATTGGTGCATTTTTTGAGCTGCTCAGTCAACCCAGCTTAAGTGTGCAACACCCAGAGGAAAACAAGCAAGTTGCTCCTGCTGAACTGTGCCCAATTCTGAAGAGGCTTTATAGAATTCTAATAAAAAGGTTTGTGCTCTGTATTACCATTATAGATATGTCTCTTTGCATACTTGGACTATGTACAGAGTGCTTGAGGAATGCAGTTCAACTGAAAATTCACCCCCTTCTAGCTTGGCCAGTCCATGGCTGCTTTCAGTTGCCAGTTGCCAGTTGCCAGTTGCCAGTGTAACTAGACAATATTATATCATATCTGCTAACAAGAAAGTAATATACACGGAATCAATGTAACTCCAGCAGTTTATGAGCATAGGGCTGACGATGCATTCTTGCAGGAAGTACACTGTAAATCAGATGAAAGTTCTCGGTCCATGTCAGGCCATGCCGCTTCCTTTGCTTAGAGCCGAAGAGATTCTGTTTGTTAGTAAATTTATTTAGATTTTCCATGAACAAATTGGTTAAGCCTCTCGATCACAGTGAACAGGACCTGACAAGACAAGATCAACCATCAGCTTTTACTAGGGGATTTATGAGCCAACTGATTCAAATTACAACTTCGTTTTATTTAACTCTTCTCTTTGGAACCTACAGGGAGCTCCCGGTAAGAGACATTCTCCAAGCCCTGAGAGATGAAACCATGAACGATCCTCGTGAAAGGATTGAGATGGCGCAAAGCCATGCATTCTACCGCCCATCTCTCCTTGGAAAACCATGACCTTGTTAGTCTTGTATATGACTAGAATGTAAACAAAGGTTGGATGAACAGGTTTTCTGCTGGCTTGTATGTTTGGATTCCAGGGGCCTTAGTTTGTGGGGTTGTTTGTGCTTAGTAGACTGTCATGTTGTACAAGAGAGTGTTGAATCAATAAAATATTACTTGGGTAATAAACTTGAGAGAAGATGATTAGACGAGCGTGCTATGGTTACTGAACCTCGCCCTTTCGGTTTGCAGTACTGTGTCATATTTAACTCTCATTGCTAAATTATTTATTAGCAAATGAAATGAGATAAAAATGGTAGTGAGATTCAGTGATTTATGTGCGCCGGATTCTACTTTTTTTTTCCTGAACTGAACTTCGTCTCACTCTAATAAGAAAAATCCAAAATCTCTCCGAGTATTCATCAACTGCAAGCAACAATTCTTGTAAAATTGCTGTTGTACAAGTACTACAGCTACAGTATCATGTAATTAAAATGCAAACTTGTAATATATCCATACCACATTTTTTTTTGCGAGAAAGAAAATTGCATTAAGCAACACCTGAATTACAGTCTGCCCAAAGGAAACACCGGGCACACTCAGGGGCATCGTGTAACAAAAAACCCTTACAACTCTTGGTTCTAGCATAAATAGCTAACCCATGAGCTACACGATTCTGATGTCTACTACATTTCTGCACTGAAGATGCCCTGCTGCTAGACAATTGCAGCTGAAGATCATTTAAGATGAACGCAAACCGCGAGCCGTCAGGAGGTTTATTCTGTAACGCAGTAAGAAAATCAGAACAAACTGATTGAAGAACTACTGGAGAATTCGTCCAAAGCAGAGCCAGAGCAAAGCCTTCAACAGCTGCTTGTAATACTGCCTCAAAAGCACTTGAGCAATGTTCCAAATGTCTCCAGGCCGTGAAAATGACCGCTCCCGTCGAGTCCGTCATCACCATTCCAATTCCTGCAGACTCATCTTTAGCTAGAAAGGATCCGTCAATGTTTAGCACTGCCCAACCATGGTCCTGAGGGTGCCAATCCGGACTAGAAGGAAAAGAAAGATCTGACTGTGTTGGTGATGGCACAGGATTTGGGGAGGTTACCAGAGGATCCTTACCTTTCATCGGATCCCTGCCGTTGCGTTGCCGGATCGTAAACAGGGACTGAGCATAACTGAGAAGGTACTGCTTTGTTGAGGATATAGGAGGAATGGGCTTACTGTGCATCAAATCGTTCCGCAAACACCATATGCGCCAAATCAGCATGATAACCAAATCTCGCACTGAACCAGAGCTTTTGGCGAGGATATTAAATAGCCACTCTGGTCCTGAATTTGACATTTCAGCTTGCTTGGGTAAAGGCCACTCCTCTCGCATCGAACTCCAAACAATACTCGCATTGCGACATGAGACCAACGCATGAAAAGAGTCTTCCTCCGCTAAACCACACAGCTGACATGTATCCACAGATTCCAGATGGCGTAATCTCTTATTTGACATAGTAGGCAAACCACCAGCGAGAGTCTTCCATGCCATGATCTTCATCTTCTGTGGAACCTTAGCCTTCCACACCAAATTCCACAAGGCACGAGAACCACTCGGATTAGAACTTGAAGCTCCAGTGGTGTTGGCTTGGATAAGGTCAGACACTGCCAGATGATAAGCACTACGAACTGAGAAGCTCCCATTCTTTTCATAATGCCATGCCAGAGAATCCTCTTCCAACCGGGGGGAAGTTCTGATCTGGAGCACCAATTCAATATCTGCAGGTACAAAGTACGTATTCAATAGATTCAAGTCCCATGTACCATTGTGATCAAGAAAATCAGAAACCCATTTCATACGACATCGGCATCGCTGCGAAATCGGCCTTAGCGAACCAGTTCTTGGGATCCATGGGTCTCTCCAACACCGAATTTTGCGTCCGTTGCCTACTCTCCAAATGATGCCTTTCTTTAGCAACTGCAGACCATGTTCAACACCCTACCAGACTGGCGAAGATGCACCCTTAAATACTGTGTCAATGAGACTGCCGTGAGGATAGTATTTCGCCCGCAATAGACAAAGAGAAACAGAAACGGCGATAAAGGATCACCTTGGCGCAGACCTCTAGATGGTCTAAAGGATTGCTGAAGAGAGCCATTAAAATTGACCGAGAAGCGGACGGAGCGAACACAAGACATGATCCACATGACCCATTGCGCCGAGAATCCCAGCCTTAACATAGCCCTTTCGAGGAAATCCCAATCCACCCGGTCATAGGCTTTTGATAAATCCAGCTTGTATGCGCAGAAGCTGCGATCAGCCAACCTTCCATGCTGAATGTGATGCAAGCATTCGAAAGCTATAATAGCATTATCTGTAATCATTCTCCCTGGGATAAAGGCGCTCTGATTCTCTGATATAATATTACCAAGAAGAGGACGAAGCCTATTAACCAGGCATTTTGCGACCACTTTGTACAGGACATTGCATAAGCTAATAGGCCTAAAGTCCTTGATATCTACTGGCTGGTGCAATTTTGGAATCAGCACAATAGAGGTGTCATTAACTCCAGCAGGCATAATCCCATTAGTGAAAAACTCCTTACCAGCCATGGTGATTTCAGATTTCATAGTTGCCCAATTACGCTGGTAAAATCTGGCAGGAAATCCGTCCGGGCCTGGGGCTTTTAAGGGCCCTATTTGAAACAGAGCATTCGAAATCTCCTCATCAGAGAAGGCACGGCATAACTCCTCATTCATCTCAGCCGTCACTCTTTCATCCAGCAGTTGCAGAATTGGCTCAGGATTTAACGTAGGGTCTTTTGTGTATAGCTCCTTGAAATAGGACGTGGCCATCCGTTGCATATCCGAAGGAACGGTGCACCACGATCCATCTACTTTTCTCAATTTCTTGATGTAATTCTTTTTAGCACGCCAGATAGCCTTTTGATGGAAATAGCGTGTATTACGATCTCCCTCTTTTAACCATAGGATTCTTGAGCGCTGGCGCCACATCATTTCCTCTCTATACAAAAGTTCATCCATCCGGTTCATTTTTGCCTGAATCAATCTTCGATCCGCCCCTGCAGAGTTCAAAGACGAAATTTCCTTCCTCAAATATTCCAATTGGACTAGAATGTTACCAAAATTGTCTTTACTCCATAATTGCAAGTCTTTCATCACAGACTTGAGAGAAACATGGATTGAAAATAAGTCACCTCGAGGTGATGAATTCCTCCAGGCTTGCTCAACTATTTCCGTCAGCCCAGCCTCACGTTCCCACATTGCTTCATATTTCGCCACTCGCCGCCTTGGTCTCTCATTAGCATCCGGATCCAGGCGAAGCAGAATTGGAGTATGATCAGATTGGGAAGAAAACAAATGAAGCAGATCAACATTCACAAATATTCTTCGCCAAGAGCTATCGGCACATGCACGATCTAATCGGACCTGCACATTGGCCCTGCCGAGGCGTCGATTATCATAGGTAAACGGTTGTCCCTGAAAACCCAGATCTTCCAATTCACAAAGCGACAAGGTGTCACGAAAGGCAGCCATTTGGTGTTCGAATCTAGCCGTCATAGAGAAATGTTCCTGTTGACGTAAGACTTCATTAAAGTCACCGATCACCAACCATGGTAAGTCCAGGCTTCTACGCAGGTCCAAAAGTTGAGACCACATCACATGTCGACGTTCCACTCTTGGTTCACCATACACGAACGTGGCCCGCCACCATGGATCAAAGCTGCCTTCCCGAATCTTAACGTCAATAAAACGGTCGCAAGAATTCAGCACTTCCACCTGTATTGACTCATGCCAGAAGAGCACCAAACCCCCACTCATTCCATCACAGCCCACTGCATGGAAACCGCGCAAACCCACGCGTGGTTTAAGCCGGATGATGCGATCTACCGATTGCCGAGTTTCGCACAGGAAAACCAGATTTGGGGAATTAGCCCGACACAGGGCTAAGAGATCCTGAACTGATCGGGGGTTCCCCATCCCCCGACAGTTCCAACATAGGAGATTCATTGGTCCCGGCGGCACTCCTCGAGGGAGCCCGCCGATCTGATAAAAGTAGTAGAGCCTGGCAGAGCATCATCATTCTTCATTGTTTCCTTTGACTCCGGAGCGCACACCTTCTTGTTTGATACCTCTGCGTGTTGCAAGTTCAGCACATCAGCTGGTCTCTTATTAGAAGCTGCAGAGGATTTGGCATTCTCCTTGAAGATCTGCACCGCCCTCTTTCTTGTAAATTTACGCAGTGGTTTGCCTTCTTTTAAAGTAGACTTTGACGATTGCTGTGAGGGTCCCGAGTTTTGAAGATCGATGTTAAGGACCATCTTGTCCTTTGCGCCTGAATCTACTGCCAATGGAGCCTCAACCAAGGGGCCCTCTTTAGTGCTAATATCCGGCACCTGATGAGATACTATTTCCCCAGTTTTGGTAGCATCAGGAGTAACATGGCTAGGTCCAACAGAGCATTCAGATTTCTTATCTGGTTTCGCACACCCTTCAGCTTTGGCACTGCTTAAACCACGGTTTGAATCAGAGCTTTGGTTAGGAACTTTGCTAGTACGAGACTCATCTACAAACCGTCGCCGAGGTGGAATGATCCTTAACCAAGCACCAAAGGGCTTATTAGCGTTGTTAATGTCCCTAGCTGAACAATCTTTGTCAATGTGCCCAATCACACCACAGAGGTAGCAAAATTCTGGCAAAAATTCGTATTCCAAAGGACACCAAAGGTCTTTGTCGGGGGCATCCCGATGGATGGTAATACCACGCAGCAATGGCTTACTGATGTCAATCCTGACTTTGACACGCAAATATCTTCCTGCCGCCATCCCATTTTCTCCCACATCCACATCCACATCCAAATAAGCACCCAATTGAGAACCAATAGCTTCTCCTGCCTCCCGGGTCATCATTCCCATAGGGATCTTATTAACCCGAGTCCATATCGATATTTCAGAGAATTGAATTTCATCCACTGACTTAGCTGCATCATAAGGAACCAGCACGACAAGTTCGTGCGCATGCCCAACTGACCACGGACCATCCTCCAGGGCTTTGCGCCGGCCCTCTGGCTGATTGAAGGATATCAGGAAAATATTATCACCAGCTGGTTTGCAAACTATCCCTTTGGATGGGCACCAAATCCTGCCAAGCGTATTAACGATGGCATCCGAGTAGAATGATTTGCGGGAGAAGACTTTAGCCACAGCATGCCAACACTCTCCAGAATCCTGACGCTCACTCCGACATGGCAGGATTATACCTTTGCGTTCCGCTTCGGACAAATGAAGAGCAGACATCAAGTGGCCGAGGTCAGCATCTTTATTCCCCATGCTACCGCAGCAGGACACACGCCGATGGAGGAATCGCGAGCCACAGAGGCAAACAGCGAAACGAGCAGGGATCAAGATTACTAGGAAGAAGAAGCTGAGCGGAAACACCGACGAGAAACAGCGATGAGGACTAGGGAAGAACCGCCTTCGAGTCGCCCGGGAAGACGCCAGACGCCGAGACACGTGTATTCCACTAAGGGACCTGAAGAGTATCCATACCACATTTGATACAGACAAACCTTTTGTAACTGGCAAAGTCTGAAAAGAACAGATACAAGTTCAGCACTAGAAAGGAAGGTGTTTTTCTAAACCTAAGTAAACAAACGCAGTACTATCTGACCTCAAGACAGGGGCGGAGCTTTAGCTAGGCCCCCCAACTCTAGAAAATTTATAGTAATACTTTTTATTTCACCACTTAAATACTACGTTAATAGTAAATCTGCCCTTGCCAACAAAGTAATTTAAGCATGTTAAGTGGGGTTGCACCCATTAGTATTTCACACCAAGCTCCGCCACTGCCTCAAGATATCACAAAATGAGATATTCAATTACGCTCAATCTCATGATAATCAATTGGTCAATTGGTTATTCATGTTGTAGCCTGAAAGAGCAGAGCATGTCTGCTAAAGTAAATTGTGACATGCTAGTTGCTAGGTGAACAAACTTGAGAGATATTATTAGCAGTTCAATTCAAAGATTACTTTTCTGGAGTAGATTTCTTTTCTTCGAGTGTGGCTAACACAGGGCAAAAATAACTTCAATATTTTCCTAGAGTTGATTTGTTGTTGGGCCTTTGGCACTTTTGGTTTGCATTTGAGTTTTTGTGGCTACTAAGATTGAAGAGTTTTTTTTTCAGGTGGAGTGGTTTCTCAGTTTTCTTTTCTTTGAGTGTGGCTAACACAGGGCAAAAATAACTTTAATCTTTTCCTGGAGTTGATTTGTTGTTGGGCCTTTGTGCCGGCACTTTTGGTTTGCATTTGAGTTTTTGTGGCTACTAAGATTGAAGATTTTTTTTCAGGTGGAGTGGTTTCTCAGTTACATGTATATTCAGGTCTGTTACTTTTATCCAAGGTTGCCATCTCATGTGTAGTGGTTTCTTACTTACATTTATAAATTTTTTACACCAAGTGCACTACTTTGGACAGTTTGCACAATTACATTCGTGATAGTGCTTTCTGTGATGCACATTTCGAGAGGTTTGAGAGAGAAGAATATGTTTGAATGATTGTCCTGCTTCCAATCGGTGTAGACAATGATGCACTTATAGATGATGGTGCTATGTGACAAATGCATGATGAGATTGCTGCGAGTTTGATAGGATGAAGGAACCTTGCTTTTATTTGATTGCTTCAAAATTATCATAATTTAATATTTTTGTAATGTTCATAATTTTCTTTTTGCACAATGGCACCAAAAACACTTCACAAGAATGATTTTCATCAATTAAACATAAAAAAATAAGTCTAGAGATAATATAAACTTTACACCATCTATCATAGAAAATAAGCTCAAATTGCTTAAGTGGTTTAGAACAGAATATAAGCTTCTCATGATTTTCCCACACCGAAGTTCTTATGGATAGTTAAGTTGCTATCGGTTCTTAAAAAACTGATCAAGATGCTTTTCAAGGGGACAAAATTAATTGAAACACGATTTCCCCACAAAAATGGTAAACGTATATATCTCCATGTCATAATTAACATGTAATATTAGACTAGTATCCGAATCAGATACTATCATTCTCCTAACGTGTAATGTATGTGACTAACTAGTAGATAATCCTATTCAAATATCAAATCTTCTTCTAGTGCTCGTCGGAGGATTCTTCTTGCGGCTGCACGATGGTGACGCCGAAAATCCTCACGCTGCTCGCGACCGGCGGCGGCGCTTGTGCAGGCTGCGGCGCCACCTCGGCAGCCGGCGGCACAGGTGCTGGTTCGGCTGGCTCCAATGCCGCCGGCGCAAGGGCAGGCTGCGCTGCTTCGATGGCAGGCGGCGCAAGCGGCGGTGCCTGGGCCGCTTGCACAGACAGTGTTAGCATAAGCTGATCCGGCGCTTCCACGACGGACGCCGCCGGAGCTGGCCCGAGGCGGCGTTTCTTCGGCATGATCGGTGTGCCCTTGTAGTGCTTCCTCATGTGGCCGCCGAGCGACACTCCTCTGAGGTACACCTGGTCGCACTGGGAGCAGACGTGCACCTTCTTAGGCTTGGTGCCGCCGCGGCATGCGATGGGGCCAGCCTCGCCGACGAATCCCGAGGCCGCGGCCGCGGCGGCTTCCCTCATGGCCCGCCTGTTCTTGTGGCCGGCGACGTGGCCGCCGAGCCCCTGGTGCGTGGGGAAACACCTGCTGCACTCTCTGCACGTGAACCCTTCGTTATTATGGTCGGCGATAATATGTAGCGGTTCATCGGGCGGGCGGAGGACGACGTGTTGCGGTGCAGCCAGCACGGGCACGACGAGTTGATGCGGTGGAGCCGGCAGGGGCACGACGAGTTGCTGCGGTGGAGCGGGCGGATGGACGACAGCTTGCTGCGGTGCAGCGGGCAGGTGCACGACGTCTTGTTGCGGCGGTTGGACGGCGGCATGCTGCGGTGCAGCGGCGGGCGGTTGGACGGCGGCATGCTGCGGTGCAGCGGGCGGCGGTGGGACGGCGGCTTGCTGCAGTGCAGCGGGCGGCGGTGGGACGGCTGCTTGCTGCGGTGCAGCGGGCGGCGTCGGGACGACGGCCGACTCGTTGATAGGATTGGGTGCTGCTGCTGCCACGACGATGGCCATGGACGCACTGTGACTCGGCTCCGCGCTGCTGCTGCCGTGGACGACCTGATTGGTTCTTGCGACCGGCATGGAGAGCCTGGGCTCTGCAACGACAACTTCCTCCTTGACGGAGCCACCGCTGACCACCACCGCCACCGGCCGCTCCTTCTCCTTCCCCTGCGCGTGGACCCTCATGTGGCCGTGCACGGCCTTCTTGCTGCCGAACTCCCTCGGGCAGACGGGGCAGGGGTACAACACCGCTCGCGCGCCGCCGGCGTCAACGTTGCCATCGCTGATGGTCCCGTTCGAGCCAGGCGAGGATGCGGGGGGAGACGACGGCAGTTCATCCCGCCGTTGGACTCCGGCGACGATGTCCTCCAGGTGGCTCTGCTTGACCCCCGGGCGGTCCTCGGCGTCGTAGTGTGGGTAGGGCTGGAGGAAGTAGCGCGCGTCCTCGTCGTCGGTGTCCGTATCGGACCCCCTGCCGTACCCGTACCCGGACACGAACTCGCCCTCCTCGATCTCGTCGTCCACGTCCGTGGTGCCGCGACGGCTGCCGGACTGATCACCGCAACAGGCCATGGCCACAAACCAAGCTAGCTTCGCTGCACTACTAGGGTTTTGCTGTGTGGCGGTGGGATGATGAGCAGAGAGAGCGATCGAAAGGAGCTAGTAGTTAGTGTCTAGGGTTTCTTGCTCCGCGCCGCTCTCGACGGCTTGTGTTGTGGGCGCTTGTGGGTGGAGGCAGCACGCAGTGGGGTTTATATGGAAGGGTTTCGTGGGTGCGTGGGAGTGATAGTAGATCGACGCGCCGCGGCGGCAGGAGGGAGTGGAACTCGGATACGGCTAGCACGCTAGGGTTTTCGTGCGAGCGCGGGTGGGAGTGATCGACCCGCACGCGGGAACCAGAGTCCACTCGGATACGGCTAAGAAAACGTACGGACTCCGGTTTAAACGGGTTTAGCCAAAGAGATTGATCGGAGATCAGATATGCACTTGTAGAGCTGTATGTGGAATGCAATCTTCTTCGAATGTAAGTGCAGGTAAAGGAAAGTAAATAACATAGATAGTGAATCGGGATAGAGAGAGCAGCAGTGCAGTTTATTCACTCATATGTGGAGGTCTAGGTATTCATCTATACTGTCCATATGTCTCGACATTTGTGTAGAACATTTTTAAAGAACATTTTATATTTCAGTCCCTCATATGTTACGGTATTGTATGCATGCAACACAGACATAGGTATCCCTCCCTCGGTCCCTCCCACTCTCTCCTCATTCTCTCCATAGTTTGGACCATCTCTCTCTCGTGCAGGGCAAGGCGACGATGGCACGGCGAGGCTCGTTGACTTCCATGATCTATCCGTGCCAGGTCTAGCCAGCACGAGTTGCGCCACCATCTTCTACAACATTGGTGAGGGACTTGGTGCAACACACAATGAACACATAGTGCAACAATGAAGTAGAACAAACTCCAACATCAAACCAAGGCACACTATAATATGAAACCAAATTAACACTACAACATAGGAACAAAGCACACTGCAAGATTAGATCAAAACATACTGCAACATCTCTGCCATCTTGGTGCAACACATTGAAAGAGTACACTCTAACATCTAGAACACATGTACTGCAATATTATTAAAAAAGCCCAAAAATACCCCAACTCTTCTCCCTGTAGTCTTTAGAATTTGATCAATCCCAATCGAAAAACATCACCGTGGCTCATCCTTCTGTCTTCCTATGGTCGTTGGAGCTACTTTTTTGCCAGAACTCGTCGAACTGTGTCTACTCACTGGAGCACCTTCTCAAGTGGACGCATGCAGGGGTGCTTCGTTGTGGTCGCCTCCTACACTTGCACCGTGCGTGGCATCTTTGCGGAAATGAAGCTTCATAGGATAAAGAGGAGGATGTAGCGTGCACCGGGGATGAGCTACGCTGTAGCCAGCGTGCACATACTCTTCTCGTGACGAGGGCGAGTTGTGCAGCGGCCATGGCCCAAGAGCTCACTGACGAAGGCCATACAAGAAGCGACACACCTTCAAGCTCACAGATCTGTTGTGTCGAGATAGAGAGAGAGGGAGGGGGAGAGAGTGAGAGAGATCAGGAGAGAGAAATGGGGAGAGAGAGCAAAGCTAGAGAATGGAGATGTAGAGGAGAGGAAAAAAACAAGGGGTTGGAGACAATGCATTTGGATATTTCTTCCGTTTTCACACAGCTAGCATCTTGACCGTTGAACTGTGATCACGAGAGCGGCCGCAGATGCGTCTGACTGAACGTGTCGTCCGACGCCGGGCGCCACATTTTCCCTTAAAAAAAGAACAGAATCACATTCCATCTTCTTTTTAGGGAGAATTCTATTCCATCTCGACGAGTAAGAGAAGCAATGTATTAGGCCCAATATCCACGGATCTGGTCTTTGGGCCCAGCACCGCGCAAACGGGGCACAAAAGAAGCAACCGATGAATAAAAGAAGCAAAATATTAGGCCCAACATCTACGGATTCGGATATTTTCCTTGTCTTCTCCCGTCTTCTAGACCCTCCTCCTCTCCAGTCCAGTCTCCACCCACCACTCCCTTCCCCTTCCACTCCCACCGCGCCCGCGATCGCGCGATGGCGGCCGCCACTCCCCCTCCCGCGGCGGCGCTGGAGCAGCTGAGCCGGTCCAAGATGTTCGGCGGCCACAACCTCCGCTTCCGCCACCAGAGCGCCACCCTCGGCTGCCCCATGACCTTCTCCCTCTTCCTCCCCGCGTCCCCGGTCTCCAACCTCCCCGTGCGTCCCCCCTCCCCGCTTGCCCGGCCCTGGTTTCCTCTTCCTCCTCGGCCTCGGAGTCTGATTCCGTTGTCGTGCTGCCGTGCAGGTGCTGTACTGGCTCTCGGGCCTCACCTGCACCGACGAGAACTTCATCATCAAGTCCGGCGCCCAGCGCGCCGCCGCGGCCCACGGCCTCGCCCTCGTCGCCCCCGACACCTCCCCGCGTATGTCCCCTCTGTCGTCGCGTTCTATTCTAGGGTTTATGCCTCTCCGTCTCTCTGTGTGCATAACATCCACTTTGGAGTGGAATACTGGAATGTTGTGGGGAACATGGCTGGGACGCAGTACGGTTACGATTTTTTTGGGGCGAAATTTTGTGGTTACGCCTTTTAGAATTGGAATACCTCCCTGAGAGAGAGATCTTAGGGTGTGTGCATATGTCTCTAGTTGTCACGGGCTCGTGGCAAATGTTTGGATTTCCTTACCCGCTTGGTCATGTCAAATTGCTCTGAGATCAATCAGGGCAGCCACCACGAACGAGAGACTGAGAGTGGCATGAATTGTGCATGCCAAATTTCAATTGAATATGATCACCGAGGCTTCATTGTGCAACAGGCCAGAGTTATTTTTCTACTTCCTTGATAGGTTTAAATTGTAACTGGTCCCTGCCAAAAGTGCTAGGATAAGTATGATACTTGTTCGGAGGAATTAATAAGAAAACCTCTGAACTCTGTGTTTCTCATCTCATTGTTGTTGAATGAGTTTGAAGGCTTATGTTTTGGGCGTATGTACAGATGCATCCATGTCTAAGTATTGCACAGAGCAGGGATTACCGAGGGCCTAAATCTAATCTGCCAGTTGCATCATGTCAATGGTGGCAGTGCACAGTTCTTGCGATACGCTGACTTTTTTCTTTTGATGATTATGCTTATGGTTTGTTTGCTGAACACTTATTCTGAAGTGCAAGCCTTCAAGGCAACATGCATTCACTCATATATGATGCTAGAACTGATGAAAGATTAGTAAATTACACACTATGGTCTGTTACACTTTTGTGCCTGTTAAGAGTCTGTCTATTCATTGCTGGGTTGGGCACTTGGGCATGGCGATGCTCATGAATATTACCCCACTCATACAGTAAGACTTTGGCCAAATAGTGGTGTGTTACTTGATATTTGTGGCCGAGTTTGTGTGCATGCATTTGCAAATGCTGTCAATCAATAATATTGAATATATGTAGTGTATGTGTTCTATGTGTAGCTGCATATCTGTTGTGTGCGTTGAGACTGGTATTTCTGTTCAATTTCATATTGGCAATGATTACTTCCTATTCCCATGTGCTAGCGTGACACCTATCTAGAACTATGATGCAGTTTATTGGCTTGTGCATTTGTGATTTAACTCTTTTGAATTACCCCAGTTTATTTTATGTGTTTGGCCATTTGTGCATCCATGGATTATAATATTATACATTTATGTTTATCCATAGGTGTTTGCTGCAGTGGGTGGTAATTGCCACATGTCATGTAGGAAATTGCTTTTCTGCTCAAGTTCTGATTGGAGTACTAGTAGAAGTGTCCCAGCTCCTACAAATTGTAGATTGACCCAACATTCCCTTAGCAGAAGTAGGTCAAGTTCCACTTCCAAGCAGTATAGTATCTCTTTCTACTCTTTTATGACAATCCGTAGACCTCCAGAAGTTCCCACCGACGTTTGCATGGGAAAATTTGCCGATTGTCTATTCCTAAAGCCAGTGACTGAACCTTCATGTAGCTGCCAGATAATCTTAGTAGATTCTCGTGAGTAGTCTAGTTCTCCATATGCATGCTATTTGCCCTTGTTAGATATCCTTAATTGTTAGGACCTGTATTTCGTGAAAAATAATTTCATCGAAACAATGCTGCTGGTGTAGGGAGCTGAAGGACAAGAGTAACCACTAAAATGTTGACATCTTGCTGATCTGTAATCGCATACATTCTAGGTGTTCGGTTTGGGTTTATTAGGGGACAGAGGACGCTATTACCAAAAGAGGGCAACAAAACATGATCTCCTCTTGTCCTGGGCATTTATAAACTGTATTTTACTTTTTATGTTTTAGACCTAGTCGAGCAATAAGATATATCTCTTCAGCCTAGAGATGGCGTAGAGTTGAGCCTGAATAACTTTAAGTACATTTTGCTTGATGAACGATTATCATGTTCCCGACATTCTGCTAATCACCAGTGTTTGTTTCTTTTACTAGCAAATGTTTTGTGGACTGTTCAACGCAATCTCACCTCTGTTGCTCGTGTTCACCTTTCTTGAGAACACACTATATGATTCCTGGTCCTTGTTTGATCAGTTCATTTTCTTATCGCTCTTTCCATTTGTTTCATGCAGGTGGGCTAAATATAGACGGAGAGGCGGATAGTTGGGATTTTGGTGTTGGTAAGGACTGTAACTAAGACAATCTTGTTGTACCATTTGGTATACTGATTAATCAACTTCTATTGGAATCTACAACTTCTGTGTGATCGCCCACTGCCACAAAGAAATGGAATATTAAATATTCTTGCATAATTTTCCAGCATTCCTTGCAAGCGTCTCAGTAGGTGTTTGTTTTGTTAAATATATGCTGATTTGTTATTATTGTGTTGGTTATGGAACACAGTAGATATATGTCCAGTGGATTAGACCTTTCTTTTATAAATGTGTGATCTGATAACATGGTTGCTCCTTGTTAAGCTGTTAAGTCAAACATCATGTACTATTCACCAATTGAAACCAACATATTTGACAAAAAGAAATATTATGTGGACATTATTTTTCTATGTTCCACCTATGAGTGATCATGATGATGCAATAATTTAATATATTTTATTCTTTGCTCATCGTAAAATTTGAATTCATGAAGTTGTGAACTTCAAGGAGTTTAAGCAATTAGGTACAAGATGGAGGCACTGGTTTTCTTTTCTCCAGTGGAAAGTGGGATGATTTACATTCTGTCACGATATTTTTTTGGAAGAATACATAAGCACTGCTTGAAGTTTATTGTGGCATGTTGATACACTCTCGTGTCTGCAGGTGGCTAGAGTGCTTAACATTTGTATCTTCACTGTTGATAAGCAGGTGCTGGATTTTATTTGAATGCCACAAGCGAGAAGTGGAAAAATTGGCGCATGTATGACTATGTTGTGAAGGAGCTGCCAAAAGTTCTAAGTGACAATTTTGAACAGCTGAACACTTCACGGGCATCAATTTTTGGGCACTCAATGGGAGGGCACGGTGCACTGACGATCTACTTGAAGAACACTGACAAATACAAGGTACTATTTGATACCTTTTGTTAAAACCTTAACATTGGAAAGTCCATTTTGTGAACCTTCCTCAAATAAGGAATCTTGTGCTAGGTATGTGCTCCACTGCTCGTAGGTTGTCTACTTTGTAGAAACATATGTACTCCATCTTTGTTATTGACAGCTTATTTTGTCTGAAATCTCACTTGGCATTTTGAATTTATCTTACGTTTCCAGTCGGTGTCTGCATTTGCTCCAATTGCCAATCCAATAAACTGCCCCTGGGGTCAGAAAGCATTCTCAAACTATTTGGGCACAACTAAATCAGAGTGGGAGGTAACTCTTCTCTTTAAAGACCATATCTCTCTACCCCTCAACCATGTATATTAAATACTTAACAGTGCCTGTTTACTGCAGGAATACGATGCAACCTGCTTGATTAAAAGGTGCAACAGAGTTTCAACTTCTATCCTGGTTGACCAGGTATAATGTAACCATGAATGGAATAGTGTCCCATTCCTGCTTTCATGTTATTACTAGGTCATCATGTTGTTTTTCTATATTGGTGGAATAAACCATTTGTTGTTTTACATTGCATTTCATGATTCGAGTGTGGTGATATAGTCATATAGGCCTATAGGATAATAGGAGTAATTCGCCCATTCACATGCAAGTTTAGGGGGCAACTGCTCCATGGGCATGTTTCGTTGGAAAAGGTCCTTGAAAGTACTAGTGAGCATGACACGAGGACCTTTAGTCAGGCATTTGTGACAACGTGATTTGAGTCATCCTCTGCGTATTGGTTGATTATTAAAGTTGTCCCTAGAAGAATTTCAAATGAGTTGGTGTCTGGAAGACTGGAAGCTATTTTCTTTTGTTACATCTGCAGCACATGACGGATTCAGCCATTTTGGTAGTCTTTTACGCTGTAGATATGATTGAGTCATTAAGTGATTGTCTTTACTGTCTAACTTGGCTAGCATTGGGGAGTTCATTACATATTCAGTATGCAGAGTCTATCAAGGCCATGGTGCGGTATCTCACTGTATCAGACATACTTGTAAAAGTAGTTCCATCAGTGTAGTGTCCCTTTTCTGTCAGGTTGGCAATATAGGGGGTGTTTGGTTGGGCTTTTCAGCAGCTTTTCACTAGAAAAAGCTGCAGCTCAACCAAACGGTCAGCTTTTGTCAATAGTAGTTGTGGGCTTTGCAGTGTAAATTCAGCTGTTTAGAAAAGCTGTCTTCTGCCAGCTGTTTGCAATGTGCTGAAGTTTCAGTGCTCATTTTCTAAAATGCTGTAGATGATTTAGATCAATCAAAAGCCATATATTTATTTTCCCACAGCCACAACAGCTTTTTCAGACAGCTAGCCAACATCAACTTTGTCAACAGCCACAGCCCAACCAAACAGGCCCATAATATGCTTTGGGTTGTCAGATATTGTGGCATTATGATTATACATGTTCAACTCAACTGCCTGAAGTTGATGGCAAAATATTCAACTCAACTGCCTGGAGGGATTGATTATACATAGGATGATAGGTTTTGATTGAACAAGGTGAAGTACAGGGCCCTAGAGAGGCGTTGGCTTGTTGCACACAAACTGTTTCAGATGGATTTCAGAGCTTCTCGGTATCATTTATCATCTCACAGTGTGCTCATATTTGCAAATTTGTCTAAAGTGTCTTCAGGCTGTTGCATCTGCCTTCTTAATTTGTTATCCCAAAAATAAGTGTCAGTAAGTAATTAATATGTGCATTATTTTTGTGAATTTAAAACAGGGAGAGGACGACAAGTTCCTGGCTGAGCAGCTGCTACCTCGCAATTTTGAGGAGGCATGCAAGGCTGTGGGAGCTCCCCTGATCCTCCGCATGCACCCTGGATATGACCATTCCTTCTTTTTCATTGCTACATTCATTGATGATCATATCGCTCACCATGCTCAATTTCTCAAGAGCGCCTGACTGACGAGTCACCTGTAATGATGCAATAAAGAGAAATGTGGAGTCAGAGGTGTTGCTTCGATGTGTCAGCTTACAATCTGTATTATAATCTGTCTCTGTCGATGGTCTTTGGCAGTCCGACCTTTGTTAGCTTGAAGTGAACAATATATCCAGCTGGAAATAATATGAAATATTTGCTTTCACAGGCTGTTCTGGTAGAACAGGATCTTGATATCGCATTTGAAGTGTGCATTTGCTGTCATCTATTCTGTAGCATTGTTGGCCCTGGTGCAACGATTTCTGGAGTCATAATGATTTGATGCGCGCCATTGACTCTTCTATAAATCTACAGGGGAGCAACTCATATAATGACGAAGACCTGTGTATCAGGCCACAGTTCATATCAATTTCATGCCTCGATGCTACCTTGTTGTGTAGCCCCTTTCGTGTGCTTACTCTTGTTGCAATCCGCAGCCGTTGTAGCTTGCTTCAACATGCCGTAGTCTAAATTCTCTGCCTTCGCCGTGCTCCAGCCTCGATGGCCGCCTCGCCGAGCTGCGGGCGGCAGAGGATAACTGGTTGTCAAAAACCAATAGGCGGATCAAGATTGAAAAATGAGGGGATGTTACGAGGCAGGGAAGGTGGATCAAGCGGCGGTAGTTGCAAGAGATGAGGATATAAATGATCAAGATGTCGGCCTAGAGAGGAAGGGTGAATATGCGACTAAACAATTTTAATCTAATATTAAACAAATATTTTACTTTTGCGGAATTTAAACTTGATTGATTAGCAAAGGTGGCAATACTTAATATAAATACTCAAATATACTAAGCAAGATAGATATGAACAATATAAAAGTACTTGCAAAGTAAGTGCGTAATTGAATGAGCGAGAGACAAAGATTTGTTGCCGGAATTCGGATCTTTGGGGGAATCTTACGTCTCCGTTTGGGAAGCCCGATCACACGTGATCAAGAGCCGGCTCCTTCTCAAGCCTTTATCCCTCAAGGACGTCCTTGCGTCTTCTTGACTTCTTCTTGGTGATTCTTTCCTCTCGGAGGCGAAGCCCGGCCTTCACAAACTTCTTAAGGCTCACCACAAGGATGGGAGCTCTCAAGGACTCCTAGCCGTCTAGGAGACCTCAATTTCCAAGAGTAACAAGCGCGTCGATTTGCTTAGAGATGAACTCAATTGCTCTAGTGCTCAACACTTTGAAAATCCTCACTCTTTTGGATCTCTCTCTCTCAAGAACAAGGGCTCTTAACTTTAGAGGAGGAGAAATAGCTCTCTTGAGTGCAGAGAATGACTTTGGCAAAGAGTTGAGAGTGAATGGGAGAGGAGGGGGTATAAATAGCCCTCTCACAGAAACTAGCTGTTGGATTTGAAATAATACATCCGGACATTTCGGGAAACATAGTCCGGATACTCCGGATACACAAAAATCCCAACGGTCAGAATCTCATAACACATCCGGACATTCCGGGTAGGTCCGGACATTCCGGACGCCTACCCGAGAGCAGAGCCTTTGGGAACTTGGACACCCGGACATTTTGGGATAGGCCGGATACTCAGGGTACCGATATCCGGATATTCCGGGCATAGGCCGGATACTCCGGATACCCTCCCGAGAGCACCTCAAACAGGGTCTGGATACCCGGACATTCCGGGCTGAGACCGGACACTTCGAGAACCTACCCAAGAGCATACTTCTTAGCACCAAAACACTTGGACATTAGGAAGTTAGGTTTTGGCTAAGTGTACGTGATAAATTTGTGTCTCCAACATAGAATATTGTTGAGCAATTGAGCACTGAGCTTTCTCACTAGCATGTCGACACACCTCTCTTTATATGGCGTTCCTATACTCAAAAGAAATAGATCGAAACCTCATAGAGAATAAAATTTATAGAGATCTTCAATAGAATATACGCTGTCTTCTTTTCTTTAATCTTTGGGGGGTCGTCAGTGCCGACTGTTCTTCACAAGGGGACTAAAACCTGATTGTGCACTCATTGAAAATGTTAGTTCCTTAATCGTTCGTCATCTAGCACCAAAACAAAATTAGGGGCCTAGATGCACTTTTAGGATAGGGTGGTGGTGGCTGACTGGCTGTACACATCGGAGATAGTGGAGATAGTAGTAGTTTGGACATCGGAGACAGTGACAAAGGTGATGGCAGTAGCCGCCGGAGACGAAGAGAAGGGCGAGAGCAGTAGAAGAGGAGACACATCAACCACGATAGCTACTAGACATAGGGGAGACTAAAGTGGCTAGGGAGCATGGGATGGTGGCGGATATGGCATCTATGTCTGTGGGGGCCGCTGGAGATGAGAGGGGCGGATGGTGACAACAGTAGAAGGGTAGATGTAGTGGCAGCGGCAACGACACGGGAGGAGGAGAAAGAGGATGACGCAAGAGTGGTTGAGGTTGAAAATCCCGTGCGAAGTCCGATCCAAACATCATGTTAGATGCCTCACACCTCGTCGCCTCCTTTTAACATCAACGACCTTGACTTTTGTGTATCATAACCTGCTAATGCAATATTGCAATAGTGAGCGGGCAAGAACAACCTCCATATTCGACAATGGAAATATTCATTACAAACAAATGGATTAAATAGTTGCATTAAAAGTAATCTCATATCAATAGATTTTAGCACGCACTCCATGCCGTGAAAATGTTAGAGAGTAATGAAAGGTACAACGGGACATACTCCTATATTGTAATATATACTATAAGAAATTTTAGGAAGCATGTAATTGCTATAAAAAACAATTTATACAACGGGACATACTCCTCTATTGTATACGATAAGACATTTTAGGAAGCATGTAATTGCTATAAAAAATAATTTACCTTCGTTAGGTGAAAATAATAATATTAGATTTGTTATAAAAAATATTTTCATGTATAAAAAAGATAGTTAAAGTATATGTTTGAAACATAGTCTAGTTACGAGTAGAGGGAGTAGTAATGATTAGAGTTATGGCTTGAAGGCAGGAATGCACCAATGGAGTAGTAATAATTAGAGTGTTTGTTTGGGGTTGTGCTTGTGCTTAAATTGTTTCTAGCATTTAAAAACACAAGTCTAAACAAACACCTAATTTTTGAGAAATGCTTCTAAAGCACTTGTGAAAAATACACTATTAAGTCAAAAGCACCGTTTGAGGTGCTTCCGGCAGCCCCTACCACTTCCCGCACCCTCTATTATTAGATTACCCTCATAATTGGTGTTATTTACAAAAAACTGCCATTGGTAATTACTAATATGTCTATATAAAAAGGATTTTATAATATGCAATTCTGTTGACTGAGAAATAACAGTTTCTCCAAATAACAAATCCATCGACTTTAACCCCGACACGGCGATCCAAGTGGCACCTGATGCCATTTGTACACGTTTCCACGGTCACATCTGACACTTGGCAGACTAACATTGTTATCCTGTTTACATCTGCTATAACAAGCTGACACATGGGACCCAGCCATGCAGAGGCCCACAAGGCAGCCAGCCCGCACACATGATAAGTCATGTCCGGTTCCGGTTGTTCGCTAATTAAAAATCATGTGCTCCCAACGTTGGTTTCTACTACTACCTAGCTTCCCTTTTAGGATAACGAACAAACATTGAGTGAAATGTTTTTATTTATAAGTTAATAAAGTAACCTATTCGAGATCATATAAGCTAGTTTTTTGTTTTTCAGTATGAACAAAACCTATAAATACAAGCTAGTTATGATCTCGGATTGGTTACTTTAATTAACTTATTATGAATACAAGCTTGTCGTATATATGATATGGTGTTTGTTCTCATATGTTCATTATCAAGCAAGGAAAACTTTGTCACTGTATTGGATGGTACTAAGAGAAAAGTGCCAAACTCACAGAGCAAGGTCCGCAGATTATCCTTCCAAAAGAGCGAGGTAGATGTGCGTCCGCATGCCACAAGTGAGGTCTCTTACCTTTTTTCAGAAATGGTATTGTCGACCTAATGCCACTTATTTCGGGTCTTGCTCTTTGTTTCTAATTTTTTTTAAGGGGTGAGGAGAATGCATGTTTAACTGCAAGCCAGAATGTCTTTTCCTGACATGATCAATTTTTTCATCGGTTTAGATTTGAGATTACATCATGAAATCCATATTTATTATCTGTCTATGCCGACGTTCTCTGGGGGTCTCTGTTGTTTGTTAGCTCGAGGTGAACAATATATCCAGCTGGAAATAATATGAAAGATTTCGTTTTTGCTTTGAGTAGAACCGGAACCTGTTATTGCATCTGAATTCTGAAGTGTGTCTTCGCTGCCATTTACTCTGTAGAATTATTGGCCCTGATGCAACGATTTCTGGAGGTAGAATAGAATGATTGGATGTGCGCCATTGACTTCTATACTTCTGCAGGGAAGCAAATCATATGATGATAGCACAAAGACCTGTTTATGAGCAAAACGTGGGTTATACCACTGTCATGCCTCGTCGCTATCTTGTTATATTGCCCCCTTCGTGTTGTCCTTAGCTGTTCTTGAGTGTGTGGGTTACTTTTGTTGGAATCAGGCCGCATGCATTTGTTTCTTTCTGCTAGACTCTACGTGAATTCTATGCTTTCACCGCTCGATCGAGCCTCTCTGCTGCAGCCGTGACGATGATGCCAACCGTGTCGGTTTCAGCCGCGAAATCTAACTGAAGCTGAGAGCCTGAAGCCTAGCTCAATACAAAACTCAGACAATCCTTTTGAGATACCTCAATTTCTGTAGTGTTTGTTTTACACTAACACATTCAGATGTAATTCCTTTGTTGAAATGTTGCCTGTTACATACTTTTGTCTACTCTTAGATCGAAATTTGTGATCATGGATTCTGGTCAATCATCGCATATACCAAAATGTGGTCAAGCTTCTGCTATTTTGCGGCCTGCCCGTTCGGTGGATTGACAGAGCTACTTCGGGTGGGTAGCAACCTTGCTGTCCTGGGCCTGAAGCACGAATGGATCACAGCACTCAAGCAAGTATCTTGAGCGAGGTACGGGTAGATTGCGTCCAACGCTCGTTGGGACCGAACTAAGACCCCCTTCTAGACAGCTTTGGCTTGTGCATACACCGGTTTAAGCTTAATGGTGTGGAGAAGCTGCGGTGTGAGGAAGCCTGATAAGCTCCATCATCCCCTTCTAGATAGCTTCTGAGATTTGAGCTTATAGACAGATGTGGATTGTGGAAAGTCTGTAATACCCTTTATCTTATTTGTTTGCAATTTGAATGATATTAACACTATTTACATATGTTTTTTACGCAGTTTAACATATAAATAACATATGTAAAATTACTATAATTTATTAAATAATTAACAGTATCTTTAAAAATCTACAACATCGAATCACGCACAACAACATGAAAAGAAGCAAAATAATCATCTCTAAATCAAAGGTTGTGCTACTGTTCAATAGCAAGTTAGGCTCCTATGAATCACGCACAACATACATTACACATCGGTGCATCAATTTATCACATAAACAAGCATCACCGCATACTCTTTTTTTAGTACACATCATCATTTTTCAGAAAACAAGCATGTTCTTCTTTTTCAGCACAATGGAGATCATCTTATCACAACATATTAACTTCAATATACATAGGATGCTTCTTTCAAGAAATCAATCAGAAACAATGGTAATCACATACAATGGTAATCGCATTTCCTTTCCTATTTAGCCCATTAGTTAGTCATTGCAACAATTAGCAACATTTTAACATGTCCAAAAGTACATACACTACATTGCCTTTTCATCATCACAAGCATTCAGAAAAGACAGTAGAGTCCATGAGCAAAATTTGCTTCAGTCTTATAGACTTGCACAGAGCATTGCAAGTGATAGCTGTCCACGAAAAATACTCGAATAGATCAAACATGATACATCACAGATACATCACAGATCAACAGTAAAGGTGCTCCACTGCAAACCAGGCTTCAATCACGGATCACCTTGGACTGCTTGGTCCTGTTGGCCGGCGTTGCACCGGACCAGTCACCTCTTTGCTCGGGGCGGGCTCGGACACGGAGACCAACTCGGCGGGGGTGACGACCAGCTCGGCGGTGGCGGTGACCTGCTCGGGATGGGGAGCCGGCGGCCGAGAGGAGCCGGGAGGTCGGGGGAGGCGGCGGGATGTCGTGGGGGGCGGCGGGAGATCGGGGGATGCGGCGGGAGGTCGAGGGAGGCGTAAGTAGCAGTCTTGCTAAGAAACTACCTTCTCGCAACAACTTTTCGCAGATATATGTGCATTGATTTATTAGTAGCAGTTGAGTAACATATTTGCGAATGGAAATGATGTAAAATACAATCTGTTAAACAGGGACAAGATATTCAAGTATTGTTCTTCCGAGTAAACACGGAACTTAAACAATTACTAAGTTGCCTTTCGAAAAAAAAACATTACTAAGGCAATTTAAGAAACCAACGAAACCTAGGCTTTGCTAGGAAAATTAAGCAAAACATGAACAGAACATATCTACTGAAGGACACATCTATATCAGAAATGGGATCACGCCAGATCCTGATTTACAGAAAAATTTAGTGTGGAAAAATGGTAACAGCACACATGTACTCGGATATATTAAAGTATCTGAACAAGCCAGTAAATAGCCAACATAGAACTGATAAATCACTTATCAGTGAGTCAAAAGGTCGCCACATTGCTCATTTCAAGAGTTTTGCTAACAAAAAAGGCTCCTCGCGAAATTGTTTGCTAGATACAAGAAATACCTCACGTGGAGACCGGAACAGGCTGCCTGATGGTGTCTCCCTCGCCGCTCTAGGTTGCGCCATCCGCCTTGGGCAACCGCCGTCGTCGCCACAGGCAGTCCGGTCGTGGAGGCGCCGGACGTCGGGGAGGTAGCCGGAGGTGGTGGAAGGCGGACGAGAGGCGGCGGCGCGGGGGGCAGGTGGAAGGCGGACGGAGCCGGGGCCGTGCCGAGGCGGCGGGAGGCGGAGGCGCGAGGGGCGTACGGAGGCGGAGAGGCCGGGGGCCGCGCCGAGGCGGAGGTAGGCGGGGCGGGGCCGCGGGAGGCGCCGACGCTAGTCAGAGGGCTGGCGCGGGCGGGTGGGGGCAGGGCAAGGGGAGGCGGCGAGGAAGAGGAGGGACGCGCTGGATCTGGAATGGGGGGGGGCGCTGCGGGATGGGGGGATTTTTTGGGGGTAGTTCGGGGGCAATTGCGGATAATTCTTTCAAAGATTGAGGGTAAAGTGGTAACAGAGCTCCAAATAAGCTCGGAAAGCACCTCCTACCCAGCTTTTCACACCGTACATGAAATTGAGGGGGCTTAATTCAACAGCTAGCTAGAAGTTTTGCCTTCTAGAGGGCTTATGGCTTCCTGTGGCCATAAGCCTGCCCATAAGCCTTCTAGAAGGGGGCCTAAGTAAGCTACTCTCCTCGATCCCCTTCCTGCTACGCTTGCCGGCCTTTGCCCTTTCGTGGACCGGAGGCACCAGGCGATAAGAGTTGGTTAGCACGGTTACCTACGTACCCATGTAGCACGATCACACAAGGAGTTACTGGGCTTTATCCCCGAGCCTAGGACCAAACCCCATTAGAAATCCCTTGACAAATCACAAATAATTACCATAAGGACGCAAGCCTCTGCCTAGGAAGAGCTAGCCCAACACCAGGGGTGGCCCATTTCTCTCTCCACCATCTATGAGCGAGATCACACATAATCAATTCAGGAGAAAAATGTAAAAGCATATTTACCTCCTTTCCTTGTCAACGTATCTAGGATGTCATCACGACAAGTGGATCTTTTTTTTTCCACACATCATGTCAGAAGCTCTCTTTTCTGTGCTTCTCCCTGTACAATTGTGAGTCCAGACGCCTTCTGTCTCATGTCCAGCCATCGATCTCATCTATTGACCTAGCTGGCTCACTAGCCATCAATCCCCGTTAAAGTTGTGTCAAATATAATAATTATGATTAGAATTAAGATATAAGTAGCGGATAGATTTAGGCAGTATTTGAATCGAAGACATGATAACTCGAGCTCCTCTAAAAATAGAGGGTCGCTGTATGTACCAAGACGGAGACTCGGACCCACAGGCGAAGATTCGGATCAATCCTATCAATACAAAGATAGCAATTAGACCAGTCCGGTCTCAGGAAAGCTGGTAAGGATGATAATGCTTAATGCATGGGTTGGAGTGCCCGTAGAAGAGCTCTCGATAATGTTAGGTTTTAATTGAACTTCGTCAATAGTTAATCCAACAACACGCAATCTCCATATTAGCGACATAAAATCATAGAGATTAATCTATAATAATCATTGTCGAGAGGCTAATTTCGTAACACCACCACCGTCGCTTTTGCGTCGAGATCTGGGGATGTGTGATCGATCCAGGTGCGCGAGGCGGCTCGCGTTTTCTCACTTCTGGGCCATGAGCTACGAGCACAGCTACGTTTTGCTACTCACGTTGTTTGTGTCACCAATGGTTAGGTCCTAGGCTCGCAGGTGACGCGGCGATGACGGGTTCGGTGATCTGGTCCCTCCAACCACTACTACAGAATCGTCCGTGCGAGGCGTCTTATCCGAGGCGGTTAAGTAAAAACGCCACGAATAACATATGTTGGAAGCAGTTAGTACGAAAAAACTGCCTCAGATAACGACTTCGGGAGCAACCGCCACGGATAACGACCACATCCGAGGCGGTTACTTATTTCTGACCGCCTCGGATGATGGCCATATCCGAGGCTGTTATATACCGTCAACCGCCTCGGATAAGTGAGTACATATCAGAGGCGGTTGCTGATATATAATCGCCTCCATATAAGTGATATCTAAGGCGGTTATGTGGATTTAACCACCTCCAATATGATTCACAGTATTAATTGTGTTGTGCGAGCAGACGTACGACCAGAGGAAGATATGTCTTAAATGTGGCGATTTGCTGGCATTTTTTGAGCTATTTGCTGGCGATTTTTCGGTGGAGAAGCTACATTTGGAAGAGTAGTTGGAGATAATACTTCCTTGTTGAGTAGCAAATATTAATGTTTAGTTTTTGAATCATTTTATCCAATAATTTGGTGATTTTGCTTTGTTTCTTGGACATTGAGAATATTCAATTATATGATCATAATTAGATCGATGGAGATGTTTGATTTATCGTATGGTTGAATGCATAGAAATTTAGTGTTAAGGTATGCAAATTTTAAAGGAATTTTGTGGGTAAAAAGGAAAAAAATAATGATGGATTTATTTTTGTGGCGTATTTAATTTTTATATGCAAGAAGTGGTAATTTGGTTAGTTATACGTTAGTAATTGAAGAGAGTCGACGCATATATGTTAGTTATATTAGTCAATTAGTACGGTTAGTTAATTATATTAGTTAGTTAGGTTAGTAATTATTTTAGAATTCGGTTAGGTTAGTAATTGAAGAAATGTTAAACTCATGTCATGAAGTCGATGCACTTCATATTTTTAACTAAAATTTCAACTTTCCATATGCACGGTTTAGATGGATCGATCGTAGATATACGGAGCTCGCAACACAGATGGATCGATCGTAGATATACGGAGCTCGCAACACAGAGGCGTATAGAGATGGAGTGAGAGCATTTATGGCAGCTGCCGACGCGGACATGTTGAGAGAGGATAGAGCTGACACGTATTGTCCATGCCTATACTGTGGTAACGTAAGGATTTTTGAGCTCTATCATATTGAGTACCACATCTTCAAGAGAGGTTTTAGGGAAGAGTATTCAACTTGGACCAAGCACGGTGAAGATCAAGCCGTAGTATCAGATGATGATATTTTTGCCGATGAAGAAGCAACCGATATGTCATTTGATAGCGATTGTGATTCACACCATGAGATGTCCGATGATCCCGACTCGATGCTTGAGCTGGAACAGATGTTGCATGATTTCGAAGGGCATGAAACCGACAAAGAGTACCAACAATTTCTAGGCTTGATGGGGGCCTCGGAGAAACCGCTATTTGCAGGATGCAAGGCTAAGTTCACTTTGCTATATGCCGTGCTTGAATTATTGAAGCTGAAGGCGAGCAACAGCTGGTCCGACAAGAGCTTCAACGAGTTGTTGGACCTCCTAGGTGACATGCTTCCGGAGGGGAATGAGTTACCCATAAACACATACAGAGCCAAGAAGGTGCTTTGTCCCTTGGGACTGGAAGTTGAAAAGATACATGCATGTCGGAACGACTGTATCCTATACTGGAAAGAGTTTGCGAAGCTACATTCATGCCCTGTGTGCAAGACTTCTCGGTACAAGGGTAAGATTGGAGTAGAAGGAGCTGAGGAATTCGTCGAGGTGACGAAGGGCACTCCTGCGAAGGTTGCTTGGTACCTACCTATAATCTTATGCCTGAAGCGTTTGTTTGCAAACCTGAAGGAAGCAAAACTGTTTCGCTGGTATGCGAACGAGCGGAAGACATCTGATGGAAAGCTAAGACACCCTGCCGATGCTATCCAGTGGAGAAACATCGATAAGAAGTATCCTCGATTCGCTACGGAAACTAGGAACGTAAGGTTTGCGCTGACTACGGATGGAATGAATCCATTTAGCAACATGAGCAGCTGACACAGTACCTGGCCCGTACTTCTCAGTATGTACAACCTATCTCCCTGGCTTTGTATGAAACGAAAGTACGTTATGATGTCCATACTTATCGAAGGGCCTAAATAACCTGGTAACGGCCTCGACGTGTATTTCCAACTGTTGATGGATGATCTACAAACACTGTCGAACACAAGAGTGCAGGTATGGGATGTGGACAAAAGAGAATACTTCACTCTATGGGCCATGCTGTTCTGCACAATCCAAGACTTTCCCGCTCTCAGCAACACCTCCGGTCAGACGGTGAAAGGATGCAAAAGTTGTGTCATATGCATGGAGAATATCGTGAGCCTAAGTCTCAAGAATTATGGGAAATTCGTGTACATGGGTCACCAACGGTTCCTGCCTATAAGGCACCGTTACCGGAGGTGGAAGTCACAGTTCAACGGGAGAACGGAGAACGGTGCGAAACCAAGGCCATTAAGCGGTGCAGAGATATTCGAGAAGGTTAACGATGTCAATGTCGTGCTTGAAAAGGGTTAGAAAAAAAAGACCGTAGATAAGTCCGCATACTGGAAGAAGCGATCGGTGTTCTGGGACCTACCGTACTGGAAGGATCTAGACATCTGGCGCTGCATCGATGTGATGCATATAGAGAAGAATGTTTGTGACAGCGTGCTGGGTCTACTGCTAAACATGAAGGACAAGACGAAGGATGGCGTTAAGGCCCGACTTGACATGGTTGATATGGGAATCAGGCCCGAGTTGGCGCCTGTACTTCTGCCTAACGGGAAGACATACATCCTCCTACCTGTTACACTTTATCCAAGGCCGAGAGAACCGAGTTTTGCAAGTTCTTGCATGGCGTGAAGGTTCCGTCGGGCTACTCCGCCAACATCAAGAGGCTCGTCTCGATGTAGGATTTGAAACTAATCGGCATGAAGTCTCATGACTGCCATGTTATGATGACACAGATGCTCCCAATTGCAATCAGGAATATTCTGCCGCCTAACGTCCAAGAAGCAATCACCAACCTGTACTTCTTCTTCAACAAGATTTTACAGAGGGTGATGGACGTGTTCGAACTAGATGATCTGGAGTTAGTGGCGGTGGAGACTATTTATCAGCTAGAGATGTATTTTCCCCCGTCTTTCTTAGATATAATGGTGCATCTCATCGTCCACATTGTGCACGAAATCAAGATGTGCGGGCCCGTCTTCCTTCGGAGCATGTACCCGTTCGATAGATTCATGGGAATCTTGAAGCACTACGTGCGAAACAGGTATCGACCGAAGGGAAGTATTGTCGAAGGTTACGCTGCAGAAGAGGTTGTCGAGTTCTGTGTTGACTACATGGAGTCGAACCAACTGATTGACCTGCCACGCTCTCGGCACGAAGGTAGGCTTGATGGTGTTGGGAACATCGGAAAGGAATCAATAACGGCCGATCAAGCTGGACACGCTCTTACCCATTTCACGGTGTTGCAACACATGACCGCCGTTGCCCTATACAGGGACGAGCACAGGGCAAAGTTAAGGCAAGTGCATCCAAATAGAACCGATGCGTGAAGGACAAGAGAGCATAACAAAGAATTCAACAAGTGGTTCAAGGAGCGTCTTCGTTTAGGTGCCTCTAGCGACATGCTAACCTGGTATGCGAAGGGTCCAACATTCGAAGTCGTCACTTGGCAAGGATATGACATTAACAGATACATAATCTACACGAGAGATCAAGATAAGAAAAGCACATTTCAAAATAGTGGGGGTCCGCATAGAGGCTTCTGACATGAGCGAAAAACGGAGCTGGTATTATGGGTTCATCGAGGATATTTGGGAGTTGGACTATGTGTACTTCAAATTTCTACCGTTGGGTCAATCTGCAATCTACGAAGGTCAAGAAGCATGGCTTCACAACAGTAGACCTGGAACGTGTTGGATTCAAAGATGACCCATTCATTCTAGCAAATCAAGCTCACCAGGTGTTTTATGTGACCGACCCGGCGAAGAAGAATCTTCATATTGCCCTACATGGTAAAAGGAAGATTATCAGAGTTCAGGGTGTGGTGGATGAGGATGAATACAAGATCTTTGAAGATGCACCTCTGATGCAGCATAGCATAAGAGATGCAATTACCGATGAACCTAACGAAGCATGGTACGTATGAGAAGATCATCAAGAAGGACTAGAGTTCGAAGAGGAAATGCCTCGCAAAAAGAAAAGGACCGAGGAAGCGGAGGCAATGAAATAATTTGAGATGTCCAAGTCAAATTTGTTGTCAATTTGAGAAGTGCTTATTTTGTCAGTTCAAACATGTAAGAAATATTTAATTACGTGCAAATGGTGATATATTATCGATGCCTACGTGCTGACCACGGTCATATATACTGCATGCTTGAGTACACATGACAGTTGAGATGTTCATGGTAATAGTTATGAAATTGTGATGAGGTATTTTGTATCGTGCAAGGTATTTTTGTTATTTGGAAGTTATCAATTTGAGATGGTCATGTGTGGATGATAATATCCCCTTGTATGTGCTTGTGCTGATGGTATTAATATCTTGGAGATGGTCATGGTGTAATGTCAGAACTAAATTGCCTGTCTTCTAATTGTCTGCTAAAGTTCAGAGATCTGAAATGAACTAATGTGTGCAGACAGTTATCGGAGGCGGTTGGAAAGAACTAACTGCCTTCTTTGTAGATTATCCGAGGCTGTTGGAACGGACTAACCGCCTCCTTTGTAGATTATCCGAGGCGGTTGGAACGAACTAACCGCCTCCTTATTTTCCTAATCGGAGGCGGTTAGATCGGGTTAACCGCCTCAGATATCTTCGTAATTGGAGGCGGTTAGATCAACAAAACCGCCTCTTTTATCCTTATCCGAGGCGGTTAGATCGATTTGACCGCCTCCAATATCTCCCATATATCTACTCAAACTGCCAAGCCCCGAGTGCATCAACTCAAACTGCCAAGCGCCGCCGCCCCCGACCAGCGCTGCCTCCTCCCCCCAGCACCCTCTTCAACCGGCGGCGGCCTTCTTCCCCGAGCGGCGGCCTCCTTCCCCGAGCGGGAACAAAGGGTCCGTGGTTTCCTATTGCTATTCCTCTAGTTATGTATAGCTTATTTGTTGATTCGTAGCCTGACCGTACATTGCAACTGAGTAATTTAGGTGAATCAGCAGTAATGTGTAAATTCACGCGGTGGTATAATGTGTATTTCGAGTAAAATCATGCCGGTTTTCGAATTATTGGTAGGAGTGATTTTTGTTACAAGTTTACTGACTGCCTTATGCTTCGCTTTGGTCTCTGTAGATAGCCCTAAACTTAAAAACACATTTGTCATCAGATAATTTGATATATAACAAGTGGGACAAGTCGTGAAAAATTAGATACGAAGTAGTTTCTAGTGGTTGATTAATCTTTTGCATGTTGACTATTGAATGGGCAATAGGGGATACCATATATGAATAGCTAAATGTACACATTTTGTTTTGTGCTTTACAGTAAGCTTACCTAAACCTAGCTTAGTTGGAAAAGAGATCCTAGTTGGAACGAACTAACCAAAATTTCCTTTGTTTGCATATGCTAAATTGCTAATCATATTTTAATTCTTGTAATAATATTTGCTGTTACGGATTATAGAATGGAGACGAACTCCCCGCCGCCCTCCCCTACGATATCGCCGTCGGGGTCGCCAAGACCGTCGACATCGTCAGGAAAGGGTTCTCGCAAACCAAGGAAACCATCGGGGAGGCCGAAGGGCAGATGGGTAGTTGAGAGATTGGATCCGGTGACCGGAGTTCCTGAGCCGAAAGAAACCCGGAAGAAGTGGCGGACGTTATACAGGGTGGTCGCCCGTTCTAGGGTAAGGATCACCCTCGCCGATTGGGGTGAGCTGACACGGGAGGAGCGGAGGTCCCTGTTTGACTAAGTAAAGGGCTCATTCATGTACCTGGAAGAGGTCGAAGCCGATTTCATCCGAGATACTATATTGATGGCTGGGAAGTGTTGGAGCATTTTCAAGCACAGACTAGTGAGGGACTATCTCAAGCAAAAGAAGTCGCCTTGCCAGGCATACCCGGATGTCTCCGAAGAAGATTGGGCGGAATTCTGCGCTTTGAAGTCATCCGAAGAGTTCCAGGCAGATAGCCAGAAGGGGTAAGAGCTAGCCAGGAGGAACAAGCACCCGCATTATCTCGACACCTTAGGGTTCGTCGGTGCTAAGAAGAAATGGGCAAATGAGGACGAGGAAGCGGAGAAGCATGGACACCAGCCGGTGTTCTCGAATTTCAGCGACAGCCACATCCGGGACTGGTGCAGGGCGAGGACGAAGGTGGATCCTTGTGGTCAACGCGTATGGCGAAACCCAGAAGACAAGGAGGTCTATCAGAGAATGGTGGGGCTGAATGAGTAGGCATGTCAAGGCTCGTTTGTGCCAAGTCGGGAGAAAGACATACTCTCCTAGGCCATCGGCACCAGGGAGCCCTATGGACGCACCAGGGGTTTCGAAAATCTGGCAACATGGGGCAAAGTCTTCACCAACGATATGCAGGAGGCATGTCGACAAAGGAAGAAAGCAAGAGCCGAGCAGATGAAAGTGGGGATACAGTTGTCCCTTGAGGCGCAATTTGAGGAAAGAATGAGAGCCATGGAGGAGAGGCTTTCAGCACAGTATCTGCAAGACACGGTGCCAGTCGCAAGCCCGGGTGCCCGCCGCAGTAGCTACGCCTCGGGTGCGAATGATTGTTCTGCCATCGACCAAATTGGGGGTCCGACGCGGTGCAAGATGCAGATACAGTTCGCTACGACGAACTTCACAATGGACGCTGCGTATGGTTAGGTGTGGCCATCTACTCCTGGAACGGTGTTACACGGTGTCCCGGTAACGCCAGGTTTTGTGCGAGTGCAAGTTGAGTCAATCAATCCAAACTTTGCTAACTGTCCCTTGCCGAACGCGCGAGAATCTGATGAGAAGCAGTTGCTAAGCGACGCGGTCGGGTCGTTCGTCCAGTGGCCAAAGAAGGACATAGTCCTGGAATCAGCACCGAACGCACCGTCCGATCCTCCATGTTTGCCGGATCTTGGGATGATGAGGTTTTCACCGGTGGTTGCTCGATCTCCACCGGAGGTTTCGAAGCAGCTCACCCTTCCTCAGCCAATGCCGACAGTACCACATGTGGAGGTTTCTCATCGTTCGCTTCCCCTTCAACTCCCGGCAGTACCACAAGTGGAGAGCTCACGGCCAAGTCATGTTCGAATGAAGAGTCAAGAAGTCTGCTTCGAAACTGGCGGCTGATGTTGAATATCCTATGGCAGAGCTAGCTCGCCAACACGTGCCGGGACAACCTATGGTGGACGCTAACATGAACCTGGGCATAGCCTGCAGGATGCTTCATGATCATTACCTCGAGATGTCAAACAGGTCGTTCCTAGATACAGAAGTCGGCCTCGTAGTCTGCTTCAAGGAGGAGCATTTGAAGCACCGTCAAGGAAATATGTTTCTCGTGGATTTCTCTGACATCTTCAACATGTTCCATTTCTGTGAGCTAGACGTCGGGCTCATGAGATGCTTCACCCTGTAAGTCCTTATAACAGAGCACCGTTTTGTTTTATCACTGCTAAGTGCCTGCAATATAACTCATCTTCTCCTATACTTCTCATTCGAAACTGGCGGCTGATGTTGAATATCCTATGGCGGAGCTAGCTCGCCAACACGTGCCGGGACAACCTCTGGTGGACGCTAACGTGAACCTGGGCATAGCCTGCCGGATGCTTCATGATCACTACCTCGAGATGTCAAACAGGTCTTCCTAGATACAGAAGTCGGCCTCGTAGTCTGCTTCAAGGAGGAGCATTTGAAGCACCGTCAAGGAAATATGTCTCCCGTGGATTTCTCTGACATCTTCAACATGTTCCACTTCCGTGAGCTGGACGCCGGGCTCATGAGATGTTTCACCCTGTAAGTCCTTACAACAGAGCACCGTTTTGTTTTATCACTACTAAGTGCCTGCAATATAACTCATTCTTCTCCTATACTTAGATACATGGTTGATCTTAGCGACAGAAGAAAGATCCACAACTCTGTGGGATTCGGTGACTCACATTTGATCTCGGCCCAAAGCATCGCGGCAAATAGGAACCTGGTGCGGGATTACATCGTGCATTTACTCCGTGAGTACTCCGCACGAGATCACATCAGGTTGCCTATAACATCGGGTAAGCCACATCCTTTGCAAATTCTCATCATTCGACTGCTAAACATGTAATAACTTCGCATCGTATAACCCATTGGATCCTCCTCGTGATCGTGCCGAAAGCGAATAAGGTATATTACTGTGGCGTGCCCGATTTTAAGGCCGGACACGTCATTTGTGATTACTGTACTGGTCCCTGGATCAGTAGCCAGTACGCATAAATACTTGATAGCATACACATACAATACCGAATCCTTATTACACGGTTAGACCATTACGGTCGAGGTTCGATACATGGCCTATTGGCCGAATAAAACTGCAGCGGAAAACATAACGAAGTGGATAGCCCATCGGCTTGCCGAACCAACAGGCAGCTGACTGGGGAAAACGTCCTAAGCCTCGGCTTCGCTGTTGCCCTCCTCGTAATTGAAGTCTTCTTCCTCCTCTGGCCAATTCAACAAGCCAGGTGAGTACATTGAATGTACTCGCAAGCAATCCCCATTGGGGGATTATACAGCTATATTTCATGCGGGGATATTTCAAAGGATAGCTCTAACCTATGTTGGCAGTTGTGCGGAAATGTAAGTTTTGAATTTGGAAATACTGCATAGTAGATTATAAAGCAGTTTGGGAAAAAGCTGGTAGCAAATCAACAGCATCCCGTCACATCCTCTTCTTTCTCAACTTGCGCAGTAAACACCGCTAAACATCTCATGACCTATTACCTGATAGCTCCACTCGCCGCCATGGCTCCACCATCGAAACGGTAGCTTCACTCATCCGATAACTAGGTTTTCCAACACTAAGCCGTATTCCGGTTCCTCCCGGCAATACGGCGGGTTTCTTCGGCAATTTCCTTACCACCGACTCATGGCCTAAATTGCCCATCCGTGGGCACATCATGCCCACGTCCTTAATCCCTTTGCCCAACTTTGGCAAACAAAACTTAGTCTAGCCTGGGTGTGGCTGTGCCAGTTCATGTCCATAACCGAGGACGCGGCTATTCGAATAGATTTTAACCCTCTGCAGAGGTGGTACGGCTTTACCCACAAGATGTAAGTCCCCCTGGGCACACTGCGCGCCGTGTACTTACAGGGCTATTACAACGAGACTTTTCGCCTGCTTTCATCCTAGGGTCGGACCCGCTAGATGTTTTACCCAATCTTTACATTTTGACTCGCAAATCCTAAAGTGGGACTATTCTCATCTTTGTGTCGAATCCTCACCCATGCCTTGGCCTCACCATCCAGGACTTTTGACACAAATAGCGCCGTGAGAATTCTCTAGGGGCCCAACGTCCTACCTAGCACATACTTCTTACTTCCCACGGGTCCGAACCCTAGTATTAGGCGGGTTACCGAGTCAAGTCCTTCCCATAAAGGACATGTGGACGTACGGTGGAGGAACTGGTTTAGCGGCACGATGGCTCGGTCCTTAACTGATTCGAGTAGGACTCCAGTTTGTCAGCGAACACCGAATAGCCTTCAGCTACTTCGTCTCCCTTCAAACCACCTTATTCCTACCCGAATCCAAATCATCTCCAACTCCAATTTGGGTTTTGGCAACATTTCATTTAAAGGCACCGCAGATAACATATGCTATCCGCGGGTTTTGATTTCCCCATCCCCAGTTCTAAACAAAACTTTAGTTTTAACTATAGCAGGGCTAAGCATCGGCTACCGCCTATAACCTTGGTATGTCGTCAGTTGGAAACCGACCGACGGAGCACTAGGGTTACAAGAAATCAGGTATTCGACTCCAGTCCATATGCAACTATCGGAAATATCTACTTCTACATAAAATACAGTTTATAACATAGCATGCATGTTTCGAAGTCAAAATAAATATTCTTCACAAATATAGGATTCAAAATGGTCAAGGCGGGAGATTGCTTGCCTGGCAGATCCTGCTCCTGTTCCTGAGGTGGAGGCGTTGTCGGTTCGTCCTGACGCACGTACTTCACTCCGTGGACTACGCGTCGGAAGAAAACATCGAATAAAAGGGCAATCCGAATACTTCAAGTAAATCAAACAATATGCATGGCAGAGAAATGGTGAATGACACGATGATCCGGGGAGGTTGTTTGCCTCAGAACGACTGAGTTAAGATTTGGGGTTTCGGACAGCGATTAAGAAAATGGGATGCATATAACTGGAGCTAGGTTTATAGATCGAACCTAAGATTTCACGGCTTGGGTTTAGGAGGTCAAAGAACAATATCGGCGACAGGTATATGCAAAGTTTTCACATAAAATGACGATGAGATTAAATAAGGAGGTTGATCCGGTTAAGCTTCTAAAATTTTAAAATCTTTTATCCAAACGAATTGTGGAGGTACACAGATGTCCTACAGCTACCGGAGGGTTGGGAAATTATTTTGATTGATCAAGGTTGCATAACTACATTGCATGCGTGGATTAGAACTTAATGAATTAACTCAACCCTATTCTACTAATTACAGTCTAAAAACTTTAGCTCTTGAAAATGTATTTGATTTAGCATGTGGAAGTTGATTTTGGGATTCCAGAACTAACCTACGTGAGAAAGATTTTGGCTAATAGGATATTACTCAGCTGGTTAGGGCTGCTGCTTAGCAAGAATTAGATTAGTGCACTAAGGAGCTAACTAATGACTAGAGCTGTGCGAGCTGGAAAAAAGGAGAAAATGCCCAAACATGCTACAGTGTGAACCAGTGAGTTAAATGAGCTTGCATGCAGACCACGGCTGCTATTGAGCTGAAGGAAAAATGAACAAAATAGCTACACATGCTACAGTGTAGACTAGCAGCTCACTCATCGTGCTGAATGAAAAAGGACAAAAATGCTCAAACATGCAACAGTGGACTAGTGAGTTAATTGAGCTTGGAAGAATAGCATGCGGACCAGCAGCTTAATTAGTGAGTGCAATTAGGAGTTAATTAGTGCATTAAGAGAGCTATCCAACCGGCCAACTCATTGAGCCCTACAGTGGCCGGCAAGAGCACTAAATAGCAGCGTAGAGGCTCACTGGAAAAAGGAAGAAAAAGACTAAACATTGAATAGTGAACCAGCAGCTAACTCACGAGCTAAGCAAAAGAGAAAGAAGCAGAGCCGGCGGCGCTGCTCGGACCAAGCGCGGCAGGGGCGGAGGTTGCTGGGCGGTCGTGGAGGTGAGGTCCGGCGGCTCCTCAGCGCAGGAAACTCCGGTGCCTGCCAAGGACTTCGGCGTGGACTGGAAGGTGGCGGAAGGTCAATCCATGGCTGCTCGAGTTCCAGCAGAGAGGGGTTAATGGAGCGGCTGCTGGTTTGAGTAAGAGAAAATGGGAGCTCGGCTAGGCTTTGGGGAGGAGCTGGTTGATTTCTTGGGTTGGCTAATGGTGTCCGGTGGAGTGGTCCAGTGGCTTGGAACGGAGGGGCGGCGTGGAGAGATTGAGCTCGGTTGGCCGGAGCTAGGGAAGAAGGGTAGCTCGGGTGCTGAGGTAGCTTGGCATGGGTGAGTGGAGGATGAAGCTTGGGGAGTAGAGGCTGCTCGAGGCTCCTTTTATAGCCAGGCCGGAGCTCGGGCTAGCTGGCATGGCTACTGTTCCAGTGAGGCGACGGCTCGACGGCGAGGATTAATGGTGAGTTGAGCTTGGGGTACGGCGAGGGCAGGCTACAGAGGAGCGGAGGGACGGCTCAGGGCGCCGCTGTTGCTCGGACAAGCCTGGACAGCAGCTGGCTCAGCGAGGAAGAAAGCGGGCGCATGCTGTGGCATGGACTGGACGCGTCCAGAACAGCATGCCCATGTCAACGCGTGTCCAACAAAGTTTTCCACGTGCACAGCCATGTCAACTGGGATTGTGATTGATCAACTGGTAGCTCTGCAAAGTTGGGCATTGAATGGAGTAACATGCATGGCAGTCCATGCATGCCAAGGTGACAAGTCCTTAATCTCCATGGTGGAGAGGGGACGTGAGCTACAGGGTGATTAAATGGGATTGAGACAGGTGAGGCAGAGGGAAAATGACTGCTCAGAGAGAGAGTTGGCTGCTTTGACCGAGAGGATTTACTGCGATTACATGCGTGGCTCTAATACGGGGGAAGTGCTCGGTGCTTGCCTTGCTAGACTTTTACATAGAACTTGCCCATGTTTTTATATATTCGGACTCCTGGGACTGTGGGGAGTGTTGTGGGATTTTATCAGAATTTTCTAAGAATTAAATATAAAGGTTGCAATGCAATGCCCGAATTTGACTTAGATGTTACTATTTTTATAACTTAGGATTTTTATATTGGCCGATTATATTTTATGTTATATTTAGGTCAATGGTAGTGGTAGGGTTCTTTGGGAGTTTATTTGGAATTTCTGGGCAGACTGGGGAGAGATGGATTTTGCGATTAGGGTTTTTTTTAGATACATATGATGATGAGGTCATGCCTAACATGCGGATGACATGATGCAATGCGGGTTTAGAAAATCAGGGCGTGACAATTACCTTGATTCCATGAGGCGTAGCGTTGACCAGCGCAAGCAAGCGTACTTGGACATCATGCGTCTACTCGACGAGTGAGTACCAAACTTTCGATTTCATCCATGCCTATTCTTTCTTCTTCCTAAAGGAAAAGACAATTCGATGCTAATTGTTTTGAATCACCTGGAGCGTTTGACACGTACGTCAAACAAGGAGGGAGGCACAAGAAAGGAGTGCCCGTCGAGTTACGCCATGACTTTAAGTTTAAGATATTCCGTAATGTCCTTGACTCCTCGAACTAATGTCATCATACTTCTACCCTCTATACCTAATCGATATCTCTTTTGTAGTGCCGGCAACAACCCGAAGGGTCCGACCTCTGTGGGTATTACGTGTGTTTCCATGTGCTAGCCCTTTGCATCAACCCAAAGTACCGTGATCTAGCAGTACGAAACCATCGTCACTACTAATGTCTAGTGTTTAATCATGCTATTCGCCCTGAGTGTAAGCTTCATGTTTTTAGGAAGGGGCGAAAACCATGACAATCAAACAGTTGGAAGATATGGACATCGCCCAAATCCGGTTGCACATCGCTAGCTTCCTAAACAACGAGGTCATTAGTGCCGAAGGACGCTTCAATTTCTCGGTGGCAAGCTAGGAACTTAGGATTGCGATTAGTTAGATCATTACTTAGGTTTCTAGTTAGGTCATTAGTTACGTCATTAGTTTGAAAGCATCAAACTTTGTAGTTATCTATCCAACTTGCGATTTGAAATGATAAGTGCACTTGATGTTTTTAAATATCTTGTTCATTTTTCCTCTCAGTGCTAACGTATAAGTGGGTGTGACATAACTATAACTTTTTTGTGAACATCACTGTTTTACAAATAAGACTTCTTTATCAATAGATATCGTGTATTGAGGCTGCGGCAAGTGGTTCTATTCATGTGAAGAACTTAAGAGAGGTTTACTTTTTTGAATTTGATCAATATCTTCGCTGTGAATTGAGTATATGTCACAAGTGAACAAGTTTTATAATATTATTTATATGCGTATTTATGTGAATGTTTAAAGTTTATGTCTTGTGATCGATGCGAGAATGAATGATTGAATAGTGTGCTATACAAATCTGTTGTATACGTGCTGTGCTTTCGATATTTCATATGAACTGTATGCTTTTTCAGGGAGACTAGTAAATCAGGCAAAATAATGCCTGTTTAAAAACATATTCGAGACGGTTGCAACTTAACAACCGCCTCGGATATCTCACCTTTGCACGCGGTTATAATTACGCAACCGCCTCGGATAAGCTCTTATCCGAGGCGGTTGAAATGCGTAAACTGTCTCGGATTAGCCCTTATCCGAGGCGGTTAAAGTTATGACGTTATTAGTACATGTATCTATACATGTTACCTGCAGTCACCATTCTCGTGCCGCAATATAATATATATGGATACACATATATATGCGTACACACGTGTGCTGTGAAAATATTGAAAACTTTATGGCTCTATTAACATGGACGTGTGGCACCCCTACTTAAAGCATGCGTGTGTATATGAGAACGATAACCCATCCATCCGTCATATATGTTAATGCATGGCTTGACTGCCTGATTAAAAGGTATGTAAGGCCATGTACAATGCAGGGTGCTTATAGCCCAGTGTTTAAAGAGAGAGAGAGAGTAGCGTTGCATCCTAAAAAAATATGTGACTTACAATGCAGAGTGCTTCATGTGGGTGCTTAAGTTGCTTTAATATTCGTGTAGCACCTACTCTAGCACCTGTTGTTTCCAATGCAGCGCTGCATTGCGTGGAGTACTATTTGTGCTTCTTGGAGTACTATTTGTTAGGCACCGGTTGAAGCACCTGTCACCTGTGTCACCCTAAGCACCAGCCTAGCACCGGGTGCTTAACTTTGCTTCCGTCGCCCTTCCTAAGCACCTGTCTAAGCACCTCTCACAAAAAAAACCAGATTTTTTTGCTGAGGCACATGTCTAAGCACCTGCATTGTACAGGGTCTAAGGGTCAAGATATACATGTCCAGAGTCTAAGAAACGATATATCATGGACTGAATTAAAGCCTTTTTTTGTAGTGCGAGTAAAATAAAGCATCAATGATATGCATAACAAAAATATGTAGATAATCCGAACATATAATTTAGAAAAAAAAGATGGTAAAAATAATCACATTCTTGTAGCGAAACATCATAAGGTTTTCATGGGCACTTAGGCCAGCCGAATCCCTTGGTGCTGAAGGCTTACAATTATCCTAGACATGATGTGAACCCAATCACTTCTCAAAAGATACACTATTGATCATTCACCCAAAGTTAAAAGAATGATGGCGAGGATCTTTAGGCAGGTTGGTGCACAGGGGCTCCGAGCAAGACAACGGGGCAGGATCGGGGGTGGAATGTAGTGAGGTGGAGAGACATGAGTAGAGATGGGCCTGGTCTAGGCCAACCTATTCACTCATCTTTACTAATTTATTTCTTTTCACCACCTCCCTAGCTCCTCTCATTTGCCCCTACCTAGCTCTTGCAGTTGTCCACCCCCTCACGTTAACAAGTGTGAGTCCCAAATGCCATCATTTGTCTCATGGCCACCCATGGTGATAAGAGTGGTGATGTGGCATTGGGCCAGTTGTCAAGAACTAGTGACTGGTGAGGTTCATCAGGATCTCTAGGGCTTTGATTCTAGACTAGATCCATTATCATATTGTGACTATGGATGGGTTTGTGGTATGTTGGGGTGATTATCATTAGTTCCGACATAAGAACTGGGATCTGCACCGGACTATCTGAATCTGACTATAGTGCCTTTCAAATAGAACGAGCTGCCAAATTTCTCGCGCGATTGTGTGGCACGTAATATTTCAAGAATTCATTGGTATGCAGAGAACCATGTTCTTTTGGTTATATGCAAAATAGTTGAGTTCTGGCCCACACCAATAGCATGTCTTGGGCTTTTGTTCCTAGGCCCTTTTTTATTCGTAGGATTTCGAAATGCGGGAACAGAAAAAATACAGGATTGTAAAGATATGCCATCTTCAATCCTATAGCGTTAGCAACCATAGGATTTGGCACTAAAGGGTGTTTGACTACGCCATAGGAAAACATAGGACTCATGACACATAGAAATTTTTTCAAGAGGTTAGACTCAATGGAATTTTTTCTATAGAATTACATGCAAAGTAGAACATGAGAACAAAATTCGTAAGGTTTCTAATCATAAAATAAAGAACTTCTTAAGGATTGACTTTATGTAAAATTCTTTTGAATCAAAGAGGCTCATTCCTACCTCTTTGTTTCGATCGATTCCCAAAATGCAGGAATAAAAAATATATGATTGTAATGTCATGTCATCTTAAATCTTACGGGATTGAAAAGATGTTTAGTTGCTCGGAGGAAAAACATAGGAATCTTTCTAAGAGGTTGGAGTCACTAGAGATGTTCCTATAAAATTTAGTGCAAAAAAATTCATGAACTTTTTTCTAGTGATGCAGCTCTGCAAATCAAATAACACATAAATATTTTTCATGGATTACAAGACTTCAAAAATTCTTTGAAGTTCTTTTAAATAAAAGAGACTCAAATGCCATAACGTCTAGCAGCATGCGGCACATGATTGAAGTAAAAGACAGCACCAGCGATCAAAACTTTACTAGCACAGTGCATGCTCCTTTTGGTGTGAGCAACATTATCTCTCCAGAAATATGCTCCCTTCCCACCCTCAAGATTGGCTATGTCACCCTTTTACCCAACTTGCTCCTGGCCCCTACTTTTCTTAACCTGTGTGGGCTTGGACTTGCATAGATAGGATAGATGTTGTACTAGAGGTACCCCACATTTGGACAATATGTACTTCTCATCACACTGCCTAGCTAGGTAAATAATGTAAATTCTTCTAAAGAATGTAAAGAAAATGTAAAGAACGGTAAAGAACAGAGGCTAAATTGCAAACATCACCAAACAATTTATGTTAAATAAGCACTTTTAATAATATTTAAATGTCTATCCTCATTTCCGAGCTGAGCCTTACTTGTAACACCATCATGTTGGTGCTACTCGTGACAGTCGCGACATGTTAGCTAGGCACGATTAATTTGAGGTGGGTTTCTAAAAAGAAGTAAGATGCGCAAAAGGTTTTTCTATTAATAAAAAGGATTCCACCATCGATCACTAGGTGACCAATAATTGGTCATACCTGTGAACTTACACCAAATTGTATGCTATAGATGACATGTACCAACTTAACTTAGTGGCGATTTTGATATTGCACTGCTACCTAAATCTTGTGATCGATGCTATTGTTTTCGTAGCTTTTGTGTTTGTCGTTTCCGGCTTCCTTCCTTATGTGTTAATATATACACAATCACAATTTCTTAAGATTTTTGTAGTGGGTTTTATTGAAATAGAAGCATATGAATATCCGCGCGAATTTTGTTTTGTTCTTGCACTGTCACCAAAGATTTGCAACCTTTCACATTTGCCCAGCTTTCTAATTGAACAAATATTTTTTATTTTCCATGACATATTAATTGGTCCACAAAGATATGTAACGGTGGCATTCTCTTAGCATAAATTAGTTTATGCTTACATCATATGACGGTGGATATGATTAAAGAGAATAGCATAAGCCTCTATAGAGAGAGAGAGAGAGAGAGAGTAATGTTGAAAATGACATAAAGCACAACAGGGATAAATTAAAAGAATAATGTATTACTCCATTTGTCCAGGAATGTAAGACGTATTTTGATTGATTAAGATAAGACTTTGACCAAAAATTATTTCATTAGTATATGATTTATGTGACATAAAATTGATATCATTATATTCGTATTTAAAAGTACTTGTAATTATGATTTTATATATTTATTTATGATTATGATTTATGTCATATAAATTATATATTAATAGAGTGATTATTGATCAAAATCTTATCTTAATCAATAAAAAATATGTCTTACTTACTGGACGGAGGGAGTATGTCAAGTACAGGAGTTCATACATGTCCGTACAAAGAAGTCAAACATACTCCCATCGAGCATGATAAAAATATTTAAATTAATACGACTCGCAAACATGGATGAAAAAAAGGATTGTGTACTGTTTGTTCTCATGTTAGCTTCCTAAAGAAACTCATGTTAGCTACATGTGTCCTAGCTCCTAACAACAGCGATACGAAGTGAAAACATGATTGAATGGAATAGCTATAGCGCTAAAAACCATCAGATATGATAATCCAAAAACGACACCAAAGGAACACGTTTCATCCGAATGATAAGTGCATGTGCCCTGTGAGATGTACATCATACAATTTTTTTGTATATGATTGTTCTTTCGTGGATGATATATATTGGACGGAGGCGTATTTAAGCATCTGCTACCGCGTTAACAAATAGTCGACACGTCATGGAGCATGATCCAAAATGTTAATTTATTTTGAGACAGCATCATTCAATGTGTCCAAACATGGCTAGTACAGAATCTAAGCCACGTTGACCTTCCTAGCTAGTTTTTGTTTCACGTAATTATCACACACATGCATGTGAGCATGAACATGCATGCAATCTATAAATTAGATCAATATTATATCGAGGAGATATGGAGACATGCCATCTTTATTTTATCTTTGTCACCTGATCTGTCCTTTGAGTGGAATGGTTGCTCCCCGTTGATGGAGAATAATGTTTTTCCTATTAGACATCTATCATGTAACTGATCAAGAGGAATCAGCATAAATTATGGAGAGTGATCAGCATAAAGGTTATTTATGATCAGCATAAAAATTATGTAAATAATTTTATCCGCTAGTTGTCCTCTCAGTCTCTCACGTTTTATCTTGGTCTAGAACGCAAATTTGCAACTTACTACTAAAGTAAAAGAAATGGCTAACCAAACATCAAGTATCAAAAAGCGGCTCGCGGAAACAAGATTATCATTGTCCATAACAGTGCCGTAGGCAGCCTTGAGCTTTTCCTACAAAATTTCTACGATGTTCTTGTTTTCCAAGTATGTCGCTAATTGACTAGCAGTCACAAGCTCGTCGACCTAGTAGTACACAACCAGAATTGGGAAATGATATTAGGGCACTCCTAATGTATTATATCTTAAGTTATATCTTATTGTGTTTACATACAAACTACTCAATGGGTTGTATCTTAGTGTTGTATCTAAAAGAGCTCTCATTTAATGTGTTTTGTGAGAGAAAAAGCATGAGATGTTTTGGATTTGGTGCTAAGAACTATATCTAAATTAAGATATAGTTAGTCTCTCTTTCCTCATTAAATAGGGTGCCACATCAGATTTTTGCTTAGTTGGCAGGTTTAAAATATAGTACACCTTGGAGCATTGAGACTGCCCTTATCATGGATTATTTACCATGATATGGATGTAGTAAAATTCCACAAATGGGTTCGCGATGATGGAGATATTATCAGTTCCCCACTCTCCAGTTCCAAACGGTCAACATCAAAGGATCAAAGGATATATATTGCATTACGTACATCATAAAGATTCCAAAGTAAAGAATCAACAGTTCATGCACCCATATGCATACCGGGAGCACATCCCGAGGCAAATAATTTTTGCACCCAAATGAAAAACAAACAAGTTTGGAAAAGGGTTCTCACGGTTGGGCCTTTAGGCCACATGATGCCGGGCTAAACACGGGCAGAACTTGGTCCTAATATACCAGGCACTCGGCCGGCACGTACCAAACCAACCGAATCTCTCACAAAAATGGAAAAGGCCACAGCATTGCAAAGTTGTACTAATCAATTTTGACTCTCCAAATGGGAAACCGGCCCCGTGTGAGTGTACCTTTTGCTGTAGATAAAAGATCGCTCTGTTCAACGGAGATCACTGCTAGCTGCTCGATGAGTAGGCATATATAGTTGGTGATCTTGCCGTAGTTCTATTATGCAAGTTTTACTAAGTTAGACAGGTGTTTTGTTCGTTCGCAGCAGCTTGTACGTGCTAGATCTTTTCCACCTAAAACCGTATGTCATAAACACATACGGAAGTGTGGCAAGATTTACTTTAGCCAAGCAAAGTGTAGTGGTGGTTTGCAGATTCTTGGCTTCCGAGCTCACTAGCACCCTATGATGAAAAATATATTCGAAAAGTCCATTTGGAAATTTTAAAAATACTGAAACAATTCACACATGCATGTACTTGTGGGAATACGTGATGAATTTGAAAATAAAATTGTGAAAAAGATATTTTGATTTGCGGTTGCGCGAAAAAGAAAGGGATGATGGCTAAAATAGCAATTGTTTTGTGCGCCAGTTTTTTCTATTTTTGCACAGCTAATTTTTGCACTAAAATTTGCAAATGCACGTAATATTGCAACATGTACATATGTGAATTTTATTCGGAACTTTTTAAATGTCAAATTTCTTTTTTTCATCCGGGAGCTGGTAAGCCCGAGCTCCAAATTAAAAATTTGAGTTCTGGAGCCGTTTTTCTCCGCCATAAGTCAGAGCAACAATGTTTATCAAGTTTAGGTTCCCTGAGGCTGCGAAGCCAAATTTATAGACCCTTAGATTGTATGCATGCTGTTGCAAGCTTGCAGCTGGTTGGTTAGCAATTGATCTATTCTAGTGTTGTTTCTTGACCTCTAGATGTTGCACTCATGTTGTTGGATGTTGGCGTGGTGCTTTTGATATATCAGTTGCTAATTGGATCTAACTAGCTTTTCAGTTAGCAGCTAGCTAGTAATCCAAACAAGCCTAACATGTTATATCCTTGCTAAGATATGGTGTTTTGTTGTCAAAGATTGATTCATACTTGACCAGCAAAAGTCGAGATTACGTGGAGGTTAGCTAGTAATGTATCTAGCTAGCTACATATATAGTTAGGTCGCATATGCATGAAAGCAACGGTGCTAATAAACCTATGGCTACACAGTTAGGTTTAAGAGGCCGCTTTAGTTAACTAGAAGTCGATCAAAGTGTTCCATTGAATTAGTGAGATCCAATGAGTGTGATAGCGAGTAAGATACTCATACATTATTGTTGGAAGAATATATACATATACATGGTGATGTCAATTGTCAAAGCTAAAGATCTCTAGAAGCTTAGAAAGTTGAGCTCTTTGGTACTTTGTTTGATCGGCAAGATTGCATGGGAAATGCGCATGGGAAATGCGGCCCTGTACATGCATGAAAGCAACGGCCGGTTGGCGGCTTATGGCTGTCCCAAAGTTAAGTTGGCAGAATAGGCGGTGCAAACATCCTCATCGAACCAGACTAATTATTATTAAGGCTACTGAATTCGTTAACTACTCATATATGGACGTACATCTTAATTAATTACTCTCTCCATCTTAGAATATAAGATATATTTTATTTAGTTAAAACAGTTTTGATCAATAATTATTTTATTAATATGTGAATTATACTGTACACATTCATAATCACAAGTAAGTATTTTTGAATACAAATCTAATAATATAAATTTTATATCACATAAACCACATACTAATAGAGTAATTATTAATTAAAATTTTATCTTAACTAAACAAAATACACTATTACAGAATACCTTATTACAGGCGGTTCAAAAACTCTAAGACAGACAGTTTCCCAAATCGCCTGTAAGCAAGGGCCTGTGACCGTCTGTGATGAGGGAATATCATAGACGGATCTCTATAAGAACCGCCTGTAATGAAGAACCGCCTATGATAGGGAGGTCATCACAGGCGGTTCTCTACAAGAACCGCAAGAACCGCCTGTGATGGGGGTGTCATTAAAGACGGTTTCCCATACAAACCGCTTGTGATTGTTGTAACAGCATACCTAATAATTTCAGATTGTTGCGTACTAGCAGGAAACAAACACACAATACATACACATATCTCATGCATTCACAGTAATTAGAATTGAATCATATGAAATAACAGAAACTTGATACATACACATAAATTGAGTCACAAAATGAACTCTCGTCAAACTCATCAACATCACCAAATAAAGTAAATAAACTCTCAATTTCATCCACCTCATGTCACAAAGTTCACAAAGTAATTTTTTAACTCTTAGTAAATTCGGCATCCATATAAAAGTTCACAAAGAGATACATATCACTTCTTAACTAAGACGAACTTGCCTTCCTCCATGTCGTAGGCGTGGAATTGGCCATAAGGATCGATAACGTCTCTAATAAGGAACGCGGCAATGTGTTCTTTATCCGGTCCAGTTGAGATGAATCCAATGACGTCTTGAGAATGCCTTTCTGCTGTTGATAAGAATGTATATTAAAGCCATGTACTTATAATGAAGAGAAATATGATAATACTTATCGCAATAGCGTCAAACCTGGATTTCATTTTTGCTAATGTTAGTAAGCATAATTTCCATGTTGTGGCAAACGTAGAAGCCACAAACGCTTGTTCCTCCTTGTTGTTGGTGACACAAATAATATATACAATTGGTTAGTAGTTGGAGATCGTCATTACGACAATTATGAAAATTTGTATTGAGTATAGAAAGATACACTAAAGGCCTTGTCATTTAAAAGGGGCTGATTGGCGCCTTTTCCTCCGTTCCTGAGGTAGCTCTTCCACACCCTACGTGAATCGAAATGGTTTGTCTTTGGCATTGCAACACGAAAGTAGCGAATAGTAGATTTGTATATGTTGGAAATATGCTTACTTGCTCATAAATCTTCCAAGTGTTTCGATGTCGAAGTTTGCTCGTAGTAACGAATCCATAAACATGAGCCTTGGATGGTGTGGTATAAGGACAGCAAGAATCCAATGCTCTCTGCATTTAATCTCAATGGTTAGTAAATTCAAGTTATTTTGGTAAAATTACCAATAGCCTAAAATGGTGAAGTAGGTAATGCGACACTTACGCCTGGTTGTATGGAAAAAGTATGAATTCCTTATCTTGTTGAGCAAGTAAGGCGTTTAGCACGTACTCAGCAACAAAGTCTTCTGCATCTGTGATCATCCGCGCGGAGACAACGTATGGGTCGAGGAACCCTACTTTTACGTGTTTTCTTCTGCATTATTCAATCATCATCCTACACATAACGAATGTATGGGTTACATATATATGGATATAGTACGTATAACACGAATGTTGACCGTGATTGCGAACACTTACAGTGTGTAGCATCTGATGAGAGAGACTTCGAGGGACCGGAAGTTGTAGAGTTCCCACAAGTCCACGAAGTTCACAAAGAACTGGCAGTTCTCGAAGTCGTGGTGAAAATGCCCCCTACTAAAGTCCACTTTCAAAGTTGTGGTCTGTTGATTCTGTGGCTTCTTGACCTCCTTGAGGTAGTACTCGTGCAACTCGCGGGTATATTTTCCGAGGGCATTGAGCGCCTCTGGCGATTTGAGCCATCACTAGTACAGAAATAAGCATATCTGACGCCTAATCATAGATGGTTCGGAGAAACCTTCATGGATTAGGAATATCTGAGACGGTTTTTAATTAAAATCATATTCTAGACGGTTTTTTAATTCAGAACCGTCTCGAATAGCCGATACATCCAAGACGGTTTCGGTCCAAACCGTCTGGGATTTAAATCCCAGACGGCTCAGAATCATAGCAGTCTGAGATTTAGGCTGCTGGCCCGGCCCAATTACAATGATATTTATATTTATTCCCGTTCCACTGGCCCCTCCCGTGTAACCTAAGCTAAGTCTTCCTCTCACCCCCGAGCCGCTCCTCTCCTCTCCGCCTCCATGCGTCTCCCTCAGATCCAGAACTCATCACACAACCAGCGACCGAGGGAAGCAGCGGCGGCCATGGATCTCTCGTCACCACGACTCGCAACTGCTCCTCCTCGCCTCCACCTTGTGGTTCTAGAGCCCACGAGACCTCGGCCGCCATAGAGCTCTACGATCAGGCCACCGCCAAGCTCCGTGATTGGACCGCCACTAGATCTGAGCCTCCTGGCCACCGCCGCCACTAGATCTGACCGGGGGGGCTGCTGGAGGGAGGCGAGGTGCAGGGATGGCGGCGGCTGTTGGAGGGAGACGTTGGTGGTCCAAGAGCGTCGTGACCAATGGCCTCGCCCGCTTCACCGTCGATGAGCACAACAAGTGCGAGGTGACGTGATTTGTTTCCTCTTGTCCTTTTTTGGGACTTTGATGAACTGGATGGGATTGAGAGGTTGTTTAATTTGTTAATTTGTGCTCTCGTGCGTGTGCGGTCTGCTGGTGTTGTTGCAGGCCTCGGTGTGCTGGTGTTTGTGCGGGTCATGGAGGCCAAGGAGCAGGTGGTGGCCGCACGTTGCACCAGTACCAGAGGGCTCCAAGTGGTGGCTGGCAGAACACCCTCCACGACAACGACTGCTGGCTCTAATGGCAGGCGACGCTCTCCAGTGCCTCCTTCCCGAGCTCCAATATCCGAGACCAACGTCAATTTTTTTTAATATCGAAAACAAAATCCCAGACGGTTTTTTTGAAACCACCGTCTGGGATTTGAGATAATCCTAAATGGTTGTAGAACCGACTGGGATTAGACCTCACATCCTAGAACTTTAATCCTAGTCGGTTCAATAAACCGTCTGGAATGATGTTTTTCAACTGACTGGGATTAGCTATTCCGTAGTAGTGCATGGCTCTCCTTCAACGTATTTATCGGCCAATGGCACGAAGGGAAACTCTTGTTCGATGTAAATGGGTGGTTCCTTCAACACCTTCACCTTCGACTTAGCGTCTCGCTTTCTTTTAACGACCAGCTTCGATGACTTGGTGGGCGACGAATGGGCCCTTGTTGGAAACTCGGGGGCCAAGGTGGTTTCCACCGGCACCTTTGCGACTGAGGTGTCCTCATGACTTGCAATATAAGTCTCTAGAATCACGGGTAGGTCCACCTCACGTGATTCAACTTGGCCGATACATGGAGGGTGCTAGTCTTCCAATACTACATCCCTCTTAGGCCACTGGATGAAAGTCTCTTAGTTTGACCCAGTCTCGTAATCTCATCATTTGACGGAAACTTTAGTTTAATGGACTTGCATGTGTCGTAGACACAGTCCACACTGACCTTTGCATTCCCACGCGCCATCGGCACACGGTGGATGAGATCATCTTCATTGGATGGATATGCCATCCCTGTTGCAACCTCTAAAGGCTCGTCGTCAAGAAGCCGCACCAACAGCTTGCACCTCGTCGTATCCTTGAGGGTAAAATATGGTAGAAGATAGAATAGTAAGGTACATATGGCTTGTGACGGAATTTGAATCAAAAATTGAGATTAAAATAAAAATTACTAGGATCTCATCGACTGGATATGAGATGGTGCGATCAGCTTTACCACCTGGGATGGAGGCTTGACTACTCTTTCGATTAGCAGCAGGGCTGCTTTGCATTTGAACGTGCCCTTGTGAGGCCATGGCCGAGCATCGACCCTCATTTCCACCGTGGCCGTGATTTCTTCTGTAAGAGCGGCTCTTTCTCTTGCTTCCCGTTCGGCTTTGGCCAAGCTCTTATTCCTTGGTGCCGATGGCCTGGGTAAGAATATCTTTCTCCCTTTGGAATTCACAAGGGGATGATTGTGTCGAAAGGTTTTCCTGTAATAGAAGAACAGGTTACTAAAGCTAGTATAGAGGTGATGGATATACTGAGAGGCAAGTTTTCTAAATGACATTGTACCAATCTACTGTAGACCTCCCAGGATGCTTCGCTCGCGAAGGATTGCGTGTCCGAAGACATCGCACCTGGATTCCTCCTCGCGTACAACCAATTGCGTGCGCGCCGTGATTCTACATTGGGAAATGCCGGGGGCAAGTCATTAAGACGTGCCATCTCCTCCTAATCCATCCATTTCCTTACTTTGGGCACGTACCCAGAACTACCCAGCCTGTGATGGTGGGTGTTCTTGGATGCGAGCGCACTCACCGCTGCACTTCTGTTTCCGTCGACTCTTTGAATTGAGCCCACATCTATCGATCCATCCATTTGTGGACGGTGAAAGGGTCCTTGTCCTTTTTGATGAAGTCCGGTCGAAGAGTAAATTTGAACTATTTCCAAGCTTTATTAGCCACTTTGAGGGCGGCTTTAGTGGCTCGGGCCTGTAGCTCTTCTGGGATGATGAAGTGAGTGTTGATATCTTCGACCAGTGTTGCACGAAGATCTCTGCCTACCTTCTTTCAAGATTCCAGTGTCAAAGGCACCCGTGTACGTGCGACGATGCCGCATGTAGTTCTCCATTTCGCCATGTTTTGTTCTGGTGCGATCGGTGCCCCTGACGGACCTAACTCCGTTATGGGAAATCGGCCCTTCGGCCTTTGACTAGGTCCTCTAGGAGCTCATCTCTGTTTTGTTGTATTCTCCGATGTGTCTAAATGGTCACCGGAAGCGGACTAGGAAGCCGCTTGATCAGGACTCGACATCTTCTAAAAGATCCTTTAAACTAACAAGTATTAGAAGGGGGTGGCCGAGGGGAGGGAGAGAGGGGGTGGCCACATTGGTACTCAGGCTATTCTTTTAGCACGTTTAGAAAATCAATTGCTTAATCAATGTTACTAATACTTCTTAGATGATGGAAGAGAAAAAAATCCTCCTAATCATACTAGTATTCATATTATGACATTAGTATGTGTACAACTGACTATATATAAGAAATCTAGAATGGTAGAATCTTCGTAAGCTCATGTCATCATCAGAATAGCTAAACATTAATATAGCTATAGCAAGTTGTGATCCAAAAAATGCTACACTGTAGGAAGCAATTCACTTAAGGGAGTTCTTGGAGGGCATTTAACCCAACGCAACCAATTTTGTTAGAATAACAGCACAATTCATGGTAGAGTGGGAACAAAAGGAAGTCCTGATTCTTGAATCATAATTTGTTGCCATGCATGCATGATTTAATACAATAGATTTATTTATAGCCATTATAGTTCAACAGGGGTGAACAATAGTAGATTAGCAATGCTAAATGCATCATGCTGACACAATCCAACCCTCAAATAATTAACACTAATACTTCATGTTAGCAAAATGAGTCATCACTAATATCCTCAATACAAGTTTTATAATGAGCACATTGATAAAGTGTACTCACGGACTAAAGCCTAGGTTTGGCACACTAGCAAGAGAACATGGAGATAAACTAGTGCATTCTAGTTTGACGCTAATAGAGCTGCAAAACTTATACTGAGTATGCCTTCAGAATAACCATACCAAACAACGGCGTCAGGCTCGGAAGTGGTGGTGGCGGTGTCGGGCTGCTTGGAGGCTTGGCCGGCGGCGTGGGGCTCAGAGGTAGTGGCGGCGGCGTGGGGCTTGGAGGCACGGCCGACAGCGTGGGGCTCGGAGGTGGGGCCAGCGGCTTGCAGGCGTGGCCCGCGGCGTTAGGCCTGGTTCCTCGGGGGCGGCGACGTCGGCCTTGGAGGCGGGGCCGGCGTCGGGCTCGGAGGCGGCACCGGTGGCGTCAGGCTCGGAGGCGACGGGGGCAGCTTGCCGGCGTGACGGAGGATGGTGGCGTCGAGCTCACAGGCGGTGGAAGACGAAGTACTGGAGTCTGACTAAGGTTTTCACGAAGGATTTGATTCCAAAATGATTCACGTATATAAAGGGGCCTCATCACAGGCGGTTATTAAGAAGAACTGCCTGTGATATCTAGTCTTTGTAGGCAGTTTTCTTTTCGAACAGCCTGTGATGTCTAGTCTTTGCAAGCGGTTTTGTTTTCGATCCGTCCGTGATAAGGCCATCATATTACAGGCGGTTCGAATTAAAATCCGCCTATGATAACCCACATATCACAGTCGGTTCTCGTTACGAACTGCCTGTAATATGTTGGTCCAATATTGCAGACGGTTTGCGTAGAACACCGCCTGTGATATGTGGGTTATCACAGGCGGTTCTCGTGCTTCAGAGCCAACTCAGGCGGACCTTCTTTTGGACCGTCTCTGATGTACTACACTAGAGGCGGGTTTTCAAGAACCGCCTGTAATATGGGGTCTTCGAAGCTCTATTCTGTAGTAGTGGGCCCTGTTTGGTTGGGTTTTTCAGCAGCTTTCCATAAAAAAGTTACTGATCCAACCAACCAGCTAATTTTTCAGCAGTTTTTGCTAACAGTAGCTGTGAGCTTTGCAGTGCAAATTTAGCTATTTGAAAAAGTTGTCTTCCCCAGCTTTTTGCAATGTGCTGAAACTTCTGTACTCATTTTCCAAAGTGTTGTAGATGGTTTGAATCAACCCAAAGCCATATGTTCACTTTCCCACAGCCACAACAAATTTTTTCAGACAACCAGCCAATAACAGTTTAATCAACAGGCACAACCCAACCAAACAGACCCTAAGGAGGGCTATGCAGATGGACAGTCCTCTGCCCTGCACCTGCAAGGATCCCAATGACTTTAAAGCTAAAGTCCCAAAATAATTCAAAATGCATTCTTTTCTTAAAATACAAATATACACGACATTAGTCAGCCTTGCAATAATCGAGAATCCAAATAAGGCAATAATCGAGAATCCAATAAGAGGCTTTTGTAGAGTAAATTTTGCAAAACTACAAGCCTAATGTATACAGACTATCACATAAGTACAATCTACAGGTTTAGAAACTAATTTTAAAGAACTATAGATTCAGTAATTCTTTGAAATTGGTCATGAAATCTTTAGTTTTATTATAGTTAATTTGTGCATTAAAACTGTAATTCCGCGAACACAAGTGCTTTCTCTTTTTTGGAGATGCAAGCATAATTCAGGTCCTCGATCTATGGGAGACCTTTTCGGGTCCTCCTGTACTTATATACTGGTGATGAGTGATGACATTGTACATATATGTTGGTACGTACGAAAGATGCAAGCACAGCTTACCACTTTCCATGCACTTGCAAGTCGCAACTTGCATAATCGAGATAGGTAGGAAAGATGCAAGCACAGCTTACCACTTTCCATGCACTTGCAAGTCGCAACTTGCATAATCCCAAATTGAACGTTCGTAGAATACTCCCACGAGCTTTCATGTTTGGAGTTTATTGCGCGCTGAGATCAATCTTCAACTGCTCCCACGCGATTGACTAATCAGCTGCCCTAATGCACGCTTCATTGTTCAAACTTGCTGACCCCCGTCGGCCATATTGTTGCATGCATGCATGTTAATGGTGATGCATTTGTGACCTAGCTAGTATCTTTTCTCCATATGGTTGTAACCTATATATCTATCTACCATACTTTACTTGCACACAACTACTACTATTAGTCAATAATATCAGTGATATACCCCTCTGTCTAGAAATACATATTGCCATCGAATGTGTATTGTCAGCCTATTGAAATTTTGGCCAACAGTTTATGCGATAATATATAAATTGACTATACGAACATAATGTCATTATGGCAAAATTCCTTCGTATCATGTATGATTTGTTAATTTTATAGAACTAGCACGGTGGTGCGGGAATTTTTTAAATTATTTTTATTTTTTTACCTATACGCATGATATTAGATTAACACGGGAAATAAAAGTTCAGATCGCAAGCCAGCCACTAATCGTCGTACTAAACGTCTATTTAGGTATAATTATGATGATCTATCACATGTGATCTATTTAGGTACAGTTATGATGATCTATCGGCTGTGATCTGTTTAGATACGGTTATGAAGATCTATCGGTTGTGGTTCACTAATAATAAAAGGGTCCACCAGATTAACGATGAATGTTAGGTGCAGTTATGAAGATCTATTAGCTGTGATCTGTTTAGGTACAGTCATGAAGATCTATCAGTTGTGGTCCACTAATAATAAAAGGGTCCACTAGATTAATGATCGGATTTTTTTGTGGGAATTTCTAGTTGTTGGGGGAATCCGGCCGAGGCCTCGGGCCGAGGTACCCCTCGTTTCCCACACATGTTGTTTAACAAGCGCGACGTCTTGTAGGGATCTTCAGAGGGCTTCGGATGGCGCAGAGTCGCCCCGGTTGGGCGACGTAGGTACGGGAGCAGGGAGCAAGTCGGCTGCCGAGGACGAGGTGAGGGGACACCTCGTCCAGGACGAGAAGGAAGGGAAGGCGAGGACGACCGGCACGGGCGACGTGCGGGCGAAGAGGACGGCGAGGGCGGAGGCGCACCGTACCGGCGAGGCGAATCTAGGAATATGCCGGCGCATGTAGTAGGTAGCGGCGAGGTGGAGAGTACATGTTCGGCCGATGTACGGTGACACAGGCTAGAAAAAGATTGTAACCTTTTAAGGGGCAGCAATGTATTTACACTTGTAAGCCGGTTTTGCCTATATAAGGGCAAATTGGCACCCCATATGAACACGAGAGAACAACACGCTTTGACCAGAACATCTCAACCTCGGCAGTTGGATAAAGTCCCGCGGACATTTGGCTTCGTTCCTCGAGTCTCCCTTCCGCACCTCGGTCTCCCGACCCGGGGTGCCCACACTCACTGTCCGAGAATCATCTCGTCAACAGTTGGCGCCGACCGTGGGGACGAAGGGGCGAAGTACTTCTCGAGGCGGGTCTCCATCATGCCGCCTCGACCAAAGAAGGGCGTGACCACGACGAGGCGGAAGGCGGCGGCGGGCGGCAGGCGCGGCGTCTAGCTCCCTCCCCCCGCGGCTGAGGGCGAGACGAACGTGGAAACAGCAAGAGCCGTTCCAGGCGGCCCCGACCGTCCGGGCGAGCTCACCTTCGGCGTCGCTGCGGACGGCGGATCGCAGGCGGCAGTTCCGCCCTCTGAGGCGCGAGCGCCACCCCCGGCGGGGCCCCCGAGCGGACGGACCCTGGCGGACGAGGTGGACAACCTGCGCCGGCAGGCCGACGAGGCAGCAAGGAACTCAGCGGCGTTGCAGGCACGCCTCCAGGCGGCAGAGCTGGAAGTCCAAAGGGCGAACTCTCAGTCCCAGCAGATGGCCGACCTTTATCGAGCCCAGCTGGAAGTCACGCGCACTCTAGCGACGCCCCCCTCCGGAGACATCCGCCGCGGAAGACCTGCGTCACCAGTTGGCCGCCGACCAGGCCGCCGCCCGAGCGGAGGTCCTCGTCCCATCTGCGGCGGCCGAGTCCCTCCTCAAGGACCTGGACGCGGCACGGGCCCGGGCGGCCGCGTTTATGGGCGAGGCGGACCGCGAGGCGGCTCGCCTCAGGACGACCGTGCTTCTGAACCAGCAGGTCGCCCAGGAAGCAACCCATGGCGGCAGTGCGGCCCCGGGTGCAAGTACCAGCGCCCAGGCAAGGCGCGCGAGGAGCAAGAGCGGGCGGGCCGCGGCGAGGTCGTCGACCTCACGAGCTTGGCAAGCCCGCTGAGCCCAGGGCTCATGGCGGTCCCGTTCCCTCCAAAGTTTCGTCCCGCCGACCTCCCGAAGTACGCAGGCACGACGGATCCGGTCCTGTACACAAGGGTGTACGAGGCGGCCGTGATGGCCTCAGGCGGTGGCGAGGCCATCATGGCAAAAAGCCTGCTCCTCGCCCTCACCGGCATCGCCCAGGCGTGGTACCTCGGCCTAGAGCCTCGCACAATCTACTCGTGGGAACAACTCCGGGACAAGCTACACGGGCACTTCCAGGGGTGCCGGAACAAGGAGATGACCTCGACGGACCTCAGCAACCTCAGGCAGCGACCAGGCGAGACCATCCGCGCGTTCCAACGTCGCTTCTTCGAGGTCCAATACCAGGTGAAGGGGGTCGCGGAACAGACGATCTGCGAGGCGGCAAGGCGAGGCATCAACAATGAGGCCTTGGCCGATAAGCTCGAGAGAAAGCGCCCTTCCCGCGTCGAGCAGCTGTACGACATCATGGAGGTGTATGCCCGGGTCGAGGAAGGGCAGATTCTGCGAAAGGAAGAGGCCAGGGCGATGCAGGCGTACCTGGGGGGCGAGAAGGCTGAGGCCGAGCGGCCACGGCCGAGGCGCCACGAGGTACATCATGTGTCAGACGAAGGGCGACCGCAAGAAAATCAAAAGCGGCAGATCGCCCGCTCCCCACCTCGCGCGCCTCCGCGCCGCCACGGAAGGGAGCCCTATGCCCGACCAGGACCAGGTCGAGGAGACCCAGCACCTCGCCCGCGAGAGGTGCCTCGCCCGAGACCCCGACGGAAGTACTGCGAGCTTCACAAGCTCTGCTCACACTCCACCGACGAATGCGAGGTCGTCGCCCGAGCGCGGGACGACGCCCATCCACCCCGGGCGCAGGGCGAGCGGCGTAACCAAGAACCACGGGGCGAGGCCCCGCTTGAGCTCCCTCCACCACCTCCCCGGCGCGGCTCCCCCCTGGCGGCAACGGCCCTCGTCGCATCGTCCACACAATTACCGGTGGGGGTGCCTGCACCTTCTCGTCAAAGCTCCAGCGCAAGGAGTACGTTCGCCGGGTCCAGCATATCGGCGCGTATCCGCCGACCGAGCTCCCCGCCTGGACAAACACCCCCATTACGTTCGGACCGGAGGACGCCGTGGGCGTGGTCCTCCCGCACCACGACGCCCTCGTCATCTCGGCCATCATCTCCGAGGTTGAGGTCCGGCGCGTCTTCGTCGATGGAGGCAGCTCGGCGGACATCCTGTTTGCCTCCGCCTTGGACGAAATGGGCATCCCGCGAGCGTGCCTGCAACCTCCTGGAATCCCCCTCCTCGGCTTCGGTGGCGAACCGATCAAGGCCCTCGGACGAATCGAGCTCCCGGTAGAGTTCCGAAGCAACGGGCTATCCCGCGCCGAGACCGTCCTCTTCGACGTCGTCGACATGCCTTACCAGTACAATGTGATCCTCGGACGGTTGGCGCTCAACAAGTTTGGGGCAATCCCTCACCACGCATACTTGTGCATGAGGATCCCCGCGCCCGATGGAGTCGTGACGGTACATGGCGACCAAGCCCTCTCCCGCCGCATCGAGCAGTCCGCGACTATCAGATATGTCCACGACGTCGTCCCAGCGGCCGAGACGTCGCCCTCCAACTTCCGCAAAACCACCTCGCCTGCCTCAGGCGAAATTCTCGGCATCGACCTCGCCCCCGACCAGTTCATGTCCTCTACCACGTGGTGGTGGATCCCCAAACCCAGGCCGGACGGGGAAACTCGGTCCGTCCCGTTATCGGAAGACGAGCCTCACAAGACCGTCCTGGTCGGGGCAGATCTCCCCGCCGAGACGGAGCGAGCCCTCCTCCTCGTCCTGCGGGAGAACGCGGACATATTCGCCTGGGAGCCCGAGGATCTGCCGGGGGTCCCCCGGAGCATAATCGAGCACAAGCTGCAGGTCAGGCCGGGGCTCGCCCAGTCAAGCAACGGCTGAGAAAGATGTCGGCTGACCGACAACTCGTCGCCCGCGAACAGGTCGCCAAGCTACTCAAGACCGGGGTCATTCGCGAAGTCCTGCACCCAGAATGGCTGGCGAACCCGGTCCTTGTCAAGAAGGCAAACGGGCAGTGGCGCATGTGCGTCGACTACACTGACCTCAACAAGGTGTGCCCGAAGGACGACATCCCTCTACCCCGCATCGACCAACTCGTGGACGCCAGTCCGACTGCGAACTCATGAGCTTCCTGGACGCCTACTCCGGGTACCATCAGGTGTGGATGGCCGAGGACGACGAGGAAAAGACGAGCTTCATCACCCCGGGCGGAACATTTTGCTACGTGCGAATGCAGTTCGGCCTCAAGAACGCGGGGGCGACGTTCGCCCGGCTGATCGGCAAAACCTTGCGTGATCAAGTCGGCCGCAATGTCGAGGCATACGTGGACGACATCGTCATAAAAAGCACCCTCGCCCAGTCACACGCGGCCGACGTACGGGAAACCTTCAGCAACCTGCGCAAGTCCGACATGCGTCTCAACCCAGAGAAATGTGTCTTCGGCGTGCGCGCAGGAAAGTTGCTGGGATTCCTCGTCTCCAAGCGGGGAATAGAGGCCAACCCGAAGAAGATACAAGCGATCCTCAGCATGAGTCCCCCCCACCACGACCAAGCAAGTTCAGAAGCTGGCGGGCCGCCTCGCTTCCTTGGGAAGGTTTGTGTCTCGCTCCGCCGAAAAGGGTCTCCCGTTCTTCAAAGCCCTGAGGGGCTCCGGGAAGTTCGAATGGATGGAGGAGTGCCAGCTCGCCTTCGAGAACCTCAAGCAGTACCTCGCCTCACCTCCGCTGCTCCAGAGCCCGTCCCCGGGGGAGGTCCTCCTCCTGTACCTCGCCGCAACGGCCTCGGCCGTTAGCGCCGTCCTGGTCAGGGAGCAGGCTCGGACTCAGAACCCGGTCTACTACGTTTCCGAGTCATTACAAGGGGCGAAGCTGTGCTACACCGAGCTCGAGAAGCTGGCATACGCGCTAATCATGGCTTCCCGAAAGCTTCGCCACTACTTCATGGCACACTCCATCCGGGTCCCCGACGTCATTCCCAATCAGCGAGATGTTTCGCAACCGAGAAGCCACCAGCCGGGTCAGCAAGTGGGCAGCCGAACTCGCCCCGTTCACCATCGAGTTTCTTCCCCGAACCGCTATCAAGTCGCAGGTCCTCGCCGACTTCATCGTCGAGTGGGTACCCCGCCCGAATTTCGAACCCGTCGCGGGCGACTCCGTCTGGACGCTATACGTCGATGGCTCTTGGTGTGCGGAAGGAGCGGGAGCTGGCGCGGTCCTAATATCACCGGGGGGGGAGCAAAGATGCTGTACTCGGCCCGCCTGAACTTCAACACAACGAACAACGTCGCCGAGTACGAGGCTCTCCTGCTCGGCCTTCGCAAGGCGCGCGCGGCCGGGGCACGCCGCCTCCTCGTCCGAAGCGACTCGCAATTGGTCGCTGGCCAAGTCGGAAAGGACTACCAGGCGAAGGACCCAGAAATGGTAAAGTATTTGGCGGCAGTTAGGGCCGTCGAGAAGCACTTCAGCGGGATCACAATCCAAAGCATCCCGCGCGGGGACAATGTCGACGCCGACATTCTGGCCCGGGCGGCGAGCGGTGGCACCACCCCGCTTCCTGGTGCGTTCAGCGAGACCCTGATGACCCCCTCGGTCGAGGCTGCGTCCGACGTCAACACCATCTCCGCAGATGCCGCCTCACCTGCAGACTGGAGGACACCGATCGAGGAGTATCTCATCTCGGAGAAGGAACCCGAGGACCCGGCCAAAGCACGACGCCTCGCCGCGCGCGCTCGAAGCTTCATCATTCACAAAGGCTCGCTCTACAAGCGGGGGGTGTGCGCCCCATTTCTGAGGTGCCTCGCGCTTGAAGAAGGACGGAGCCTGCTCAAGGAAATCCACCAGGGCCTCTGCGGTTCGCACCTCGCCCCGCGGTCCCTGATCGCCAAAGCCTACCGCGCCGGCTTCTACTGGTCTACGGCGCTGACCGACGCCCAGACGCTGGTGCGGCTCTGCCCCGCTTGCCAGTGGATGGGCCGAGGCACTAACAAACCAGCCTCCCTGATGCAGCCCATCTCGCCCTCGTGGCCCCTCGCCCGCTGGGGGGTCGACCTTGTCGGCCCTTTCAAAACGGCGAGCCGGGGCGCCAAGTTCGTCGTCATCGCCCTGGACTACTTCTCCAAATGGATAGAAGCCAAACCACTGGCGAAGATCATTTCGGCCGCCGTGCAGAAGTTTGTCTGGAAAAACCTCGTCTGTCGGTTTGGCCTTCCACGCGAGCTTACCGTGGATAACGGGACGCAATTCAACGCGGCGAATTTCAGAACATTCTGTTCCGGCCTCAGCATCAAGCTCTACTTCGCCTCGGTCGCCAACCCCAAAGCTAACGGCACGGTGGAAAGGGCGAACGGCATCATCCTATCAGGCCTACGGCGGCGTATGTTCGAGCTTCCTGCCGGAAAGTGGGCGGACAAGCTCCCCAATGTCATATGGTCGTCTCGCACCTCGGTCAGCCGGGCGACGGGCCACACCCCGTTCAAACTGCTATTCGGTGAAGAAGCCGTCACTCCGGCAGAAGTCGAGTTGGAATCCCTTCGCACGCGCGAGTCGCCAGACGACGATAACCACCTCACATCGCTCGAGGGGCTCGACGAGGTCCGACACGGCGCCGCTCTCCACATCGACCAGTACCAGGCCGCCACGGCGAGACACTACAACAAGACGGTGAAGCCAAGACCGATAAAGGTGGGCGACCTGGTGCTCAAGAGGAAGCTCAATCCCGAAGCCGACGGCAAGCTCGCCCCCAAGTGGGAAGGCCCGTACGAAGTCATCTCGTCGTCTCGGCCGTCGTCGTTCCGCTTGAAGGACCTAGATGGAGTCGTCCTCAAGCACAGCTGGAACAGCAACAATCTCAGGAAGTAATACATCTAGCCTCGCCAAAAGAAACTGCTGCTGCGTCAGCTAAAAAGGACGTCGTCCTTGTAAAAAAAACCGCATATTTTGGTTATGATAGCAGCTTATTATGCTCGAAGCCGGCTCCGCCTAAGTGGCGACTCGGCCCCGCGCCACGCCCTGACTTAACGACGATACGGCCCGGCTCCGCGCCTCGGCCTAAGTGGCGACACGGCCCCGCGCCGCGCCCTGACTTAACGACGATACGACTCGGCTCCGCGCCTCGGCCTAAGTGGCGACACGGCCCCGCGCCGCGCCCTGACTTAACAACGACACGGCCCGACTCCGCGCCTCGGCCTAAGTGGCGACACGGCCCCGCGCCGCGCCCTGACTTAACGACACGGCCCGGCTCCGCGCCTCGGCCTAAGTGGCGACACGGCCCCGCGCCGCGCCCTGACTTAACGACGACACGGCCCGGCTCCGCGCCTCGGCCTAAGTGGCGACACGGTCCTGCTCCGCACCCCGACTCAGTACGCCGTCAAAATAGCAGCCGCACTCAAGATTTCCACGCCCATCGCACAACACTTCCGGTGGCCATACCCTACCTCGCGAGTCGCCTAGACAAGAACCACCTCGCCCGTTGTATAAAGGCAAAACCAATAAATATTCGGATAAATGATTACAAAGCAGGGCGACCGCGACTACTTCGCGGTCGCCCCCTTATTTCGATGGGGCAGGGTCCCCTCTGTCCACAATAAATTATAAGTCGCGTATGGCGTGAAGAAAAATTACTAAGAAAAAACGTCCCCGAACCCAGGACGAGCTAAACAACAGAACAATCCTACTCGGCGTCGTTGGACAGTTCCGCGGCAAGGGCCAAAAGAGCTAAGTCCTCGCCCCCCCGAGCTTCGGCCGAGTCGCCACCCAGGTCGCCACCCTCGACCTCTTCGCCGACCACGGCGAGCAAGCCACCTCCCCGAGCCACGACAGGACCCAGGGCGACATCCTCCACGGACTCCCCAGGTCCGTCGACGTCCCTCCGAGTAGCCGGCAGGGCGGCCAAGCAATGCTTGTGCGACATGGCCACGAAAGGGCGAGAACCGCGTCGCCCGGCAGGCGACTTATGTCGCAGCGACGAAGTCTGCAAGCAAGCACGATAAAAATGAACATCGGTAAAAGTAAACACAGCCAACTCATGACTTAGCCAAAAAATCTTACGCCACGCGGCGGGTTCACAAAAACGCCACAGGCGGCGAGCACGTCGACGCAGCGACAAAAGAAAAAAAAAGAGCGTTAACCAACGCCAAAGGCAAACTTTAGACCTTTGCCGGCGGAGATGAGGTGGCCGACTTGCCGCCCGAGGTGCCTTCCATGCCCTTCACGTACTTCTGCCCCTTCTTGCGCGAAGTCCAGACCGAAGACATGAAGGCGTCCGCCTCGCCCTTGAATTTGTCTCGGGCCCCGACCACGTCGGCTGTCTTCGGGGCGACGTAGCCCGGAGCGGAGAAGACCGAAGACTCGGACCGAGTCGCCAAGAAGGAGCAGCCGAGGAGAAGTTCTGCGGCGGCCCGAGCGTTGTCTTGGGCAAGGTACAGGGCCGCCAGATGGGAGTCATGGCAGACTTGAGTCGCCCATTTTATGCCCTCCACGGTATGGGCTTCCGCATCGTCGCAGCTGAAGGGGGCGACGCCGAGGCCAACCACCTCGCTTGTCACGTGCGCTGCGTGGCACAATCCTGTCACAAGCCGGTGCATCCGGGAGTGTCAGTCGGCATGGAAACCGAGCCTCTCGTGCACTAAGGCAAGGTCGGCGCGGAGCTGCTCGATCTCCCGCTGGGCCGAGGCAGACTTCTTCTCCTCCGAAGCAAGCAGCGCCGCCGCCGCCTCGGCCTTCCCACGCTCAGACGCGAGCGACTCCGCCGCCTCAGAGGCGCGCTTCCTTAACGCGTCGGCCTCTTCGCGCTCCGTGGCGAGGTTCCCCTCCGCACGAGCAGCGCGCCTCTCCATCTCCTTCAGCTTAGACTTTAGGAGCTCCACCTCGGAAGTTGCCTCGTCTAGGCGTCCGGCGAGCGCAGCCGATCTCTTCTCTTCAACGCTTAGGGCGTGCAAAGTGTCACCGGTGCGGGCCCGCTCCTCGGCCAAAAGGCCCTCGGCGTCGGCCGACCGCGCCTCCAGGAGTGCCAGCTTCTCGGCGACGAACAGGCACTGAAAGAGGAAGTGTTAGTATCCATTTACCAAAAAAAACGAGGGGCTGGCGAGGTTACCTTCAGCGCCGCCGCCCGAGCCGCCGCTCCAACCTGAGGGGCCGACATCCCGGCGAAGCTCGCCGCCACGTCGTCCTCAGACAGTCTCAACCCGGGGTGGCTCACGAGGTCCAGCTCCAGCGGCGAAGTGGCGAAGAAGTCCGATCCGAGTCGCCCAGATAGCTCCACGTGAGGGCGGGACGGCTGGGTCGATTCGAGGGAACTCCTGCTCCTCGTCTTCTCCTTTAGGGATGACGATGATAGCACTGTCACTTCAGCGCCTGGACGATCGGGAGCCCAGGCCCTCCCGGCCACCGGCGCCTCGACCCCGGCGGCCTCGGCCTTCGCGCCACCAGGCGAACTCCCCTTGGGCGCCCCCGCCGGAGGCGAGCTCCCCTCTGGCGCCGCGCCTTCGGGCACAGCTTGGCCCGTGTGCGACTCCTTGGGAGGCGACCGCGCTGAGGAACCGGAGGATCTTGAAGGGACCCCTCAACAACGTCGACCCCAGCAACTCCGACGGCCTCGTCGATCTCGACATCGGATGAAGACGAGGAGGACGACTCCCAGGAGAACCGGTCGCCCGTCACGGCCGTCGAGTGCACAATGGCAAAGAGGCTGCCCATCGGCCCCTTGCCGGCGCCCGGATCGGCCTTGGGCGCCACGTCAACTTGTTTGCTCGTCGGGGGTTCCTCGTCGCCCCCGACGCGCGACCCCTCCTCGGACTCCTCGTCGTCCTCGGATCCCTCGGTGTTCGCCCCGCCGTGAACAGGCGACTCGTGGCGGTCACTGTCGGCATCGTCGTCGTCCCAGTCCGCCAGCTCGGCGGCAATGCTCGTCTGCTTCGTCTTCTTCGGAGCCAGCTTCGCCTTCGGGGCCGGAGCAGGTCGCTTCCTTTTCTCCCCTGCCTTGGTATCACCAGCGGGGGCAATGTTTGGGCGAGGAGGAACCTCCCAACCGAACAGCTCGCAGGCTCGGTTCCGGCGAACTGCAATCATCTTCAAAATGACCGCCGCCTCGGACGGCAGGTATCGCCCCAGGAGGAGATTCGCATCCTACTCCGCCCGGGCGAGGTCGTACCCCTTCGTCGGCTCGTACCCGTAGAAGGGACAAGGCCCGAGAGGTTGTCCATCAGGGGTAGCCTGCACTTCATCCTCCAGCCGGTGGCGAGCGGCCGGATCCTCAGGAGAAGGTACTCCTCGACCAGGTCGCGTGACGAGAGCTGGTGGCTCATCACCTTCAAGGCGTCGCGCCTCGCCAGGTCCGCCGTGGAGGCAAGAGGCGTGCGAGTGGTGTACCCGGGGGCGACCTTGTTGCCGGTGAAGCCGAGATCGCCGACCCGGTAGAAGAACCACTCGTTCTTCCAATTCTTCCACTTGTTCTTTTGCGCCATTGCTGGGTACGAGATGTCGGAGTCTCGGCACCCCCGGAAGCCGATCGTTCCGAAGAGGGAGTGGGCGCCATTGTGGATGGCCGAGGTAGTCATCACCGGTTCGTGAAACATGGCGAAGCCGGCCGCCGTGTTGTCCATCCGCATCGACTTCATCGCGAACTCGAAGATGGCCAAACGCGAGATGGCGGTCGGGTTGAGGTCCAAGATCTCAAGGCCGAAGTGCTCCAGGACGAGCTGAACGATAGGCACGGCGGGGAAGGTGAGCCCGGCCCTGAACTGATCGGCGAACACGACGATGTGCCCCTCTGGCGGGGAGGCCCTTGTGCTTCCTTCCTCCGGGAGGGCCGGCCCGTGCTCGTCCATCCCCAGCGGAAAGCATCCCGCTGCGCTAAGGCGAGACAGCGTCGTATCTGACGCCTGAGTCGCCCCAAGCCACCGGGAGTAAGTGACCTTCTCGGCTGCCTTCTTCCCCTTTTGTTTCGGGGACTACGGTGGCCTTGCTGGTCGACATGGTCGCTTCCCCCTCCTTTAGAGCCAAGTCGTCCTGCAGACGCTTGATCGCGATCCAATGCGAGCGGAGAATCGCGCCGAGAACAGGAACCGGACACGGAGCGTTCGAGGCGCGGGCGCGTTGAGCGGCGAGTTGCAGGCGAGGAGGACGGTACCGTCGCACGGAAAGGTAAGGGGGTATTTATAGCCCGGGATAATCCGGTTTTCGAGACGGAGTAACGGGCGGGAGCGGAACAAGCGGGTCGAGCGGTTACGGCCCGCGACGTAAGGCGGGATTTGTGGAAACAGGCGAGCGGGAAGACCGGAAGCCGGGAAGGTCGAAAGGGGCACCTCGCCCGGGGCTCTCTGACTCCTGCTGGAGGAAGAATGCGGGCGCGAGCGGCGCCGTACTCCTTGCCATTCGCACCCGCAAGGGGCTACTGTTGGGGGAGTCCGGCCGAGGCCTCGGGCCGAGGTACCCCTCGTTTCCCACACATGTTGTTTAACAAGCGCGACGTCTTGTAGGGATCTTCAGAGGGCTTCGGATGGCGCAGAGTCGCCCCGGTTGGGCGACGTAGGTACGGGAGCAGGGAGCAAATCGGCTGCCGAGGACGAGGTGAGGGGACACCTCGTCCAGGACGAGAAGGAAGGGAAGGCGAGGACGACCGGCAACGGGCGACGTGCGGGCGAAGAGGACGGCGAGGGCGGAGGCGCACCGTACCGGCGAGGCGAATCTAGGAATATGCCGGCGCATGTAGTAGGTAGCGGCGAGGTGGAGAGTACATGTTCGGCCGATGTACGGTGACACAGGCTAGAAAAAGATTGTAACCTTTTAAGGGGCAGCAATGTATTTACACTTGTAAGCCGGTTTTGCCTATATAAGGGCAAATTGGCACCCCATATGAACACGAGAGAACAACACGCTTTGACCAGAACATCTGAACCTCGGCAGTTGGATAAAGTCCCGCGGACATTTGGCTTCGTTCCCCGAGTCTCCCTTCCGCACCTCGGTCTCCCGACCCGGGGTGCCCACACTCGCTGTCCGAGAATCATCTCGTCAACACTAGTCTCTCTCAATTTTTCTATTATATTCTATTTTATTATATAGTAGATACTATGACAAAAAATTGTAGTCGAAATCTTGCACTGAAGATCTAAAATGTTAAAAAATGACACATATTTTAAGAAGATGACTATGGCCCCCTTAGGGATAGCTTCAGCTTGTGCAGAAGCCAGTTGTCTAGATAAGCTCTTCATAAGCCACTGTAAAAATAAGCTTCGAAAATAAACTCTGTCTGTTAGGGACGGCTTATGGAACTGAGCTTATTGTGTATGCTGAAGGGTGTAAAGTCTGTATTAACCCTGCAAGAGTTTGTTTGCTGTTTAATAGTTTAAATCGTTGTTTTGAAGAGTTTATTTGCACAAATAGCTAGAAATTAATTTGAAAGTTCAAAACAATAATAATATGACAAGTTGCAGCACTAAATAAAAAAAAGACAAGTTTACAAGTTTTCTTGACATCAAAATAGGTTTGCACCTTGTACAAGTTCTTTTCAACAAAATAACAATAACTAGATTGCACATAGCAATTCATATCGCTGCAAACAAATTCGCCGCAATACCATCTCGAACTATGCTCATAGTACCATCATCATAACTAGATGCAGCAACATCCACTCCACCACCTGTCACTTCATCTTGAATATACTCTTCTTCTTGGAACATCTCAAAATGTTCATCACGTAGAGCACTATCACGAATATAGTTATGCAAAGCTATGCATGCAAAAACTATCTTCTTTTGTTTGTCAACAGGATAGCTAGGTATGCCACGAAGTATACGCCATTTCATCTTGAGACAACCGAATGATCGTTCAATAACATTTCGAAGAGATGAATGACCGTGGTTGAACATCTCCTTCATGCCAACCGGTTGAGATATTTGAAACTCCGGTACATGGTACCGATGTCCCTTGAATGGGGCTAGGTAACCGGTTCGATTTGGATATCCCGAGTTAACAAGATAGTATTTACCTACATTTATTATTGAATGAACATTATATATTGCATGACTAATAGATAAAATAAGACATAAGTCACAAATGAGTTACCTTGCGGCGGGTGTGGATAATGTTGATATTGCACCAAAGCATCAAAGAATACACGTGTGTCATGAACAGACCCAGGCCATCTAGCAACCATAAAAGTGCACCTCATATCGAAGTCACATATTGCCATGACATTTTGACTCGTGTAACCATGCCTATTCATGTGTATAACTTTGAGGTGTGCGGGCACCGTGACTGCAATGTGTGTGCCATCTATTACCCCAATGGCATCCTTAAATGAGGCCAAAACCTAGATTTTCTAAGTCTTTGGTGAACTTTGCTGAAAGTAGGGTCAGTAGGTTTAATAATATCACCTGTCAATTTGTTTATACATTCCAAAACCTCAACAAACCTTGTACTGATAGTCCATGTTGAATGTTCAAAATAGTCAGCACCATTCATATTTGATTGAGGTGATCCATAAGTCCATAAAAAGAGAGCTAATGATTCTTTAGAACACATGGAATGAGTTGACTTAAGCCCATAACTGTTCACTAGTGTGTCATGCAACATGTGAAAAATTGTTCTCCTCATTCTGAAGATATCATAAAACTTTTTGGGATCACGCATCTTTACCTCAACACACTGGATTCCTATCATGAAAGGAATTTTCCTTGTCCTTCTTGGTGCCCGTTCATTATCTTGATACAAAATAGTAGCAGCTGCAATAAGATGTAAATTTGACTCTTCTTCTAGATTCTCAGATCCAAGTATCTCCTCCTCACTTGATCCACTAGTACTTGATGATAAAAACATCTGCCATTACATGAATCACAACAAACATATAAGAACATAAATGAACATCACAAGCTCAAAAGATTCAGATGATAACATAAATCAACATGAACATATAGGATCACAAGTTTTAATAGTTCAACAAATAAGCAACACAAGTTCATAATACTACAAGTTCTAATAATCCAACACTCAACAACATATGTCAATTAAGAACTGACAAAGTAAACAACAAGATAATTAATGAAGCCTAATGCTTCTTTTTCTCTTCCCATGTCCTCTTGATCCATCCAAGTCTTCCATTTGGTGTCTTCAAAGTGATGAAGACATCACGACATTCTTTCTTCATTAACAGCTGTGATGCATAGAAATGTTTATCGCTCCCTTCCTCGGCACCAGCCTCAACCACCTGGGCCAACATCTCTCCAATCTCAGCCCTCGCATGATCAACAGATGTAGATGTCACAGAGTTTTTGCTTGACTCCTTTTCAATCACAAAGTCTAAAAATTTGTTTATTTTAGAATCTTTTTCAGTTCTTCTCTTCGAGGTAGTAGGACTAGGTGAATACCCTGTGGTTCTCTTCTTTGTAACATTGCCACATACAGGTGTACCTTCACACCCAGAACCAGACTCATCTTCTCCAAGGTCAACATGGGATGCTCCTATATAAGAGGTTTCACCTGGTACCATTGCATGCTCATTTGTAACACTATGAGCATCAAAAATTATACTCATTTTTTCCTCATTATCAAGTGGAGAATGTCGAAACTTCGTGGCATCCGGACATTTCTGCATAAAGAGAGAATGACAACAAGTTGTTAGTTACAAAGAACATTCGAAAATAGCCTAACACAGGTAATTGACATAAAGAGAGACATACCGCTATCTCTTTTTCCCACCAATCATCGCTAGCTGCTATGGTACCGGTAATAGGATCCCTTCCTAGGCCGGAGGCATGTTGATTCAATGATTTTCATATATTATACTCTTTTTTAATGTCTCCCATCTATTCTTGAATTGCTTGCGCATGTAGTCTCTCTTTGTGCGCTCTTTAAACTTGGCAATCAAGTTAGAGTATCCTTTGTTGTTCAAACATTGAGTTGGCCTGTTATTGGCATTCACTTCCTCAACACATATGTCAAGAAATATCCTACGAGCAACGACATCCCAAGTTGCTTTGCCGGTATGCTTCTCCTTATCCATCTATGAACATATCACCCGTCAAAAAAGAAACTATGCTAGTAATTCACTCCATAAATACAAACGTATATGCAATCACAAATTTTCATTCAAAATGATTCCTCACTGATTCATATATACACGCATTCATCTTCTAAAATTGCTCATTGATTCATGTACACACGCATTAATCTTGTAATATTACTCACAAATTCTCAGTCAAAAAGATTAATCACTAATTTCTATATACACACATTCTTTTTCATTAAAATTTTTTTATATAAATGCATTCATCTTGTAATATTGCCCACAAATTCTCATTCAAAAAGACTGATCACTAATTCATATATACACGGATTCATCTTCCAATATTACTCACAAATTCTCAGTCAAAAGAGATTACTCACCGATTCACATATACACGCATTCATCTTCTAATATAGCTCATATATTATCATTCAAAAAGTTTGCTCACTGATTCATATATACATGCATTCATCTTCATTCAAAAAAATTCTATACACATGGCATTCATCTTCTACTCCCGCATAGATTCATTTCCACGCATTCGTGCACAAAAAGGAGAAGCAAAGTAGGACATCTTGCCTTCGGGTGGCGGCGGTAATGACAGATCTGGCGCAGGGATGGGTGGCGGTGGGAGGGGACCTGGCACCGGTGCTCCGGTTGCAGGCGGTGGGACGGAGGGTTGAGGGTGGGAGGGCGACCGGCGCTGGTGCTCGCGAGATTAAATGGCGGGGTAGTCCTAGGCAGCGGCAAAAGGGGAGGGGAGGTGCTAGCGAGGTGCTTGCGTGGTGCTGGAGTAGCCGGCAACGTGAGGGAGGCAGGTGCCGGCGGCGGGAGGACAGGGGCCGGTGGCGGCAGGCCGACAGCGGATTGGATCTGGCAGCACGGAGGTGGCGGCGGGAGGGGAGGTGCAGGCGATGACGGGAGGGCAGAGGCTCTGGCTTTAGGCGACGGGAGGGAGGACCAGCGGCGGGAGGGTGTGGCGTACTCGGTTTTAAGGCCGGATAAGCCCTTGTGTTTACGGTACCGGTCCCTGGATCAGTAGCCGATACCACAAGTTAACCTGTGTATCAAAATCATACACGCACTTATTAGAATAGAATACGTAATTCGATCTTCAAGATCAAAAAACTATACCTTTAGCCCAACGGCTAGAAATCTTACAGCGGAAAATCGAGCGGTGATGAGCTCATCAATATGCCGTTCCCAACAGGCAACTGACTGGGGGTTCGCCCTAGTTATCGTGGATACCGTCGTCGTTTTCGAATGGTTGCCCTTCTGTCTGGCCAAATCAACAAGCCAGGTGAGTTCATTGAATGTACTCGCAAGCACTCCGCCGGGGAGTTTATTACAGATATATGCATGCAAGGAAATTATCAAGAAATTGGCTCTATCCTAGGTTTCATATTGTGCGGGAAAGTAAGTTTGCATTTGAAATATATGTAAATAGATATAAAGCAATTTTTAGCAAAACATCTCGACGTAGCGAGATGAGGTACCTGCTCGATTCACTCAACCCGTCACAGCGGGGAGTTCATCTCAGTGCTTTCCGCTACAACGGCAAAGCATGGTACTCGCCCGGTTCCTCAGGGAGACACAAGCTCACCTCGTACTTACGGGGATACCAGCGATAATCACCCGGTTCCTCAGGGAGACACAAGCTCACCTCGTACTTACGGGGATTCTAGGGTTTGCCCGAGTCCACGGGGAAATCCCTTCTTCACTCATACTGCCACGACGGGCATTCTCAAGTCACCCTGCAAACACGGCGGATCGCGTCCTTAAACCCATAACCCAGAAACCTTTTTGGACTTTGAAAGCCAGTCTACTTTAGTGTGGCCCGACCAAGTTCGTCCATGACCGCGGACACGGCTATTCGAATAGTTTTAACCCTCTACAGAGGTGGTACGGCTTTACCCACACGATGTAGGTCACCCTGGGCATACCGGGCCCAGTATACTACCAGAGCTAGTACAATGAGACTCTTCGCCGGTGTGAACCCAGCCATAAACCCGTCCGAAAGACATGTCCCAAACCTAGCTTGAGTCAGTATCATCGCTACAAGGAGGTTGGTGTTCCAACTTTGTGGCGAACAATGTCTCGCTAAACTGCTGTATTTGTTCTCTACGGGGCTACACTACCCCATCTGCACTCTACTAACTACCCACGAGTTCATGCTAGTTCAGGCCGGGTACTATGTCAAGTCCTTCCCACAAAGGACATGTGGCCGTACGGTAAGACTTGGCCAAACGGCACTTAAGATCGGTCCTTAGATGATCCGAGAAGGACTCCACACCACTCCCGTAAACGGGCAGCGAGAACCACGACGGGCCTTACCTCGCTCTTTAACAAACTCCTTACTTTCACCCTTCATTACCGACCCGGATCAAAATCTTCTCCCTTTTCAGCTTGGTTTCACAAAACTATTTCCGGTAAAACATACTAACCCATGGCTATGCTACCTTCATACTGTTGGAAATATGCCCTAGAGGCAATAATAAAGTTGTTATTATTCTATTTTCATGTTCATGATTAAGTTTATGTTCTATGCTAAAATTGCATTGGTTCTTGAATATGAGATTCAGAGGAAAACCTAATTGCATGTGTGGAATAATAAACACCATTCAGATCCCTAGTCAGGCCTCTGGACTAGCTCATGTATTGTTGATGATCTTGTTTTCCTGATCATGGGCATTGTTAATGTAACAAGGATGCCGGCAATAATGGGAACACATTGTTAGGGTAACAATGGTGTTGGATAGACCCCTTATGAGATACTGCGAGATCACTTCGTCAATATGTTGTCAGTATCTTCTCATGATGTGTTAACGTTTACTTGCGTCCTTAGACCATGAGAATACCATAGACCCGGATACCGGATGGTTGCTTTGGGGTTATCAAACGTTACGCCGTAACTGGGTAATTATAAAGGTGACTTCCAGGTACACCAGAAAGTATATAGTGGTTCTAGATATGTCAAGACTGGGATTTGCCCATCCGGCGATGGAGAGATACACTCTGGGCCCACTCGGTATTACGGTGTCCAGCATCGCCTGGCCAGGTATTGTGACTAAAAGGTTAGTCACGGGGATACCGGAATACGGAAACGAGAAAAGAGTACAAACCGGTAACGAGGATAACTAGGTATGGTGATCAAGGAGTTGATCACAGGGATACCGTCAAAGTCTCGCCTCGGGTTGTGTAATGTATCGTGAGGCAAAAGGAATTGTATGCGACAATACAAGGTTTGCTCGATAAAGATCTTCGATGATATGTGGGAGTCGTTATGGGTGTCCAGATCCCGCTGACGATTATTGACCGGAATGTATTCCGGACATGTCCACATATACTCGAACCTATAGGGTCACACGCTTAACGTTTTAGCGACATTTAGGAATGCTACGATTTATGGAGAACGAGAGAGAAGGGTTCCGAAAGTGTTTCGGATGATCTCGAAAGTGTTCCGGGAGGTCCCGGATGGTTCCGGTGATGTCCGGAAGTGTTTCGAAAAGTATTGGAAGGTTCTAGAAGGTTCTGGAAGGTTCTGGAAGGTTCTGGAAGGTTCTAGAAATTCTAGAAGGTTCTGGAAGGTTCTAGAAATTCTAGAAGGTTCTAGAAGGTTCTAGTGGAGTTGGACTCCAACTCCAACAGGGTGTCCCTGCTGGAGTAGGACTCCACCTGCCTAGGGAGAGCTGCCCCAACCCCTATAAATAGAGGGGCAGGGCACCTCAAAGGGTATCCCAAGCAGCCCCAGAGGCAGCCCTAGTCCCTTGGATTAAACCCTAGGCCGGCCATCTCTAGATTGGCCACAGCCTTCTTTTTCTCTCTCTTCTAGATTGGATCTAGTACAGCTGCCGGCGCGCTGCTGCTTCTCCTTCTCGTAGATCCCTGCTGTTCTTGTGTGCTGGTCCACACATTACGGCGGTGTCGCTGATCCGGTACGCGTGGATACCTCGGAGACGTCGTATACTTCGGCGTTTGATCGGGCGAACTATTCACGAGGAGATCGCTCTCGCGGCTGGGAGGTATAACCTAGCTGCGGGAGTCTGCGGACTTCATCGACATCGGTCAACTTCTCCGCTGCATTGACGTGATCGTCGAAGGTATGATATCGTTACATACACCTCGATAGTGTTTCTTGGTTTGGTTCGTGCGCGGAAAAATTTTGTTTTGCGTAGCTACCTTCATACACCTCTGGACACGACGGTCCGTTGCTCAAAAGTTCACCACATAAAATATGGGGTGTTATTACTTTTCTTTTTTTAAAACCCTAATTTCGCTACGGCAGGGCTAAGCATGTATATATGTATACACTCTACCCTAAGCTTTTTGGATAATATTTCTGGAATATGTAGTCCTTAGGGTTACAAGGAATTCAGGGTCGGACTAGGGTTTTCTAAGCATCGGCATAGCTACGCTACATAAAATAACACTTATAAAACATAACATGCATGTTTCGTAATCAACATAACATTTTGTAAATCTAGGTGACAACATGATCAAGGGCGGAGAGCTTGCCTGGCGTTATCGGCCGAATCTCGATCGCAAACTGGATACGACAACACCGGGGATCCTGCGCGTGAGGTACCGCCGCGTCGTATCTACACGTCGAAGAGCAACGAATAAACAACGGTGCGAGCAGAACCCAACAACAGCAAATAACGAACCAAAGCATCAAAATTATAATTTCATGGGGGTTAGGGTAGCTAATGATTTATAAACCGTTAAGAGCTTAGAAGATGCCTTAGGTCTTCATGGCCAAGTGTATTGTTTTTAGGGTTAGGGGCCGAGCTAGGGTTTTCCAAAATATTGCGATGTAATGAACATTACATGAGGTGAGGGTTTTCATATTTAGGAAACTAGGATTTGCATGACCAGGACCATATTAACGTTCACATGTTTTCATATAGGGGTTAGGTCCAGAGGGTATCATTCATGTTGCAAGGGTGTTAGAGACCTATAGGAAATTCGTTAGAGCAAGACTTAGGCGACCTATGTGTATAAATATGAAGGCATGCGTGCATGTATATACATATATGCGCATGCTGAAACTAATATGGCATGACGGTTTTATTGCGATAAGGGATTAACCATGTTAACCAGGCTAAAGGAAAATATATACATATATAACATGCTCATAAATAAATCAATTCTAAACTTGACATTTAAATAATTACAAGAATTTTGAAATCGGTGTCATTAGATAGATTTTAAATTTTTTTTTGGGTGAACACACGATTAAGGACGGAGTCAACGGAGCGGCAAAACGGTGGATGCGGCGAAGTGCGACGGGTGTCTCGGCAGAGAAAGGTGGCATGGCAGAAGCTTGTCGCGGCTGGAGCGGCCTGCTGCGGCGGAGCAACGACTTGTCGCGGCAGTCCGTGGGCTGCCGTGGCAAAGGAAACGGGCAGCAACAGCTGCCGTGGCAAAAGCGTGGCAGCGGTAACGGCTGCCATGGGCTGCCGTGGCAGAGAAAGTTAGCTGTGGCAGCTGCCACGGTCTGTCGCGACAGGGCGGGGTGGCAGTGGCAACTGCCCTAGGCTGCCGCGGTGAGGAAAATGGTGACGCGGTACTGCCACGGGCTGCCGTGGCGAAGAAAATATTGCCGCGGTAGGAAAAAGGAGTTGCCGTGGTGAACAATGGCTACCGCGGCGGGAAGGAGTAACGGCATGGCATTGCCGCGGCGGGGAAACGGTGGCGCGACAGCAGCCTTTAGCTGCCATGGCAGGAGCGTAACAGCTGCGGCAGGGGCAAGGCAGCTGCGGCAAGGATTTGGCAATTGCGGCAGAGGCTTGGTGAATTGTTTGCCGCCCTCCGGGGATGAAGAAATAAAGAGAGATGAGCTCAGCCTCGGCTTGGGAAAAATGGGGGAGAAGCAAAGGAGCTTAGCTAGCTAGAGAGGGACCGAGAGGAGGAGCTAGGGGAACTCGGCTGTTTGGGGCAGGGAAGCAAACAGCGAGCTTAGCACAAGAGGGAGGGGGGCTCGGTGCTAGAAGCTCGAGGGTATGGGAGAAATGGAGTAATGGGGGAGGAGCTCGGCCAGCAGAGCTAATGGGGAAGTGGCTTGGGAGCTCGGGGCCGAGAACCAGAGAAGACAAGGGAGCTGGAGGAGAGGGTCGGCTGGGGAGCTATAGCTTGGGGAGGGGAAAAGGAGAGCAACAATGGGGAGCTCAGGAAGGGATGCATGCTGGAGATAGGGGAAGAGAGAGCTGCTCGGCTGCCATGGAGTTGGGTTTGGGGAAAAGCTTTGCTGCTGGGGTTGCTCGGGTTGAAGTGCAGAGGAAACTCGGCTTTGGCTGGTTCCTGGGAGCAGCTAGCTAGTGCTGCTGTTGTGTGTGCAAGGAAGAGAAGGGCAAGGGAGGCGTGCTGGGGAAGCAGATCAGCTTGAGCTGGGAGGAAAGAAAGGGAATAGAGAAGCATGGAGAGGGCTGAGGGGAGGAATTCGGCTGCTCTAGACCAGGAAGTAAAGGAGCTGGGCGCAGCTTGCTGTAGGTAAAGAAAAAGTGACGTGCTCAGGTTGATGGGAGGTGAGGATAAGAAATAGGAGGAAGGGATGGGGCAGTGGACTGCTGTTGCTGCTGCTGTGGTGGTGCGGCAGTGAAGGAGTTGGGGAGTAGGGGCTGCTGTGGTAGTACTGCTGCTTGCAGTAGGCATAGAAAAGGCAGCGTGGGGAGCAGCTTTGACCAAAGAATAGGAGAGAGCAAGTGACCAATGCTGTGAGAAAGGATAAAGGCGGCAGCATGCGACATGGTGTTGGCAGGAGAAAGAAAAAAGAAGTTCAGCTGGTCAATGGTATAGGTTAGAGGAAAATGAATCAAGGACGGAAACGTACTGGTTGGTACAATAGGATTGAGCTTCGTTTACACCTACTCAATATTTGATTTAAGCTTAAACGTGAAGTGATTGGAAATATTTGCATTGGATCTCAGGATACTGTTATAAGGATATGTTATGGAAGGTCTCAGGATGTCTCTAAAATTTTGGGGAATTTTCGGAGGGACGGATAAACATGGTGAAGTAAATAGCTAAAGTCTCATCATGTAGAGAGATAAAAGGTGACGTGGTAAGTAGAAGAATTAAGGGTGAAGATTATATATATATATATATATATATATACATTTCTTGCTAAAGAGGGATGAAGGAATGGCTGTAGATATTTTCTTGGCGTTGTGGGCAAGTATGGTGAACGGTAAATCAGGTTTTGACCACAGTAAAAGGATAGACGGGTAAATGGTGGAAAGATAGACGATTATTTGGTAGAAGTATAACAGGACGGATATTTATCTCCCGTCATGGTAACATGGTAGAAGTGAGAAAGTGCTCGGATGTTATCTAGTAAAAAGAGAGGTAACCATGGTGGATTAGCTGAGGATATTTTCTCGGTCATGTGGTAAAAGGTTTTACCGAGAAAGTAAATTAGGGTTCGAAGTGTATGTGTCCACATACACTCGATTACTTTAGCATATATAGGGTTTGTATGTGGACGGAATAGACATGCACAGTTACGGTGAACTGTGGTTTGATTTCGGGTGCCGATACATGCGTATATACATGCATGGGGTTTTGTCTACAGGAGGGGGAAACAGGGGTGTCGAGAATTGGGGTTCGCGTATGTGCGTATACATAAAAGCAGTATATTTTTGCACATGCTCGCAATAGACCATGGCGGAGTAGGTGGTGGAATTTCAAGTCATTCCGAGAAGGTTTGAGATGTATATATGTTCCAATTTCGCAGAAGTTCCATGCGGGCACTTAGCGGCAGATGAGAGTTTAGGTTGCACCGACGAGGAGGGAGGGGAAGAGATGCCGAAGGTGTATTCATGGCGAGACTGCAAGGTGTTTAGCCGCGTAAGAGGACAAGGATAGAACAGGGTTTGAGAACATTGCCGAACAGGGCTCCGACAAAGCAGAGATCAAGGGAGCAGGAACAGGGGAAAGGATTTTGGTTGCCTGGCTTTAGGGTTTTTAACAGAAGCATGATTTGAATAAAAGTTTTATTATGGTGTATTTTAATCAGCATTAATATCAAAAAGTTTTTGTTGGCCCTAATTTTTAGGTTTTGGAAAATGGGGGTGTTACAGAGGGCAAGGCCAGTGGCGGGAGGAAGGGCCGATGTCGGTGCTGCCATGGGGGTGAGAGAGGGGCACGGGGTGAGGGAGACGGCAGGACGGGGTGGGTGGATTTGGGGGAAAATTGATGTTGAGGCTCATATATATACAAGTGGCATTTTGACGTAATTTTTACCAACTTTGAGGGTAATTTCTGAATGAAGATGTGGAGAAGCTCGGGAAGCTGGTATGTTGAGGCTTATTTCAAGCAACAAGGATTTTCACCAGCTTAGAAAATAAGCTATGTTCGAAAATTGTCTTAGGAATAGCTTAAGCTGCCTGGGACTGTGAAGCTGAAGAAAAAGCTGTTCCTAAGAAGGTCTATCTATTAGATGGGTGGTTTTTTTGGTAGATTTAACATATAGCAGTGTATAAGCATCAATTTCTACACATGTACAGGAGCAGTTTTTGCTGCCCTGAGCTTCACAATAATTATTATTTCAGTCTCTAGCCTAGCCTCTTGCTAAGAGAGTAGGATGTGCCTCTTTTGGTTACAAAATTAGGTAGAAAACGAAGATATTTCTTAACGTGGACCCTACATAGATTGCCAGGGTCCACGCTGATATGGATCACATGCTTAGATTTTGGTCGAACCATGAGCTGATCAAACAAGCCTTTTTCTACTCTCTAGAACTTCACAATCATACTAAACAGTAAATACCCGGAGCAAATTGGTGTAAGCAAATATGTCTAAGAAATTCATTGTTCGACCTGTTGATATTCCCTAATGCCCTGTTTGTAACGCAGTAATTTTCTCTAAATCTGGTGGGGATTGAACTCTATACTATAAAATTCAGGTGAATTCATGTGTTCCAAATTAACACTTCGTAAATATATAGTACATATGATTACCATACAAGCTAAACCACATTTTCCTTTAAGGAAATTGGACTACAACAGTACTTTTTAGGGAACGAAATTACAAGCTTATCAAACACATAATTACACGGCCTAGCAAATAAGGAAAAAACACGTAATTACATGGAAATGAAGCTCCAAAAGCTACTCTCCTTAATTAATTAAAGAAAAGGAAAATGATGGAAAGTTAAAGAAGAGCATGTGCTAATTAATTATGGGTGCTACTCCATTTGAAATATGCTCAGGCAATGCTGGATTAACACAGCTAACACACGTCAAATTAAAGTCACAACTTGCCAGCCCCTACCATTGTGCACACACTTTGTTGTGCAAGTATGTTTTCTTTGTCTTTTTGATTCGTGACTAGTTAAATCACGCAATTATGGATTCACTGGTCATTTGGCATGCGTTGTCTGGCTGGTTAATTACCATATATATGTCTGTGTCTTGTGGAAAGGAGAACAGAAAATGACTTTGAGTCGACTTGATCACACTGGTCTATTCTCCCTATAGTGATTTCACTTGCAGCTGATGCGAAAGTAGCGGCGTAATGTTCAAAGATGCCGGTAATTGTCTGCCTCTGTCTGTAACTAAAATGGGACTAAACTCATAAATTTTCTCCAACAATGACCGGCAACCGTGAGGTCTCCGAGATCTATATCCATGGGCCCTGATACCACTTGTTGCAATCCAAGGCCTGCTAAACCAGCGGTCCAGCCCGTCAACCATGAGGTCCCCCAAGATTTCTATCCGGGCACCTGGGCTCTGATACCATTTGTTGCACAATCCCGAGCCTGTTAAACTAGCATTCTCCAGCCTGCTAACCATGACTGGCACCCATGACATCTCCGAGATTTGTATCCAGATACCTGGGCTCTGATACCATTTGTTGCACAATCCCAAACCCACTAAACACTAGTGTTCCAGCCCCCATTGTGCACTAGGCCCAACCACAGAGCAACACAGGTTTATAAAAGGTCTTAAGCTCTCTTCCCCTGAAAGACTAGCTTCATAGGAGAGGCCATCGTCATCCTTATAGGTCGTGCTCTGTCTCTGTCCACAATGTGGAACTAAACTCAACAAATCTTCCCCTCCTATATCGGTCATAACCAGGCCCGCTAACACCAGTGTTCAAACCCGCCAACCATCACCGACAACTATGAGGGTTTAGTCCCTATCGGTTGTGGACGAAAGCAAAACAGGACTTATAAGGATGAAGGTGACCCCTCCTATGAGGCTAGTCTTTTTTTGGGAGGGGGGGACACAAGACCTCTTGTAAGTCTATATTGCTCTATGCTTGAGCCTAGTGCACATTGAGGGTTGGAATGCAGGTGTTTAACGGGTTTGGGATTACAAAATAAGTGGTACTAGAGCCCAGGTACTCGAATACAAATTTCGGAGACCTCACAGTTGCCGGTCATGGTTGGCAAGCTAATGCACTATCGTTAACGGGCCTAGTTATGACCGATATGTGAGGGAAGATTTGTTGGGTTTAGTCCCATGTTGGTTATGGATAGAGACAAAGCACGACTTATAAAGGTGAGGTAGTCTCGCTTATCAGGCTAGTCTTTTAGGGAGAAATGACCCAAGATCTCTTATAAGCCTATAATGCTCTATAGTTGGGTCTTGGGCGAGATAGGAATTGGAACGCTGATGTCAATGGACCCGAGAGTGTGCAACATTATACATAGGAAACCACAAAAATAACCATATTGTGTATTTTAAAACGCAACGAGATAATGTCGAGAGAGGGCTCCACTTATCAGCAAGTTACATTTCTCCAATAAAAATTAAGTAAGAATTGATGAAACTTCTTGAATCTGTGAGGTCTCTTGTTTAATCATTCTAGTGCTAGTACATGATCATGCAAGAGCGGAGCTTCTTCATGTGAGTCAACCTAGACTGTTCCTCCCCCTTCCCCGAGCAAAGAATTTTCTATTTCTCATTACCCCTTAATAATATAGTAGTAGTGTTGTATTTTAGTCCATTCCTATTAGCTGGCTCCTACCAGTCCACTTAATGTGAACTGATAGAAAAATATAGGCAATATACTTCAACAGTATTCACTTACTGTGAGCAATATTCCTCGTCAGAATTTGATTATGGAGCAACTCACTGGCTCTCGTTCTGTCAAGATCAACAGTATTCACTTACTGTGAGCAATATTCCTCGTCAGAATTTGATTATGGAGCAACTCACTGGCTCTCGTTCTGTCAAGATAAGTTTACTGGAAAATAAGACCATAACCACCCATAGCTAACTTGACGCGACAAGTGATACATGTTCATGTGTGCACAACTAGCTGTTGGAAAAAGCAGGAAACATGCATGTGGTACATGAGAGGACTCTCCAGAATGATACACGCTATATATCTACATGCATAGCATATCATCTGAAATATCTCATAGCTAATGATATTCTGCATTTAGGTTAATTTGCAAATAGGAGGGTAAATAGTATTTATCTATTCGTATATATGTGATCATCACCAATTGGTGCATCATGTGCACCAATAGTTTGTGAGTTTCCATGGCCAAAACAGATAAATGTTGTGTTCATGTTAATTACCGCACAAAGGTTGGAGGATAGGTGATTGGTTTTGAGCCGTTAATCCTTTAGTTTTGTTCTCAACTAATAAGTGGCCCCCTCCCCCATTTTATTGGTAGGACTTACGAATATCTCACTGAAAATCGAAGGAATAATAATATCACCCGTTGGATCATGTATCGACATCCAAGAACCTGTAGGATGCCCTTCTAGCTCATAAACACGCATTTTGCAACAACAAGAAAAAACGGGCAACACCGAGGTACACTTTGCCTCTCTGTTCTCTCCTAACTCGATTGTCCTCCCTCTTGTTCTCTTTCTCCAGCGTTGCTAAGTAGGTGTTTCCTCCTAGAGACAAGGATGTCTCTCTAGGGCCGACGTGCATATGTTTCCCTGCCACACCTATTTGCTACTACTAGGCAGTATGGTGTGGCCCAGCTCGTCCCCGTCACAGTAGTGAGCAACACTCACTACTACAGAAATTATTTGTACAGACGGTTCGGAACCCCCTGTGCGGGACGGTTTTCCGAACCGTCCGTACGAAACAGTCTGTACAAATCAGGTTTATACAGAAGGTTTTTAAACCGTTTGTACAAATCGATTAGTACAGACGGTTCCCAATTCGATTAGTACAGACGGTTCTAGTTTGGAACCGTCTGTACTAATCGATTAGCACCCATCTGTGATGTCATGTTATAAAAAAAATGATCCATCGCGTCATGTACCTAGCCCTTCAGCCGCGTCTCATCCCGCCGTCCGCGTCGTCTCATCCAACCACTGGAATTATATCGCACAATATGCTTCCAGTGGGATTCGATCCCGCAACCTCATGTTGTCCAAGCAAGGGGAGTTGCCAGCTGAACTAGGCTGAGTACACAATATAGGCGGGATGGTTTTCCTCTTAACTAATCCCTACGATTAAGCGGGACGCTTTTAGTACAGACGGTTCTAAATTTGGAACCGTCTGTACAAATAGCACAGACGGTTCCAAGTTTACAACCGTCTGTACTATTCGATTTGTACAGACGGCTCCAATTTGGACCCTAGTTTGACTCCAGATCCAACCCTAGTTTGAGAGGTTTTAGTAAAACAGCCATAACTTTCTCATACGAAGTCCGTTTTGGGTCCACGACCACTCAAATCGAAGCTAACGACGAGGCGCATCCAATAAAAATACATGTGTATACACCTATACCCATCTTGACCCTCAAAATTTGGCTTCTAGGTGGGACTTTTTCGCTCCGAAAGTTTTTTCGTTACTTTTTTTGATCTTGCGGAGGACATATCTCCTCCACCCGAACTCCGAATTGGGTGATTCTTGTTTCTCTAGTTAGCTTGAGCCGAGGACTTGCTTTCCACCTTGATCTCAGCTTGTGCCGAGCACTTTTGTCGAGGTGCCGTTTTCAAAATCTTCGATTTTGGGCCGGGATTTCCACTAGTCGTTTCGTCGACTTTCTCGGAATTGGCTCAAAATTTCTGGAGACGTAGAGTTTGGCCACCCGCTCACAGCCGTGAAAACCGTTTGACAATCGGAGCTGTCAAACTCCCTCCCCGACGCTGCCACTTTCCTGCCGCGGCAAGAAAATCAGCAGTTTTTGCTACCGCGGCAGCAGAGTATCAACCAGCCTTGCTTCATCTATTTATACAAACGGTTCCAAACTTAGAACCATCTGTACTGTTCGATTTGTACAAATGGTTCTAAGTACTATTTACAGATTTGTACAAACGGTTCTAAGTTTTGAACCGTCTGTACAAATCGAACAGTACAGACGGTTCCAAGTTTAGAACCGTATGTGCTGTTTACAAATTTATACAGATAGTTCCATACTTAGAACCGTCTGTACTATTCTAGTTGTACAGACGGTTCCAAGTTTAGAACTGTCTGTACTATGTACAGATTTGTACGGACGATTCCAAACTTAGAATCGTCTGTACTGTTCGATTTGTACAGACGGTTCCAAACTGGAACCATCTGTACTGTAGCATCCCGCTTGTTGGGAACCGTTCATACTCATTTTCTCAGACGGTTTTCTTTTGGAACCGTCTGTGATACTATTTGTACAAACAGCTTCAAAAAACCGTCTATACAGGGGCGTCCCGTTAAATGAATTCTATAGTAGTGACTGTATGGCATATCTATGAGTCGGGCTTCATATTACCACTATATATGTATAACAAAGTGATTTTTGTAACCAAATGTTTCCCCAAGTAGGAGCTTCCTCCCAAAGACAAGGATGTCTCTCTAGGGCCGCCGCGCATATGTTTCCCTAATGCGCCCATTTGCTACTAGTACGCAGTATGGCGCGGCCCGCCACGCCCCTGTCACAGTAGTGAGCAACACTGTATAGCATGGCCATGAGTCGGGCTTTATATTACCACTATATGTGTACAACAAAGGGTATCAGTGCTCGATAAAAAAGGGTACATGAGTGTGGCCTGTGGGCTATGGGTTTGTGGGTTGAAGATTGACCTAGGATTTTTTTTGTTTGATCCTATGTTGTAGGGGTCCACCTGTCATAGGTATTAATGGGTACCCATTGGGTATCGCGCATTCATAACAGGGTCCCGTCCTCATCCCTAGCTTACCCAGTGGGCAACAATTTCGCCCATTAGCATCTTCGTCGGGTAAAATATTTTCCCATACCCGGTTCCTAGACGGATAAATCCCTGCAAGATATCGGGTATCAGGTAGCCGTTGCCACCTTGAGTCATGTGCAAGTTCTTGAAGTACACACTCGTTGTACCATCCAAGCATTGACCACATCCCTTGGTCCTTTTGTACACTACTACAGAATCTATTTAATGTGACACTCCTATACAGATGTCTCTTCAGAGGCATCTGTGCAGAGAGTATCATAGACGGTTTCAAAACAAAACCGTCTGAAACAATGATTATGAATAGTTCCCATTAGGTGGGATGCTACAGTACAGACGGTTAGGAACCATCTGTACAAATATAGTACAGACGGTTCTACTGTATTTGTATATAAGGTTCTTAGCATCCCACTTAACCTATTAGAATTACTGCGTTAGTGGAGTTTTAGTCCCATATTGCTAGTTAAAGTAGAGAGAGACTACCTTATAAGGGTTGGTGCTCCACACCTCTCTAAAACAATGGGAGGAGAGAATGGAAATACTACACGCGCGCGCTCGCTCACCTCGCCTCGCCGGGCGGGGTGGGGCGAAGGTGCGCACACGACATGTGCGTGAATGGTCCGGTGAATTCGGATTTCTCGACGTGCGCGTGAATGGGAGCATCGGGGTATGGACGGGCCGCTCGACCCTAACCTTTTTTTTTGCAATCCTAAAACAACATCACAAATGATTGGAACCGTACCGTCTGTATAAACCTGATTTGTACAAATGCTTTGGTATAGCTGGTTCGAAAGGGCGTCCCGTATGGGAGTTCCCAACCGTTTGTACAAAGCTCTTCCGAAGCAGTGGTAGTTTGGCCCGACAAGTTACCATAGGCAAGATGGTAATTGCTAGCGCAGGATAGTAAGCCACGTAAGGTGAATTGTTCTCTTTTGTCGGTGTCACATACCTCTACTCCTTCATTCCTCAGTGTTTTCAACTCTTCCAACAATAGTGTTAGATACACATCTATGTCGTTCTCTGGTTACTTCGGCTCTTGGATGAGCATGGCCAACAAGATGAACCTTCGCTTCATACACAGCTAAGGAAGAAGGTTATACATACACAGGACCACTGGCCAAGTGCTATGTTGGCAGCTCATGCTATCGAGTTCCCAACCGTTTGTACAAAGCTCTTCCGAAGCAGTGGTAGTTTGGCCTGACAAGTTACTATAGGCAGGATAGTTATTGTTGGTGTAGACTAATAAGCAGGATAGTTATTGTTGGTGTAGACTAATAAGCCGCATAAGTTGAATTGTTCTCTTTTGTCAGTGTCACATACCTCTACGCATTCATTCCACAGTGTTTTCAACTCTTCCAACAGTAGGGCTAGGTACACATATATGTTGTTCTCTGGTTGCTTCGGCTCTTGGATGAGCATGGTCAACAAGATGAACTTCCGCTTCATACACAGCCAAGAAAGAAGGTTATACATACGCAAGGCCACCGGCCAAGTGCTATGTTGGCATCTCATGCTACCGAATGAATCTATTCCATTCATACTCAATCCGAACATTATATTTCTCCATTCCGTACCAAAAATTGGAAACCTGCCCTATTAAGATCTGTTTTGGTAACAACTGAACGGAGAGGGCTCTTTGTAGTGCTTCCCGTAACATTAATTTGGCGCCATCATTTTTAGGAAACAGGAACCTCTTCACGTTTGGCGCCGATTTAGTATCATCGCTATGTTTGGAAAGTCGATAGTCTAGTTAGAACAAAGGAGAGGAAGGCTTTCGGCCAATATATTTTTTCCTATAATAAATAGCTATTTTGAATGGCGCTACAGGTACCTGAAAGAGTTATCCATAGGCTCATGTAAGTTGTCTTCTGAAACCAGTCTCACCTCGTCTTTCTCAGCAAATACCTGGAAGACAGAGTTCATGATCGAGGTACTGGAAAATTGACATATTATCTCAAATCATGGTACAGAAATGAAAGTGCTCTTATGGTGCCATCTTCAGATTGGTTGTAAGTGTCTTGTTATTTTCCTTCAGTGATTTGAAGAGTTGTTTTTCCAAAGCGATCAGTAGACAATGGAGGCCGCACTGTGCCAAATGATGGTATGCTCTTTGTAGGTGTTGTGATAGACTTCGTACTAGATGGCCATGTGGACGAAGAACCGATACTGAAGTTTAATGAGTTAAGTTGTTTCCCATAGAAGGTGTCAATCCTATTGACCTGGTATGCTGGATCTTTGCGGCGAAAGCTTTTTTCACTAACCGAGAAAACCAACCTGTATTTCTGAGTGACCAATAAAACAACCTCAGCTAGCACCCTAGTATCTTCACTAACCGAGACAACCAACCTCAGCTAGCACGATTTGGACGACCGGTACGTTCACAGTAGTGTCATGAGTTGCTTTCTTGTAGCTTGTTCCCCAACGTTTCCAAAGAGAACGAATTCTAGTTCGTTGGTCCGATCCTTGCCCATGAGGCTAATCCGATACCTACAATTTCAAACATGTAAGTCCATGATTACTAAAAGCCACATAAAATCATGAGAGCATTACAAAACTGTAGTGGTTGCTGACTGTCTTACCTTGGGTCAGCGTCTTCACATGTGCACTTTGGGTCTGAGCACACGTATAGAGCTCCCTTAGAAGTTGATGTTTTGTGGCCGCTCTGGCACGCTAGGAACCACCAGTGATGTTTAGGAATCAATCGAGTGATTGTGACAGTGCAAGTAAAGTTTTTCTTCCACAATTAGACCAAGGGTATTAAGTAAGCACATGCAATATGTTATGAAGTTTAAACATAACCATTTAGATGAACTGAAAATACCATCTCTTCAAAGATATCAATTTTGCGAAGCTGTTCAACATCCATATCTTTTATATCAGAGGGCTTTCCAGAATTGTATCCTTGTGGTATGTTCACATCCCCTTCCTCATGTGATTTGATAAAAACGCAAGGAGGACAGAGTGTGAATCATATCATCATAGGTTTTAGGTAAAGTCCCAACAAATATGACAACAACCAATTCTTCCTGGCCCATTGCATGAACAATGTCTCCATCAAAGCGAGTAGCAGATTCACCCCAAAGCACAACCTTTATTTGGTGTCCACTTGTATTCATGTAAAGAAAAGTCGACGATTCAAACAACAGTGTTAATAATGGAGCCACAGTTCTGTGTGAATGTTCAAAATCCTTACTTCTCGTTCCTAATCATGATAGTTCTAAGCGATGGAGTAGGACGTGATGCTAGCTCTGAGACAGTGCACACGGCTCCGATAACGTCTGTAGTACAAATCGAAATAAATAAATGTTAGCTAAGAACAACAGCCCGAAATCTTACTTTTCATTAAATGTAAGAAGGCAGTACCGATGAAGTGAGCTAGCAAGTCAGTAGGAGCAGGGATGTGGCCGTAAGGGGTCAGGTTATATGTGACAGACAGAAAGGTCGTCGGCACGTTTTTCTTCCGTCGAACCAGTGTCCATCTTGTGAACCGAATCATGTGCTTTCCCTCCACTGGCCTAAAGAGTCTTATATGAGCAGTAACTGTGAACTTGTGAAGTTCTTAAATCCTCCCTCTTCTAGGACGTCCATGAACAGGTCCACATCATTGGCTGAGATTTCACGTACGAAGAACCCCAAAAAAAGATACCTTAAAGAAGTTTAATGTGATTTATGTAAAGCCAGTGCAACGTACCTCGCTGTCAAGCAGGACCATGTCAGTGTGCCTTATCCGTCCAGTATCAGTGGCTCCACGATGATGCCAGAGGCGTGACACACGTAGGCACACATTCTATCTCTTGTCGGATTGATCTCAGAAAGGTTTCTGCAAGCCATCTGTTTCATACGAAATAGGATAAAAACACATGTTGAAAAAATAGTTATGGTGTTTATTAAAGGATCTTTTCCATACTAAGAAAACTATGATGCCATGGTATCCAACCCAACAGCGAATCTGTTTACTCATCAACTCACGTCAAAATGTAACTACATACTGTACCGCCATACATGCATGTGCATGCAGAGAAATGTGGTCATAGATAAATAGATACTGCAATTATGAAGAAAGGCTGCTAGAGCGGTAACTACACATGCTAAATAATACTACTGACGTCACTTGAAGAAGGAAGATCACAAAAAAAAATAGCACTGTACAGAAGAACAGATGGTTTTACATGCCTAAGGACTGGAAGATTTCACGGAACACAATATTCCGTGTATGTGATCCACACTTGCCATCCTCATTCTCAATTAAATTTTTAGTGAGCTACTCGAGGTAACCCGCGATACAGCGACATATAATTGACCATGTGTGAAAACAGGTTTTCTTAGATACGTATTGAACGCCGCGAGCGTCTGCCCTTGCTCTTATTTATGGTCATAGCATAGGAAACCTTGATTGGAAACTGACGTCTCTGAAGTACAAAAGGGTATCGCTTGCTACCGGTGGAAAGTTGTATTCTCGATATATAAACCGATTTACCGATGTGTGATCCAGTTATAACTGTTGCTCTGATAACCCGTTCAGCCATATCGGTGATGATAAGCCGCGCACCATTGCATAGCCCATCAGCGTGGATAAGATTTCTTAAAAGCATGACAGGAACCCCCTTTTTAAGAATCAATTTATGTTGAGGGAAATTAGGAGCTATAATAGTGTTTAGGAACTCAGTGGGGTAGAACACATTTTCTTCAGATACAGTATGAATTGGGCTAGCCATTGCATCGTAACTCAGGTACTCCTCCTTAGGGCCAGGCATCATCGCTAAATGAACTCGTTTATTTCGTCGGCTAGGCATTAGTTGGAGCTAAGACTGCACGTTCACGTAAATATGCGGTGTCAAGGCACTACTATTCAAATTCAGTATAGACAGAAGATACACAGAGGATACAATTGCACTGATCGTATCTCCTTCGGTTTTCACTTAGAAATTTTGAGGTATTTCAATCCATGTTGGTTCTGTTTCATCGCCTCGCACACTTGTTGGTAATTTTCCATCTCCTAATCATAGCACCCAATCACTAAAATGGGCAAGCTGGTTTATTACATCTCGGTCAGCAGACTCAGTCCGCAATTGCATGTTGATTGTTAGCTGCAACACCTCATCATGATGCCACAAGGGAGATTTTGTAATAGCAGCATTTATAATTTGGTGTCGACTACCTCCTTCAATAACCGGCAATATCTACCTAAGATCACCGCCAAGGACAACCACTTTTCCACCAAAAGGAACCGATTCCAAATTAGGATCCTGAAGCGACATAGTATCACTAAAACTCCTATCTAAAGCCTTAAAACATTTTCGGTGTGTCATCAAAGCCTCATCCCAAATTACTAACAAAGTTTGTATTAAAATACCTACAAGCATTGATCCTCTTTTTATATCACTGGCCTACTCTTCTATATCAATTGGTCTTTTGAAACGCGAGTGGGCAGTCCATCCACCAGGCGATAGGAGGGACGCTACACCTGAAGACGCGACCGTAAGGACGATTTTCATTTCTGATCTGAGAAACGCAACAATTGCATTCCACAGAAAAGTTTTTCCGGTTCCACCGTACCCATACAGAAAAAAAAACCTGGGCATTCGCTGAACGCACAACTAACAATTCCTTGATAGGCAGTAGGCTGATCTGCAGTAAGTTTTGTAAATAGGTCTTTGGCATCAATTGACAGTTTGTTGATATCATAAAACAGTTCGTCTTGGATGAGCCTATTACCGACGATTGAACCTTGTGGCGAAGAAGACACTGGAAGGTTATAGTCAGTAATTTGGCCTGTCCGGGTAAGTAATACCCCTATTCAAGTACATGTTACATTTTGGACAATACATGATCCTCGATAAACAACTTTAACCCATCATTTTTAATATTAGTTTATACTACCTTTGTTCAAAAATAGACGACATCCTAGGAAGTAAGTAGCCAAACTTCTCGGTTTAGCAATTAATATATAAAATGATTATTCGGTTTGGTCAAACGAAAATAGTATCATTAGATTTTATCATTAATAAATTACATTTTTATGAAAAATGCTTCATACTTCTCTTTTTTTTACTAACATACGTATATGGGAGATGACCGTCAAATTTGCATATTAAAGACTGTGTTAATATTGAAACATCATGTATTTTAGAACGGAGAGAGTATCCTAAATATATTTCTTACATAATCTAACTATGCTTTCATATGATCAATCTAAATATTGTACATACCAGCGGTTAAAATAAACAAACCTTGACGATTAAAATTCTAGGACATCATGTATTCCTGAACGGTTGGCTATTAACCATATGTATGTAGGGGCCCTCATCGATGATCACTTTAGAGAAAATCCATTCAGTTCTAATAACTGTTAGTCCGTGAGCCAAAGCCAATGTAACATCATCAGAACTACTATAGCAAGTTAGCAACTCATGCATCTACCCTGATATGCTCCTGTTCTAAAAGCGCATGATCCCAGAACTACACAGAAAGCATGGTGGGCCATGGCCCCACAGTTCATGCCCTTCCGGAGCTGGCACGTCAGCAGCAGGCAGGAGGCCCCACGAGCCGAAAGCCCAAGGGACAGGAGAAAATGTCAAGCGGGCCATGTGGAGTGTGGGCCCCGGTGAGTCCACCCTGTCTGACATCCTAAGGCCGGGCCGCACCGGCGATCACTCCCCGGCCAGTTTCGCCGCATAACAAGCGCCATGTGGGGCGCTGGACCCGGTGACTCCACCCTCTCTGACATCCTAAAGCATATCTCTCTCTCTCCTCCCTCTCTCTCTCTCTCTCTCTCTCTCTCTCTCTCTCTAGTGAGTGCATGTTTGTCTTTGTGTGTGACAGTAGGGTGCTGCTCACACATCAGCTGATGAGCTTGTTCAGTGAGTGCGCACATAGAAACAAAAGAACACCTGTACGTAAGGCCTATATAATTGGTACACTCGGACTTTTGCATGTCAGAATAAATATGTGTCCGTTGTATCTATGTACTACCCTTACCTGAAGTAGTACTACTTTAATTGCAAGTTCTGCTTTGACAGTTTCTCATGAAAAGGTACTACGACCATGACCTCTCACGGTAAAAACATATTTATCCCAAAAATGTTTCCTAGCAAGAGAAAAGCTAGCATATGTGTTCACGTGGCTGTTGATAAGGGACTGCGGTGGACGACATTGACATAAATGGGGGCCGTCAAGGTCAGTCAAGTGCCAAAAGCGGTCGTTGCCAACACGATCGATGGTGCACGGTGCCATCCAACCATGCATTCTTGCCGTTGTGATTGGCCCCAACTTAAAGCCCACGGTGGCCGTGTTCTGGAAGCAAGCAAGCCGATGAATACATGTCAGAATTGCCGTTCTTAAGAGACTACTCAGGAAAATTATGTATCAATGACCATCTCTCGATTACTCGATGTTTGTGGTGGAGTTGTGGTGTAGACTCCATACACCATGATGCTCACCGTCTCGCACATGCAAGTACGAGAATTTGAGAATTTTCTGAGACTCAAGAGGGTTGTGCCTGGAGATGCACCCCGTGTGCGCTAACCTTATAACGGAGAAAAGATAGTCACCACAATCTATTTTCTCTATCTCAAAGTATAAAGTTTGCACGTATTTTAAGATTTACAATTAGATCTATAATATATTGACTAAGTGATACAAAAATAATATCATTAAAAAGTATTTTAAAAAAATTTAATAATATCATTTTTATGTCACATAATTAAAATATTATAAATCTAATTGTAAATCTTAAAATTTTATACACCTTATATTTTAGAAGTACTCTATTTATGTTATTAAAACAACTATAAAAGTAGCTTTTGAAAAAACCATGGACATAGGGAAGGGCGCCATTCGTGCCATGTGACTTAAGAGAGAGGGGAAGAATCTCTCGTGGAGTCTGCCTACCAGGCATGTAGCTGGGTGATCAAACGGTCAAAGTGGTCTCAACCCTGTCGAGGACCGATCCCCTGCTTTTCTCCCGCTGCTTTGCGTTCGACTTCGACCAAACCACTTGGCCGCGCTCCGTTGCGTGCGTTGCCGTCTGCGAATGACCATCGTGTCGGTTTCACAAGCTTGCTGGCTGGCTGGTGTTGCGTATGTGTGCGTACGTAGGCAGGCTTCCACGTACGCACGTACGCAAAAAAAAAGACGGTCCAAGTCGTACCAGAATACGTGGTTGCGTATGTTGTGTACGTACGTATCTCGGGCCATACATGTTGCCATCAGCCAGATGCTGTTAGATACGAGAAACTAACTGGTCCGGACCCCTACGCTTCTTCGATTCCCAGATGGCCAAGATGATTGGTAACTAGCAAAGGGAGCTTGAAAGGAAAAGTAGCTGGGGCACAAGAGTGGGTGAGAATGCCAAGTGGGGCAAGTGATCCCCATATTTATCATGTGACAGCGGCTTGTCTCCAGAAGAGAAAAACTACTCGCCCCAGGCGATCCGTGTCCAGACGATTTGAGGTAACCATGCCAGAACATTGAACATCGCATTCTTGGTAGCTTGAACAGCATATGCACATCGCATGAAGTATTTTAGATGTCGCTGTGGGTTTAGGCGCAGACAACGGCAACCGCATGCATGCCATGTGGCCTCTCGAGCGCAACAGCAGCTTCGGAGAAGATCGATGTCGCCTCGCCATGGAATTTACAAATCCGGAAGCGGCAGAGGTGACACTTTCCTCGTTACTCCTTGCCGGAGGCTGACGCCAATGCGAGGAACACACCTGCAAGAACCATGGAGAATATATGATCTTTGCCGTGCCACTGCGTGCTCCCCCATGCTGCAAGATCCATGCAAAATCTGGTGCTCTGACAGGTTAAGTATCCACTGAAAAAATCAATTTATTTTCTCTCTCTCTCTCTTGTTGGAGCTAGTTAGCTCCCCTGAGGCTGGTGGTGTCTTTTCCATCGAGGGTTTAACCGACACATGGTACCCGGCCCATGCATACATGCTTAAGACGGAAGCAAGAAAGCAAGGCGACCAGGCTGTAAAAAGAAACCTTTGCGCCACTAGGAAATGTCTGCATCCCAAATGTGCAAGCAAGAGAAGCAAGCCAGTCCTCTTACGGATTCTACCAAACAGTGCCCAGTATTGGTTGACCACGCCACTTACCACGCACACACAAGCTCCGATCCGCTGCTGCTGCGGCTGCGTCGCGTCGCCAGCCTCCTTTAAATCTCCTCCCACTCCTCCCTCCATCTGCACCCCCTTTTGCCTCCTTCTCTCATTCTCTCTCTCTCTTCTCTGCCGCTGTTGCACCCCAAGAACTTACTCACTAGCTGGTAATAATTAGATTGTTCTCGCTCTGTTGCACCCCAAGAACTCACTCACTAGCTGGTAATAATTAGATTGTTCTCGCTTGCAAGTTTCGTACTTGCCATCCACCAAGCTGCCAAACTGCGTGGATACTTGTGGTTCGGTTGGGTTGGGTTCGTGGATCTTCTTGGACTATAAAATCAGGGGAGCCATGATGAGGCCGGAGCTCGCGTGCTGCTTCAAGCTGCTCCTGCTGCTGGCCCTCGGCGGGGTGACCATGCACGTGCCGGACGCCGACGTGCTCGCGTCGCTGGGGGCGCTGCGCCTCGACGGCCATTTCAGCTTCCATGACGTCTCGGCCGTGGCCAGGGACTTCGGCAACCGGTGCAGCCTGCTGCCGGCCGCCGTGCTCCACCCGGCCTCGGTGTCCGACATCGCCGCGGCCGTGAGGCGCGTGTTCCAGCTGGGCGAGGGCTCGCCGCTCACCGTTGCGGCGCGCGGCCACGGGCACTCGTTCCTGGGCCAGTCCCAGGCCGCCGGGGGCATCGTCGTCAGGATGGAGTCCCTCGGGGGCGGCGCCATGAGGATGCGGGTGCGCGACGAGGACGGCCCGTCACCTTACGTCGACGCCCCCGGAGGCGAGCTCTGGATCAACGTCCTGCATGAGACCCTCAAGCACGGCCTGGCGCCCAAGTCGTGGACCGACTACCTCCATCTCACGGTCGGCGGCACGTTGTCGAACGCCGGGGTCAGTGGGCAGGCGTTCCGGCATGGACCGCAGGTCAGCAATGTCAACCAACTGGAGATTGTGACAGGTCTCAGACAAACCCACAAATAAGCACGATAATTAAGTAGCTAGAGCTAGCTAGCAACAAAGAATGAAAAGAACAGTAGCTGATTTTGTTTGTCATAACCACCAAATGCAGGAAGAGGAGATGTTGTCACCTGCTCACCAGAGGAGAACTCTGATCTCTTCTATGCTGCTCTTGGCGGCCTGGGTCAGTTCGGGATCATCACCAGAGCTAGGATTGCTCTTGAGCCTGCTCCAAAGATGGTAATCAGACAAGAAATTCATTTCTGTCAACTCAATGCGAATATCGATCATTTTATTCAGTTGTATTAATTTGATACGATGACAGGTAAGGTGGATACGAGTTCTCTACTCGGACTTTGGGAGCTTCACTGAGGACCAGGAGATGCTGATCTCGGCAGAGAAGACCTTCGACTACATCGAAGGATTTGTGATAATAAACAGGACGGGCATCCTGAACAACTGGAGGACGTCGTTCAAACCACAGGACCCAGTCCAAGCAAGCCAGTTCCAATCAGATGGAAGAGTGCTATACTGCCTAGAGATGACCAAGAACTTCAACCAAGATGAGGCTGACATCATGGAACAGGTGGTTTAATTATTTTTGCTGCATCAGGATGTCAACGTATTAGGCCCAGGTTGTGTGTGTGATTAATTTAATCAGCCGTATTTCTTGTCTTTACAGGAAGTTGGTGTGCTGCTATCTCGGCTCAGATACATATCATCCACTCTTTTCCATACCGATGTCACGTACCTGGAGTTCTTGGACAGGGTGCACTCCTCTGAGCTGAAGCTGAGGGCTCAAGGCCTCTGGGAAGTTCCACACCCGTGGCTGAATCTTCTAATTCCAAGAAGCTCAATCCACAAATTTGCTAGGAAGTCTTCGGCAAGATCCTGAAAGATAGCAACAATGGCCCCATACTTCTTTACCCAGTGAACAAATCAAAGTAATTACCGTCACACAATTACAGTCTCATGTAAGATGCATCTAGTTGCAAGTTTGGTAAACTCAATGGTTCAACACAATCGATGCAGGTGGGCAAACATGACGTCAGTAGTCATACCAGATGAAGAAATTTTCTACCTGGTGGGGTTCCTGTCTTCGGCACCATCTCTCTCAGGTCATGGCAGCGTCGAACATGCAGTGAACCTGAACAACCAAATAGTAGACTTCTGTGACAAGGCAGGTGTCGGGATGAAGCAGTATCTAGCATCCTATACCACACAGCAGCAGTGGAAAGCCCACTTTGGAGCAAGGTGGGAGACATTTGAACGAAGGAAACACACGTATGATCCCCTAGCCATCCTAGCTCCAGGACAAAGAATATTTCCAAAGGCATCACTACCTATGTCCTTATGACAGTATCTCCTATGAAAAGGCTTTTGTAGAAGCATATGTTGTGCATAAATGTAGGTAAGATATCCCTTGTAAAGACAGGATCTACGGAAAGGTAGCCTGAAGAACACAGCATAGCGACTAGCAGTAGTGGGAGATACCTCAAAAAGGACTCCAAAGTAGAGCAGCCAGACCTTAACTCTGGGTGTAGCCGATGCAACTTTGGAGGCAATCATTAGAGGATTATACTGGTCCAAGTAACAAGAGGGGTCCAGCTGTTGTTACAGCACAGAGAAGAGCTGTGTAATACCGCAATAGTCAACTAAAATCAGTAACCAGTAGAACTCATGTAGAGTTGTTTGTGTTCTATTAACAATAGGGCAGAAAGTAGCTTCAGGGTAGACCCTTGAATCTTGATTATCAATAACATTGCCTGTTAATGCACAGGTATCTGATATCTGATATGTACTACTTGCATAAATGCAGCAGGCCATATTAGTCTTTCTGAATCAAAATGATATGCCTTCAACTGTGCATGCAACAGTAAAGTTCCTTATCAACCATATTTCTTTCTAAAAGATAATAGTAAACCTTTTTTGGGAATTCCCTTGACATGTGCATCCAAAACTAGTAGTTTGTATTGAGTAGAATAGTGGTTCAACTTCTGTAAGATATACAAATAAGTGGTATCAAAAGAACAGGGCAGGAATGAAGGTGCAAATTTCTGCTGACGAGGTAACAGAGAAAGAAATGTCATAAAAGTTGGGCACACAACAAAGTATGCAATACTCCTGCATTGATAGAAATTAATTATAATTTTCTACTGTACTCTAATTATCTGTCCAGTAGCAAAGGAAGAAAAGCTAAGACAAAATTTTCTTTATGAATGGATGTATCCTCGCCTCCTATTAGAAACAAAAAGAAACAATTATTGACAGTCAGAGTCTTTTCCACACCTTTATATTTTTTGTGATAATTTGTATATAGGTTGTTTAAGCTGTTAACTTTATTTAGGATCCCTTCCAACATTATCAACAGCAGTTCTCAAATTCAGACAAGTACTCGCATTCAGCTACAGCATACTGTTCATGAGTACTGTCAAATCGATGTTCATTCCATAACAGCCTCAGTACTAGACACTAAGTTGTTGCATATTTGAAGCACCGAGCATTAAATGATCATTATAGAGCCAATTAGCTACAGATAACTGCTGGGAAGAAATATCATCCAAATAAGAGGAAATAGTAGCTGTATTTGGCACGTCAGAAGTGAAAAAAGAAAATCCTATGAAGCGTCAGAGAACAGCATGTAGGTACCAGCAGAGCAGCTATAGAAAGTGAAATCATGAGGATGATTTGAGGTAGTTTATTAACGATTTGTTACACAGCATGGTCACAGAGTTTGTGATATCAGCTATAGCTAGTGTCAGATTAATCTTTGTGATGGGATTCAGTGGGCCTGAGAAGAACTGGATACCATTAGAGGGCAATGATGAAATTTGTACTGATCTAATCTATAATACTGACAAAAACAGATTTGATTCATGTCCAGCTGCTACAAAAACCTGGTTTAAATCTACATGTATAATTTTGGACTGAATCAACGCAATTTTTAATGATCCACTTTGACAATCATCAGCAGAAGCAACATGAACATCACTGTTATGTTCATCTGACAATATGCAACCATTCAATTTCAGCTTACTTATCATCGGTTACGAACTCCAGAAAAAACATATGTGATATGTCACTCTTCTAATAATAGTTGGTGAAATACCAATCATGCCAAAGGATAAGCTGATTGAAGACTAGAAGAAGATGGGTGAGTGACCTGAAAGGCTGAAACTACTGCTGATTGACCTCATTTTCCACCGCCAGAAAGTCTAATCCAGCTTATCTCCCTGTAAGACCAACCATTCGTTCATTCAACCGAGATGTCATAGATCAAACATGAGAAACTGAGATTCAACAAAACTGACTGACAGCAAGGGCAAATGACAGATCACAGCAACCAATGATGCAATTGACTCAAATTCCACGCCTCAAATTCACACATGCGATTTCCGTCTACATAACGCTGGTACGACTGAACGAAGGATGGCGCAGTTCGGTCAATCACAGAGCTGGGTGCGCGAATCAAAGCTCGGCAAAAACAAAAACCAGAGTCCGGATACCCGAAAAATGAAAACAAAACCCACCACCGCGATCATAAAGTTCTACGCTCCCGTTTGCGCCACGATCGGCCCAAACCCTCGGTCCTACCAGCGAAAATTCCGCGCCACACGTGACGGGACAAGGACAGGTACTAAACCGAAAAATCCCTGGATCCCGCACATGATGGATCAGAGCAGCAAGGGGGGGATCGCGAAAGTGGGGAGGAGGGGCGGGAAGGGGAGCTCACGTTGACGTTGTGCTCGACGGAACGCCGAGAGGAGGAGAGAGGCCGCCGCGCGTTGCGCGGGGAGGAGACGAAGACGGGAGGTCGAGGAGGGAGGGATGCTTCTGGAGAAAGAAAGGGAGGGCGTGCGCGGCTGGGCGTCGCGGCTTTTGGAAACGGCGCATGCGCCGAGTTTTATATGGGCCTCGGTTTTCGGGGATTGTGGTCCACGTACGCAGGGAGTGGGAGTAGGACACAGCATGGAGTTTAGTGGGCTTCTTTTAGTTTGATTTAAAATGCTCGGTTTTTTTTGGCATCTATTAACGAATACGACGCTGACTATCTTTACTATTATATAAATTGAGTTGATAATGATGATAGTGATGATATTTCATTCTTCATCTTGTTTTCTACGCTTTTCTAACAACTCTCTAATAAGCGACAGCAAATTAATTAAGTGTCGTCTTCGTTTTCACCTTCTTAAAAATCTCTTATAAACAAACAAGCTTAAACATAATAAAACTCAAATATAACAAACTAACTTATCTGCTTCTTTAAAATTTTAAAACGAGACTACGGTGTAAGATCGTAGACTAAGCACGAACACAGAGACTCGACGTAGGTCTAGGAAAATTTAAATGAGCGTGATGACGTAGTCTCCGTAGATTGTGTTGAGCCGACGTTAGTGACTTAAACCGTTAGTGACTTAAACCGATTATATAATTTTTTATCTACAACAAAATACAGATATTTTACTAGTAACTTTAGAAAAAGGATAACGACGATAGCTCATACTACTGTACTAGTTTCCATGCGGAGTAGTGGCACAATGATTGTCACAAGCATGTAGATCTATGAATTTCTTTGAATTCTTTTGAAGCGTGCAACGACTTGTGTTTTATTACGGGTGGTGTCGTATCCCTCCCAAAAGAAAAGGGGCGGTGTCATATAAGCTTGCGTGGCACCGGTGCCATATACTCCATGTTTTTCTTTGATGAAATCTTATAATTGCATGCATGATTTTGTGGCCGGCGATTTAAACGTGATTACAAATTAGCGGAGTATAACTACGAGAACTCTACGGCGCAACCTGTCGCACATCAGTCTTATCTCACGACCGGTCGCACGCCGTCGGATCAAGAGGAGGGGAGGTAGAAAAGAGGAAGGAGAAAGAAGGAGAGAAGGAAGAAGAAGAAGGGGGAGGAGGCTCACTGCCGATGAGCTCGATGGCAACGGGCGACAATGACGACTACAATAGGCTCCCGGAAGCTAACCAGGGGCCGAATGGCTAGATCACCCGACTCCCCGAGATTAGAGAGAGCGTCTGATCGAAGTGCTGGCACCCCGACTTGCAATTGTGGCCGGCCAGATCTGGCTGAGGTGTGACGAGGTGGCAGTGGAGGAGGCGGCGAGCCAGTAGTGGGAGATGGGGAGGCGAAGGCACCGGTGGGGGAGGAGGAGGCGACGTTGGTGGGGATGGATGGATTGTCCTCCAGTTGCAAATATAAGTACTAGCAAAATACCCGTGCTTTGCTATGGAAAAATAAAATAACCAATACTCTTTTTTATGTAAAAAAATAAAATAATCAAATAATCAATACTATTAATCCATTGTGGTCGGCTCAGCCCAATCTACAAAAGCTATATCACCACGCTCAATCGAATTATGCATACATTAACGTCGCACCTCCGTGTTTGTGCTCGGACCTAGTCCACTTCATTTTCGTTAACGATTTTTTAGAAAGATGTTAAGTTAGTTTGTTACAAAGGAGCGTTATTATGTTTTAGTTTATTTGTTTGTTAGAAATTTTTAGGAAAGTGGAAAAGAAGAGGGTATTCAAATAGTTGGTTTATTGTTTATTGTTATAGATTTTTAGAAAGGTAAAAGAAAAATGACGAAAAACAATCCTACTATTACCATCACTATTTGTACAACGGTAAAGATTCATCTCCAAGCAAAAGGTAGCAGTAGCAAACCAAGTGGCGACTAAACTGCACAGGCATTACAAAACTTCTGGTTGGTTCATGAGGGTCACGAACCAAACAGCCCTTAGTTTCTTAGATGTGCCTTCTCCTCTGATGTCGAACTCTTGCCACACAAATGTAGATAGTTCATGTAGTTAGAACGATCTTGGCAAAGGGATAAAAACTTAGGGATAAAGGCTTTTCCCCGATTCAATGTGTAGCAAGTAATTTAGGTGAAGAAACGGAAGAAGAATTGCCACAGCAAAACCGTTTCTAACCCTAGTACTATACTAATCTCAACAAACGGTACTCACCTGCACAGTGAGACCAGCAAATCATTAGATGATGGATTACCCCGGTATGTCTCTATACAACAGAACAAGTCTACAATTCACATCAAGACATACTTGGACACAGGAAATTTGAAAACAAGAGGCATGCTATGCTGGAGACGATGGAAAGGGAGTTTCTCTGCACAAGACCAGATTTTATATATATGAATATAGATATCAAACAATGTCCCTTTTTACATTTGCACAGAGGGGCTAGCTGTATCATCATGTCTCACTCACTATATGGAACCTCCTTGTTGCTGTCTATTCGACGAATGTACCGCGGCGAGGAGAGCGGCCCCGATCCCCGACCCACCCTCCGTCACCCTTAGTGTCACAGTCCGCGCCACCTGCTCACCAAGGATCTCCTCCAATGCTTCGTCCAGGTACTCCCTGAACACCGGATACCCCTGGTACAGGCTGCCCTCGATCGCGACCACTGCCTTTTTTGGCTGGTCTCTTGTTCTTCCACTCGAGGAGGCTGCGCCACCACTCCCGTCCCGGCCAAGCTTTTTCAGTATCCCCACGATGCCAGCGGCAGCTAGACGAGCAGCCCTGCGGGTGACAATGTCGCAGATCTTCACAACAAGCCTTCGAGTTTTCAGAGGGGCAGTAGGGATCTGGAATAGAAACGATCAGAAGATGAGAATGAGTTGCATGTCTTGGGGAAAAAAAATAAAGTTGGAGCAACGGCGCGGGATTGTTGTAAGAGCAACTCTACAAGGTGACTAAGGAAAGCAAACCTTCAGATGTTCTTGCAGTATCCTTCTGACTTCGCTCAGATCTGGTGAATCGTCCTCGCGAATTGCAGCCAGAAACGGTGTGCTGGCGAACAAAAAGTTAGTTAGAGAACACATATTACAAGTGCTACTGGCTATTTTGTGATTAAGCTTTGCTTAGGGACTCGTATTGAGACCAGGATTTTCCATTAATAGGATGGTTTTGACATGCCAAGAGATCCAAGAATTCACAATATTCCATCAAAATATGCAGCTCAGTATCAGAGGACTCAGCTAAGCAGATAAGCACCAGTACATAACATAGGAGCTGCATAAATCTTGCAATAAATATTACAAAGAATTAGGTCAGAAATGCTAGCTAACTACAAACCAGGCATTCCTATCCTACAAATATGCAAAAATTAAACTAGCAGGAACCATGAATCATATTTTCCCCTCTACACAACAGATAACAATTTGGAAGAAACAAATATTCCAAGCACAAATGTACCTCAAAATGAAAGGAGTTGATAGACTATCAGCAGCATCACCAAAAACATCTGATTCTTGAGCCATTCTGTGGAGAACCAGTCTTGCAATTTCCCCAAGATACATCCCTGAGATCATTTTCTCGAAGCCCTGTATCGACAGTGACTCATAAGTTTCACCATATTGACCACAATAAAGAGATGGCATAACCACAGAAGATTAAAGTTTTACATAGATTACTTACCTGATCATTGCGATTTTGTGTCTCGTCATCCAAAGAGATGTCATAAGGAGTTCTTGGCAAATGTGATGACCAGAAATTCCCCCATTCCATATTTACTACCTGATGGATGGAATGTTTTAGCATAAGACAACAGCATCATAGTTCCTTTGTTTAGAGGAGCAGTTCATCAGGTAAATCAAGCCAACCACAGATAAAGCAGAAAAATAAGATACCATGCCTCCAGAGTTCGTGAGAAGACCCTGACACTTAATAATTGCATCAGTGCGTTCGATATAGCAAGCATTGGTGCCAGCCCCGATGATCACAGCAGCCACTGTATCCTCATCATAATAATGCCCTAGAGCTAATGTCCCCACAGTATCATTCACCTAAGTACAAAAATAACATAAAAGATGATCATTTAAAAGGCCCTGGTGTCAATAGACATTTTTTTTAAGACAAGAAGCACAAGAGAACATGCTTGTAACGAAGGAGAGTTTTTTAGTGATAGCTCATGACTGAATGAGATATATGATATGAAAAGCAAATTTGCCAAATTTGGTAAACTGCTCTGCCAGAAAACAATGGGAGTTAGGCATTTCATCAGGCTAAGACATTTCACCATTTTTTTAATGTAATACTGGCCATATAAACATTAATTACCATTGGTGGTTACAGCAGCATCAGATACCAAAGGCATCAACAAAACACTATAATATCGCTATAAATTGGTATCGTTATGTTTTGCATCATGTTGAAGTTCATCCAAACAATACCATACAGTTACATGATACAAAGAGAACTCTAGCAAGAAAGATTATTCAAGTCAATGTTTCATAGTTAAATATGAAATGCTGTAAAACCATGTATCTTAAAGCTGATTATTTACTTTTGAGTTTCAGCACCCAACCCAAACAAGAGATGACACGTGCATGGCCATCTAAATCATAAGATAAAGCAACACTCCCTTTGCTGTTTCTTTGTTTCACCTAATAATTTAACTCATCTCTCTTCTCTTCCTGGGGAATATTACATCCCACAAAGACCAGAGCTTAAAGGCTTAAAACCAACCTCGCAAATATGACCTAAATATTTTTGAATACATAATCTGCTACAGCTAAGAGATATCCTTCAGTTCTCCCTTGTAACTTCTTAAACGTCAAGCGTCATGTTTTGAATCCATTATTTATTGACAATGTATTTGCACATACAATAATCCACACTAGGAGTGGACAAGCACTAAACATAAGTGCTCCAAGTCAGCCAAATGTGGTCCTTAATGGAATGAAAGGATAAAAGTAACCATGTGAGTGTTAAGCCAACAAAAGTTTGGTAAGACTTACCAGTGCAGTGACTCGCACGTTTAATCCACACCTAGCAAGCGCTTCATTTAAGCACTGGGCAACATCTTTCCCAATCTGAGGTTCCATGGTTCACATGAGCAAGTATTAACAATGAGCACGTCCAGTTGAAGTAGAAACGTAGTCAAACACCAAAACAAAGAAATGTGTGATTCTAGAAGATACAACGGGCAGATCGTAGGCGCATTTTATGCCCATAAGACATATATTGCACACCAGAAAAACATGGCAAGTTTACATATTCAAGTAACATGACCAATTTCCATACATGGAACAATATAACTCTTTATCAGAATAGTGTATTAACCTACTTGATATCATCAAGACCATACTAGCAAATTTTGGATTCACCTTATAATAAATTTAAGATACTTACTAATATTATCGATTTTTAGTTATACATGACTAATTGAAAAACATGGAAATCAGATTACTGCAATGTATAATTCTGTGCAAAAAAATAAGTTGGCTTACCATGTCTCCAACTGAAAATCCTTTAGTCCACCTAATTAATGACCCTGTAGACACTGAATTTTGTCTAACAGGGAAAGAAAATGTAAAACCAAGTGCCCTTTTTTCATCTTTTCCATCTTCTCTTTCAACAAAATTCTTCAGTGCCAAGGCAACAAAGTTGAATAAATCCTGCAGTTGGCTTACAATTCAGAGACATGTACCTAGAACATATCTTACAAAATAGAAATAATACAATAAAATCCTGCAGTTGGCTTACAACTCAAGAGACATGTACCTAGAACATATCTTACAAAATAGAAATAATACAATAAAACAAGTACCTCAGTTGTACCCATCAATTCCTCAGGGATGGATTGATTTTCAACCTTCTGATCAACGATTACAGACCCCACACCAACTTCTACCCTCAAAACTCTAAAGTTTGTTCCTCCAAGATCAATGGCATAATATATTCCTTCTTCATTTCTGTTGAAGTGCATGAACGAGCCAATTCAGTTTGATTGTTCCATAGACAAGATGCAAAAAAGGGGGCAAAAATAACATTGGCAGTGTCGATTAATTCTCTGTTGATCATGGTATATGTAAATTAATGAACCATGGTATCATATGACAGAATGCCAGGAAAGAAAAGGTAAATATCAAGTGATACACTTCAATTGCCGCACTTTTTAAAACGTAGTCATAGAGAAACATAGCTTATAGCTGCATTTGGTTTTAGAAGGATTGTATATGTCTTGGGTAAACAGCAATTGTGCTCCTAAACTCATATGAGACTACACACCTCCCCAAAATACAGTCCATGAGAAATCAATATTTTCTTTTCAATCAGTTTTCAGACTATGGTGGTCTGTATATTTGGACCTAGAAGTTGTAATCAACCATGCACAACAATAGATTTGCTCTAAGACCCAGCAAAATTTAACTCCAACCTTACAATAGATATGATGCCAAACAATAGTTTTCAAATCATGCAAGAGAGCAGTAGCTGCTGATGCATGCAATGACAACACACAGGCAGGAGTGATAGCCACTGATGTGCCTCACCATCTTCATGTGCACTAGTCCTCACCACACCCTCATTGCACTATTACCACAATGCTTAGCCACGCAGAGCCACCTTCATGGCAGCTGAAACTACCTCCATGAAGTCATTTGTGTCAACTGTCAGCACACCTGCTCACACTCTGTCACTATCCTGACTCATTGTTTTCGCAACAACGGTATACCAGTAGACACCACCACAGATGGCTCATCAATGTCGTGAGGAGCGATCTCAATTTGCATATGCAAATCAATTATCATACCGAGGTTATTCTCTTTCCAGAGAGAGAGTATGCACTGCAGTTAAGGTCAGAGCTATTGAAAGAAGAGGTGATTTTTCAGGCGTCCAATGTTGTGGGGTCCAATGTGCAATTACAGAAAACTTGGACAGCCTTAAACAGGTCACAAGTTGATGCATGATCAGTAAGGAATAGTACAAGAAAGCAAACAATATGTAGTGTCACTTCCGTGTTTTAGATCGGTGCCCTGAATAAGGAGTTTTTATTTTTATTTTTTGCACAATTGTTTTATTCAAGAATAATTGAGATATTGCTTCACATTTCATAGCACACTACATCTAGCACAAAGCTATGCTACCGAGAAGAAAAGTACTTTGAATACTTCACATCTACAATACGTTAATAAAACGAATCAAAGTGAAGCAATACCCTAATAAGAAGCAGCCACACTGGCAATGACCAAGAAACATCAAAGAACTAAAATCCAAACAAGTGACAGAAACAAAAATACAAAAGGCCAACCAAAACCATTGTGCATCCGTCTGTCATGCAGTTATAGGTAACAGCACACCAAGCTGTTGCAAGTGCAACCATCCAAGAAACCAACAAACGCAATTAGGTCCCAAAAAAATCAAGTTGAATGTGCAACTTCATGAATGATGCAACTTAGTTTCTGTTTGGCTTTCATCACAACTGTTCGGCTCAAAATCAGATAAACACAGAAAAGCACAATCCTCCACCGTTTAACTTCATTGCTCCTCTTCCACTAGAACACACAAAATTTTCTGCATTGCAACACCGGATCAACAGGAGATAGTCTTCCAAGTAAGAAGTGCGACCTCCCAAGCAATTATTCGCATCTGACAGAGAACGTCCCAGGCCACATCGCCGTTGTGGAATACAACCTGGCCTGTGAACGCAATGCTGGTCACATAAAAGTGTAGGCAGATTCATTTACCAAGATGCCCCTTTATGGTGGTCCGGACAACAACCTCGCCATGAATGCAAGCTCAAACCAACAGTGCCACTCCCTACCTCAGGCAGCATAAGAGCCTACATGACAAATTCTTGGCATCTGGCTGATTAATTATCTTTGCCCTGGAGCAGCACCGGCATAAAGGTATAGCACTGCAGGCGGCATCAGTCGTCAAAACTACACAAGTCCTTGGAAGAATGGCGATTGAATACAAGGCTAGAGCTTGTAATCCATCGGGGAGACGAAGCAAGAGATGGGTGTTGTTCTTTGCGGTTCCAAGAAAGACGGCAACATCGTGAAGTAATGACGTAAGTATTTGCAAAAATTTGAGGAAGAGAATGGCGAGATGTGCGCGGCATTATACGAAATCGAATAAAGATGGCGCCTTTATGAACATAATATCAGGAAAAAGAAAAGGTAACGGCCCAAATTTGTTCACTGTTGGATGAACACATCAGCAAAGTTGCGACCCGGACTTGTTTAGCATTCCAAAATAGGGCCAAACAATAGCACGAAGTAAGAATCACAAAAGGGGAAAACAGAACATGTGAAACGATCCAACTTAGTAGCGTTCAGACGACCAGTCCAAAGATGACAGACCAAGTGCACACCACACGACACATTGAGGGGAAAGTAGCAAGAAAATACGCGTCGTTGTGCGCTGCGTAAAACAAACCGATCAAAAGAAGGCGTCAAGACACTCAAGTAGAGAGAGCTTAGAAACCACAAGGAAAATATGTGCTCGTAGCATTTCACATGGACACACAAAAGAAAAGCGTGAAACACGCATCACTCCGCATCATTCGGAATGCAAGGAAGCAAGAACCCAGTGAAGGAACCACATTCGCGTACATAAACCAGATTAACATGGTAACCAAGCAAGATGGCGAGATGCAAGGGCATGATCCAACTACCAAAATGTCAATTAAAGGAAGCACAGAAGGCTTTTTTTTTGTTCTGATTAAGAATCACACAAAAATGGAGGAACCGAAAGAAAGAATCGCCACGAATCATCAAGGAACCGCAAGGCCACGAAGGAAGGCAAAGGCAGCAGTAAGGAACCTTTGGGCCGTACCCGTTGGGGAGCGCGTCGACGAAGGTGAGCAGCATCTTGAGCTTGCTCCCGCCGTCTGACGCGAGGCCGGCGTGCATCTCGACGACCATGGCGTCGACGACCTGCCGCAGGCGCGCGGGCGGCGTGGCGCAGCCCTCTTCGAACTCCCGCAGCAGCGCCACCGCCCGCCGCCACCGAGCCCGCGCCGACGCCCTGCGCGCCACCAGCGCCGCCGCGATCGCGCACGTGACAGCCGCGCACCCCACCGCCACGCCGAACCCCACCCTCCCCATCCCCGCCACCCCGCCCTCCGGCGCGCGCCGATCACGGCATCCCACGCGCCCTCTCCCTCTATCTCAACCCGCAAATCCACCGGCGCGCCCGCGCGCCCAGTACGCGGTAGCCTGCGGCGCGCGCAGGGTGCTCGGCGGAGCGGCGAAATGGGGATGGAACAGAGCGGCGGGGATGGGGGAGTAGTAGTGGGGTGGGGTGGGGTGGGGCTGGGGAGCGAAGGGGAAAGAAGAAGGGGGAGAGGAAGGGAAGGGGAGGGGACGCAGGGGGGGGGTGGAAATAAAAACAGGGAGAGAAGGCAGGAGCGTGCCTGTTTCTGTGCTTTTGATTTATGCTGGGATTTCTTATGTTTCCACCCCCCAGTTCGCCTCTATTTCAGGTTCCAGCACCATGTGCTGTTTCACTTCCCTTCTTGACATAATCTTTTTCTTTCCCCAGCTTTGACCCGTTGCTGCCTGTCAGTAATCCTGATGTTTTAAAATAAAGTTGCAGTGCAGGCGGCTAGCTGCCTAGCTACTTGTGGGTTTTGTGTTTGATCACCATGCTGGTCTTCTTCAGCTTTTGACAGATCGTTAAATTTAGCATTGTAGGTTTGTTGATGATTATTGTCGTATTAGGCACAAAGGTTGTTTCGAAACTTAATTTACTGTGATCTTTTAACTTAGCCATTCTGAGATGTGAGATGATTGGTTTATGTCTATATATTTTAGCAAAGAATAAATAAGATCACACCTGACATGAAAAAAATTTATCTATCAGCAATGTGTACCCTATAATTTTTCTTTATTAATTGTTCTACTTAAAACATATCATTATTAATGCGGCTCTTTCAAAAAGTGGTTTTCTCTTCTTATTAAGCCACTAATTTATTGTACACATAGTATCTCGTTTATCTTTTAATATCAGTGTCATACTTTTCAATCGTTGTGAATACTTAAAAACTCTCTGTCAACTCACATTAAGATTTTAAGAGCACAGTTGTTTTTTTTCAGTGTCTTATTGCTTAGCATACAATAAGAGATGCACTAGTGCATTTCATAAAGAAAAAAAGAGATGCAGTAGAACATGGTGGTGATGTAAGTGTCAGCAAGCAATGACAGCAAGTAAACGGGACGAAAGAAACCCTAGTCAATGACCAAAGCAACGTCCGATTGGGTGCTCCTCCTGCTAGTTGGGATTAGAGACTTCAAATTTCAAACCGAAAAGACGGTCCACTCCACTAGTCAGTCAATCGTCCAAGACCACCACAAGATTACACATGCGCGCGTGTGTGTGCAGAAAAGCCCCCGCCCAACCCACGAATGCGCGCGCCTGCCCACCGCAAAAAACGACGGTCCGGTCCAGTCCAGCTCCAGTCCACCTCCCCTCCCTCATGCGAAGTGGTGGGCGCGCTTCTGCGGGGGTGAGAAAAGACGGGCGCGCCCCCGTGCGCGCGGCGGAATTGCTGATATGGCCGCGCGAGAGGGGGGGCGGGGGCGGGGGCGGGGGTGTGTGTAGAGTGTAGACGGGGCGGGGCGGGGCGGTGCGGGGCGGTGCGGGGGGCGGTGCGTGGCGTGGCGTGGCGTGGCGTGGGGGGTTTGACTTGTGTTGGGTGTGAGGCGGCGATGGCGATGGCGACGGCCCGCCCGGCCATTTCCGGGGCTTACGGCCCTGACACTGTGCGCGCCTGCCTCGGCAGCGGTCAGCGGCGATGCCTTTGACCCGGGCCGGGCACCAGCCTGGGTGCCGGTAGCTGGTGGAAATGAATCCCCTGTCTGCGCACTGCCCACTGCGCATTGCGCCGTGCGACGCGCCCATCAGTTTCGGCCACAAATTATTAATGCCCCGTGCCCTTCGTTCGTCCACCTGTCCACCTCTCTCCTCTAACGTTTCTTCTCCTCTCCTAGGATCCTAGCTGCGTACGTACGCGTGCAGCTTGTCTCAGCTACTGCTAAATTTCAAGCTTCCGCAGCTCGCGCAGTTCCGTGCGTGCGTGCGTGCGTACGTACGTGCTCTCCGGTTTCCGAAACCTAGTACGGGGTCCTGTCGTGATTTTAGGCACTCAGAGAACAGGTTCTTAGCTGGGGGTGTTAGCTACGTTACTAATTGGGGCGGACGCTCGCGCGTGACGATCGACCAGGCCTGCGGCGAGCAAACCACCCGTGGCAATCAGTAGCAACACCGGCGCGCACCAACAGGACTGCAATTTTTGCTGGCGGTGTCACTCACTGGGTTCGCCTAGGTAAGTGGTTGCCAGGAGCAGTTTTATTTTTGCAGGCACGCCGTGAAGCTATGAATCGATGGCATGGGAACTTTGCTTCACTTGCAAACTGTATTTATAGCCCCCATGTCCCGTACACTAGTTCGTCATATATACTTTCAACTTGGGGCTGTAAGCTTAGCAAAACATTGGCCTTTTTGACATGTGAGAAACCAGTGAGAAATTGACGCAAAAATAATATATATAATCCATCTATATGTGTAACCAGAGATGTTGCTGGCCCAGAAGAAAATGACATGTGCCTTCTGTTCCACTCGCACACATGGTGTTCTCAACTAGTGTAGCTGTGTGGTAGCCATCTCTAGGATGCTCAAATGTGGAGCTTTCATATTTTACAAGACGACCACAAGTACAACACAATCAATTACTAATGCGCATCTCTAGAGTTTTCCGAAGCAGCCATGCCGCCATCACATGTATCACATAATTTCTTAGATCACGCTCTCACTTTTGAAACTCCACGCAAGCTTGACAGCGGGAGCAGGCGCTCAATTGCTCATTACATAGACCGTGAGCGTGATTAACGGATTACAAAAACTACTGCGAGTTTACTAAAGAAAATTGCATGCGTATAAACGTACAGTGGAGTACAAGTTTTTCGTTGTTTAGCATATCTCTGCATGCCGTTTCCATGATCAGAGGCACATGAGGAGAGGAACCATGCATGCGTGCTCTGCTGACGTGGAGAGTTAGGATGCATGGGGAGCAATTATTAGCTCGTGATGTTGTGTTGGTGAAGCTCCGAGACCAGTCAAGCGTTGTGGTCAAGGATGTATCCCGGTGAAGTCTCCAGTATACTCCACTTGCGAGAATCTGAGGTCGCTAAAGTTCCACGAGTATGAACGAACTTTGCCTCTCCAGAATGCATATTGTGCTTTCTGGCCTTTTGTTGTAGCCTGACGTGGCAATGTCCACCAGTTTGGATTTATTTATTTATTTGTGTGGAGATTTATCCCTTTAAATATTGACCCATATATTTTTGGAGTTAGCTAAATGTTAACGTTCACTAGTTACTAACTCTGAAGTTTCAAAATTCAACTCTAAATTTCATTAATATTTAGTTTATGTGATACAAAATTACAATTATAAGCAAGTACTCTCGAATATGAATCTAATGTCATTAATTTTATATCATTTAAATTACATACTCATGAAGTAATTATTGGTTAAAGTCTTGTCTTAAACAATTAAAATACACTCTGTATATCTGGATGGAGGGAGTATAAAATACTGAGCTCCAAGTTAAATGGGGTTATTTTTATAACATCATTTGCTTCACTGAAACATGTAGTAAAGCTGTAAAAGTGTGTGATACTAATACGGGGGTTATTTTATAATATCAATAATTCAAGTCTTCATCAACCGTAGTCACGAAGCATGTGCGTTTTGTCATAGATAATATTTTGACTATTCAACGAATTCCTTACTGTGCTGCATGTATTTTTCAGGAGATGCCAATTCGGCTCCAGCTCAAAGATTTGAGGGGACCGATCCTAAAAAGGGTTGGTCGAGGGGCAAAACGGATATTTGGCGAAGTCCCGGAGGGCATAATGGGTAAACTAAGCTTTAGAGGGAGAGGGGACGAATTAGAATGAGCTGGTGGGCCCGCGCATTAGTAAAGTGTGTGGGACACATGCGTGTGGGCAAGGTTACAGCGGCCCAAGCCTCGCATGAACCCGACCTATATGCCAAGACAAACACGCACGAGATTTTAGCATGAAATACGTTGCAAATTGCTGCATGCAAAATTAGGTTGTATTTTGAATGCAGACATTTCATGAGTGAAATAGTTTACATTTTGACATTTGATAATACTCTAACATTTCATCAAGCCATAGACTGATCTCGACGAATTGTACTGCAAAAATCTACTGATTGCTAATGCCGAAATCATATTTAATCCAAAGCACTTGTTCCCCCTTTGAAAGCAAAATCTAGATTTGCTGCAAAAACATTATCAGTAATCACGTAAAGAGCATGACTTATATGAAAAGCAGGAGCACACATTTTGCAAATTCCTTCTATAGAAGAAAAAAATCATTGTAATTATTTTTACTACTAATCAGTAACCACGTGGCGAGGTCCTGAAACAGTGGAGCTGGTACAACGGTTGAGGAAAAAATAGTTGAAATCTTGGTGGTCCATGAACCGGGCCTAGGGCAGCCGGGAGTGGAGAGAAGCGAACGGCGACGGGAGCTGCGTCCCGGCTGCCCGGCCGTACCGAAATTCCAGCTGTCTTCCGCTCATTCCCAGCTCACCACGACCTTTCTCCGCTTCTCTCCTCCCTGCACTCCTTTATTTTTCCTGACTAAAAAACAGGTCCAGAAATCTCACCACCCCACGCGCCCCTCGAGATGCCGCTTCCCTCCACGTAAGCAGCAGAACCCCGCTTGCCACGCCTCCCCACCATCACCTACCCAGAAATCATGCCTGCTCACGCCTACACCCACCATCGCTCTGCGCTGCATATTCCCACAATGTGATGTTCCTCCCCAGAAATAAGCAAAATCTCAACAGCGATTTTAGAAACGATTAGGTGACAATTGGTAAGAGCATTTGCTTATGTGAGGTCCTCTTTAGGTTGCATTTTGTGCCCTCTGTGATTTAAGAAGTAGAGCAATATTCACTTTAAATAAAGTAGCATGTCAGCTACTCCACACATTCTGTGTTTATGTACTATTAAGCCTGATTTTATTAGGCATGCTTGTAAAGAATTTGTTAAATATTTGAGTCCAATACTCCAGCTAGGACATCATCAATCAGATATTCTAACTCATTTATAAACATAAAAGTGTAGTAGACAGATCACCTAAAAATCAAATCGGTACCCATTTTTCTAGAGGCTATAAGTTAAAATCATTTTTGAAATGGCGCATCTGACGTCATGACCATGCCAGATTTATAGTGTATGAATTTGACACATATACGTAACTTTTCTCAGATCATTCTTATGTTACTACGTACTTAAAAAAAACAAAGATATATTTCAGGTGGTCCACGGCAATTATATTTTTCCCTAGCGAATTATTTTCTTATAAGCAGGTGGACCTAGACCTAGACCCTAGGAGTCCATCTGATTTTGTAGAGTATCCTCCATGTCTTGTTGTATTTTATGTACTATTGGTATGGTATTTTATGTTCCTGTAAATAATTTTTTTAAATAAAAATAAATCCAGTACTTGAGCTAAGACACCATCTAGAGTTGTACATCATAGATATGAAAATGCAATTCATAAACACATTTAAGCATCAACCCGATATGCATTTCCCTTAGGCGATTAATCTGATATATATCACCGTAGCCAATCATCCATGCCATTTTATAGAAGACAAGAAAGGAATCCATCGGAGATACGTACAAGAATTTTACAGTCTGTGCTTAATCATGAACTCAATGAATATAACTATTATACACGAGCCATTATTATGTTACTACCGACAAAATTCAATGGTGGTAGAGAATTAATTGCCCATCATCATGTTGTAGAAATACAGTAATGCATTCCGGTGGTCCATGCAAATTATACTTTCATAGAGAAATGGTTTCCTTATACGTAGGTGGACCTAGACCTCCTCTGACATTTCATTAGATTTTGTAGAGTACCCACCATATCGCACGTAAACATAGCCTAAACAAATTTAATTAATTACTCGTAATATGGCGTCGTTTGTTCTGGATACACACCCGTGGGCACAGGTTCTTCAAATAGTTTGATTTGCAATGGAAATTAGTAGGCAGTAGGCCGACAAAGCATGGGGGCAGGGGCTATAGCTGCTGACCATCACAAGCCAGAAAAAGGTAGGCAAGGGGCCAGCAGGCAAGGCAAAAGAAAAGGAGGAAGCTTTTTCCCGGGGACAATACCAGGTGGATGGAGCCATGCGGGGCGCAAACCCCCTCGTGATCGCGGGGAAGCCACGGCCCACTCCCCGAGCCAGGGCCCAGGGCTCGGGCAATCACTGACTGACACCGCCATGTGGGCCTCCCTCGGTGGCCGTACCCCGTCACACTGGAACCTGTTCCCTCCCTGCGACCACACTCACCCTCACCGACCGATCCCGCGATCTGAATGATGCAGCTACTTGTTCGCGTAGAAACATAATGCTGCCGCGGTGCGGGGAGAGGATGTGTGGCGGTTCCGTGGTTATGGGGCGCGTCAGGGTGGTGTGAGCTGGCGCACGTGAAAAGGGTGGTGGAGACTGTGGAGTTGTGGCAGGCTAGGCTAGGCTAGGCGAGACAGATTTCTCTCGTTTCTCTGGGGGCTGGCTAGCCAGCTGCAGGAGGACACGAGCTGTGCAGCAGGTGTTGGTGGGTGCCATGCCACGGTTATGTGCTCCATTGACGGTTTGCGGCGGCATGTGATGGTTGATTTTGGCCCCGGATGGGGGTCTCGGTCCGGGGGGCATGTGCCGTTGCGCCGGGCTGTAGCAAGAGCTGTGGGGCCTTGCCAAATTAACCTTTTTGGTCGCACCGGACCGCAGCGGTGAAGACATTGTTGTGTTTGCTAGCGCCGTGCCCCGCCGCCGCTTGTTCTTGCCTCCCCCTCCCCCTCCAGTGTGCTAGCTGTATTCTGTGTGGGTGCATGCCCTCTGCCCCTGTGTGGTTCTGTCGGCTGGGTGGGTGGTTGAAAGCGGGCGCAAGCGACCGCTCTAAATGAAAGAGCCTTCTTTGGCTGCCACAGCCTCGTACCTATCCGCCACCTTCTTCGATCCACTCTAAAAACTTACAATTCGTGTGTTCTGGGAGAAGGAAATTTCGTTCGTGCAACTGTGCAATTGTGTATTTTTATGACTGCGCTGTTAGGGCTAGGATTGCTAAAATTGTTTCGTTGAGCGAAATGCAATTGTTTTTGTTTTGAAAATTGAAAATGCGATTGTTGTTTCTTTTTCCCGTTCTGTGGGTTTGTTGCTAGCCCGCCACCTTGAAACAATGATTATTGATTGCCGCATGCTGCTGAAGAATAAGTACTACTAGCTCGTATGAGACGTGAATAAATATTCACTGTAGTTAAACTAATTGGGCTCAACTGCATTGCAGCCATTGCTGTTCAGGGACTCAATGAGACACTGAGTAAGCACTTGGCAAACTATTTGGCTGGCCCTTATTACGTGGTCGAAACAAAATCTTGCATTTTGTGAGTTGTGCGGTTGTGCCTGCTGTAGACTTGTGGAGCATGCAGGTGCTCTGATAGTTGTCAATCTAGCTTTGTTGCAAATGAGTGAACCTCAAACCTCTAGAAGCAGATACTCCCAGCTGGTAGATTTGGGGCCTGACCCGTTCTTGCTGAAAACAGAGGAGAGCTGACCAGATGAGAAGAAAAGACAGCTTCCTCATTCACATCGATGAGTGAAACAGAAAAATGAAAGAAAGATGGTTTAACCGTGACAAGAACCATCTTTAATCTCCCACCTCATCTGGATCAACGGCAGTAATAATAGATGAAACAAAACTGGAGGTAAATTACAAGGAGAAGGCAGAAAGCTGTGGTGAAAGTAAAGCTAGCAGTGGAGTGGAGTGGAGTGCAGGTGACCTGGCTTGCAGTTGGAATTGGGCAGAGTAAAAATGATATATTTCCTTCTTTCTTCTACGTTTAGGGTTTAGGGCAGAAAGTACAGGCCAGCTGGTTGTCCTCTGGTCAGTGAGAGGCTTTGTCGGCTTTACAACCCCAAGCGAGAAGACTTGTTCTAAACATAGTGTGGCCCAGAGGCCCTGTGTGCTAGAGATTAGTCTGGTGCACGTATTGCATCATTAAGATGAAATGACTTGCACATGAAAAATAAACGCGTGCACATTCCCCTAGCAAGGTGTGAAGCAGTCTAGCTAGCGCTGTAGACTAGTACTCCGTATATAATTGCAACTGACCCGTCGAACCGCTGCTCCTGCCGGCGAATTTATAGACTGGAAATCTTCTTCCAAGGACGTCTCGTAATTCCCATGAGTAACGCCGCTAGAGCTACCGCCGTACGGCACCGCGTACGTTTGTACGTACGCACGCTCGCACCGGCCTCGATCGATCGCATGCAGGTTAACTCGTCTCGTCTCGTACACTGTCCATTTATGAAGCGAACCGGCGCCAGAAAATTCTTCGATCATCGTCAGTCAGATCATTCGAGCCAGCAGATCGATCGAGCCATGAAGAGCATATAGATAGGATGCAGTTGGTTCGTTGCTCGAGGTTGATGCATCCATAGCGTGCTGGATGTACATAGAATTTTCCTCGGGCTGCTCGCGCCGTACGTACATTTTCCGTACGATGTGCGTAATGAATGTATAGCTGCTCTCTCCGTCCACAAATATAAAACGTACATGAAATTTTAGGTTTAATTTTAATCAATAATTAAATTAATACAATTAAATTATATGACATAATAGTAGTATCATTGGATTCATATTCAAACGTATTTTCAAATGGTATCACTTTTGTATTATATAATTCAATATTATTAGCTTAATTGTTGATCAAAGTTGAATCTAAAATTTAATACACGCTTTATATTTGTGGACCGAGGGAGTAGGAGTACTGCTCAAGTGCTCATGCATCTCCTGTTTTAACTATATGTAATTAAGCCGGCCGTGCGTATGGATACTAGAGTAGGAGTAGCTAGTTAATTACCATGTACGTACGGCTGTTACCGGCTCAGATGTGGTTTTCGTTCGTACGTGCTCGATCTATGGCGATCCGATCGAATCCGAGGTGAATAATCAATCGATCGATCGTCACGTACCTGCGAAAATACGCAACAACTGAATAAATTATACGGTCCATCTCTGGTTAGACCGTTCTGATGTACACACATTACTGATCCTAGCGGTAGTTTCCTGGATACCGTTCGTTCGTACGTGAGGCTTGTGTTGTGCATGCACGTAGGTCGTCTATTTCAATTATTTGTTTGGACCTTTGCTATGTTGATCGATAAATTTTCATTTTTTGGTAGACTATCATGAATGTTAATTATTTATCGAACAAAAATTAGGTAGTACTTATACATTTTCAAAAAATTGTAAAATTGTAGGTTTAGAAAAGTGCAACTAGTTGGTTGCATACTTTTACATTTAAAATTGTGTAGATTTAACAATGTGTAACTTAGTCAATACTGAAAAACATCGAATTTCATTATTTGCTTGGCATTACCCGTATATACGTATGCGTGGTTCCGGATGGAGGCCCAAGTGGAACGACCTCACTCCGTGTGGTGGTATGCATGTTGGACATGTCTTTCTCGATCGTTCTGGACTGAACGACGTCCGCGAGCTAACTCCAGGCGCCAATGAGGCGACGTGATCTTGCTTCTGACTGTTCATGCATGCAGGACGGCCCTAGCTAGGAGCAAGCCAGGACGATGTCTTGCCACCTGATTTGCGACGCGACTGACCCTAGCTAGGCCATGCTAGCTACCGGCACGGCACGGCACGTACAGGACATTGATGCATGCTTGCTTCCTGCAGGACCACGCATGCATGCACGCCACTGGAGAAAACAGATTCATCGATCTTTCCACGTGTATATGCATGGTTAGTTACTAATTAAAGGTCGTAGCAAAATACTACGAACGAACGTATATGTATGTTGGATTAATTAATGGGACATTACTGTACCATTATTGGCCATGCTGATTCATCAGGTTGGCAGGTTGGGTGGATCAATGGAGAGAGCCGGCCGGCCACCCGACAAAGATCCAGGAGTACATCTTCTACATGTCCCCAAGCTAAAAGAAGCAACCATCTATACATATAGGCCGGTCTGGAGCATTCCCTAGCTTCACCACGTCACAATGTCCATGCAAGCGTAGCTGTTAGCGCTAGCTAGCCAGCCTTTCTTCTTCTTCTTCTTGCGTTTTGTATGCATGGGCGGTGGGCCATTAATGCAACTCACGTTCACCCTCACCAACCACTTCGGTGTCCGGTCACGGCCATGCCGATAGAGACCTGTCCATCGGCCGTGTAGCCGAGTACGTGCGTATAGTACAGTACAAAACGTATGTTTACATGTAATGTGGCGAGATTTGTACGTACTAACATACACGGACATGCACGTACGTATATGTGGGAAAACTACGATGCCGTTGTCGCCTACACGTATATGCTAGCTCCAAGCCTGGGGTGACCAGCGAGACTTTGGTCGTTTTGTGCGGTATGCGCGTGTAATGAGATGGGGTCATGCAGATGCATATGTACTGGTGGTGTGGTATTTGTTTTGTCGTGCATGCAGGAGCTAGCAAACATCCATGGAAGGATCCAACTCATAGTACAGTGATTGCAGATCGATCCCTGCACGCGTTCTCACTACTACAGAATTCATTTAACGGGACGCCCCTGTACAGACGGTTTTTTGGAGCCGTCTGTACAAATAGTAGTCCAGACGGTTCCAAACGAAAACCGTCTGTACAAATGATCTCAACAAGCGGGACGCTACAGTACAGACGATTCCAAACTGGAACCGTCTGTACAAATAGCACAGACGGGTCCAAACTAGAACCGTCTGTACAAATCAAACAGTACAGACGGTTCTAAATTCGGAACCGTCTGTACAAATATGTGAACAGTACAGACGGTTCCAAGTTGGAACCGTCTGCACAAATCGAACAGTACAGACGGTTCTAAGTTCGGAACCGTCCGTAAACAGTACAGACGGCTCTAAACTTGGAACAGTCTGTACAAATTGAACAGTACAGACGGTTCCAAATAGCTGAAGCAAGGCTAGTTAATCTCTGCTGCCGCGGCAGCAAAACTGCAGATTTCCTTGCCGCGGCAGGAAAGTGGCAGCGTCGGGGAGGGAGTTTGGCAGCTCCGATTGTCGAACGGTTTTCACGGCTGTGAGCGGGAGGCCAAACTGTACATCTCCAGAAATTTTGAGCCAATTCCGAGAAACTCGATGAAACGACTAGTGGAAATCCCGGCCTGAAATCGAAGATTTTGAAAACGGCACCCAAACGAAATTGCTCGGCAGAAGCTGGGATCAAGGTGGAAAGCAAGTCCTCGACTCAAGCTAACCAGGGAAACAAGAATCACCCAATTCGGAGTCCGGGTGAAGGAGATATGCCCTCCGGAAGATGAGAAAAAGTAACGGAAAAACTTCCGGAGCGAAAAAGTCCCACTTAGAAGCCGAATTTTGAGGGTCAAGATGGGTACAAGTGTAAACACTTGTATTTTTTTCAGATGCGCGTCGTCGTTAGCTTCGATTTGAGTGGTCGTGGACGTAAAACGGACTCCGTATGAGAAAGTTACGGCCGTTTTACTAAAACCTCTCAAACTATGGTTTTTCAGCTACTCCCCTTGCCGCGGCAGCAGATTTTGCTGTTTTCTTGCCGCGGCAGGACTTTGTGGGCTTCTACACGGAGTTTGGGTGCACGAAAAGGGCTGAAATTTTGGGGGCAAGATCAGCACATATATATCTCCCAAACGGCATAGTTTGAGCCCAATCTGAGGACTTTGAATTTTTGGAGTCTGAAACACATAGTGTTAATCTAATAGTCCAGACGATTCTCAGTTTGGAACCGTCTGTGCTATTTGTGCAGACGGTTCCAAGCTTAGAACCGTCTGGACTAGGGGCGTCCCGCTTGATCGTAGGGATAAGTTAAAAATAAAGCTCTCCCATATGTGTCGCGAAGTCCGTCTAGGTCAGCTGGCAACGTCACCGCTTGAGCAACGCGAGGTTGCGGGTTCGAATCCCGCTGGAAGCATATTGCACAATTTATTCCTAGCGGTTGGATGGGACACGCGGACGGCCGGATGAGACGCGGCTGAAGGACGAGGCTCCTGGCGCGAGGTGTTATATTTTTATTTTTGAAACACGACATCACAGAATCGATTAGTACAGACGGTTCCAAACTAGAACCGTCTGTACAAATCGGTTTGGAACCGTCTGTACAAATCGATTTGTGCAGACGGCTCTAGTTTGGAACCGTGTACAAATCGATTTGTGCAGACGGTTCTAGTTTGGAACCGTCTGTACAAATCGATTTGTACAGACGGCTCAAAAACCGTCCCGCATATCTGATTTGTACAGACTGTTAGGGCCAGACGGTTCGGAAAACCGTCCCACCTGGGAGTTCCGAACCGTCTGGACAAATCATTTCTGCAGTAGTGTCTGCAGGTTTCTCTGACATGGATGCGTTGGGTTGTTTCTTTGCGTCTGCCAATATGGCCCCCTTCTAGACGGCTTCGCTTGTGCATAAGCCGGCTTAAGCTTAATGGTGTGGGGAAGCTGCGGTGTGGAGAAGCCTGATAAGCCCCACCTTCCCCTTCTAGACGGTTTCTGAGATTTGAACTTATAGGCAGAGGTGGACTGTGAAAAGTCTGTAATACCCTTTGTCTTGTTTGTTTGCTATTTGAATGATATTAATACTATTTACATATGTTTTTTACACAGTTTAACACATAAATTAGATACCCTTTGACTTACAAAGTTACAGATGAAAAAGAACATGAGCATCCATGATTGAAAACATCAAGCATTCTATTGTGATTTATGAAGCGCACAATATAACCAAACAGGATACGGTATAACCAAACAGGATACGGTATGGAAGGCGTAGCAGGCAAGCAGCGAAACAAAATTTAGCAGATGCCATACAGCAAGCACAAAAATGTTATGATAAGATAACAAATAAGCTGGTTGTAAGTGTTGTCCCCACCTAGCATAACCATGTAAAAAGAAGGTATCAAATCCAGCTTGAAATATTACTCACGAGAAGCTGAAATTTCTTGGTTTTTAGGTATACAAAAACCTCTTATTACAACAGAAACTTGGGAACTAAGGTACACATTTGCTAAGTCCATTCAGATAACATATGAAAACTGTCAATCATATTGATGTGGCTAACTCGGTGAGAACTGCAGCAGCCATTCCTTCACCTGGAGAAGACAAAATCATCAATCTGTTAGTAACCTGATACAGACAGAACCTTATACGAAAATTCTGAAAATACTTCAAAGAGAGAATGCTAACTAGCTAGAGTTCATGCATCACTGTCCAAGTGAAGTAGGAAATCATCTAATCTGAGCATGCAATGCAAGCCTCTTCTTTGATGAACTGATGATAAGAGAACACTTCAAGTACACTAACATTAACTCATTACATGGTCCAAGTGTACAATAATCCAAATGGCATCAAGCATCAAGATTAATTCACTGTACGGGAGGAGGATTACTACAGATTATAATTATTAATCAAAAGCACCAAGCATCAAGCATCAAGAACAAGAGCTATTTTTCAGAAAACTACTTGTAGTAGAGAAGATATGAATGTTTGCATCTATATATTCCATCGATGCATATCTAAGAATAAATTTCACACTACAGAGGCATCTTAGCACTAGGAGAACGGCAGATCATATTTTGATACGTGCTTAGTAAATAAAATTGTCAGGAACCTTAAGCGACGTGAGGAAACGAAGGGCCGACGGCGGCGGGAGGCGACCGGGGCCGGGGGCGACGGGAGGGGCGGGGTCGGGGGCGGGAGGCGGGGCTAGCGGCCGCGGGAGGTCCGGCGGGAGGCGGAGGAGTCGGGCGGCTTGCGGTGGGAGGCGGGGCCGGCGGCGGCGGGAGGCGACCGGGGGCGGCGGGGGTGGGGGCGGGGCCGGGGGCGACGGGAGGGGCGGGGTCGAGGGCGGGAGGCGGGGCTGGCGACGGCGGGAGGCGAGGCCGGCGGCGGCGGGAGGCGGGTGGGAGGCGGCCGGGAGGTCGGGGGAGGCGGGGGAGGGCGGCGGGATCTCCACGGGAGGTAGCGGGAGGCGGGCCGGAGGCAGGGAGGCTGGCCGGGGAGGAGGAGGGCGGCGCTGGCGTGGGGAGGAGGAGGGCGGCGCCAGCGGGGGAGAGGAGGAGGGCAGCGCCGGCCGGGGGGAGGAGGAGACCGGCTCGGGTGGGTGAGTGGCGTGTGGAGGAGGAGGGCAGTGGAAGGGAAAAACTGAGGAGTTTTTCTTTATATACTAAATGGCAGTGGTGGGTAAATAACACAAACTAGTGAGGATAAAATAGTCATTCGTGGTAAATTTTGTATGGAGAAGCTCGGGAAGCCTCAAAACTGAGGCTTCCCCCCACCAACAGCAAAATCAAAGGCTTATGAATTAAGCTTAAGCTGGGTTTTCCCTTCTAGAGGGCTTATGGCTTCCTGGGGCCATAAGCTGCTCCATAAGCCCTCTAGAAGGGGGCCTATAGCTTGTTTGTTTCGTATGTTTGTTTCTTTGATATATATACATAGGTCTATACGGTGCGGCCCGCGGTCACACGTACGAGCCAGCGAGCACGCGCGCCAGGACTAAATCATGCTATATAGAGATAGATATCATCAATCGGCCGTGTAGTATGTCCTTTGCATGTGTATTTTCTAACGTACATGCATGATTATTATGCGAACGCCATATACTCAATCCTCATTCCTTTTTTCTCCGCGACGACATTTTGTATTTAATTTAGTGCTTCGAACTTCCAAAAAAAGTCAAACGAACTTTTCCTTTGATAAATAAATCTATTACATACTAAAAGCAAAATACATCTAAAAAAGAGAGATAGGCTATAAATCCCTCCAAAAACAAAACAGTTGGTCATTAATTCGATGGACCCTCTTATTATTAGTTTACCACAACCGATAGAGCTCCATAGTGGACCCTTTTATCATTAGTGTACCATAATTGATAGAGATTCATAACTGTATCCAAATAGATGATAATTGATGAATATTTATAACTTTATCTACACAATCACAACCAAGCCTATAGATCATTCTAACTATATTTAACTAGATTAGAGCCGATAGATCATCGTAACTATACATAAATAGATCACAGCTGATGAAACGTCTCCCAATCATTTATCTAATGGATTCTTATTATTAATTAATAGACCACTCAATAGATCATTATAACTGTGCATAAACATTATCCGACATTGATTTTGGTGTACATTAATGATTAATAGCCCACAGTCGATAGATCTTTATATAATTTTACACCACATAATATAGATAAGCTTTAAGTATGCCTATTGATCTAATATCTATGAGTGGTGATATGAACTTTAACCTCATGCACCGATCTAATATAACATACAGTTTCAATAATAAAATATAATTAAATGCATTTTTAGTGTAATTGCGTGAGATACGTACTAACCGAGATACAAAACACGGCAATTAAATTATACACTCAAGTAATGCGGATCAGATGGAGCTAGTATAAATTTCAAAAAAGAAGAAGATAGAGCAAGCATGGCTGGCCAACTACGACCCGGCCCGTCGGCCAGGGCTTTATTTTGGGGTTAGTCGATAATGAATTACTCCCTCCGTCTCAAAATGTAAGGCGTATTTTGATTCGTTAAGACAAATTTTTGACTAACGATTACTTCATTAATATGTAATTTGTTTTAGAGTAGTCGAGAGAAGCATGAGGAGGAAGTCAGGTCAACTTACGTTGCTGAGTTGACCCGATACTATCAAGCTACGACGAGAGTTAGAGTAGGAGGGGAGGACTTGTTTGTGCATTCATACCATATATGGCATACATCGTAAGCATTCATACAAATTCATATATAAGAAAAGAGAAACTTTATTAATTGAAATATAAAATACAAATGTCGTAGTACAACAGGTTACAAGAATAACCAAAGGAAAAGGAAAAAAAGTACATCAAGTTATTCATTCTACCTATACAACATCTAACCTAATTCTCAAACCTCTGAGTCTTCGAGTCTTGAGCAGTCGAGGATCAGCGAGAGTCGGAGGGGGTAGGATTCTTCGGAAATGTAGGCGAAATCTGAGGACGTCGAGTATTTGCACTCGAGACAGTTGGATTTCCGCGTTGCTGTAGGAGGCAGGTTTTTGAAAATGGGGTTTTGAAATAAATGTGGTTTCATCGGCACAGTTCCGCCGACATCCGCAGCGTTAGCTGCGGGGGCAAAACCATGCCGATGACCTAAATAAATTTTAGTTTTGAAAATAGTTTTTGAAAATATTTTATTTTCAAAATGTCCGAGGGCCACGTGGCTAAGACCCTCAATTGGACAAATCTATAATATTTATAAATAGGGAGAAAAGAGGTGAGGAGTAAGAAAATAATTTTATTCTAAATTGCTCCCATAATTTGGTTTTAACAAGAATTTACAAAACTCAAAAACAGGAAATAAATATCAGCCCATCCAAAAGATTTATCCACCAAGCAGCTCACGAGCTTGACCATAGCCCAAAATCTTAGCTTGGAAGGCAACCGAACCAGCACAAGGGCTGCTGTGTATGTGCAGTAGCAAGTACTACTGAACAGCATTCTCTTACCAAACAAGGCAGCACGTCAAAAATTACCCAATAGCCACGTAGCAATCATGCAGCATGGGGTGGTAGGAATCACCACCGAAGAAACCAAGGCATATATTAGGCATTTAGGAAGCAACGGCAGGAGCAGCAGCAGTACTAGTCCAAGGGGGCAGTAGCACTAGTAACCACCCGAAACTAGTACTCCAGCAGCACATTAGAACTCAAGCCCAGGAGCCTTAGGCGACAAGAACAAGAGGAGACCACCAGGAGCAGGGAAAGGAGGAGACCATCAGCAAGCTGAGGAGCAAAACCAAGAAAGCAAAGGATCAGCAGGAGGCCAGTTGAGGAGCAGGCCATCAAGTTAAAGAGGAGGACCGGCCAAGGTGAAGAAGAGGGCAGGCCATTAGCAGGACCGGAAGAGCAAGGGGAATCAACAACCTAAGGAGCCAGCTTACCATTGCCCAAGCTGAGATAAGGTAAACAATCTTGGAAGCATACAAACCCATAGATGTTACATGCATAAGGGGATAGCATGATTTAATAAGACCCTCAGCATCTATTTGTCATCATAGGACTTTGGTAAAAGATTTAGTAGCATCTGTTCTTATCCTTGACACCATCGATTTCTCAAACAAAAGTCCTCAGAACATAGATTGCATCACAGGGTTTTTAAAGGCAGCAAATAGGCAGCATAGGAGTCTCTGTCCTTATCAGGTTTCCTACCATCTTTTTCTTTCAGATTCTTCTTAGAGAATCATCACACACATACATGTCAAGGCATCAAGTAAGCAACCTGTATAGCATCTGTTCTTTCAGTTAACAAACTGATATGGGTTTATCCATAAGAAAGAGGGCAAAGGACAACAAAAACCAAGCTAAGAATCTGCTCCTACCAGCAAATAAGCTGATATATGTGCATATACATACATAGGAGAAAACAGAAGAGAACCACTAGATCATGCAATATCTGTTCTTAATGATTTGAGCAAGCCAACATGTATATATATATCCCTACCACTCAAACGAAACCAAATCAAATTAGTATCAGCCCTTATTGATTATCTAAAGAACTTATATATATACACACCATATATGCCAACCAACTTAAACCAGACACCTCAAATGAGCAAGCATTCTTGGTTTTAATTGTCACATAAATGGATTAAGCATGGTGTCTATTTTTCCAGCCGAGTAAACAGATATACACATATGAATGGAGGAAACATAAAAGGATAAGTTCAAAAACAACAACATCTGTTCGATCAGTTAAAGGAGCTAATATGCAAAAGGGAAGAGATCAGGCAATAACTAAGACCAAGCATTGTATCTGTTCATACCAATTTTAGGCAAAACCTTAGTCATGGGCAAATTAAGAATTAAAGGGTAACACCTGCTCTTGTTACTCAAATGATTGAGATAAATTTATACAACCTACAGGAAGCAGAAAACAGCTAAGACCAGTATATGTTCTTAAGTCAAATTAATACCTTTCTCAAACCAGTTCTTAAGATTGGAACATAACAAAAAGAGAGTAAATCAAGAGTAGCATCTTGATCCTCAGAGTAACAACTGATATCGAAATGTGCTTAAATCGGAAAACAACGAAACGACTAGAGATCGACTTAGTATCTGTTTCCAATATAAACAATTGATCTGTAGGTAGATAAATCTCCATGTAGATCATGAGTCTTAAGTGTAGTAATCTATCTCTTAAGTTTTAAGTAATCTAGAACCCAGACATAGCAGTAGAACTATGAGTATACTAACATCCGAATCCTATCAGGACACAGAAATAATAAGCAATTATCAATTAACTTAGAGGAAAGCAGCAGTAATTGCTAGGTAGTGTTGCATCCAGCATGCATAGATTAGAAGTTAAGTATATGGCTAAACCTTACTCTAGCAACTGTCAGGTTGCATATGCGGAAAATGTGAATGAATCAAAGATTAGGAAATAGTTGTTCTCCTCAGTTCACTGGAAGAGGCATCAGTCAATTTCTAGTGGCATAGAGCAAATGGCAGGGGACAGTTTATCGTACCAATTCTTAGTAAAATGTAAAAACACATGTGCTGGAATAAGCAATACCAAAGTTATGCTAAATCATAAGCAAATGTTTGAGGAATCAACAATTGAGTTGTAGCACGAAAACACATACTTTGGTTCAAGTCTTAAGTGTTTAAGGATTAACACCAGTGCTCAAAATCCACCCGAGTCTCTAGCAAACCAATCGCAAGCAACAATATTAGACTTTAGGCTATTCCCATTGAAACTGAGATCTTCAACCCCAAATCAAATCCGCTATGGAGAAACCCTAGAACAATTTGGGGAATTAGGCAAAGAGAAGTTGGGGAAAGAAAACTTACCTGAGGAAGGAGAAACCGTGGCATGGGGTGCCCCGGCTCGCCACCAGCGGGAGGCGGGCCGACGGAGCCCGGTGGTGGGGCTACGACGCCGACCGCAGCCGTCCCGGGCGGCGGCCGAGGCGAGACTGAGAGGACCACGGGCGGCAGCGCCGAGCGGAGCGGCGCTCGGGAGGAGCTCGCGCTCCAGAGGGCCGTGGCAGCGCCAAGGGTAGCGGCCGCCGAGCAAGGGCCGACGAGGGTGCGAGGGCGACGCGAGGAGGCAAGACCGACGGGGCGGCGGGGGTCGTCCCGAGGAGAGACACCCGAGGAAGGGGGAGCGAACCCACCTTTAGGAAGAGACCAGGCCGGCGCCAGGGAGGCCTGGAGAATCTAGGGCGACAGCGGTGAAACCCAAACCAGGGAGCCAAGCCGAGGGCCATGGCGACAGCACCCGAGGCGGAGGGCAACGCGTCTTCGGGCGGAGCCAGGCTAGGGCGCCCATGGAAGACTGGTGGGCCGGCAGCGATCGAGAAGCCAGCGTCAGCAGCGACCGAGAAGCCAACGTCGGCGGCGACAAGGGAAAAAGGGGAAGCACCGGCGGCGGAGTGAGTAGAGAGGAAAGGGGAATTAGGGATTTAGATAAGAAATGTGAGAGAGAGAGAGGGAAAGAGACTTGGGTTGGGTTAGGATAATTAGGTTTAAATTAAAAGGAAATGAAATGAAAAATGAAAAAGAAATGGAAATCACACAAAGGAAAGAAATATATATATATATATATATATATATGTACACATATGTAAATTTAAAAGCTAAGATTTCGAAAGAATTACTCGAAATTAAGAAGAACTCTTAAAAAAAAAGAGAATCTAATTTTATTTGAATCTTAGAATTATTTCCAAATCGAAATATCATGAGTGATCTTCTCTAAAAGAAGTGAAACTCTAAAATTAGTTCCTTAAGAGAGTACCGCTACTTAAGTCAAGTAAAAGAAGAATTAAACGAGAAGGGTAAGCTAAAGGAACTAAAGTAAATCATTGAATGTTATTATGAGAGAGATCAACATAAGTTGGAAAATAACAAAAAATTGAGTGATTCTTTTTAAGAACTTATGAACTCTTAGGATGGAAATGTGTAGGTGACTTATACCTAATTCCATTAGAATATGTTGATGGACACCTCATCTCATGCATACCATACCATGTCGTTTGCATTCATATTTTGAATCTTTTAAATAAGTCCTTATCGGACTTTATTGCTTTTCTTCAGAAGCCGAAGTTCAGCCAGCAGACCAGTCGAACTCCACTGTCTACTCATTACCAGGCAAGTCCAGTTTTTTGTTCATGTCCGTTGAGAATGATCCACAATTTTCCTCTTGTCTATAACCTGCACAAAATGAAAATCTACTTTCTAAAGATGAATCAACTGTTGTTTTATTTTGATCGCCGGTTTTTGGGCGTGATCATGGTGGGTGATGAAACCTTGGAAAGGGTGCCGATGGCACATTGGAAGGCAGGTTTCATCACACGGGAATGTTTCATATAAGGTTAATGCAACCAACGATCGAATGTGCTTAAGGGCCGTAGCGACCGCGCTTACCACATACCCTGTATAGGCGGGGCTGAGCTAAAGTACCCTTACCCTAGGTCTATACCCCCCGGGAAAGGAAGACCTCAACAGTTGGATCCGGAGTATCAACTGTTGGGAAGGTGGTGTTAGCCGATGGCTATCCACAAGATGTTGGGCCTGTAGTGTCAACGTAAGACCGGTAGTCCCAGGCCTGTTGTGCGGGACTACGACGCGGGGTATAAACGAGCGGGCGGCGAAACGGCTCTGTGATCATGAGTACGTGATTCGGGGTTGATCACCTCGGGTACATGTTTATGATCGTTTGTGAGTACAGTTGCGCACCTCTGCAGAGTGTATTGAATTGTGGCATTGTCACTCCGTGTTCCCGGTTGGAACTGCGAACCCGGCAAGAAAGGGATTTATCGGGAATCCTAGCAGCTTGTAAGACATGAGATCGTAGTCTCTGAAATTAAAAGTTGACTCTCTTACCTTGCCAGACTGCATTGCTTTTGGAAAACGTTGCCGTTCTCAGTAGATAGTGCATCAAACACCTCTTTGCTATTCTGGACTTGTTGAGTACCTTCTGTACTCATCCCTCTATTCTAATTCCTTTGATTAGTCGACGAGCCGACGACGGATCAAGGCGTAGTCTACATCGAGGTCGAAGACGGAGGCTCCAAAGAACCGACAACAGCGACGGAAGGCGAAGGCATCGACTACTACTTCGACTACCAAGGTGAAGACCCTGAAGCATAGAAGCATAGGAAGTGGGAGATGAGAGATGTAGGATAAGACCTTTGCTAGAGCCGAATGGAACGGTTTTGAATTCCCCGTACTTTTGGGAATATATTTTTATCTTGTTCTCTGAGTTTGTAAATTAAGTTTGTAATAAATGGACCACTACACTGCTTCTGTGTGCTACTTTGTGTGATGTGTTGTAGACGAGAAGGCACTTCGTCCGCGACATGTCAAAGACCAGCATACTATCCAGGTGGGTAGTAGGCGGGTCGCCGCATAATTTAGATGACATAAAATTGATGTCGTTAGATTCGTATTCAAAAGTACTTACTTATAATTATGACTTTATATAAAATAAACCATATATTAATGGAGTAATTGTTGTCAAAGTCTTGCCTTAACAAATCAAAATATGTCTTACATTTTGGGACGGAGGGAGTACTAATTTCCAACGGAACCGTCGACCAAAGTACCAAACTCTGCCTAGCTGAACTGACTTGATGCTCAGAACCTCTAGGATTAGTTTCCTAATATGTATCAAGGAAATTACATCATTGAAAATTGACTACTAATTAAAGATTCAGTTCAGAAAGACGATTTAACTTGTAAGGATTTTACTAGGTTGCTGCATTCCAGTTATGCGGTAAGAATTTTTTTTTCATAATGCAACCTTTTTTGAGAATAAATGGGAACTTTTTCATCAGTCGCTCATGAATACAGGCACAATTCCTCCACAAAACATCGATCAAGGAAAATAAATACGTGTACCTTGAAGTCACGATGAAGGCCACGCGTATGTTGGAAAAAAACGTGCTGAGATGATCCTGGTAGTTACCATGAGTACGGAAAAACCTGAGTTCGAACTGACCCGATCTCGAATTTTTTTAAATATTATTTTTTTCTAAATTGCAAGTCTACAAGTCAGTTTGAAAAAATGTCAAAACTAGGGTTCAGTCGGCAAATGAACCGCCGAAAAGGACAAATCGGCACTCCAACTACCGAAAAGGACAAGTCGGCAGCCCAAACACCGAAAACCAGCAGGTCGGCAGCCCAGCCAGCGACGAAGCCAACGATTTTTGGAGCCAACCGCAAGTCGGCGGGCGAACTGCCGACTTGGGCCTAGTCGGCGAGCCAGATGCCGATAAGGGCCTAGTCGGCAAACCAGCTGCCGACCTGGCCCAGGCTTGCCCTATTTAGCCACCCCGCCTCTCTCTCTGCCTCCCACGCACCGACGAACATAACAGAGCAACTACGAGGATAGAGAAGAGAGTAGAGGAGTTTTGGAGGCGAGTTGGAAGAGGGATTTCGGCAGGGGGGCTTAAGTGAGGTAAATATTTACGGGATTTTTTTTTAGTTCGTTGGATTTACTAACCACGTCCGCACTGCAAAATGGTAGGAATGGCTTCATCTGGTTCGGACGACATGCCGACGGAGAAGTTTCCTGCCGATGTACCGAACGGAGTCGAGGTTCTCCTTTGCTGGTGCCAAGATGCGTGCAAGCTAATGGTGTCAAGACAGATGTCGTATACCTTCGGACGAAGGTTCTTCATGTGTGCTAACTACGATGAAGAGCAAGCGAAGCTTGCCGTGCGCACACAGCGGCGAAGGGTAAAACACGCATTGTACCCAAATAGTTATTTGTTCCACCCGCTCGTAACACTGCAATACAATGCTAACACTCATTTGCTTGCAGTTTCCACCCACTATATATGACTACATACAGTGGCTGGACAATACCCAATCGAAAGAGGACGAAGAACAACAGATGCGTGAGGTCTATTTAGGCGCGATTACACTCTACAACGCATGCACGAGGCGGAGGAGGCAGAGAAGCGAAAGCGTTGGCAGGAGGAGCAACGCAAGGAAAAGATGGAGGTGGAACGTCGAGCCGCGGAAGCACGTGAGGCTGAAAGGGCGAGGAAGCGCGAAATCACGCGTCGGGCGAAGGAAGAAGGAGAGGAAGCTCACGCTCGTCGTATGAGGAAGGGAAAATATCCGAAAGGCACTGAGTAGGTTGTCCTATATTGTATTTTTCTAGTTGTTCTATTATTAGGTTGTTCGGTTCTATGGCTGTATCACGGGAATGTTATCGTACCATCTACCGCACGTGTACTGATGACAATGTATCGTACTCGTAGTCCAAATTTCGATGAAAGTAGTAGAACTAAGATAGATAAAATTCGAAAAGATGCGGTCATAACTATTAGAAATAAATACTCCTGCTAGTCTCCCTGGGCAGGTCCTCCTGGGCCTCCCTGTCCACGTCCTCGACGCGGCCCCCTCCGCGGCCTCTTGCGGAAGTCCGAGTACGTCAACTGTCCCGGCGGAACAATCGTTCGACGGCCCCTGCTGTACAAGGGCTCCTCAGGCTGAGGTGCAGTAGGCTGCGTGTCCTGCGTGGGTGGCGGCGGCGAAGACAGGGAAGGATACCCCCGTCCCAACGCAGAACCGTCGGCGGGGTCGAACTGAGTGTTCGCAAAGTACTGAGACGGGCTGTCCGAACCTCCTCCTCCTCCTTGTGAGAAGGGAACAAAAACCTGTGAGAGACAATACGTCATGAGTGCGTGCAAACATGTTGAATTTATTCTGGAAGCAGGAAAATGTTACGTACCCGGGTTGGGGATCATGGACGGAAACTGTGCAGGTGTGCGCTGAGAGCTAGACGACATGTCCCAGGGAAACAGCTGCCTGCCCTCGAGCTGCGTGCCGTGCCAGGACGACTCGCCGGCCTGTGAAGGACCTGGGGGAGGGGGGCCTGCCAGGACGACCCACTGGCCTGTGAAGGACCTGGGGGTGTAGTCTGCACCGCGGAGGGCCTTGGAGGGAGGTGTGCTCCACGTCCTCTCTTCGGGTCGTCCACATCTGACGCCCGTGTGCAGGAAAGAGCACGGGGCAAACTACGGCAGAGCTCCTCAGCACGAGACCACGCAGTAGAGTCCTCTCTTGTCCTCGCTCTTGTTAGCTCTGTCGTGATGTGGGCGTGAAGCTCATGTGCCACCTCGGTCTGCACGTACATGAGATGTTGTTAGAAACAAACAAAGTAATTTAACATATAGTTTCAAACACGTCGTAGAACGTACCGCATTGGCCCTCAGACGTGCATTGTCTAGTGGGTACAAGTCTGTGGTGCGTGCTGGCTGGATCTCACCACGCTCCATGCGTGGCAGAAGGTAAATGCGAGTCCGAGCAACATACCACTGGACGTACGCCTGATGGGCTTGAAGGTCGAAGGCCCTAGACTCATCCCAACAGTCCGTCGTAGCTGTGTCCCAAGCTTGAATGTAAGGGTGTAGGAGCTGTGTCCACTCCTGTGCCCTAACAAACCCCCCTCTACGGGACCAGCTGCAAAAATTATAAATTTTGAGAGCTTTAGATATGCAACTAATTTTGTTGATTCCGTAATAAGCAGACATATTGTACGTACCCATGCATTGCACGATCTACAGAAACTGCGTGTGCCGGTGGTCCGTCCTGGTGTAGACCGAACTGTCGCATCACACGATGCACGGCGTAGTCTTCAACGCAGATGTCGAAGACTAACTTCTTCCTTGTCATCCAGTATGCATCGTCCCTAGTGCACAGTGGTGAAAGGCCGTGGGGAGCGCGATATAACCTCGCCTCCTCAGTGTAAGGCTCCCACGAGACCTTCTCGGGAGGCAAGAAGTCGAACTGCTCTGTGAACGTGAGGTAGCAGTTTCTCAGCTGTGCGGACACAAACTGTGGCTGTGGAACGAGAGTAGAAGTACGTTAGTTCGAACCATCGAAACTTGCAACTAGCAAAAGTACGTACGGTTATAGGCACAAACTTACCTGACGCCGTCTCCACAGCGAACCGAAAGTAGATCCCCCGAGTGGGTTGTTGTGGTACAACTCAACTCCGTAAGGCTCGTCCGCGTTCACGAATGATCTCCCTATAGGGAAACGCTCGTACGACCAAACCTGCAAAGCAAATAATGTAATGTAATGTAACGTAATATTCATAACGTTCTTCCACGAATAACTAACCTGTAGCAGAAGGGGACAGCCAAACAACGACGGCTTCTTCGTAGTCCTCGTGCAGGCGTCACACAGCGCGCGCGTCGTGGCCGCAAGAACGGCCGATCCCCAACTCTGGGGTGGGACATCGCTGGGGTCCTGCACATCTGCTATCTGTCTCGCAATGTCGATGTGACGCGCATCGACCGTGTCGCCGTGAGAGTTCGTGAACATCACGTAGCCGAAAAGCCACATGATGTACCCCTCCAACGAACGAGTGACCTGATGGTTCATCAAGTGCTCACCAGGCCAACCAAGTTCTGCTAGCTACACGAAATGCTAATTTGGTTACAACTTTAAGAAACAACAGCATGACCGAGATATGTTTTCGCATTTACCTCAAACCGTCGGTACCACGCCCATTTTGGGGCCGTGCTTCTGGTGCTCGTCGATAGGTTTGCAGGGGATCGTCGTGGGGACGAACACGTGTGAAGCGCTGCACGAGATCTACACGCCAGGTGGGTGAAGTCTCCAAAGGTCCAACCGCTGTCCCCGCGATCGGGAGACCCAGCAGGTAAGACACGTCCTGCAGCATCGGGGCCATCTCTCCTCAAGGAAAGTGGAACGTATGGGTCTCCGGTCTCCATCGATCGATGAGGCACGTCAACAAAGCGCTGTCGAAAGAAAAACGTCTAGACCTGACCTCCATGACGTGAGGTTCCTCGTCCTCACTGAGGAGCTGGTAGTCTTCGTCTGTGCCCTCCACCATCCGTGCCAGGGAGAGTAGACCTGCCCACTCTAACCTGTAAAATTAAACGCATATTAAGTATGAAAATGACTTGCTTACACGGGTTCTCGCGTGGACATACCTATTGATCCACGCTGGGTGAATCCTCAACGCCACACGGGGGTACGTGTCCTAAAAACCGGGCTAAACTCCCCGTCGGCAATCTTCTTCCCTCGGTGCTTACTTTCCACTCGCGCATCGAGCAACTCAAATTCCGTCATACCTGCAAGCCTGCAAGCTTGTACATAATTGAATGGAACAAAACAGGCACATATTAGAAGTTCAGTATAATTATTACAAACATTTTTGAATACAGTACGAGATTACAACAAAGAAGTTCAATTACTTAATAGACCGGAGGTAGCATGCGCATATTACAAGTCCACTATAGTTATTACAAACAGAGTACTACGTTTCGAACATAATTGAAAAAGTACAAATAATTATTCAGGACGTTGCATTATGAAGCCTTGTTCTCACTCCGTGAACGCATGTTGTCCAAGCCCTCGTCCAGTCCCAGTAGAAGGGATTGCCGATGTACTTGCCGTGGGATCACCTCCCGCTTGGTCCTTTAATTGGGACAATGTTTCTTCCGATGTCCATAAGCAGCACAATGCAAGCACTGCCTTGTAGGGCCCCCAACCTCTGACTCATCCATGTCATTGCGAATTCGACGAACTCTACGCCGCCCCTTGTTGTCACGAAGTAGGCTCCAGTGCGGTATGTATTCCCTTTGATCCTCCTGTACTATGGTGAAGTTGTCCACAGCACGGAATCCAGTAATCTCACCGCTCCATGTTGCAAGGACGGACTCCTTTAAGTAAAACGGTGACATGAAAGAGGAAGAGTCCATACCAATTAACCCACACGAGGCTAGCACATGCGAGCATGGCTTGTGTAGAAGAAAAGACTTGTTGCATGTGCAGCTACAGGCTGGAATTTTTTCACACCCGAAAGTAACCTCAAACGTCCGAATCTCATTTGCAGTTCCAAAACCTGTCTTATCCCGCAGTCGGACTTCGTACCTATGTTGCAGGTTGTCAATCCTTATGACGGTGTGCATCTTCCCCTTTGCTATCTTCTGCTCCATGTATTGCATGATAGTCGCGCAGAATGGAGTTTCGGTGTACGTGTTCATGTGCAATGCAGCTGTCTGATACCTCTCTTGGAAGTACCGAATTGTCCCATGAAGTATGCTCTCGACTATAGCAACTAAGGGTAAGCCGCGTTGTCCGCGAAGTACCCAATTGTACATCTCCGCCAGATGGTTGTCATGATACCGTACCTTGCACCATGAGTGTCAAAGAGCAAGGACCATCTCTCCTTCGGCTCATTCTCGATCCACTCTGAGAAGATCTTGATTCGTCCGCCCTTCTTCCTCTTAACACCGGGTGGGTCAATACCAGGTAGAGCGCACAGTTCTTTCGGCTCCTCGTCCGCTGATACTGCAATTGTTGCGGCTTTCTTCCTCTGCTGACTTAACTCTGTTTGAGTGAATTCATCAAGCTTAGCCCACAGTTTATAGAACTTCTTTTGCTGATTTTGTTTGCATAGCCTCTTGAAGAGGTTCATAAGATGTTTGTTTCTGAACTGTCAGTAGAAATTTGCCCCCAAATGGTGAATGCACCAGCGGTTTTGCATATCAGCCCAGGGTTCAAGCTTATCCGTCCGGGGTTTGTAAGAGTCTTCACGGCCTTCAATATACCGGGATGCCTGTCATATAGTACACACACGTTTGGTCGGTTTTTAACGACACCTTGCTTCAGTCTTCTGAAGAACCAGAACCAGCTTGCGTAGTTTTTCGCCTTCAACAAATGCGAAAGCCAGTAAAAGAATTTGGTTGTTACCGTCCACTCCAATAGCGGTAAGGATTTGCCCCCTGTACTTGCCTGTCAAGAATGTACCATCAACACAAAGCAAAGGCCGACAATGGTTAAATGCTTCAATGGAATCAAGGTGGCAATGGGTCGGGTTCGGGTGGGTAGAACTCTCCCGAACCCATGCCCGAACCCGTCAGCCTGCCCAATACCCGCCCGCGAAAATCCCCGCGGGGGACAAATTATACCCATACCCGAACCCACGGATACCCGGGTACCCATGGATATCCATGGAGATAGCACAGATAAAAACATCACAGGCAGCAGACCGGCCCTCCGCTGCTCCGCTCCTCCACTGCTCGCCATCGCCGACCGGCCCAGCAAGGCCGCTTTGGCTCGCGGTCGCCGGCTGCCCGCCATGCCCGGGTGGATGCGGAGGTCGCCACCCCCGGGGCGTGGGGTGGATTGCCCTCCATGGTCGCTGCGCCGCCTCGCCGGTGCTAGTGGAGGGATTGGGATGGGGGCGGAGGCCGGCGGGATTCCAACCGGCGACGGCCGACGGGCAGCGGGATGGAGGTGGTTCTCGGCCTGGTGCGGGGTGGCGGCGCCGGTCGGATCGGGGGCTCGGGGGCCGGTGGTTCTCGGCCTGGTGCGGGGTTGGTGGCCGACGGGATCGGGGAAGGGGAAGGGGAGCGGGCTGGGGAGGAGCTCGAGCGTCGGCGGCGGAGTGGGATGGAGGCGGGTGGTGGCCGGTCCGCCGGTGGGATCGGAGCAGCTCACGGCTGGCGGCCGGCGGGATCGGGTAGGGGAAGAGGATTAGGGATAGGGAATGGGGGCGGGTGGCGGCCAAATGGGTGACAGGGTGAGTGGGTGACCGGGCTAGGGAACTAGGGTTTAGATTTTTTTTTCTATATGGCCCACATGTCAGTGACTATTTTCGGGTACCCATGGATATCCATGGAGCTATATTTGACTCCATACCCGACCCGTGAGTTCACGGGTACCCGCCCGCGAGGATCCACGGGTCTAGTTTATCCTCCATACCCGAGCTCCATGGGTATATTACCCCCGGGTACCCGGATCCGTGGATAAAATTGCCAACTTGACAATGGAAGCTCCGAAGGAGAAAAAGCTCAATTCATCTCTTTAAATCCTGGTGACTCGGACGACAAAGTATACTTGATGTTGACATACGTGCCTGGGTTCCTGCCTTGTGTGTCCACAGCAGATAAGGAAGGTTGTGATATGAATCTCTGAAATTCCCAAATCGCATCTCCATTGCTTTCTGTTTTAGCACGCCATGCCTTTCCATAACTGATTGAAACTGATACTTGTTCTTTATTGCTACTTGAATATGTTTCGCTTCTATGTCTTTCTTCTCCACTATCTCGGAGAACATCAATCTTGCAATTAGACTGAAGTCATGTTACGATGCTCTGCGAGGACGTTGGATCGAACACAGTTATGAGGCACTACTCTGCTAACAATCCAACTGACTTCGTACTTCGGGACGTGAGCATGCACAGAGTAAGGACAATCACTACTGCTGTGCTTTGCAGTGTATTGGGTCGGGGTAGAGAGCTGAACATAAAATATTCTTTGTGTGGACATACCCCATAGAGTAACTGCATCTTTTAATTCGAGCTTGCTGCGGTACATGGTTTCATGTTTTATCTCATTGCTTCTGAATTCCCACGATGACTCATGCCCATCTGTCACACGCATACCACCCAATAGTTCTTGGTCCCACCCGCTAGGAATTTGATGATCGGAAGTCTCCTCGTCCTCAGCACTATCTTCATCATCGGACTCCTCGTCGTCGTCTTGCGCAACGCCCGCTAGATCTTCCTGCTCCATAGCCTCCACCAACTCTTCAAATTCCTCAGCTTCGTCCGCCCGCCCAGTAGGACCAAGGTTTGGTCTCGTTCCTCCCGGAATCGCTGATTCAGAAAGATCTCCGGCTCCGTACTCTGTTACCCCTTGCGCTGATGCACTTATGTGATCGTCTTGATACGGTGTATGATGATACTCGGTTTGATCTTTCGCAACAGCTTGCACCAAAGCAACAGGATCCTCCTTACAAGCACTGCAGACCCTAAGCCAAGAAGTCCACTCCTTCTTCTTTCGACAGTCATCAGATCCCAGCGCACAGAACGTAAGGACATTGTAAACACAGCTTGAATGCTGACGGTATACTTGTCCGTATCAAGACTAAAGCTACGGGTGAACCAGTCTTTAACTTCTCTAATGTTCAACGACTCGGGATTTTGCAGAGGCAATGCAGTGTAACTGAATGTACTAAGATCAACTCCATTCGAGTTCGTCCTCACTTCTCCAGGACCATAGAAAATCTTGAATCTCACTATATCAAACATTCCTATCATCCGTAACATAATTTCGTAAAATTTACCTATGTTCAAAATGTACGAGACTCGTAATGTATAGCTACATATGTTGAACTGATCTATAATAATAAAACTAGGTTTACGACTATTTCTCCACTACGTAGTCTATTTCCTTTATTCTAAAATCGTACTCCACTTCTATTTTTTTCGTATTTATTTCTAGTTCTGTACAACTATTTTCTAATAACGTGAATTGTATGATCAAATCGTGATATATGCCACCACAGATGAAATTCAATTTCTAAAACGTCGCAGCTATATTTTTCTAAAACACCTTAGGTAGATTAATATGCCTACCTAACATATTAATACTTTTTCTACCCTAAATCTATCATGCTACTAAGCTACACAAGACAAAATTCTGTAATTAGTAAGCTAAATCGATATATTTTTTCAAAATTAGATTTTATCTGACCGACGAACAAATCCGCAGCTTCTTCCTTCTTCTCTTTTTTCTCCTCCTCTTCTCTTCTTCTTCCTCCTTCTCTTCTTCCTCCTCTTCTTCTCTCCTCTTCCTCTTCTCTTCTTCCTCCTTCTTTTCTTCTCCTTCTTCTCTCCCTCTCCTCTCTCTCCCACGCCGTGCCGCCGCCCCACGGCCTCGCCGTCGGCCACGCTAGCCTCGCCGCCGGCCTCCCCACTCGGCTCCCCGCGCCACCACCCGTCGCCCTCGCCGCTGAGCCGCACCGCCGCCGCCGGTCGCCTCCAACCCGCACCCCCGCCGCCGGTCGCCTCCAACCCACGCGCGTGTGCGTGATTGCATGGGCGCGTGTGGTTGGGGTGACCGCGTGCGGGGCCGTAAAAGGTCCAAGTCGGCGAACGACTTGCCGACTTGGACCTAATCGGCAGTTCATTTGCCGACTTGACCTAAATCGGCGAACCGCGTGCCGACTTGACCTAAATCGGCAAACACCGTGCCGAGTTCTGAGCAAATTCCATTTTCGGCGTACGTCATGCCGACCTGTCGCGTAATCGGCAGTTGGAGTGCCGATTTGTCCTTGTCGGCAGTTTATTTGCCGACTGAACCTTAGTTTTGACATTTTTTCAAATCGACTTGTAGACTTACGATTTATGGAAAAAAATATTTTTAAAAAAAATTCCCCGATCTCTGTTGTCTCAAATTCTCAGTTACTACAGCTGGTATCGCTCCTCCGACATGTGTACGTCAGCGTGTACGACCTCATGACGCCAGCGGTCACACTGCATAGAGACTGGCCTGACGACGAAGCAACGAGCTGCTAATACTCCTAGTAGCTAACTAGTGGCCTTTGTCAGCTAACTAGTGGCCGGTCATACTCGTCCCCACTATTAATTAATCGCAGCTACTATTTCTGCGCAAAGTACGTAGCCACGAAAGCGACCTAAGGAGTAGTTAATAATAACAGAAAGCACGCAGCCAGCTGATAGGACAACTGCAACATAGATATATCATTATCATATCGATCGGTCGATGCGACCTGGGCGGGCAGGCGACCGACGTCGCCGTCGCCGTCGACGCCGACGCCGACCGACCGACCGTCCGATCGGTTCGCGACATGAACCAGCCGCGTCGCTGTCGATCTAGGGAAAAAGACAGTGACACATGCATGCATGCTGATTAAACATCATGCTTGAGCTGAGCTGAGGCCATATGTATACGCGATCTCCTTTGCCTTTTCAGTTTTCAGCTTCCCGGCCGCCAGTCACGACGTAAAATGCACGCGTTGTGTTACCGGGTGGCTCCTGATGCTCTGTTGACTGTTTTGCTTCAGGGCCGACGCTGTCGATCGATCGATCTGTTTTACTCCAGGACCGACGGTGTCGATCGATCGATCTGCAGCAAAACAGTCAACAGAGCATCAGGAGCCACCCGGTAACACAACGCGTGCATTTTACGTCGTGACTGGGGGAAGCTGATGAAGTCGATGCAGATCGATCGATCGGGACGGGTGTGAGAAAAAGATGTGATATTTTCTGTACGTTTCTACCACCTCCGTGCAACTTGCTCCATCATCATCAGATCGGGACGCCCCGGCCCGGCACGGCACGCAGGAGCGGCGAGATTGCATGCCTAGTGTTGGAGACTGTCTGGGAACGCAAACGGTGCGACGCGGTGAGTCGGAAACCGCCTTCCTGCTGCCGCATGGTCCACGTGCTGGGCGAAAAGTGTGGCTTAGATGAGTGCGTCTCTACGTGTGTCCTGCCGCGACAAGCGTGAGCGTCATTTATCGTGCACATAAATTCATTCATTTATTTATTTTAAGAAAATCATTGTTTCCGGCTGCATACTTAAGGCCACACCGTTGTTGGGTGCGTAAAATGAGCACATGAATTGCACGATCAAAAAGAAAGGGAGTGGAAGCGGCGAAGATGTTCGATCGTTTCCGGGCGGCCTTCAGAAAATGGACGAGATTTAGGCCCGTATTCAGTTCCGTTGAGTGGGCCGAAAAGCTAAGAACCCACGGGCTATCGTGCACGCGCATTGTGGGCTATCGGCCCTTTTGTCCTTTAGCTGCTAGGTGTGGGCCGCTCTTCAGATCCAACGGTTCACCATCCTATGAGGTCGAACGGACGGCCGAAAAGAAATGGAGCGACGTGGCCCGGAGACGAGAATGGATAAGACAAACACCATCGTTCTATACCTCACTCCCTCTGCTCGCCCGAGCCTCTTCCCCATCCATGGCTCGAGCCCTCGCTGCTCTATCCATCCCGCTGCGTCTCTGCGCGAGCGCCACTCCGGCCTCGGGCCGGCCTGTTGTCCGCGTATCCGCCGTGCCGGTGGGGCGCTACCGCCGGCGCCGCTCCATGGTCGTACGGGCCGGCGGGCCACCGAGCACCAACGTGCTCATCCTCGCCTTCGTGCTGCCGCTCTCCCTCTTCGTCGGCACCCTCGTCACCGCCGCCCGCGTCGCCGATGACCTCGACGAGCGCTTCCTACGGGAGGTACGCGACTCTCAGCAAGCATTCTGAAAAAAAACACTGTTAAATTTGTTCTGACCTAAGTGTAACATATGTGTTAATCATTTCTAATGGTCTCTGCTGATGATGGCATATACTAGCATACATCATTCAGAGATGAACTACTGTAGCAACATATGCACTTGCCAATGATAGAATTTCTACTATTGGGTACGTTTATGACAAGATTCTTGTCACAAGAAGTTGGAGAGGGATCAAACTTTTTTAAAGATGTGTGAGAAGCATGCTGCCTATGTGTGTAGATGGAGGTCAACAAAGCGATATTGGAAGAGAACGAGGCTTCAGAGGAAGACGACGACGATGGAGAGTACGACGAAGAGGATGTTGTGCAACCGGCGGTGGAGAAAGAGCAAGTTCTTGTTACTGCTACTGCTCCTGCTACGCGGACCAGGAATAGGCCAAAAAGGGAAGTATATTAGGCACGGTGAAAAAAGCTGCGGTTTTCGTTGTTGCTGACTGATATGTGCCTGTCCATTGTCATCATGGGAATGTTTGCAAATATTGCTTTAGTTTGATAGATAAAGTATGCGATTATGCACGGAATAGCCAAAGCTGGAGGAGGTACATAGTTGCTATCTTTTAGATGAAGGAGCTGAAGCGCAGGTAAAAAGTGTCGGCGTTTAGTTGAGAACTCGTTCTGACACTATCGGCCGTAGACCATACTGTTTCAGAACCATATCGAACAGTTGAAACTTTCTTCTCCTTTCTATTTGTGGTAGACGCAGACCATACATGCATGACGTAGATAGATGCCTGTAGTAAGAATGGAATAAACATCAACTAGGGGCTGCTCGATATGCACCCATTTTCTCTAAGTCGTTTTCAATAATGACAATAGTGGTGCTGTCTGTGGAAACCCGTTAACGAAAAACAAGCCGCATCCCAGCTCGACAACTCGACTATCTCTAAACATCATCTACTCTGATTCATCATGGCTCCCACAAAAAAGGAGGCATTGTCGATGGCACGAAGAAGTCTCATACAAGTCATGCCGCCCAAGAAGAATGATGATCAAGAAACAGGCCAGGGGTCGAAATCTTGCCAGGACGATTATCGTGGCCCCCAAAGATATGAGTATGATGAATCCAATTAGCATCGTACCTACCATCCAAGTAGGCGTCAAAGGGCCAACAAAAGAAGTTCCCCAAGTGTCCGAGGAGCTCATCGCTAACTTGAAAGCCATGATTAATGTCGATACTCTCGATATCAATGCACTTAACGTGTTCCTCGAGATCTCGCAAACACCAAGCGCTCAACAAGCTCCTATCATGCACCCTCCTCGTGCGGGAGCAGGAACCTCAGTTTTAGTGCAAACATCGCCTCCAACGATTCAGACCAAAACATATCATCAAGCCTTTAGGGAAGTATAATTCGCTCGAGGCATTCTGCCGGTCTTCGACCCTACATACTTCTCACACTTTCCACCCTTAGCCCATGCAGTCGTGCTTAATGGAACCCCATGGCTCTACCCTTTCAGAGCCTCAGACTTTGGCAGAGCTACTACTAACATACCTCAGAATCCGGAAGGATCTAGGATGAGGCTGATAGGTTCTGAAAAATCACACCAAGACAAAGATCGCCAAAGGGCCGAAAATCCAAGCCACCGAGACAAAGCATGCAACAATCACAAACAAATTGCATGTTCCGGCGCAGCAGCTCACTCGAAAAGGGCTCAGCACGGCCACAATCGTACTAGGTCCTGAGATCATTTGTTGAGTTTTGAAAGAAGAAAGAAACCATCAAACTCGTAACAAACGCCATTGAGACCAAGGGATAGGACCAACAAGCAAACTTGCAATCCTCTTTCTAGAGAGATCAGAGAAGCACATTTTCCTCAAAAATTCTAATAGCCCACCCTGAAGCAATACAATGGAGACTTTGATCCTTTTGCAGTTTATTAAAACTTTCTCCACAACAATTTGGGTAGTTGGAGGAGGACCAAAGATGTGCAACACTTTCCCTTTTTCATTAACTGAAATGACACATACATGGTTTTACAACCAAAGAATGACTGTATTTGATCTTGGGACCGCCTGTGAGAACACTTCATAGCAAACTTTTAGGGAAACTTCACCCACCCTCTATGACCGAACAAATTGCTCACCATCAGACAAGAAGAGGGAGAATCCTTATGGAGTTATTTCCAAAGGATCTCGAAAGTAAGAAGTCAAGTGGCTGATGCTCCAACCACTACTGTGATCACTGCTTGTCACCTAGGGCTTCTTCCAGGAAAAACAAATTGAGCTCTTGAGATGGAACCACCAAGATCCACGGAGGAGTTGTAACATGGAGAAATTTGCACGTGGAGAAGATAGTGACCTAGTCAAGATCGACCAGTTCTCAGCAAGCGATCATACTTCATCAAGCGGCGAAGAGGACCAATTCTTGGAAACCCGTCATATTTCATCAAGCAATGAAGACAAAGAACTCTCCAAAGAAAAACCACAAGGATATGGGTCACCATACAAGTGAGAACAAGAGAGAAGTTGACCTTGTGAAAACAATACGAGATCAAGACCTCCCCGAGCGAACAAAATGATGCTTGCGACCAATGTTTAAATCCCTTGTAAGAGCACTATCCACAACACCCAAGATCTTGTATCCCCACTATCATCAGGAGAAATAAAGAACGAACATGTGAACTACGAGCCTTCGCATATTGTTATTCTTTACTTGTGGATTTGCGTATCTGATTGAAAGATAAAGAGTAGTTCACGAAAAAGTCTAAAGTAATATCACAAGAACGATATCCATATATCTCCCTACCAAAAGACATATATGGCACGTGGGCGCACATGTTTCTAAACCTTAACCCGCAAAGACCCGAGTGGCTTGGGCATCCTTTGCCTTCACATGATTGGCCTACAAATCCTCTCACATAGGATGTATGGCAACTACTCAACAGATTATTCCCCAAGGTTATAGGGGGGTTCATAAACTAGTCACTCATGGCCTCTAGACGTTAAGTCAAATTACGAACATAAGCCATATTACATGCCTAGTCCTCCTTACCAGCTAGGTCGAGAATTTACGGGAAAACTTATCGTATCAGGATACCTTCACGTGAATATCATCTTTCTTTAATTCCAAGAGTGTATACATGACCACACCTTGCGTTTGAACCATAATATTTACGATTCTTTGAGAACAAGCCAGACACTCAAGTTAGCAAGACCTAATTCCTCGTTGTGAGTGCCTTCTCTGCTGCAAGCACATCTCCACCGTGAGAACCGTCTCCACCGTCACCATGCCTCTGCCGCAAGAATCGCGTCCACCACGAGCATGCTTCCAACAAGAGAACCATCTGCGCCTTGAGGACGTCTCTGCCAGAACCACTTTCTTCTTCTGCATTCGGCCACCACCTGGTTGAAAGAACAAGACATGGTCATAAGTAACGAGGCAGCATGCGAAAAAACTCATATAGTGCTGCCCGCTATTGGGAACAAGAAGCCATGTCAACCTTTTTGCTAATGACCGTGAAGAGAAAGGTACAACCTTGAGGAACAAAAGAAAAACATGCAGCAATAGTTCTTGCTCTCTCCCTTCCGTGAGACCACAGAAGTCTCAGATTTACGGCCCATAATACTACTCAAAACCAGGGTCCAGTTTTTCCTAAACAGGAAAAGGCCGAAAAGGAAATGGCGCCTGATGCTACTTAGACCCCCGTGGCTCTGGAATCGGTGTCAGGACGAAGCCTATATTCTCGCCGTGCGCGCCGTTGCTCTCAGCCCATTCAAGTCGCGCGTGTTGACGCGTCGTGAGCAACCTCTCTACAACCATCATCCAAATGGCTCAAGCCCACGGCAAGATGCGTCCAGCCCGTTTACCACACAGATCTGCCTGGCCAAGAGGGGAACGACTTGCACGCTTATGGGGCCTCCTCGGGTCAAGCTCGTTTCCCCCTGTTGGGCCTGCCACCAAACAGTACACGCGCGCGCCTGCGACACTGTGAGAACTGAGAAGAGACACATCGGCCGTCTATATAGTAATATAGACCGATCCACCGAGTCACGAGCGATCAAAACCATACACGCGCAGGTTACCGACGAACGTCGAGCTCTAATTTGATTTAAAGCAATAGAGTACAATAAATCCTTCTCTAAGCAAACTGATGGAGGGGTTTACCAATCTTGCCGGTATACAAAGACAACACATGCTTGTGGGAACAACCTGATATCATCGAAAAGCAAAACAAAGATCTCCACTTCACTCGGCACACCACATATACACCGGAGGACGCTACAAGAACACGAGTACCTTACTTGGAACAAGCGCACGGCGGTAATACCACACACGCAATCACAAGCTCGGTTGTTTGCTCAGTTCGAACACATGCATCACAAGCCTCAGACGGATCTGTTGACATCAATTCTTCCCAGAAAACTTACATCTGTCAACCTCCCTACGTACACTGCCGGGCAAGCTTCCCTCAAAGAACCAAACGCAGCATCTCTCCGTTTTGTGCAGACACAAGAACAACGAGCCACGGGTCTTGCCACACATCGGTAAAAATATATCGAGAAATTGCATTCGGCGTTGTGTCGAACATCACATAGGCACCACCGAATCATCTTCTACCAAGAACCAAACAGGCTATATAGTGGCATATCTCGCGCGCGTACACAGCGCATACCAAAAAGAACGCACCGAATCCCGTCATCTCACCCTTTTGCTGCATAACCACAAATCCGAAGGAACAAATTAAAGCGTTGCAGTTCAGTCGCGCATCTCCCTTTCACATTTAGCACGTAGTAGTTGTTAACCATAGAGAGGATTCGATCGCAAAGATGGCTCCCGGCAAGACGAGCAAGCGCGATCGTGCGGACGCTTTCGGGGCCAACGGATACGTCGACGACGGCGTTGGCAACAAGACCTTCGTCGTGACGATTTCGGGCCTGGTACTGGGAACAGAGCCCCAAAGCACGGATGCCCCACGAGTGCAAACAGCGGCTGTGTCCGGTGCATGCAACGGCGGCTTGGCAGATCAACTGCCGCGGCCGGAGAGGATGCTGCTAGACGAGGAGGACGCGGGTGAGGCGGTCTCGTTCAGGAGGACGACGACGGGGAAGAGGACCTGCAGCCGGAGGAAGGTCCCGAGGTGGTGGACCCGCCGGCGCCGGGCGGGCGCAGTACGTAGCCACCAGACATGTGCTGAACCTGCCCACGGATGAGGATAAATATACGTCGACATAGAAGGGTCGGACACGGAGGAGTATGATGGTGAGGTCGACGACTGAGTATTAATTAGGGTGTGTTTGGTTTGAGGGATAGGTTGGGTTGGTTGAGGGCACCCTCATCCACCATTTTTTCCTGGATGGACTCAACCAGCTTTTTAGAGCAATTTTTCACTAAATTGGCTATCCTCATCCCTCTCATACTCTGAACCAAACATAGATCAATCAACTAAAAACTGGTTACCCTCGTCCCACTGAGGGATAGCGAGTGAACCAAACACACCCTTAATTCCTGTTGGCTTTACCGGCTTCATTAATTTGTTGCTGCTGTTGTTTATAGTACTACTTGTTTTGATCGACGATTCGACCCAACCGACTGGACTAGTAATTAGGCAGGATATATATTTTAGAATCGGAAATCCTTCTAGTACATTTCTAAGGTAGACTGTGTGTCTGCATGTGTAGACATAAGTGAAGCTTCTTCACAAATGCTACAATATGTCGTAGTTTCTTCTGGCTAAGAACTGAATCGTGAAACGAAGAGCATTTGATCGCGTCGTGTTTACTGTTTATTTATGAATTTTTCCTGGAAGAGATTGTGTGTAATGCTTAGTTCCATCCATCTTAACTTCTTAACGACAAAATCTCGTGCGCTCTTTGTGTGCGTAGCACAGTTGAGTTAACGATGGTCGACGGGGCCGGTGGCGCCTGCGTCCCGGCGCTAGGGGGCCTGAACATAGTTAGGCGGAACGTAAGCTGCTGCCGGGCGCTGTTCATACCCCATAAACGGGGTTAGGCCGATACGCTGGAATTCCACGGGCCGGACGACGACGAAGCACCAGCTGTCTCGCGCATGCCCGCGATTGGTGGTGGAAGGACTCGTTCGCGCGCACGCCGAACCAGATCGTCACACCCGCGCGCGCGTTCCACACAAACCCCCCAACAAATGAAGTGTATTCGGATCGGGCAAGCACGCTTGGCTACGTCTACGTCTACGTACCTAAACTAGTGGTGGAAATTGGACTCGATCGGGAACGCATGCCGTGCCGAACTGGGTACGTAGCTGGCTCGACAAGCTTTGTATATATATATATAGGGGGTGCATGCTCTGTGCGTTGCATGCAAAATCAGGGTTCAAGAAGATCTAGCTAGATACTTGTGGTAATCGCAGTCTTGCAGAAGATGGCAAAGCATGGTTCTGCTTCCATGTTTGCACTGTCATTGCTCCTTGGAGTGTTTACAGCCATGCCTGCAGGTAATTTCAGATTTATCTCTGCCTCAGGAGTGTGCAAGTGCTGTGCTCGGTCGTTCTGAAATGCTTGAAATTAACTTTCACCGGTAGTATTTTTATGGATACTGTTATAATTTTGGTTTGCTATATGAAAATGATATGAGAAGACTATAACAAAAAGGAGAGCATAATATACAATTTTGAGCCGTTCAAAGTTATGTTCGTGAAGACTCTGTAGAGGTTCAAAACGGCGCTTATTTTTAATTCGACTGAATGGCACATTTCTTGTGTTAAAGAGTATCGGAATTGCTAAGACTCGGTCGACTGACGCAACCCAGAGTATAGGGTTCTCGCCCACGCCAATTAAGCCTCAATCAAATGGTTGATAAAGCGTGATGATCTATATTTATATGCAGCGCAACTGTTTCTTTCCACCGCGAAATTCATACTAGTACAAGCCTAGCTACTAACTCTAGTTGCACATTTCATTTGCACTGTTAAAAAAATCATTCAACAGCGGTACAATCCATTGGCGTGTGCTACGGCGTGAACGGCAACGGCCTGCCCTCGGCGAGCGACGTGGTCCAGCTCTACAAATCCAATGGCATCAACGCCATGCGCATCTACTTCCCCGACAAAGACGCGCTCCAAGCCCTCAGCGGCACAAACATCGACCTCATCATGGACGTCGGTAACGACCAGCTCGGCGCCCTCGCCTCCGACCCCTCCGCCGCGTCCGCGTTTGTTCAGACCAACGTCCAGGCCTATCCGGGTGTCTCGTTCAAGTACATCGCGGTCGGCAACGAGGTGACCGGCAGCGACACGCAGAGCATCCTCCCGGCCATGAAGAACCTCAACAGCGCGCTCTCCGCGGCCGGCCTCGGCAGCATCAAGGTGTCCACGTCGGTGTCTTCGGGTGTGACCGCCGGGTACCCTCCATCCGAAGGCACATTCTCCTCCGACGCGTCCTCCTACATGGCGCCCATAGCGCAGTACCTGGCGAGCACCGGCGCGCCGCTCCTCGCCAACGTGTACCCCTACTTCTCGTACGTCGGCAACCAGGGGCAGATCGACATCAGCTACGCCCTCTTCACCGCGCAGGGAACGGTGGTGCAGGATGGCGGCAACGGGTACCAGAACCTGTTCGACGCCCTCGTGGACACGTTGTACTCGGCGTTGGAGAGCGCCGGGGCCGGGAGCGTCGGCGTCGTGGTGTCGGAGAGCGGGTGGCCGTCGGACGGAGGAGACGCGGCCACCGCGAGCAACGCGCAGACGTACAACCAGAACCTGATCAAACATGTTGGGCAAGGGACGCCCAAGAGGCCTGGGGCCATGGAGGCCTACATATTCGCCATGTTCAACGAGGACAAGAAGGACGGGGCTGAAACGGAGAAGCACTTTGGGCTGTTCAACCCGGACAAATCGCCGGTGTACTCCGTTAGTTTCTAGATGGGACAGATCGATACGTACGTAACGAGATGACGAGCAGTTGCATACACATTTGCTTATTTCTGGATATATTTGAATAAGCTGCCTGTAAAATGCAAAACATCATGCTTGCATGGTGAAGGCAAGTCCTTAAATTATTTTCTAGGGATGAATAAGAGGCACTTTGGCAAGATGCATGGGATGATCCTTTTAATGTTGATGAGTTCCTGGTGCATCTTCTCTAGTGGAAAACTACGCACGCTCTTTTATAGGAATCGTCCGACCTGTCACCTGAACATGACGTTGCGTGCGAGGAAGGCACGGTATAACGTGCTCTGGTTGGGCCGTGGCCTCGCGAGTACTGGAACATCTCACGGGCCTTGGAAATTGAGCGAGTACCTCTCGGCCTGGCTGCTGCGGATAAAATGCGCTTTTGGACCCCTCCCGTAGGTCAGTGCCAAAAATAGCCTCTTCTCAAAAGTAAAGCAAAAAAAGATCCCATAACTCGTTCGGAGGCCGACACCTGGCACATGCCGCACCTGGGACCTGCGGCATAAACCTACCGCAGTCCGGTGCACGGCCCGCGGGTGGGGCCCGCGACCCCTGCCTCCCACACATCCGGCGCGCGGTGCAGCTCCTGCCGCAGGTAGGGCGTGCGGCACCCCCACCTGCCACAGGCCAGGAGTGCGGCAGCTCGGTGCCGCGCCCGCCCGCACCCACCGCGGGTCCCACCTGCGGGTCCGACGTGGCGCGCTGTCTCCCCTGCTGTTTTTTGCACGCTGGATGTGTTCTAGGGTTCCACCGTTATGTTCTGCCATTCATCTTTTTGAGGACCAGGCAGCGGACTAGTTTTACTCTACATATATATTGACCCTAGTTTGTTAGACCTTGGATGTTGTCCAATTTTAAGTGTCTGATTTTTAAGGTTTATGACTCGTTTAGTTAACAGAATTTTACAGTATGTTCCGGTCGTGTAGCTATCCAAGAAGAATGATTCGTGTTGTATTCAATCCTTTCCACAATGTCAGTACACAATGTGCCCAATATTGATTTATTACTTTTGTGCAAAGCAAGATTTCATCTCAAAATCAGTGCAAAACAAAATTTTGTACAATATATTTCCTGTTTGGTCACTGTTCATCTCAAAATCAGCGAAGTTTGTCTTAGAATTTGTGTACGTAGGCATCTCGCGGTGCTTGGATTTAACTCTTCTCGCGTGATATTTTTACGCTGTTGCGATTAGACCCAGCAGTGTGTAGTCTTGTTGGAATTGTTGAAGCAATGGCAGCAGTCGTTTTAAATGAAGGGGTTGTGCAGCTCGCTCTCATAATTCTATTTGCAGTCTGTACGTTCTCCCATCTCCCATTCTTGTGCTCCTCATGTCAAGAGCAGAGAAGAGCAACAATAGTACTTAGTACCATGTGCAGCAGTGTTGCACTATTTTTCTGTCAATTTTTTGTAGCAGTGTTGCACTATTTTTCTGTCATTTTTTGCAGTAGTGTTGCACTATTTTCTTGTACTCATTCTATATAAACGACATCATTTGTCCTCACACCTTATCCCGCAGAGCTTTCTACCTACGCTAAACTCTCTCGGCTGCCCAGTGTTCCTCGCTTGCATCTAAAGAAGTGAGAAAATAGAGAAGATAAACATACAGTTTGGTTGTGGATTTTAAATTTTAGTAAGTTAAATTATCAAATTTTAAATCTTTGGTAAGTTATTAAAAGACTATAAACTGTCTGCCCTGGTTTAGCACTTTTATCGTATAAGACTATAAATTCGAATAAAAGATCTTATTACTTGATGGGAGTAGTCCAAACAACAAAGTAGAGCAGTATAATTATGTGAAACCACTAAATAGGGTGACCGATCAAAGACCTCTTCCCCTCTTGTGTCTAGGCGGCATGTGATCTGAGGGTAAAATGAATTGTTCGTGCAGCACCGGGTTAGTCCGGAGGCCGTAGCAGGGAGTCTCCCGAGTCTCCTGAGTAGGTTCTGGTTGACTAGGAATCTGGCTATGAGTAATCTGATGCTGTCCAAATAAATTTTGTACCCAATCGTTGCTTGGGTCATGGGACGAACCAGCCTCGTAACCTCCTCCTCCAACTAGAGACTGGTATTGAAGTGTAGGTTGTATCCATGGGGTCTGGACAGCAAAACTACAATCGTCAAGTGGCGAATCAATGTGGTCCATTGTCTAGAAAAATTTAGAAGTATTATTGAAAATTTAATGTAAGGTACAACTGCTGCACGTAACTTAAAAAATATACCATTACATACCTGACTAAATGGACCTCCCTGAGACCCCTGGGCCCCTGGGCCTGTTCTTGTGGCGAATCCATGTCGAACTACATACAAATTTGATAATCGCTTAGTACATAATTATTTGATTTGTGTGTAACCTTTTTATTCATATTATAAAATGTAATTCTTTACTCCTATATTTCTGAATTTTTCCACCGCATAAAATCTTTTTTACTACAATGTGTTATGTTTTCGATTTCTGACATTATTTTTCTCAGTTTAGATTGTAATAAATTTTTATAAAATATATGCACGTTTTAAAATATAATAGTCGAGATACATAATTATTTGCATGTGAAATTTCATTACCTTAAGTTCACCGTTTAATGTACCAATCTCCCTATTACAAAACAAATATGATCCACAATTCACTCTTCAAACCATCATAATATGTACTCGGGTCACTACATTATAAATAACAACATTGTTATCAAAATTTATAGCACCCTACAAACATACTAATTATTTGCTATTTAACTCATTTTATCAACATAGAAAATAAGATGACTACCAATAGTAATAAAGAGAACTTCAATCTGACTAATTAATTACTATATAACTAAAACGTTATTATTTTCGTTCCAAAATTTAAACTAATATCGTCATCGTCATATCAATTCTGCTAATTAACATTTTCGGTCTCAGAAAATAAACAAAAACATCTCTTCCAAATATGAGATATAGCAAAGAAAATAATAGCGTAACATGCTGATTTTCGACTAACGAAACAATTAATCAGCAACTTGAATACGAATTTTACTTACCTCTACTTGTACATCTTGACTTCATCCTTTTTTTCTTCAATTACTGCCGCTACTGATTTTAGCTCGAAACCCTACAAAAATTTCTCCAAACTCCGATCTTCTTTCGTTGTTCTTCTCTATTCTTGGGATGCACTGGAATGAGAGAACGTATACCAGTCAATGTGATGAGATAGTAAGGAGGAGGGAGCTACACCAGGCTGGGGTTTAAATAAGTGGAGAGTCTCGCATGCGCATGCGGGCGCGCAATTTCCGGGCGAGAGAAAACAGCATACTGTGAGGAGAATAGTGCCCAAAAGAGAAATACCGCAGCAAAAAATTGACCTGGCACGTATTTTGAGGTGGCGCGGATTTTAGGAGAATAGTACACTACTGTAGCAATAATTTGATCGGTGCACCAGGCCAGGCCACAGGCTGGACGTGCGGCAGGGCTGCCGCAGCCCCCGCATGCTAGACGTGCGGCAGGTGGGGGTGCCGCAAGCCCCACCTGCGGCAGGCTCCGTCAGCGGGTTGGACGCGCGGCAAGCGCAGATCGGGGGCCCTACTCGCGGGCCGCGGGCTGGAGTTGCGGGAGGACATTGCCATAGGTGGGAGGTGCGGCTTGTGCCACGTGTCTGCGCGTGATTGGTGGAAGGTGTCTTTTTTGACTTTACAAAATATAAGAGGCTATTTTTGGCATTGATGCGGCGCAGGGGGCTAAAAGCGGATTTTCTCCTGCTGCTGCTTGGGACTGTGGTGATCGCGCGTAGCCTCTTTTAAACAGGACTTTGATATGTTTGCGAATGACGCGCTGCGACTTCGCTTCCCTTTCCCTCTTCGTGCCGGATTCGGCAGCGTCCGTGTTGTCTGCAGTGGCGGATACGCGAAAAAAAAGACGACGATCGCTCGAAGACGAAATGTGCGTAGAATGCACGGATCGATCAGCAAGGCCTACAAATTGGGCTACAATCGGGTGTTGATACACAAGGCGCACGCATGCGGAGTGCACACAAGTAACTAGTGGCAGAGACCAAACAAAGACTGCACTGTCCAAAGCCACTATCAGCGGTCAGCGCACGCCGGAAATTCCACGAGCCGGACAAGGCGCAGCTCTGTCCGTACATGGCCGAGTTCTGTAACCGAGCGCGACCGGTCGACGAGCTCACCGCCGGAGACCGGAGTCAAGTGCGCCAACGAACAAGTTGCGCGCTTGCGCTCGGCGCCGCCCGGTCAAGCTAGCACTTCATTAGCGGTGGAAAATGGAAACCGATCGGAAATGGTGGACTCGATCGGGACCGCGTAATTCGCCAAACTGGATAGTGCTGGCAATTTGTGCATATAGAGCGCGAGTGTGCTTGGTACATTGCATGCAAATAAAGGAAAGTGTACAGAAATAAGCGAAGATGGCAAAGCAAGGTGTTGCTTCGATGCTCGCGGTGGTACTCGTCCTCGTTGCCTTCGTAGTATTTCCTACAGGTAATAATATGTGCATACTAGTATACTTTCTCTGTGTCACAATGTAGATTGTTTTGAAATCTGGATACATCAAATATTTTTAAGTTTGATCATCAATATAAAAACTAGTACCAACATCTATAACAAAATATTGATATCACTTGAACAATCGTGAAATATACTTTCATAATATACACTTAATTCTATTTAGAATATTATATTTTTATAAATTTCTTGGTGTGGCGCCCCCGGTTTTAAGGCCGGGAACTTCCTCGTGATTACTGTATCGGTCCCTGGATCAGTAGCCGATACACACGAGTTAACCTGTATATCATTGTCATACATGCGTAAATAATTACATAGACCGATAAGGTCGATGATCCGATACCTGTAGCCCAACGGCTATAAACTTGCAGCGGAATTCGGCGGAGATGTGGCCCATCAGTATGCCATACCCGACAGGCAACTGACTGGGGATTACGCCCTAGCTTTCGCGATCGTAAGCTCCTTCAGACTTGACGTCTCCCTCGTCTGGCCAAATCAACAAGCCAGGTGAGTACATTGAATGTACTCGCAAGTTTTTCCCTCGGGGAAATAATACGGCATAGTTCATGCAAAGGGATATCTCAAAGGAGAGTTCTAACCTAGGTTTCATGTTGTGCGGAAATGTAAGTCTTTATTGTAAATAACAATAATAGATTAAAAGCGAATTTTGTAAAGCAACGATCCCAACGTATCACATCGTCCTCCGTGGTAGCCCTTGCTACCTCTCCTTTATTTCCTCCGCGGGATAGCCGCGCTCATCACCGCTTACCCTTTCGGCTTCCGCTCACACTACCCCGGCAGTGTAGCTAACCTTTTCTTCAGCAATTCCTAGCCACCAATCCGGGTAGCGTAAATTGCACCCTGTGGACACGTCATGCCCACGTCCTTAATCCCATTTCCCAGCTTTCACAACCAAAACATATTCTAACCAGTGTGTGGCCTTACCAGTTCATGTCCATGACCGAGGACGCGGCTATTCGAATAGTTTTTAACACTCTACAGAGGTTGTACGGCTTTACCCACAAGATGTAGTTCACCCTTAATGCCGAGCGCTAACGATACACCGCATGAGGTGTATTGGCAGGGCTAGTACAACGAGACCCTTCTCCCGTGTTCATACCAGAGCCGGACTCGCTAGGAGGACTACCCGATCCTCTGCATCACGGATGACAGGGGTGGGACTCTCCCCCTTTGTGTCGGACCATATTCCACGTACCTTGTAAGACTCTACTGAGCTTTACCCCCACAATACGGTGAGACCCATGAAGAGCTTTCCCCCTACGTAGTTCCGTGGAGATCCTCTAGGGATCTACCGGATCCACTAGCACTTCAACCTAACTTCCCACGATTCCGGGCTCCGGCATTAGACGAGGTACCAGGTCCAGTCCTTCCCATAAAGGACATGTGGACGTACGGTGAGGGAACTGATTCAGCGGCACTTAGGTTCGGTCCTTAACCGATCCGAGCGGGATTCCATAACCAACCAACTCCACGGGTAGCGACCGGCCACCCGACCATTCCTTCCGCAAGTAGCAACCGGCTACTCTACATCCTCATAACACCCTTAGCATTCCCGCCCGAATCCAAAATCCTTCATCATTTCATGCGGGGTTTTCACAAACATTTCTTTTAAAAGATTTCCTCGGCATGTATAAACAAGCTGAGGTTTTGATCCCATATCCCCCTGAACTTTGTAAAACTTGTTTTAACTAGAGCAGGTCTAAGCACAGCTACTGCTTATATCCCTACTACCTTGCCGGTCGATCTTGACCGACTAACTAGTCCTAGGGTTACAAAGGACGGATTCCAAACCTAGGGCATATGCATCTATTCGGCATAACTTTGCTAACATAAAATATCGGTGATAATAAAGTAGCATGCAAGATTTTGCAAACAAAATAATTAAACGTTGCAAATATGGGGTTCGACATGTTCAAGGAGGGAAAGCTTGCCTGGCAATGTTGTCCGGGGCTCGGTCCTGAATTCGATCCGGCAGTTGTCCGAGTTCCTTCGCGCGATAATTCCTAACGTTGTATCTACACGTCGAAAAGAACGGCGAATAAATCAACGAGGCAAGGAAGAACCAAATAACATGGCATCAGAAACTTCAACACATGAAATCATAAAGCGCTGGGCTAGCTATTCGGTTCTAAAGAGCTACAGGGAATAAAGGATGCAAAGATGGCTCGCTGCCGCGGCAGGAGTTAGGCAGCAGCGACAAGGTTTGCTGCGGTAGGAACCATGCGGCGACGGTAGAGGCTTGCCGAGGCAGAGGAAAGTGACAACGGCCGTTGCCGCGGCGGGAGAGGGGCTGTCGCGGCGCTGCCACGATAGGGGCATCGCTTTGCCGCGGCGGGGAACTGGCTTGTCATGACAAGGAATGGCTTGCCGCAGTGCTGCCGCGGCGGACAAAAAGGCTGCGGCGGGGTACTACCACGGTGGGAAGAGTAGCAGTGCGGGGCTGCCATGGTGACGGAGAGGTTGCCGTGTCGCTGCTGCGGCGGGGAAAGGAGTTGCCGCGGGTTGCCATGACAGGGCGAGGCGGTGGCGGCAGTTGCCGCATTACTGTCGTGGGGGAAGGAGGTTGCTACGGCGGGGCAAGGAGCTGCGACAGGGGCTTGCCGCGAGAGCAGAAATAGCTGCCGAGGTGGCAGGGCTTTAGAATAAAAGAATCGGGTGCTTTAGGTTGTCCTGACATCACAACTACCTTGAGCACTCTGAGGGTTCTAGTACTACGGGATGACCTATACCGCGATTGTAAACACATGGGTGACTATGGACGGCACCTACTGCTATATGCAGCTAGTTAGGTATCAAATAACTACGGTCTACTCGCCGAGGGCTTCTAACTCAAGGTCCAGAACCACGGAAAGGAATATTATCCTAGCATGGTCGCGGATCTAGTCTTCTTTACTAACTAGGTATTTCCATCGACTTTTCATGCAATTATTCAGACTAAACTAACTATCTAATTAGCTAATCAATTAACTAGCTAACGAACTGCTAGAGAGCTAACTAGCTAATTTAACTAACTAGCGTGCTAAATGACTAGCTAATTAACTAACTAGCTGTTGATGCGAAAATCGTACACACGTGACCTGGGAGATTTGCTTAACTCCAGTGCAGGATCAATATGGCGTGGTGAAAACAACCAAGGCGTGCCAGTCGATTTTCCCTGCAAATCGACAAAGATAATAAACTTAGATCGCTTAGGACATCGGCCCTGAAAGGCCGATGTGTAGCCGATTACCCTTGCACGAAGCAATCGGCCGATACGGGTATAATAGATGACTATCGGCTCGCACCAGAAGGCTCAGACCAGCCTGGCAGAGTCCGATGACAACTCAATGCAAATTAAGATAAACTATCGGCTAAACGCCCCGATAGAACTGTACGCCAACTAAACCAACCAAATTGCTATCGTCTTAAGTAATTCAATAAGAGATCGGACTCAACCGATGCAGCCTCACCAAGGATAATCAAGACGATGCCAGATCTAGCCGATTTAATGGACTTACAATGACTCGAGTAAACAGATCTAAATCAAACGACCATATGGATCTAAGCTACGATAGATCGGACTTAACCGAGACAGTATGTATCCAAGATCCGATACGATAGCTGTAAATAAATCTAGATTACCGGATAACTAGCAATCGTGCCGACGCAATCAGTATATCGGACCTAACCGAGGAAGTACCAATCAAGCCGATACGCTTACCAAGGTGACAAATCCTAATCCCTCGCCGAGATCGGAGCCGATGCAGCCCGCTCGAGACGAGAATTCGTCGGAAAATAGGTGGCGATGCGCCGAAAGTTGTATTGGATTGTGTTCGATTTTCTACAAGCGCCTGGGGTTTATATTTATACCCGCAGGGTCGTGGCCTAAGGCCGACTCAATTACAAACTGGGACTTAGAGTCCGACACGATTACAACTAACACTCTGAGTCCGATACGAACTCTAATAGATTTAAACTATCCTTATCTATACTAACTACTCCGACTCTCCAGGGCCGATACGCCCTTGGTGGATCCAATCATCCCATATTTTCCGCCACCGGCCGATCTTATCTTTCTAGCTCCCCGTACTTTCCTCCATATCGTCTACTGCGACAAATTCCTCCTTTGATCGGCCGATTTTACCCTCAGTCACTGATTCCTGGGCCCAGCCAATTTTTGGCGTTAACACTAGCGTACTAACAGCCTAGCTTGATTAACTAACTGACGTACTAACTGATTAACTACTTAACTAACTACTGCCTTAGCTAACTAACTAACTAATTAACCAACTAATTAAATAGCTAACTAATTAACTAATTAATTAACTAATTAATTAACCAATTAAATAGCTAACTAGCTCACTCATTAACTACTAACTAACTAATTAACTAAGCTCAAAATCTACGTTAGTTTCTATAGTTGCAGCTAATCAACTAACTAATTGCTTAGTTACTGCTTAAGTAGCTATGCTAACGCTAATCGATACTGGCTTACCTAAAGGAACTCGGCTAACTTCCACCGAGTGAGCAGAGTAGCGAAGTAGGTGGCCAAGGGAAAAAGAAATTAGGGGAGACAAGGCAGGCAGAGGGGGCAACAGCGACGGCTCAGGAGCTTTACCGGCGGCAGGGGGCGGTTAAGAAGGAAGTCCACCGGAGGCGGAGGTCCTCTGGCCTTGCCGGTGCGGCAGAGGCAGGTGGCGCGCTGGACTGGGGGCGGCGGGGCTCGGGACGCGCTCGGGCGGTGCGGTAGGTGGCTGGAGGTCCGGCGCCGGAGGGATCTTGGCCGGCGGCGGGGAAAATCAGAGGGGGTGGCCATGCGTCGGCCGAGCAGCTGCTCAGGCCGCTCCCGTCCTCGCCGGCGGCGGGGAACTTGGTGAGGGAGGCAGCTCCGAGGTAGGGCGGCAATGCTCGCTGGTACTGGCCGAGATTGAGTGGAGCGGCGGTCGATGTCCGGGGCACGGCGGCTTCCAGGGTGGTGCCGGAGTTGAGCTGCGGGGAGGGGCGACCAGAGGGGAGACGCCCGGAGCCGGGAGCCTCTCCGACGGCGGGGACGCCTGAGCCGAGACCTGCAGCTAGGCGGCGAGGTGGATTTGGGTGGTGGCCACTGTGGCTTGCTACTGGAGGCAGGGAAAGAAGTAGAGAAGAGAGGGTAGCTAGCTGGGGAGTTCAGATGGAAAGAAAGACCGCGTGGCTCAGCTTGTAGAGGTGGAAGAAAGGAGTCCGGCGCCTGGGCTCTCGGCTGCGACTACAGAGGAGCATGGGGGGGGTCGTGGCACGCGGAGGCTGCTCGGGCGGTGTTCCTCCGGCGAGCGGCGCGGCTTTGGCAGACGCGTGCGATGGCGCGTCAACGGGAACGCAGCGAGAAGCTCTCCCGAGGTGCAGCAGGCACTGAGCTGGACAGGGAGGTGAGGTGACTCGTCGAGCGCAAGGTGGCGCAGCGGCCGGGGTTCCAGGCGACGCGCGGTGCGGTAAGCTCTGTTGAATGCCACTGTGGCCTGGCCAGGCATGGCCTGGGGAGAAGTTTACCAGGGGAGGCTCGGTCAGGAAATGCTTGCATGCATGGCTCGGCCCTCAAGGAGTGGAGTGCTGTAGATGCAGCAGAAGTTTGGCACTGTCCACTGTTGCAAGGAAAAGACGTGTCACGGTGCAGGAAGGAGAGCGAAGAGAGGGCAGGAAAGGGGATTGATAGAATCGAGAAAGGCCAGCTCATAAGACACTGTAGATGCATAGGTCCTGCCTGCTTTGACCACTGTTATGGATGGAAAGGTGGCACGGTGCTGGGCATTGGCGGCAGTCGCGGTGGCAGGCAGCAGAGGAGAAAGGAAAAAGAACTAGAAGGAGAAAGTAAGCAAGGAAAGAGATGTAGCTGCTTGTGGGGTATTTGCACCTAGATACCATGCATGTGCACCTGGAGGCGATACATGCGTCGACACAGAGGCAATTGGTTGATGGGTGGGCGTATACACATACATGCGTAGGTATATACACGAGAAAAGGTTTCAATGGTGTGTGTGTGCGGTTAGGTAGGGAATCTGACAGGAAAAGAGAGGCGGTGTCGCCTTTCATTAGGGGTCATAGGATTGGGCTCGGCGAAGAGATGGACACGCATCGGAAAGGAAGGACGAACCAATTGACGCTAGGGTTACGAGAGAGATGACGGGGTTTTAACTAGGTTCGTCTAAGCGATTACCATTAGTAACGCAAAAAGTTTTTGTTAGCCCTAATTTTCGGGTTTTGGAAAATCGGGATGTGACACTTGGTCAAAGTGTCGTTTAGAAGACTATCGCTAGTATAGAATTCATTTAACGCGACGCCCCTGTACAGATGTTTTTTGAAGCCGTCTGTACAAATAGTATCACAGACGGTTCCAAACTGAAACCTTCTGTACAAATCGAATAGTACATACGGTTCTAAGTTTGGAACCGTCTGTACAAATCCTTAAACAGTACAGACGGTTCTAAACTTGGAACCGTCTGTACAAATATGTAAACAGTACAGACGGTTCTAAACTTAGAACCGTCTGTACAAATCGAACAGTACAGACGAGATGAAGCAATGTTGGTTGATACTCTGCTGCCGCGGCAGCTAAAACTGCAGATTTTCTTGCCGCGGTAGGAAAGTGGCAGCGTCGGGAAGGGAGTTTGACAGCTCCGATTGTCGAACGGTTTTCACAGCTGTGAGCGGGAGGCCAAACTCTACGTCTCCAGAAATTTTGAGCCAATTCTGAAAAAGTCGACGAAATGACTAGTGGAAATCCCGGCCCGAAATCGAAGATTTTAAAAACGGCACCTCGACAAAAGTGCTCGGCAGAAACTGGGATCAAGGTGGAAAGCAATTTCTTGACTCAAGCTAACCAGGGAAACAAGAATCACCAATTCGGAGTCCGGGTGGAGGAGATATGCCCTCCGTAAGATAAAAAAAAATAACGAAAAAATTTTCGGAGCCAAAAAGTCCCACCTAGAAGTGGAATTTTGAGGGTCAAGACGGGTACAAGTGTAACACGTGTATTTTTATCGGATGCGCCTCATCGTTAGCTTCGATTTGAGTGGTCGTGGACCCAAAACGGACTTCGTATGAAAAAGTTATGTCTGTTTTATTAAAACCTCTCAAACTAGGGTTGGATCTGGACTCAAACTAGCACTCGGAGCTACAGCACAGACAGCTCCAATTTGAAACCGTCTGTACAAATAGCACAGACGGGTCCAAATCAAATTGGAACCGTCTGTACAAATCGAACAGTACAAACGGTTCTAAACTTGGAACCGTCTATGCTATTTGTACAGACGTTTCCAAATTTAGAACCGTCTGTACTAGAAGCGTCCCGCTTAGTCATATGGATTAGTTAAGAGGAAAACCGTCCCATCTGTATCGCATACTCAGCCTAGTTCAACTGACAACTCCCTTTGCTTGGACAACATGAGGTTGCAGGATCGAATTCCGCTGGAAGCATATTGTGCGATTTAATTCCAGTGGTTGGATGGGACGACGCGGACACCGGGATGAGACACGGCTGAAGACTAGGCATATGACGCGATGGGTCATATTTTTTTATAACACGACATCACAGACGGGTGCTAATCGATTAGTACAGACGGTTCCAAACTAGAACCGTCTTAGTACATGCCCGATAAGGAAGACTATTGACACATTAGATGAGTGATAGAACATCCAGATTGGGGCAAGTCCATTTGTAAGTGTAATTTTTTTTCAAGTATTCCAAGTATTGGTAAGATCACTAACACCATTTATTTCTTAGTTTTCAGCTAAACAAGGAGTTTGTGAAGATCAGAGATGATCCACCAGCGAACTTAGAGTGCTTGGAGGTCTTGTTTGACAAGGAGACATATGTGACTGGTGGTACTGCCACCGTCCCTGGAATGGTGCTTGGTGGGGAAGCTACTCCAGTTCTTCTCAAGGGTTCAGGGTCTAGTACAGAGCAAGATGTGGAGGAGTTGACTAGGTCATGGTCAAAGAGAAAGAAGCTAACAAAGGACAAGGGAGAAGTAAGGAACAACAAATATTTTAAAGAGTACAAGAAGGCACCACGTGCTCTCTCCTCTCAGTGTACACCCTCCATCCAATCTGGAGGTTGCCTCGTCCCAACAATTAGGGAGGTGATATAGTTGATGATTGATTGTGGTGCAAAAGAAGGGACTCTTCTCTTTTTCACGGCATGCATCCTTGCTCTAAAGCCGGAGATTAGATAGTTGTTTGTGGCAATACCTACCAATGAAGGAAGGTTTGATTACCTTAAGAAGTCACAAGCCAAATGGCCACTAGTTAACTTTATTATTTGTAACATTTATAAGTTGCACTAGAACTGTATGTTCACATGTATTTTATTTGTAATGCTTGTATGTTGCACTAGTGTTGTATGTTGACATGTATTTTATTTGCATCATAATACATGTGAGTTTATGTATGTATGTGTGTGTAGCTCATTTTTTTTATTATGTATCATTTATATGTGATATTTATGTGAGTTCCTATTTGTAGGAGTGATGAGGAAATTGAGGAAAAACCTCTACATGCACCTAAGAATAGTGTTGTATGGACATCTTTTAATTGGTTGCAAAATCTAGAGCAATTGAGGCAACTAGCAATGTTAGATGAACAATACAAAGAAAGGTACATGAACAAACAACATTATCAGTGTCCTATACAAATGACTATTCTTGAACAGTTGAGATGCTCAATCATAAAAGATCTTACTATATAATATTTAGAATGTCTAGAAGAGTATTTGATGCATTGCACCATACTCTATTAGAGAATTATAACTTAACATCAAGTAGAAACATGACATCTCTAGAGATCTTCTGTTACGAAGAATTAACACATAAATATCATGATGTTTGCAAAAATAATACATATGAAACTTCATTACTCTTCATCGTATAGATCAATCATAGGGTTCATATCATATTGTCAAAATGCTTAACATGTGCTGCATTCCATTCTTGTGAGTTATTTGACAGAACGTATCAGAATAGTGTATCTGTACATGAAACAAATGAGCAAGTAGTAAAACTAAAAACATGACTTTAACTCACACAAATAACTTACAATTTGCTTGCTGCTAGCACTAGATATAAGCACTCCATATTTCACATCCATAAAAATAGTTTAAAACTTGAGTAGAGCAAATGAGCAATCGAGCGGGGAGTTTCTGAATTTGGTGGCTTAGCACAGAGATTTTGGGGCCCGGGCCTTTGCTCACCTCTCGTGGTTTCTGAATTGATTCGGACGACAATGGTCCAAGGCTCAACTCCAATGGCAACGAGACAGAGGAAGAGGTAGACGGTGAGGGAGGGAGCCGACAGGGGTGGTGCCACCCCTGGTGTCAACGGGGATAGGAGGCTGGCTGCCGCCACCTCGCCCCTCAACGTCACCCTCATCACATCTGTGCCTCGGTGAAGAGGGGCAGGCAGCGGCTAGCAGGGCGCCAGGGAGCCGTGCTGCAAGCCGGCAGGCGGGGGCAGGACCTCGTGTGTGGTAGGTGGGGGCAGGCAGCGCCGCCTCGGCGAAGGGTGCCAGTAAGCGGCCATCGGGGCACGAGGGGAGCTCGCGCGCGGGCCAGCAGACCGGGGCAGCCAGCGACGCTGGCGTGGTGTAGGGCGGCGGCAGGGAGGCTGGTTCGGTGCGAACCGAGGAAGGATAGGGTTAGCCTTTTTGCCTTAGATCTAGGGGATTTGACACGTCGGCCACAGCTCCACCGATCTGGGCGGGCTCCACTGGCCGCTGAGAGAGAGGAGAAGACACTGGCGAGCAGGGGGAGCTCTTGCCAGTGGTTGAACACGACGGCCACACGGAAGGGGCTCGTGTGGCACGTCACATCTTGGCCTCGCCATCGTCGTTGCCAGCCGCGCTGCTGCGCGGCGTTAGTGTGGCGGGTGTTGCCGGCCACCCCTGCCTCGTGAAGCTCTTCCGCTTAAATGAGGTGGCACTCGCCGGTCATGGGGTGCCACACGAGGAACCGGTACCATCTATAGTCGTGAAGGAGGACGTGGCCGTGGTGGCAGTCCAAGAACTTCCAAGCACGCCCATCACCGGACTGGAAGGAGAAGCTCGCGGGGTCGCCGGTGTGCACGAACACCGGGATCGCTCACGGTGCGGCGCCACTCCCTGCAGACGGCGGAGCCACGGACGAGTACGTGGGGGCGCGGCGGAAGGTGCTTGAGGATCTCGACGTGCAGCTCGTCCCGGAGTCTGCAACTCTTCATGGCGGCGTCGTCGGAGTAATTCTCACGCACACGTATGTGACTCTTAATCGTGCCCTCCAACTTGCGACGCGCCGTGTTGCCATTGTCCTTTTCTTGTTTATTTGCACCGCAGATTTTTCGTTTCACGAATCTTATACGAACTCATCTCTTACAAATTCTCTACTCCGAGTCGACCACCAACTGCTAAATCGAACACAAGCTCCAGGAACTTTCCAAACTCAAGACATCCAAAGCCAAGAGCATCCACATTGTTTGGACTAAGCCGGCCGGTTCAAAGATGAGGGTGAAGCCTATTGAACCGGCTTTCCACATCTTTTTCGAACCGGATCAAAAGCATCAACAACAAATCTTAGAGGCAAGTCAATCGATTAGTTTATGCACAAGATATCGGCGACGTCCATCACATTTCGTTTACAGGAAATGCAAGCGAGTTTAATCGCTCAAGATGATATCACTGTGCCTCGTCCCATTTTCCATCCGTATCCAGGACTCAATCGAGAAAGGATGTTCAGCTATCTCAACAATCCTTGCTCCTCTGGGCCAGTCACCGTACCCCCCATACCCTGTGTGCCGTGCAAAACACAGCCACAGTTCCTCGTATGGACAACACCAATCCAGACCGTGGTTGTGCCCCACGAAGATCGCCTATCAAACAATAACCACATTTCACAAGCTCAAGAAAAAAAACAAAACACATTTCACATCTCAGCAACCGATCGGATGAATTCAGAAGTGCTGTTTTGGAATACCTTAACTGAGGGCCTCTTGGCCAGAGCATCCATCATACCCCATTCAGCTTCCTGTGGTGCCACATCTTCCTTGTTGATAGAGCCAACGCAGGGTTTTCCTATCTCAGTCTTAGCCTTTGGGGCCACCTTGATGTATGCTGTGCTTGGTATATGCCAAAAGATTATCTCAGGTACCCTGCAGTCCTCCAAAAGATTACCTCAGGAAATGCACATAACAGTGTCAATATCAGGATACGCTCCACAGGTGTTGAGTAACAATTAATTATTGCAAGTTTCTGACCTTCCATCGGGATTAAGGAACTGAGACTGGGTTTGGAACCAGTTGACCTGTGCACTGGATATGACTTCTGGGTAGGATCCACCACCGGAATCAAGAAAATACATGAGCAGAGCCGGGTCTTGGTTCTTCTGTGGTAAAACCTGCAAGACGTAGTTGGAAACACCAGGCCAGAGGTCCTCGGGTCCATTTGACGAATATGACAAACCATTGTGGTTAATTTCAGCTGTCATCAGTTCGATTCGCGGCGTCCCTCGAAAGCTGCACCCTTCATCATTCATGGCACACGCTCAACGTTGAGAGGATGTTGAATTCACTAACTGAGTCAGTTCAGCGTACAATGGGATTTCGATTGTTCGGTTCACCTGAAACTGACATGGTCGCCGGCGGGCAGTTCAGCGCTGGAACGCCGGCGGGGGAGAACCACTCCGGAGGCCATTCGAACGGCATGTCGTCGTGGTTGCCGAACACCGTCGCCCATGGGATCCCCCTGCGTCTGGCCGGAGAAATCGCTCTGTCCCAGTACAAGCTCGCGTTGGGGATCGGCATATTGTTGGCGGTCACGAGGTCGCCGAGGTACACCACGAAGTCTGCGAGTCCGGCGAGTACAGAAGGAAATTTTCAGAGGAAAGTTGGAATTTAGCAGAAACGCATGCACGGGCCACGGGGGATGTGGGGGCAACCACCGGACCTGGCTTCTCGGCGTCGAGGACGGCGGCCGTGACGCGGTCGGAGGCGGCGTCCTGCCCAGTGCCCCAGTCCGTCCATGCGTTCTCGCCGTAATGCAGGTCCGCGAAGAGCGCCACCTTGAACGACCCGCCCGACGAGAACCGCAGCGGCCGCCGGCTGTCGGCAGGCTGCCGGTGCTCCGCCGGCGACCGCAGCCCCGAGGCGCCCAGAGTTAGCACGGCGGCGAGGAGGACCCCGGCAGTCGCGAGGCGGTGCCACCGCCGCATCCGGTGCGTTCTTGGTGACGATTGAGACGTGAGACGTGAAGTGTGGAAGCAGGTCTAATCAATGCAGGGAAACAGTTTCAAAGAAAGAAGAAGCGGATCCTGGCGTTACTACAGCGAATTGGTTGAAGCGGCAGCATCACTGCTGCCTCTGCAGCTACTCCTCGGTCAGTGTCACAGTCGCAGTCGACACAGACGTACTAACGTGGCGCTTCATCCGGTTAAGTTACGCTGAATGACGGTGACGTTCATAATATCAGCCAAAGGCTGGAATATGCGGCTGGATAGGGTGTAGACAGCTAGAATATGCTCGATCGGCTGGCTGGTTGTAATCTCTGCAGCGCCTTAATTCTTAGTCGTTAATACTCTAATTCTAGTAGTGTTATTTGTGTTGGTTTCACCTTGGAGAGATAGTACGTAGTAGTATATGTTAAATCTCCAAGTGAAGAAAATAAACCTAGCATTTGTCCGATATGATGATATCTTGTAGCGGTGCTAGAGATATACTACCTCACAGTGTCATTGTGGATGCCACTGCGTCTAAACGTCCATCATCTCATCACGTTTGAGACTTTAATAGGTAAGTAACATCTTGGTCCATCCGTCGTGGATCCACATCTCCGTCGAGTTCAACTTGATCAGTGTGATCTTCTTGTATATCTTGGCCGCTAAATAAGTGGATTATTGGATGGTGCACGGAGAATAGTCGTGTCGCACCTCTGCACCTGCACCTTCACCTCCTCAAATGCATGTTCTGGGTTGGCTATTGAGGAAGTGCAGGTGCAGAATCCCAATTTTAAACTGCTTATTAGGCCTTTTTAGGCCCAGTACATTTACAAAGCTAAGCCCAATGATTCAGTCCGTGACCAGCCCACTGCACAAGTAAGAAGAATCTCAAGGAAACATTGGATGGGTCACCCGACACTGCTATCACTGCTATCACGGTTTCTACCCACACATCACGCGCCGCGGCAGGGAGGAAGGCCTAGCCAACGCAAAGTGCAATCTTTACGCTCGCTCGCTTAACGCTGGTATATTTGTTAATTACAGATTAAAAAGTTACCGTTTGTGTCAGATCAAAACATCCATATTTATTTTTATCACAATCGTTTATGTCAAATTCAATAAATGATGTGATCTGAAGGTGAACTAGTTGCCGCGGCAATTGATATTTTTATAGGAGTAAAAATATATAGTAGGGTGTTCGTCTACTATTTATACCGTTCGAACTGCTCCAAAATTCGTGCAGGACACTAACGGTCATTTTGCTCCAAAATTATATTTTAATAATTTATTCTTGATTATTTTAGATAAAGAAGAGAGTATACTTTTGTGCATCATTTATCCATAACTTTTGTATATGAACAAAATAAATCATGAACACAATATTTTCTTCACTAATATAGAAAATTTTGGTTAATGAATGTGGAAAAAACATTTCGTTCTTGATTATTTCGTTCATATGCATGGAGGTGGAAAAAAAAATTCATTAACACAATATTTTTTGTTTAAACATGAACACTATCAGATGAACTAAATCTCCACCAGGTGTTACTAAGTATTATAATAATTTTGTTGTTTATGAATTAGTTGAGTGCTCTCATGATTAGGAGAGAGGAGATGTTGGATGAATAGATAAAGAGAGTGGAGGACTTGAGAATGAGAAGGGAATGAATTGGTGTGTCTTTTATAAAACAAAAGGGGCTGGCAGATGAAGAATGGATAAAATTGAGTGTTTTTTACAAACCTTAGCACGGATCTTAAAGTAGCTTGTATGGTGTAAATAGTATGTAAACACCCAACTATAAATAGAATTACGTTTCTCTAGCTAACACCTAGTGCGGTCGTCCTCCTCTCGTGTCTACCGTTCCTCGCCTCTGTCCAACATAACATCTAGTACGTACCATCTTTGTAAACTACACGAATCTTCTGTGGCGAGGTGGGACTAATTCCTTCCACCACCACCCACCTATTTCTCCACAGTCCACTATCCACGCTAACCACAGGGGCTTGCCACGCTGCCGTCATCCTCCTCATCACCATCGTAGACTCCTCCTTATTGATCCGCCCTCCAACACAGGCCCACCATTCATCTCAGCCTATTGCACCCAAGCATCCCTCTAGGTCCTTGCAACACAAATGAAATCTAACGACAGTGACCCCTATCCCCATCCGAACCTCTAATCCTGACCCCAAAGCATCGGTTGAGCAACAACTAAAGCTTGAAGACGACGGATGCTGTTTGGCTAGGTCGAAACTGCCTGTAGGAATTGCCCGGGCGGTATTGAACAAAGCCGACATCTACTATATACTAAAAGTAGAATACAATAGAAAAAATAGAGAGACGGTAGAAATTTCAAAAAAAAAGCAAAACATCTGATCGTTAATCTGGTGGATCCTTTAATTATTAGTGAACCACAACCGATAGATCTTCATATCTGTACCTAAACAGATCATAACCGACAGATCTTCACAACTGCGCCTAAATAGATCTCAACCAATAGATTTTCATAACTATACCTAAACATATCACAACCGATAGATATTCATAACTGTACCTAAACAGATCACAACCGATAGATCATCATAATTGTATCTAAACAATCACATCCTATAGATATTATAATTGTACCTAAATAGATGTCTCAATACGATTACTAGTGGGGCGGCTCGCGATCTGAACTTTTATTTCACGTAGTGATCTAATATCACGCCTACATGTAAAAAAGATAAAGATAAGTAAAATATTTTGCTGTGCAATTGCACATAGTGGCGGAGCCAGCCAGTATCTTGAGCCTGGCAAGTTCTAACTTCAACCACTTCAACAAGTATTTACCCATAAAAATTTCACCATAATCTCCATATTTTGCTATGATTTCAATCAAATTCGTCGGCCGAGCCCGGGCGGCCGCCCGAGCTTGCCGGGAGGTGGCTCCGCCACTGATTGCATGGGACAGATATAGAAAATAAATATACTGGAAATAAAGGTAGTACAAATACACACGCAACAAATAGACCATATACGTTATGCATACACACCACCATGGCGCTTACATATCCTCTCGTGCATGGCCGATGGACCGATGAGAATTCAGTTCGATCAAGCGCCGAAGGTGATGGGGTAGACCCTGTCGGTCGTGGGGTAGAAGAGCCCCCAGTTCTGCTCCACGCCGGGCTCCTTCATGTTCTCGTTGAACATGGCGAACACGTACGCCTCCACCCTCCACGGCCGCCGCGGCGTGCCCTTCCACACGTGCCTCACCAGGTTCTGGTTGTACGTCCTCGCGTTCTCCATCGACGCCGCCGCGCCGCCCGCCGACGGCCACCCGGTCTCCGACACCACGATCGGCAAGTCCGATACCCCGAGCTTTTTCACGGCCGTGTGCAGCGCGTCCACCGTCGCGTCGAACAGGTTCTGGTAGCCGTACTCCCCGTCCTGCACCACCGTCCCCGGCGCCGTGAACAGCGCGAAGCTGACGTCCATGGCGCCCGGGTTGTAGGTGTAGACGAAGTAAGGGTACAGGTTGGCGAGGAGAGGTGCGCCGGTCCGTTCCAGGAACTGCACCACGCAGCGCATGAACGGCTTGGCCTCGTCGGTGAACTCGCCGGCCGACGGCGGGACGTGGACGGCGATGGTGCCCTGCGATATGGACGTCGTGACCTTGATGTGTGCCAGGCCGGCCGCGGCGAGCGCGCCGTGGACGTTCTCCATGGCCGGGACGAGGAACTGCGTGTCGCTGCCAGCGACCTCATTGCCGACGGCGAGGTACCGGAAGGACACGGCCGGGTGGGCCTGGATGTTCTCGCGGACCCACGCGGCCGCGGCGGACTCGCTGGAGGCCAGGGCCGGGAGGACGTCGTTCGGCGCGCCCACGACGACGCTGATACCGCTGCCGCCGAGGGCGCCGAGCGCGGCGCTGTCCGGCGCGTAGAGGCGCACCGAGGTGAAGCCGTTGTCGCGGAGCATGCCGACGACGGTGCCCGGCGGCGGCAGGTCGTTGGCGCTCATGCCGTAGCACACGCCGACCGATGCCGCTCCTGCAGTAAATTCCGTCGACCAAGACATGCAAAAGCTAGTGAGCATGGTGAACACGTACGTACGTAGTAACACCGATTACAGTTAATACATGTCAAATTAAACGGAGATCATTATATACAAACTTGTGGTTTTGTGCAGCATATATGGATTAATCGTTCATCCATTTATACTAACCGAAACCTGATACATGAGGGCAAAAAAGTACGGATGTAGCTTGCACAGAGGGAAGAAGAAATAAAATCAAAGAAGAAACAATCATATACACTCTGACTCCTTACATTAGCACATGCGTGGAAGGATCAATCGGTTTTGATCGTTAGTTATCATTTTGCTGCCAACAATTCAAAATGGTTGTATGGTACTGCGGTACCAACGGTATATCATCATGCACGCATGTACTGATGCGCAGATGTACTGTATAAACCAACAATAAATAAAATCAGGAGATGAATTTTTTTTATCGATTTTATAACTGTCTATTTCTCAGTTGCCTAAATTTTTTTAACTCTCAGTAACTTTTCTAAATGACATGCAATTTTACGAACTAAAAATTGCAGTAACTTTTCACTAAAATTGTAGGACTTCCAGTGCTACAGTTTTAGGCTAAATGACGTGTAATTTTATAGATTAAAAATGTAGTAACTTTTTACTAAAATCACACACTTTCAGGACTATAATTTTAGACCAAAAATTTCAGGTGACCAAAAATTAGCAAAACCCTTTTTTTAATTCTTAGTCGGACGAGCTTAGCCGGATTAGCCTAGTTCTTGCTCGAGATTGGTGCCTAGAATTTCAGTTTAGGTATAAATTTTATTTTTGTTTTTGTTTTCTACTTGGCTTTTAGAGTTATATATATATATATATATATATATATATATATTTAGGTGCAATTTTAGATGTTAAATTGTGTAACTAGATAGTTGCAAATTTGTAAGCCTAACTAGAGTTGCACAAATATTTTATTTTTTATGATCTAACATTTTCTTTCTTTCTTTATTTTTTGTTTTTTAGTTTCGTTTGCATTGTAGAGCCGTCGAATTGACATGCAAGGGCTAATCTCATCAATTAAGATTTAGAAAAAGTTAGATGACTTCTTTTATACAAATAAGAAGAAGCAGCAGCATCCAAAAGACGATCAGGCGGGAAGGGAGGACACGGCTCAGTATTCCTTTTGACCTCTTCTTTGTTTTGGTGGCATAGTTTGGACATTGGAAACAGACGTTTAACTGAAACGTAGATGTATACCTGCAAATTCCTAATCTGAACACATTTTCCATTCGATAGTGCGCCCTTTGATGGTACATGTAGCTAACTAATGCTCATCACATTGTTGAAAAACACAATCACTTGAGTGCAGTGGACTAGTGCTTTACGGTCCACTAGAGCGTACCGCACGGAGCACTTCCCCGACGAAAATGTCAGCTGCACAATGCAGTTCTTGACGAGTTCCGTCAGCCAGTGGCAGAGCCACAGCATTTTTTCGTGGTGCAAAAAAAACCTTTTCGCTGCATAAAAGATCACGTTGAATGAACGAACGAATTGAACCCCTAAAATACAAGAAGGTTCAGATTTCCCACAGAAATCTGCAACCATGCATGTATCAGATTCAGACCCCACAAGTATTAAGTTTTGGCCTAGAAATGAATTGAATTCGGAGGGCGTTGCTAAAATGAATTAAAAGCTTCTGTTCCAACGTCTGCAACGCGGCCGCTAGATAGTCCACTTCGTTCCTATGTCCATCTTGACAGAATGCGAGCTGCACATATATTGTGAATCATTTATCTAGCTGGTATTGTGAACGTACGTACGTACGGAGTTCACTTAATTAAGGTATGCATATATGCACGCATGCATTAATCAATCAGCAAGCTAGCGCTACGTTTCAGCGGCCAAACTGATGGTACGTACGCTACGTACCCAGAAGGTAGCAAGGGCAGGTACCATCATGCGAGTTAGTGTTGAAGCTTCTGCAACTAATAGTATGCTTAATTCTAATAGAATCCGCGGGACATATCGAGACAGGAAAAAAGATCGTTTGCTAGTATCATGTTTGCAGTATATACTAGGTACTATATATGCATGTGCACTTGTGATCAATTATCAGCTTGCATGGTTTTCTTGTGGAATTGGGTCGAGTTTATTGTTGTCTCCTTGGACAAGTTTATGTGAAAACAATTATTTCTAACCGACACGTTAATACGTAGGCGCTGCCGCGCGATACTTTAGGCAACACTTCATATATAGAGGGGACCTTGAGGCTTGAACACAAAATGAAACAAAAGCAGAGTATTGAACACACACACACACACACACACACACACACACAGAGAGAGAGAGAGAGAGAGTACTTGCAAGGATGGAGGCAAAGATTCCGAGTCCGAGGAGCAACGCCATGTCGAGCATGCGAGGAGCTGCAGCAAGGCCTTGCGCCGTTGCCGTCATCTTGCTAGGCTGGTGACCGATCTCTAAGCTGCTCCTCCTCGCGATGCCAGCAAGTAACAAGAACCTCAGGTACTCCGCTTATATAGAGGATTACAGAACGATAGGATGTGGCCGAGACCAACCAACATATATTCGGTCATCCCGGTCAGAGATTGCCCGTGTCAATCAACATGTGGACGGCTCCAACAACAACTCGATCGACGGTTAGGCCATATATAGGTCGTCACTGGTCACAGTGCCTGCAGGTACTGCCCGGCCTGGTAGGAGAACGTCCTTGTAAAGAGAAGAAAGGGAGGTTTTCACCTATATTGACCTGCTAAGTTGATACCTAACGATTCTCGACGCTGGTAGCACTTGCTCCACTTACATTTGATACATCGAGAAAAACTGATAGGAGCACCACCTCTTTCGCTAAGCTAGCTGATAACTATAGGCTGATGGGCTTGGACTACTATGTACAGGTGCCGCATAGGCATGTTGATCTATATTCTTTTTTTTTCGAGAAACCTCGTCGGCCTATATTCATATGCTGGTGATACCCCCCTGAACGCGAGCCTCTTGGCCGTGACGATGCACCGGTTTCACTCTTTCCATACGTCCTGTATTACGTAAAGTAGATGCCTGCTGTAGTTTAATTTGAGCCGATCGTCCGGATCAACGGGGCATCAAGCCAAGTAGCCAACAGTTCAAGTACTTCAACCGCTCATCTGGACCTAAATGCTCAACAGTTCAAGTATTTCTTTTTTCTTCCTAACAATTTTTATCCAAGGCTTTGCTTCCAAGTCCAACATGCATGTACATCCATCCAACGATTGATTATTTATCCTGCTTAGTCATCTTTCAGTGGTTGCAGAAAGAAAAGAAAGGGTATCGTAGCGTTATATGCAAAAGCCATTTTGTACAACGTACTGCCTGCAATCTCTAACTATAACTACCGATGAAGACACGTACAGTAGGTCGACCAAATGGCTTGGCACCCGAAATCTGGTTAATCCTTGGGCAGTTGCTATTTTAATTTTTACTTTTGAAATTGGCAGTTCCTAAATAATAGGACAAGCTAAAAAGCCTAGTTAGAACCGTCAGTTTCTCCTTTCTTTTCGTATAAGCACTTTTGTGAATCGGACATTAGAACAACCCAAGAACTTTATCCAGCAAATGGATATCTAAACTCATGTTATTGGTGAATATACATGTACTTTGCCAAACGATAATAACAAGGATGGTACGCATTTAGGTGATTGTTCGAGGAAAAACAAGTATTGGTCACCAAACAAGGCACTCTCGAACGACACCTCTTCCAGCTTTGCACACCGTTTTCCATACATATATAGATGGCGAGCAGGGCCAAAAATCACAGACTGATCCCGCCTATATTACCAATGAAAAGAAATGGAAGGTGGAATGGGCTAATTTTCTAGTCTTTCCGAAGAATTGATTTAGTTTGAAGTATGGAGAGATTTCGTTTTCTTTCCTTTTTTCAGTTTATCAATCAATAACCCAATCATAGATTGAACATTTGAACTAACTTTCTTGATGTATCATGAATTAAATATGCATATCGGAAATCTGTATTTTCTTCTTGGTTCGGACGAGAAGTAGTTAAGGTCATTTTATCTCCATCCTACCTTTAATTATGTGGGCTCAGAGCGCTAGGTTTTCTTTTTATGAAAAACCGTAGGAGAGGAGTGCTAGATGTTTGTCCATTCTTATCCCCATGCCTCTGTTTTTCCATCGTTAGATTTATCTATTGATTGTGCCTTTCTGTACCAAGCATAAAGGGAGGGTTGGAATTAGGATGCAGAAGCAATGGTTACATGACACTAAATTCGTGTAATTGGAAAATGGGGTCCAATTCTCCGCAGCATAAACACATGTGCACGAACCGAAGTTGGCACGGGCATATGTATATCACAAGAACTTAGGCTACAAGAGACTGTTGACAGTGGCATGCCAATTACTGCAGTTTTAAGGTGACAATGGGTATTCGATACCTGTCGAGTATAGAGAAATATTTTACCCGGTGGAGATGTTAATGGACGTAATCATTGCCCACTAGGTAAGCTGGGGATAGGGGCAGGACCTTGTTACCCGTCTCCGATATCTGATAGGTACCAATTAATACTTATGACAGATGGACCCGCAGCATAAAATTTTTTGAAAGAAAAGGGCAGGAGCTCTGCCTTTCTTTATAGAAGAGTGAAGTCAAATGATTACAAGCTACAGGAACAGCTGGAGAAAAACCTCAACAGGACACAGAGTGAAACTCGGTTGAAGAAGAACAACTTATGGCATTAGAGAGAGTCTGAGGTTTTGGATAATTATGAAATGAAGTTCTCCTTCTCAGATGTGTAAAATGCACAGGTCCTCAGCTTGATGTCGTCTACTATACGGGCCACAACCGCGTCGACTGAGCTGAACAGCTGTTTGAAGATTCTGGCATTTCGCTCATTCCATATATTCCAGAGCCCATAGATTAGGATACCGAAAACCTCTTCCTGTTCTGTTGGAGGTCATGGGGGCTGCGTGAGTTCCACCATGCTTGCAGATTAAGGATGGTATTAGAATCTGTGATGAAGTCCGAGAGGAGGAAGCCTTGCATTGCTGCTATTTTGCGCCATATTTGTTTAGCAAAGGGGCATTGCAAAGCCAGATGCATTGCTGTTTCTTCCGCTGATCCGCATAAAGTGCAGATCACTCCGCTTGGCCAGCCTCTTCTCTGCAGTCTATCAGCTATCAAAAGCTTGTTTTGGAGGAGTAACCATGTATGAATTTTACATTTGTGCTCAGCGCTAGCGGACCAAATGTTATTCGCTTGGAATTGAGAGATGGATCCTTCGAATTGAATGCTGTAAGCCGAGGAAGCTGAGTATTGTGTTGAGGTTGTCCATTTCCAGGCTATTGTGTCCATTTGGTCGGGGTTTGTCGGCGTTTGGATTATCCAGCTCCAAAGCTTGATGAACTGTCGAATTTGCTCTTGGGTGTTGATGCGTCTGAATTGCCTGAGCCATCGGTTGTCCTGGAGTTCGAATTGAACCGTTCTGTTCTTCCTTTTGGTGAGAGCAAAAAGGGATGGAGCTATATCTCTCGACGCCACTCCATTGAGCCATCTGGATTTCCAGAAACATGCTTTGTCTCCTTTGCCGATTGCAATTTTCGTTGAGGCGTCGAATAGTGTTCTGTCCGTAGGGCTGCATGGGATTGGTTGACCGCACAGGATTGTGCGCTGTGGGCTGAATGACTATGAGCATGTGGGCCGAAGGCTAACTTAGGATTGTTTTTTTTAATATTTTGCAGCATAAAATTAAAAAAAAACAATCCTAAGTTAGCCTTCGGCCCACATGCTCATAGTCATTCAGCCCACAGCGCACAATCCTATAGCTCATTTTTTATCGAGTACGGATACTTGTCGAGACCCCGGTACCCAACGAGTAACAGGGACGGAGGAAAATTGTACCCACCCGGGAAAATGGTACGAGCAGGGGTAAATAAGAGGAGGTGAGTATCGGAACGAGGATCTTACCCCACCAGGTATCATACCCTTTGCCATCCAGACTCTGGTTGCAGCAGTTACCGTCCTTTTTGTTGTGGCAAGGCCTACATTCCGCCGGTTCAGCCCGGTTATGGACCTAGGAACTGACGGACCAAACCCATTTGAGCTAACGCGAATTCTCGTCCTAGTATTGGATCACGGCCTGGGTCGTAGACGCGGGCCACGGAAAAGACGGCGCGTTCCAAATCCATGTTGCGCGTTTGTTTTTGCCCAACTCAACCAGTGGATTTTCTCAAAAAAAAAGAAAAGAAAGAAACTCGACGAGTGGACCATCACCAAAACTTACTCCACGTATCACCTCATCTCATCTCATCGTGCTCCCTGTCGGCTATTGCCGTGGAATTCCCCGTCAAGGACGAAGACCGTGAGGTTGATGTGGATGGTATTGGTATCGTTGGGTCGTGCCAACACGTACGCAAACGGCCGGAAGTCAGAAATATATGCGCGCCACTTGACGCAAGTCCTTGGACCTGGACTGCATGCGCCGAGCGTGTGGCGGGGCTCGTCAAAGGGCATGCAGCCGCGCGTGCGTGCGTGCGTTACGGTTACGTACGTACCTACGCGCGTGATCTCTGAGATAGAACGGCATGCGCGCGTGCAGCTCTCGCGTTCTCGGCACGGCCACGGGTCTCCGCCATCATCGTGTCCAAGAAATTCTAGACGTGTAGCGCCTGAGCCTGTTACGCGCGCGGTTGTGGTGAGCAGCCGATACCAACGCATGCATTGCTTAACTCGTTTGTGCGTACCCGATCGATCGAGATAGATATGCTACTGAGTACGTCGTAGTAGTTTTTGTTTGTTCTTGAATTGCATGCCCTGCAAGTGGAAGCTACAAGTTCTATATATCGTGCTGTTTCCCTCTTCCAGAAGAAAATGTCTGAAATTTTGTGCAAGCATGGGTTTTTTTCCTCCCTCTTTTTTTGCAGGCACAACAGTTCTGGGGTGCTACTTTCTTCAAAAATAAAAATAAAATAGAGTTCCACTTCAATAGCTTATAATACCCTACAACCGTATACATCCGTGATTTTTATACCAATCTTCTGTACTTGGCTTGGCACCGTAATAAGAAAGCAACGGTTCGAATAAGATTGTAGCAAAATACCCTCTACTAGTACCACAGGCATGGAAATCGAGGTATAAAATGGAGGATAATTGGTAGAGTTAATAGATGTAGTTTGGAAAAAAATTACTACCTCCAATTAGGAAAGTAAGTATGTGACGGAAGAAAGACAACAACCCCATCGTCATATATTGTACGTCGTCATCTCCTTAAAAAGGAGATATATATATATATATATATATAGGCACATTCTCAACGAGGTCCATCAATCAACATGCATGCATACATCAGAATTTCAGAACTACTTATCTTTATTCATGATATGACCATCAGGAAGTTGATGCTTGCACTTCCATGGTTGCATGCACATTACAGTTTACTGCTGATGCAGCTTATTTAATTAATTAATTAGGTCGAAGATTTACGTGTGTGTATGTATATTTAGATGTATTTATTCATCCTCTTCTTTATCTTACACCTGTTAGCTAGAACCGGATAGCGTAAGCCGGCGACTTGTCCGGGTTGAAGAGCCCGAAGTGCCTCTCGATCTCGTCCCCGGTCTTCTGGTTCTCGTTGAACATGGCGAATATGTACGTCTCCAGCGCCCCAGGCTTCTTGGGCGTGCCGCCGCCGACGTGGTCGATCAGGCCCTGGTTGTACGCCCGCGCGTTGTCCGCCGTCGCCCCGAACCCACCGGCCGACGGCCACCCGCTCTCCGAGACGACGACCCTCACGTTCGGCGCCCCGGCCTTCTCCAGCGCGGCGTAGACGGCGTCGACCATAGCGTCGAAGAGGCTCGTGTAGGTCAACCCGTTGCCGTCGTCCCTCACCGTCGTGCCCGGCTGGAACGTGGCGTAGCTGAGCTTGATGTCCCGGGGGTTGTCCCTGTAGGCGAAGTAGGGGTACACGTTAGCCAGGAGCGGCGCTCCGGTGCTGGCCAGGAACCGCGCGACGTCCGCCATGTAGGACTGCGCGAACACGCCGCTGGAGGGCGGGAAGGAGCTGGCGATCACGTCGAACCGCACCGACGTGGACACCTTGATGCCGCCGCCGAGGCCGGCGGCAGACAGCGCGCCGTTGAGGTTCCGCATGGCCGGGAGGATGCTCTGCGTGGCGCCGCCGGTCACCTCGTTGCCGACGGCGATGTACTTGATGTTCACGGCCGGGTAGTAGGGCCTGACGTTGGCCTGGACCCAGGAGGCCGCGTTGGAGGGGCTCGCGGCGAGGTCGGCGAGCTTGTCGTTGCCGACGTCGAGGATGAGGCCGATGCCGGAGTTGCGCAGGGCGTCGAGGGCCTGGGCGTCGGGGAAGTAGATGCGCATGCCGGTGATGCCCTTGGACCTGTAGAGCTGCACGACGTCGCTCCGGGACGGGAGGTTGTTGCCCAGGACGCCGTAGGCGACGCCGATGGATTGCACAGCTGCTTACAAGAGTTGCACCCATTAGCTGTCGTGCTGACGTGACTGATTGTGAGTACGTAGGCATGAAAATTAAGTGCTACGTACATGTTTGGAACATGGGATACATGCAGCTTACAGCTATATTATTCAGCATGAGCGGCATCTTAAGTTCTTAATCAGTATTTCTTCAAAATCAGCCACCAATTTTTGTATAATGCATTATAAAATTCCAACAGTAAAATACTAGCAAACAGATATATTAATCAGTGGTTCATTCAAGAACTACATGAGCTCTTCAATGTTTTCATTTGCTCGGCAAGCTAGTAAACACTCGTAGTAGTACAGTACGTGCATGCAAAACAGAGGAAAGAAAAACAGAGAATGATGAGTACTTGTAGGAACAGAAGCAAATGCTCCAATGACGAGAGCAACTGCAAACATGGAAGCAACTTGCTTAGCCATTGTTGTTCTCTCAGCTATCTATGAACCCCCTTTACCTACTCCCTCCCAAATCTGTGTGTTGTTCCCGAATGCAAGTGCACCACACCCCCTTATATACAAGTTTTCAGTGGCTAGTTTGGTATATTCCCCACATCCCTGCATGCATGCATGCGTACAGCTAAGCTAGAAATGATGTGTCATGCTGCACCAGCCAAGTTCATGTGACTCGTAACTGAATTAAGATGCACGCATGGCATGGCATGGCCTGGTGTGTGTCACTCTCCGGTGCAGCCTAACTCGTCATCTCTGTCCCTTTTTTTCCACAGAAAATACTAAATAGCGGCCGCTTGAAGCAAAAATATCCAGGAATTGTGGAAATTGGCCTATGTTTTCCTCGCGTACTTGAACTCTGCATGTTTTGGCCTGCTAATAGGAGAGAATTCTATTCTGTTCTATATATCATGCATGGAAATTCTTCTCTCTCAGCAGTGACTAATTTGTTTTGTTAGCCGCATATCCACTTCACAGCAGTGACTAGTTTGTTTTTTTAGCTGCATATCCACTTCACATTGATTTCTTGCATATGTGTAGGGTGCAGATGTACGGATTATCTTGACCAATGCGTGGAATTTCAGGTTCGGGGTGCTAACTGATTGGAATGCTAGCTTGTACCGTAGTGAGTCTCCACATGTGCCAAAGTGTTCTTTTGTCACATTATCTGGATCATCGTTCGATTAGTTGAGATTTGTGGGCATCCCTTTGGAACCGTACGGTGAGAGACATGTGCGAATCTTACATGGTTCATGGGTGTAGAAATCTACATCCAATTCTTCTTTTCCTTACAAAATATCCATATTTAGTAGGTATACTTGGTATACATTCTACTAGTCTGGACCACACACTTCTTGTACCCCAAATTATTTCAGCCCACTCAGCGTCTCAAGAGCAATCCCCTCGCGGCTCGCGCGAATCCCCATGCAAAAACGTGTCCCCTCAAACCTCAGCAACACATCAAGAGTTGTTCAAAAGCTTCAAACATGACCATCCAAATTAACTAACAAAACTGTGACAGAACTAAGAAGACACTAAGATAACCACTAATTATAGATAAATAGATAAGTTTCTTCCTCTCCTACTTTGGAGATGAGCCACATCATATCCATAGTTTTCCACTTCCAGATCACAAAAGCAGCAAGACTCCCATGCCTCAAGCTAACACTGCTCACGGCGAATGATATAGACCATCATCTTCAGCTGCTCCTCGTTCTTCATCAGCTTGAAGAGGCAAAGGCCCTCTCCCGCAGGCGGCTGACGCGGGCGAAAGACGTCCATCTTCTAAGAATCCTCGTCTGATCAGTCAAGTGTCGCAGCTCGGTGTGCCATGTCCTGCTCTTTCCTTCCCGCAGAATCACCAAACTGATCATGCTCGTCTTTCCACGATGATGTCCAGTAGCGTGCTTCTTTCCAAGATACCTGGTAGCCTACCGCGAGGCAAATGACTGTATATACATACGCGGGGAAGATGTTAGGATTACACAGATGCAGAGATACATGAGAAATTTGTTTCTGTCTATCTGATAAAAGGATACAGATGCAGTTGAGGAACTGAAGCAGCAACAGACACTGTCTTTTTTTTTGTGTATGCTGAACTTACCAGGATGGGACTGGTATGGCGGCCACAGACATTGGTCTTGTTCATGATCGCAACGTAAATGGGCAGTTCTGACTCAATTTCTTCAACTTTCTTCAACACTTTCTTCTCCTCCGCTAGTGTTAGACGGGCTCTGGTTGGCAGCATGAAGGGAGGCTAAGAGGCTCCCTCGGAATTGTCGGACTCCATGCTCTTCATGTTCTGAAGAGGAGATCTCTTCACCTGAGCAAGTTTTCACATGAATCAGACAGAAATTATTTGAATTTTAATGTGACGCATGAATTCTAGCAGTGGCAATATCTTCTTTGTGCCGTGCTGACATACCATCGGTATCTGGTTCCTCCTTAACACGGGAATTAGAGGCCATCTTTGCGCTTGTCCTACCGTGATTTGTTGAGCCAAGATCACTTCTTCCACTAGCGGAATGATCAAAGTTGTCAAGCAGATGGACTGTCACCATAAATCTTTTTGCATTAACCTTTGTCATTGGTTGAAAGAGCCAGATATCTCCCTCTCGAACATGACTGTCACGGAGAAAGTCGCGCAAACAAAGGTCTGATGGGTCTGACCCATCAGACCTGATACAGAATCTGCACTGCCAATCCTTGCTCTTACTAGGCAGCTGGAGTGTGATAGTTCGATCTTGGCATGGAAAGTACCTGAGTGCGTAAGCCTTACGTATTACCTAATTACCAAAGAGACAGACCGTGATACTGTTGGCTTGTTTTATCTGATAGACAGAGAATTGAGAGTTAAGACTGTCTTAAAGGCTAAATTGTTCCAACACACATGGCTTAAAGGCTAAATTGTTGATTCAGTAATCAGTACGCGTTCTTTTGCAAAAGTATCTTTCAGACGTTTGTGACAGTTAAAACCACAACATTGACTTTCCTAAACAATATCAAAATGAGAAAATGCACAGTTCATCTTTTCAATAATGAAAGAGAAACTCCCCTGGTTTATTTAACGTTCCATACAAAATTCGGATGGCAAAAACAACGTCTCAGTTCATTATGCGGTTTCACATTATTATTCTTCATCAGCACAACAAGCACTGGGATTTTAGGTTGAATTTTCCTACAAGTGCATGTATTCTCGCCTCCTGTGCTTCTGTAAGATCGCATTGCCCTAATAAGACATAATCCTTTGAGAGCATCTGAAGATTATCTGACTCCACACATGGATTGTCTTCTGCTGTAAAAGAGTTTCAAGAGTCCGAGAACATGTGATGAAGGGTAACTGATTAATCTGAATACACAACTTAACCTGACAATTCCTCAGAAGAATAAGATATAGCAGGCGTTTTCGCTGATTTTCTCTAATGGCATGAGCTTTTCTTTTCGCATCCATCTGAATCTTATTAAAGGTTGAGAGAGAGAGAGAGAGACGATCCAGAGGAAGTGAGAAATCAGAATAGCGGAAGCAACGCAGCAATAATCAAGAATTAACGTGCGTAGGAAGCAAACACACACACGATCTAAGACACAAGAGATTTAACGTGGAAACCCTGAAAGGGTGAAAACCACGGGCGCATGGCGACGCCAACTTCACTATATGGATGAAATTCTGACCTGTTAGGGATTTACAATGCTTGACTTATCCCATAACGTCTACAAGGATATGATATATATAATAGCAGGTCGCTGAAGGGGTAACTGTCTTACAGCCTGTGACACAGCTGACTGAAACAAGCAGCAGCTTAACATGCTAGCACCTAACTCAGGTGAGCAATCTCTAAACTATCTGTGTCAGCTTACCTGTGTCACTGGTGGACATCACCTGTAACACAGCTGGCTTACCTGACACTGATAACACAGAATGTCTTCTGCAAATGGGTGATAGAAATTTGGAACAAACTCCAACAAACTCCATGTGGCGTCCCCGGTTTTAAGGCCGGAAACGCTCCTGTGTTTACTGTACCGGTCCCTGGAACAGTAGCCGGTACCACAAGAACTTGATAATGTCGTCATACATTACCGATTATTTTACAATACAACCCGATTAGAGTCTTTACATAATATGGCCTATTGGCCGAATTAAAAGTCTTGCAGCGGAAATATAAAAGATACGTAGATAAACCCATCAATATGCCAACCTCACAGGCAACTGACTGGGGAAACGCCCTAGCCCTCAAAGTCAGAATCTTCCTCGTCGGAGCAGTATTCCTCTTCTTCTTCTGGCCAAATCAACAAGCCAGGTGAGTACATTGAATGTACTCGCAAGCTATTCCCACAGGAGGAAGTATACGGAAATATTTCATGCGGGAATATAACAAGGAATAGCTCTACTCTAAGCTGATCAATGTGCGGAAAAGTAAGTGCATAATTTATATACTTGAATAATCGATTCAAAAGCAATTTAGTAAAACTGTTTAAAGTAAAATGAACAGAATCCTCCCGAGGTAGACCCGGCTACCTCCTTACAATCCTCGAGACAGCTCAGACCATATTACCCTGGGTAATATGTCTAGCTTCTCGGTACAACGCTCAACTGACACTATCCCGGATAGCTCAGCGAGTGCCCCTGGCTCAGCCCGTGCATCCCGGATAACACGGCTAGCCTACTCCTCCGGCAATTCCTTGCTGCCAACCTTGCAGCGTAAATTGCCCTCTGTGGACACATCATGCCCACGTCCTTAATCCCCTTTCCCATGCTTTCGCAAACAACACTTAGTCTAACCAGTGTGTGGCCTTGCCAGTTCATGTTCATAACCGAGGACGCGGCTATTCGAATAGTTTTTAACACTCTGCAGAGGTTGTACGGCTTTACCCACAAGATGTAATTACACACCTAATGCCGAGCGCTAACAGATACACTACACAGAGTGTATTGGCAGGGTGGTTACAACGAGACCTTCGCCCGCTTCCATACCAGAGTTGGACCCGCTAGGTGAATACCCAAGTTTGCGTGTCCTGGACACCAAATTGGGACTCTCCACCTTTGTGTCGTATCATCACCTCCCGCCCGGCGTAGGTGGATCCTCTAGGACTTAAAACACCTAGCACTAACTCCCTACTTCCCACGGGTCCAAACCCTAATACTTGCCGGGGTACTAAGCCAAGTCCTTCCCATAAAGGACATGTGGACGTATGGTAATGGAACCGGTTTAGCGGCACTTAGGCTCGGTCCTTAACTGATTCGAGCGAGACTCCATTTCCTCAACCCACGGTCGTCCCGGACGACCGTGCCATCATCAATTCCTCTACAGCCCCCGGCTGCCCTTAATACTCTCGCCCGAATCCAAATCATCTCCTCTTTTCTTTTGGTTTTTGATAATCCTTTATTTGTGAAAGTCACCTCGGACAGCATATGCTATCCGAGGGTTTGTTTTCCCATATCCCAACGGGATGAATAAAACTTGGTTTTTGACTATAGCAGGGCTAAGCATGGTTAATACCTATAACCTTAATTATTCGACGGTCGTGAGTCGACCGCTGAATATACCTAGGGTTACAATGAAGGATATTCGGACCTAGGTATCGTGCAACTAATGGGTATAACTATCTCTACATAAAATATCGATATTAAACACATAGCATGCAGAGTTCGTAAACAAAACATTCATAACTTTGCATATATGGGATTTCGACATGATCAAAGTGGGAATGCTTGCCTGGCAGTTCCTGCTCTTGTTCCGAACGTGGGGGTGATGCCGGGTCCTCCTGGCGTACGTACGTCGCTCCGTCAACTACGCGCCGAAAGAACATCGAATAAGGGAAAATCCAAATAACTCCAATAAAACCAAATGACATGCATGCTCGGGAGAAAGTCATGGTGTTAGGGTTGAGTTAGGGTTTGCGACTTTGAGAGGTCGATCCCTCGTTTAATCCGAGTGATCGTTAAATTAAATGGTGACTCAGAGCGGAAACCGGAAGGAGTGTATATATGCAGGTCTAAATAAATGGTAGGGTTCTGATGTTCTAGGGTTTAGGCCTATGGGCGTAATAAACATTTCGGTAGCGAGTACATGCCATAACAACACATAAAATGACGGTGAACATATTAAAGGAATAAGCATGGTTTAAAAGGTATCTTTTAATTCTATTTGCCTTCGGCTAACATGCATTAGAACACTTTAGGTATTTTAGCAAGATGAAGGAATTTACTTTAGGGTTTTAGAAACTAGTATAACAGTATGCACATGCAAACCCTAAGAAAAAGGATGCTGGCTCTATTCTTAAATTAAACTATCTCAATGCTAAGAAGATAAATTGAAAATGCCTTTGAGCTAATTGTTTGAAATAACTTTAGTGCTTCCGGGACAGATTTTGTGTGTTGAAAGAAAATTTGTTAGACATTATTTAACCCGATCTACTCTCTAACCAGAGGATTAAACTACTAACCGTTTTACTGTTTTAAATGAGCTACTCGGCCGGATTGGAATGTGCCTTTATTTGGCCTGCAACGGAATAACGACCTGCTGCTAACCGGCGTACGCGGGAGCTAAATCAGATTGAGCTAATGCGCATTAACAGAGGGGAAACGGAAATGGTTGGGGCGTGTCCCTTTTTTCGGTTATGGGCCAAGGTCGTTCGGCCCACGTTTTCCTCTAAACGTTACCTGCTTCGGTTCGGTTGAGTGAGAACCCGACCAAATGGTCGTTCGGACAGGGCGTGGAGTTTGCGGCGGCGGCGGTTGATGGGTCGGCAGCTAGGGTTGTCGGGAGCTCCGGTGGTTAGGGATGTCGGCCGGCGGAGCTTCGGCAGGGTTGGTGCCTCTGGCGCAGCTGCTGATGTAGGGCTCACGGCGTGGTGCGGTGTGTTAGGCTCAGCTCCGACTGGACATGGGGAGGTGGTGAGCGGAGGTGAGGTGCTGGGCTTGCAGGAGGTCTTGCCACACCCGAGGTGGCGGCGCTCCGGATCAGCGAGGGAGGAGAGCACACGAGGAGGGGGAAAAAAACTTGCTTGGCTCACTGGACTAAGGTCTCGGGTGGCTTGGATTTGCTTGAGACAGAGGAGACATGGGAAGTTGAATCTGAGTTCGTTGGTAGCTGGAGCTAGAGGAAGAGAGGTTTGGGTTCTGCTTTGGGAAGAAGGAGTGCTTGGGGTCTCCTTTAAATAGGCAGCGCGGCGGCCGGGGAGTGGCGGCCTCTGCTCGGCTACACGGCCAGCGACGGGACCGAGCGGCCATGGCTGCTGTGGAGCTACAAGGCCGGCGATGGGAGGGGGACTGACCGGCTGCTGTGGCCACAGGGAGGGCGATGCTGGCCACGATTTGATGGTGAGACGACCGGAGCTCCAGGCTAGCAGCTCTCGGCATTGAAACTCAAGATGGCGCTGTGCTCCGGTGGGGGCTTGCACGGTGAACCTTCGCCGCGTGGTGCTAGGTGTGTACTGATCTTGCCAAGATTGCTGTTCAAGGGTACTGCGGTTTGGCACCAGTGGGACTGAAACGTGCATGCAAGAGCTTGAGCATTCCAAGGGAGAAGTGATGTGGCTCAGGTGTCACTCCCTGCCACTGGTGCTGGAGGAAAATGTGCTTGAGTGACCAGCGAAGTTAGGCACCGTTCGGTACCTGGTGTGCTGTGAACTTGTGAGTATCAGTGCATGCATGCCATGGAATCCGTGTATAGAAAATGAAATGTGATGGCCAAGGGAAACGTGAGGATTTAGACATGTTGGTACTGCTGGAAAGAATCCTTGAGAGGTTGCCGGGGAAAACAAATGTCTGTGGAGATAGGAAATAGTTGGCACCGACGAGAATCTGATTCCCTCTCGGGACTTGCATGCCACTGCTATGGTTTAGAAATTCAACTGAGAGATGTTAAGGCATGAGCTGCCCGGGAAGAATAAAAGAGATGAATAAGTTGGAAGGATGGTAAAGAAAATATTGTACCAAGCCTTAAACAGGGTCGATTGGGAAACTATTATTTTACGCCATATCTGTGCTAATTATATTGTTGGATGGTCCCACGATTTATTTGAGGATTTTTGGAGGAGCCGAGGAATATTAGGTTCCGCGCTTAGGGTTTCTGGAGAAAATGGTTTAAACGGGGCGGAAGGGCTGAGGGCTGGAATTAGGGTTTAATCCGGCTGGAGTGCGTGTGCGCGGGTTTTCGGTGTGTTGAATTTGATTAATGCAGATGCCCTAACTTACATGCGATGACATGCTCGAAATTAAGATTAGAAAAACTGGGCGTGACACTCCACCTTGTGACAAATTCCTTCCTTGTAACGTCAGGGATAGCAAATTCAACTGATTGAACAGTTCATCACACGCCGCACGCCAATAGTCACCTGGGACTACTTTTTAACACCGGCCAAGCTTGAGCAAAGCTCAAACTTAGCTGCAGGAACTGGTTTTGTCATCATATCAGCAACATTATCATATGTGCTGATCTTGGTCACTTTGATATCACCCTTGGCAACAACATCTCTGATGAAATGAAATCTGACATTAATGTGTTTAGTTCTCTCATGGAACATGGAATCCTTTGTAAGGCAAATTACACTTTGACTGTCACAGAAGATGGTGGTGCAGGATGAATTTCCACAAAGCTCAGAATATAATCCTCTCAATCATGTAGCCTCCTTGCATGCCTCAACAACAGCCATGTATTCTGTCTCAGTAGTAGACAATGCAACAGTAGACTGCAAAGTTGCTTTCTAACTAATAGCGCAGCCACCAATGGTGAACACATAGCCAGTGAGTGATCTTCTCTTGTCCAAATCACCAGCAAAATCGGAATCAACATACCCAACAATTTCATCTCTAGATTTTTTAAAATGCAAACAAGCATTAGTTGTACCCCGAAGATACTTGAATATTTATTGGACTGCTTTCCAATGCTCCTTTCCAGGATTAGCCATGAATCTGCTCACAACACTCAAGGCATGAGCTAAATCAGGGCGAGAGCAGACCATGACATACATAAGAGAGCCAACAGCACTCGAATAAGGGACTCTAAACATATACTCAACATCCTTATCTAACTTTGGACAACAGCTTGATGATAATCTGAAATGTGTAGCTAACGGTGTGCTAACCGGTTTGGCATCTTGAAAGTTGAAACGGTGAAGCACCTTATCAATGTACCCCCCTCTGACTTTGGTACAATTTTCTAGTAGATCTGTCTCTGGAAATCTCCATGCCAAGAATCTTCTTTGCAGCACTCAGATCCTTCATATCAAATTCAGAACTCAATTGTTCTTTCAATTTGTCAACATCTGCTTTATCCTTAGCAGCAATCAACATGTCATCGACATATAATAGCAAATAAATAGCAGAGCCATTAGCAGATCTCAAGTAAACACAGCTATCATAATCAGATCTTTGAAAAATCTTGAGAAATCATGAAGGTGTCAAACCTCTTGTACCACTGCCTAGGAGATTGCTTCAATCCATACAGTGACTTCTTCAACTTGCAGACAAGCTTCTCTTTATCAGGAACAGTAAAGCCTTCAGGTTGATTCATATAGATGTCTTCATCCACCTCCCCATGAAGAAATGCAGTTTTGACATCTAATTGCTGTAGCTCATAGTCATGCATTGCAACAATGCTAAGAAGTGTACGAATAGAACTATGCTTCACAATAGGGGAGAACACTTCACTGAAACCAATACCTGGAATCTGGCTGTAGCCTTTAGCAACTAACCTTGCCTTGTATCTTGTCCCATCATTAGGAGTAATACGCTCTTTACACTTGAAGACCCATTTATAGCTTATCGGTCTCTTGTCACTGGGCAGTTTAACCAGATCCCATGTGCCATTCTTGTCAGCGGACTCAATTTTATCATGCATTGCAGTTATCCATTTGCTTGCATCAGCAGAGATAAAAGCTTCTAAATATGAAGAAGGTTCGGCAGATCCTTCAATTTCCTCTGCGACGCTGAAAGCATAAGCAACCATATTTGCTTCTTCAATTAACCTCCTGACAGGTTTAGGATCCCTTCTGGACCTATCAACTGCAATAGAATGCTGTGGAGTGTTCACAGCAACAGACATATGACCACCTGCGTCACCTGCCTGTGGCACAGCTGGCTGACCTCGAGCTAACTGTGGCACAGTTGTAGGTGTGATCACCTGTGACTCAGGTGCATGAGAATCACTGAACTTAACCAAATGCTCCACCTCAGAGTTAGACTTCTGTCCATTGCCTTCAGAATCTGTGGACTGTTCAACTAGAATATCATTGCTACGAAGCATAGCAGCCTCATTGAAGGCAATGTTTCGGCTGATTATCATTTTCTTGATTTCAGGATTCCATAGCTTAAAGCCTTTAACACCAGGCTTATAGCCAACAAATATGCATTTAACAGCTCTGGGTTCAAGCTTTCCATTGTCAACATGAGCATAGACAGGGCACCCAAACACTCTTAGACTAGAATAGTCAGTAGGAGAACCAGACCAAACCTCAATAGGAATTTCCTTGTGGAAGGTGACCTATTGATAAGATAATATGCAGTGGAGATTGCTTCAGCTTAAAAATGTCTATTCAGATCTACATTAGACAACATGCAACGAGCCTTCGAGATAATGGTCCTATTCATACGCTCAGCTACACCATTCTGTTGAGGAGTGTCAGGAACAGTGTAGTGTCTCACAATGCCATAAGACTTGCAGTATGACTTAAACTGTTTGGAGCAGAATTCCATACCATTATCAGTTCGAAGCTTCTTGATTTTTTTCAGTTTGGTTTTCAACTATCATCTTCCACTCTTTGAAGGCAAAAAATGCTTCTGACTTGTTCTTAAGAAAATAGGGCCAGACCTTTCTGGAGTAATCATCAATAATGGTCATCATGTAACGAGATCCACCAAAGGATGGCTTTCTAGATGGCTTTCTAGATGGCCCCCACAAATCAGAATGCACATAATCAAGAATTCCTTCAGTTGTGTGAGTTGAGGTGATGAACTTCACCCTTTTGTGCTTGCCGAAAATACAATGCTCACAGAACTTCAGGTTTCCACTATATCTTTCAAATAATCCACGCTTGCTCAACTCTTCCAGACCAGGCTTACTCATATGCCCAAGACACATATGCCAAAGGTTTGAAGCATCACAATCAGAAGCATTTTGAGGAATTACAGGGGTGGTATTACTTGAGATTGTACTGCCACAGAGATAGTATAGTCCACTAGACTTACTCAGGTCTGCCTTCATCACCACAAGAGATCCTTTGGTGATTTTCAAACAACTATCTCCACCTGAATAATGATACCCCTTACCATCGAAATAACTCAATGAGACAAGATTTCTCTTCATCTCTGGGATGTATCTAACATCTGTCAGTGTTCTGATCATGCCATCAAACATTTTGATCTGAACTAAGCCAATACCCTCTATCTTGCAAGGTGAGTCATCATAGCCAATAAATCATCCACCATTGCTTAACGGCTCAAAGGAACTGAACCAATCTCTGTGAGGGCACATGTGATATGTATAAATAGTGTCAAGAATCCACTCATCGGTGGCAGCTCTCTGTCCAGTGGAACTGGCAACAGTATTCAAAAGGCCAACATCTGTGTTAGCATCTGTGTCACAGGTGGCTTCATGATCTGCATCATAGCTAGAGCTGGCACAGCTGATATGATGACCTGTGTCACAGCTAGAGCTGGCACAGCTGAGACCAGTGGTAGAACTTCCAGCAATGACAACTAAAGACTCAACATCTGAGTTAGCAGCACAGTTTGCGGCAACATCAACTTTATCTTTCGGTTTTGTGCCTTTCCTGTTCTCCTTGTTCTTCAACTTGTAACACTCAGAAATGTCATGTCCATCACGTTTGCAGTATCTGCAAAACTTGCCCTTTCCTCTAGACTTTGATCTACTTCTCTGACCTGTGTTACAGGCAGAGCTTCTTCCATGAGATCCATGAATAGGGTTTTTCTTTTCAAATCTGCCTCGAACAGATAAGCCCTCGGCATGCGAGCCACTTGAATCATCTGACACCATTTGTCTCATCTTCTCCTTGGAATGCAAGGCCTCATAAACCTCATGAAGTGTGAGGGTATCTCTACTGTATAACATGGTGTCTCTAAAACCAGAATATGAACTAGGCAGCGCACACAAGAGAATCAAACACAAATCTTCATCATCATAAGCAACGATCTCCTTGAAGTTAGAGATGTGATCAAGCAAATTACCTCCTTCCTGCATCTTGTGCAGGAACAACTTTTGCTTGAGATGCATCTTGCTGGTCAGATCCTTGGTCATGCAGATCCCTTCAAACTTCAACCATAACGAAGCAGCATGTGTCTCCTGTAGAACCTCCTGCAAGATATTGTTGTGCAGATGGAGTTGAATTTGGGAAACGACCTTGCGATCCTCTTCTTTTCATCATCGGACCATGCGGCAACGACCTTCCCTCCAAAAGAGTCCAAAGCATCCTCATAATCGGCCTGAGCCAAGAGAGCACGCATCTTGACTTGCCACAAGGAGAATCGAGTGTCTCGATCAAGAAGAGGAAGTTCAAACTTCATGGACGCCATCTCAAGAACGAGCAACCAAAGCTCTGATATCACTTGTTGAAGGTTGAGAGAGAGAGAGAGAGAGAGAGAGAGAGAGAGAGAGAGACGATCCAGAGGAAGTGAGAAATCAGAATAGCGGAAGCAACGCAGCAATAATAAAAAATTAACGTGTGCAGGAAGCAAACACACACACGCGATCTAAGACACAAGAGATTTAACGTGGAAACCCTGAAAGGGTGAAAACCACGGGCGCACAGCGACGCCAACTTCACTATATGGATGAAGTCCTGACCTGTTAGGGATTTACAATGCTTGACTTATCCCATAACGTCTACAAGGGTATGATATATATAGTAGCAGGTTGCTGAAGGGGTAACTGTCTTACAGCCTGTGACACGGCTGATTGAAACAAGCAGCAGCTTAACATGCTAGCACCTGACTCAGGTGAGCAATCCCTAAACTATCTGTGTCAGCTTACCTGTGTCACCGGTGGACATCACCTGTGACACGACTGGCTTACCTAACACCAATAACACAGAACGTCTCTGCAAAGGGGTGACAGAAATTTGGAACAAACTCCAACAAACCTCTTGTACCAACACAATATGCTTCGTCTGCTGACGATTGAGTAGTAGCGTCACGGGAACTGCTCAAAGTATCAACAAAATATGTGCTTGGTTTTTTTAACACTAGATGCAATTTTCATCCTGGCACAGCAAGGGGACTTTCTCTTTACCATCGGAATCAAATATCGTAACCTCAAAGCGGGAGATTCCAAGATGTTGAAACATCAAGGAATAATTCTCTTCTATTTGATTGACATCAACAAATGCCTCCCATCCAGACTGAAGGACTGTTCTGTTCATACTCTCAGTAACTCCAACATTATATATGTTACCATTAGGGGCTTCTAGTTTGATGGCTCTGGAGATCTTTCCTCCAAAATGTCCAAAATGGTTCATAAAGCAGCAACGGTGCAAAAAACGTTTGAGGCCAGTTGCCTCAAGCGAAAAGACTTCACAAAGTTCAGGCAACTCAATGAACTAGGAAAGACAGAAAGAGCTAACCATGCTATGCTTAAAGTTGCCATTTAGCTGCCTGATGAACCTCATCTTGCTCTGGCAGCAGTTACAAGGATTGCTCATCTCAGAGACATCCTGTAAAATGAATCATAAATCACGCTGCCCTGAGACCTGTTATGATTACCATATAAAAAGAAAGTAAATCAAAGATAAATAAAAACAGATACTGCTGCTGTATGCAGGTGTAGAAGAAGAAAAGATGCATCACTAAATTGCAAACTTGATCAGTGTTATACGTGGCCTGTCAAGTTATTTTCAGTTTGCTACCGGTTTCTAATCACTCTGTAATAAACTTAAGGACATGTGCATCATAAGGTGCAGAGGCGGGAGAATAAAGTTTTTCCATTATTAAAAAACTAAATTGCAAACAAAGCAAGGTATTTGGCAGAAGAAGCTTACACGGTGCTGAAAGGGACTGAACCAATAAACTAAAAGCAACACAAGCCAGAAAAATGGTCATTTATGAAGGGCATTATCTCCTAAAGTTTCTTTACCGCATGCATCACATGCATACTTAATATTAAGCCTTACCTATGGTGGAGCTCCCGACACCGGTGGGTTGTTGATGAGGTCCGTTAGTGCGTCGAATTAGGTAACCAATTCGTCCATCCTTCTTCCTAGCTTCTCCTCCAGAGAGTCATGACATTGTCCGACATAGTTGCACATGAGCTCAAAACCAACACGCACATCCCGAGGAAGATCAACAACGTACAGGGGTCGTACGACTTCCTCCGGAACAATAGCCCCGTGGTTTGCTCCGTCGGCGGAGCCTGATATCTTGATCAGCACAGTACCATGAACAAGGCATGCTCTCATACCACTTGATAATGACCAATCATTACTATAGAACCCTCATCACTAACGGGCCAAATCCTCGATCAATGACGATTTTTGGGCCCGTCGTTAATGACCTGATTTTACCCGTCTTTGGTAACAGACTTATCAACGACGGGCCATTGATGACTTTGCGGGAGACCCGAAAAATGGCTATAACTTTTGTATAGTGTCCGTTTTGGCTTCATGACCACTCAAAATAAAACTATTGACAAGACGCACCTGAAAAATCCACTACTCTTTTGACTTGTATATTTTGACCTCGAAATTCATCCTCTAAGACACATTCCGAGCCTCTAAACAAAAAACCGCCTCTTTCGACCATCCGTAGAACTTCTTCTTGAGCTCCAAGTGTAATAATTTTTATGTACTCCGAACCGTGACGGAGTATAACTGCTAGGAAAAAATACGAGAAAAAATTTTAAACATAAAAAAATTAGGCATTAGTAGGAATCCTTCGAATCTGAGCGTAAAAGGCACAAATCTTGTCATGGGAGGACCTTCCTTACCTCGAAACTGAGCGAAACTCTCATGGAGCCTCCTTCATGTTCCTACAGGAAAAGGGATCGGAAGAAGATAGGTTGTCTTGCGGTGGATTTTGATGGGAATTGTGAGAGGAGGAGAAAGGTGGAAGGGAGGAGAGGAGGGTGGAGGGAGAAGAAGGAGAAAGTTTAGATCTAGATCTGAATCTTAGTGGAGAGAGAGACGCAATGAAATGAATTATATACCTCGTGACATTTGAAATTTGGATTTCAGAGTTGACGGGAGTCTGAAATTTTAGGTTCTGAACACACTGATGAGTCATCAACAATGGGCCTTCCTTTAACTTGTCACTCATAAGTCATCAACGACTGGCCTCTCTTCAACCCATCACTGATGACTGTAGTGACGAGTTGAAGAGAGGCCCGTCGTTGATGACTCATCAGTGACATGTTAAAAAGTCATCAATGACGCGTTGAAGAGAGGCCCGTCGTTGATGACTTATCGGTGACGAGTTGAAGGGAGGCCCATCGTTGATGACTTTTTGGGAGACAAATCTCGTGACCTGGTGAAGTTATCAATGATGGATAGATGGACAACCCGTCAGTGATAACCGTTATTAGTGACATGCTGGTCTTAACCGTCATTGATGTATATTATGGATGAGGATTTATGTAGTAGTAAGTCCTTGAATTGAGGAACTAACCTATTGTTGCGGTCTGATATCTTACGGTACTTATATGCAGCAACTTATGATCAAGACGATAGCAGCAGAAAGTAGATAAAAAATAAATAAACTTCGGATCAATCCATCGAGCAAGAAGACGAAGTACGGAATTCGCACAAAAACCAATCTACGATTAGTTCTCACGCATAAAAACTCTTCGATCCCTCACGGATAGACGAACACACGAATTTGGTGCATTTTCTGTTTTCTTTATTCAACTCAAAACTCCGCTGCCAGTACATGGCCTTATGGCCTTTATTTAAAGGAACACGCAGGTCCCAGTACCCAAACTGAACTAGGACTCCTTGGTTGATTCGGTACGCCAAATCCAACCTTATAACAAGATAATACGTGACCCTTCCTTTCACATCTCGGAAAGAATCAAGGATCCCAAAAATTAGCATACGGTAACTAGGACACTTACTCTCGCACGACTAGAACTTCCTAATAAAAGGATCTCCATGCAGAAAGTAACTAACCTGCATGGGAACTGACTTTTGCATGCAAAAAGTGATACGGTTCCTACTAGATAGGCTGCCATGCAGCGTTAAACACATCCACGTCTCCACTTGCATGGTGTCGTGAACGTAGGTTTTATCTCAGCTTTAGGCACAATCTAAATCGGGATCGATCCAATAGAAATGACTTATATCTTTCCTCCCTATGTGTAGCAGGCGCAACACCAAGTATGTCCGCTACCCTTATCTGACATGCCTTCCCCATAGTCAGCTCAAGTTCTTTCTTCTTCTCAGGTCGCAAAATATTATCATGCAAAACAGTGCTTGAGATTTAGCACTGCTTTGCAAAGGCACAACAAGAAGTGTATGATGGTTCGTATCATGAAACTCTCGTAGTATATAATTTAAAAAAAAATTGATAATCAGAGTGTCATTTTAAAGAGTGTATCAATATCTAAAACTACTTGTATTTTTTATTAGAGGGCGTAGTTGTTACCCTAAATTGATTTCTCATGATTTGGTGTGATAATTGGTTGCCACCTAGTCAAAGTTGCCAAATGTTAAGTCTTGTCGTGGACAAAAGTGGCTTTGGCAATTGGCAACTTGGTACAGAGAGATTAGATGGCAAACTTTCAGTTTCCCCTCAACCCTGTTTTCTGAAACCACCTTTCAATTAAGTATGGTGGATGGGCATGACGAATTGAATACGAACTCTAACGGTCACTTCATAAATAGTGTAAATATAGATAAAAATGTGAACTGAGCCCGGCTCGTTTACAAGGTCGTGTTGGCTAAATCTCAGTTGCCTGAAATTTTAGTAAATCTCAATCACCTAAAATTTCAGTATTAAAAGTAAGTAACTTTAGAAAATTGCATGCCACTTAGCCTAAAATTACAGTATTTGAAAATGTGCAACTTTAATAAAAATTTAGTATAATTTTTAGTTTGTATGTTATATATGGAGTGAGACGTGGATGAGATAGTTGTATGCTGATCGAAAGATCTAAAAAGTGACTGGGATTTAATTTTTTTCAAACAACTAACAAATAGACATTTCCTTAGAAAGTTGGTGTGAGAACCAACCGACCCATCCACATTGGCCTCAACTTGTATTCGTCAGGTGACGAAAAATCCCATCGGCGACATAAAAAAGAGAGTTGGGAATAAAATACCGTGCCTACAGTACAACATATATGAATCTAGCGTTTACAAAAATATATCAATCTGTTTGGTCAATGCAAGTTCTCTTTTTCATTTTACTTGATTGATTCCATATTCGTGGAATGGCTGCACAATGTGCATCATATATACTTCAATGAACCAGGTTATAACGCTGCCGATATCAACATATACAAGGTACAAATACAGTTTAAGTTCTATTGAAATCAACTTTATTTCATTTTTATGATCCGTACATAGTGTCTACCATGCCCACGCAAGTGCGCGGGATCTGCTTCTAGTTTTCGTCGGAGAATGATAGGATACACGGATGACTTGTTGGGGTAGAAGAGCCCGAAGTTGCTCTCCGTGGCTTCCCCGGGTTTCATGTTCTCGTTGAACATGGTGAACACGTATGCCTCGATTGGCCTAGGCCTCCTGGGCGTCCCCTGCGCCTCATGGTCGATCAGGCCCTGGTTGTACGTCCGCGCGTTCTCCAAGGTGGCCGCGAACCCGCCGGCCGACGGCCACCCGGTCTCCGACATGACGACCGCGACGCTCGCAGCCCCGGCCTTCTCCAGCGCGGCCGGCGTTAAATAGACAAAACACTGTAATTTATTTCTCACCGTAAGTATTCCCCGTCTGGAGACAAGAAGTCTCCACGATTCATGCAGGAATCATATTATTTTCTGCAAAAAATTCCTAATTGTGCACGTGAAAATTTTAATCACATACCTGCAGGAATGGAGGCAAGGACTCCAATAAGCAATGCCCCTGCAAGCACCAGAGCAAAGCCTTGTTGCATGCCCGGCATGTTGCGGCCTAGATTACTTAGCTCTTGAGTCGCCAAAAATCACTTAATTAATTAGCCCTCCAATACAACGTACGTGCGGAGCACAAACCGGCAAACCTTGATTTAGGGGGTGTTTGGTTTAGCTTCGGCTGCCGCTTTTCCCTTCCAACAGCCGAAGCCAAACCAAACGAGGGGCTTATGCCCAGCTCCTTCCAACAGCGGCTTCGGCGTTGAAGTGGAGAAAGGGGACATTGCGGGAAGCCGGCCGGGAGCAGCTTCCCGCAGTGGTCATCCTCTCCCGATCCCCTTTTCCCCATCGACCCCACCCGACTCCCTCACCGGCGCCCCTCCCGCCGCCCCATCCGCCGCGCCGCCGACGGGCTCCACCTCCGCCCACTGCCGACGGGCTCCACGGGCGAGCGGATCCGCCGAGCCCACCTTCCCCGCCTTCCCTCCCGTGAGCCGCCGGTCTTTGAGCTCCGGCCGCTGCCGCTCCAGCCCTCCCGCGAGCCGCCGGATCGGGGGTGAGGCGCGGGGCCCAGCCGGCGGTAGCGATGGCGGAGGTGACGCGCCTCCCCGGCCTCCAGCACCGCTCGGCAGGGACCGAGGGGAGGGATGCCGTCGGAGGGGGCGAGGATGCCGATGGGAAGGAAGGGGAGGGCGGAGTTGGGGAGGGAGACGGCGAGGGAGTTGGGGGGGGCCACAACCGATGGGAAGGAAGGGCGACGCCGCCGCGAGAGAGGAAGAAAGCGGGGAGGGCCAGGGCGTTGGTGGCGAGGGAGAGGCGGCGGTGGCGAGGGAGAGGCGGCGGGGAGCTTGGCGCGGAGGGGAGGGACCGGCGGCGGTGTCAACGGCGCGGAGGGGAGGGACCGGCGGCAGTGTTGAGGGAAGGCCGGAGGTTGCAATCCGGAACCTCCGGAGTCATGCTCCGAGATGCGGCAGAGAGAGATATATAGAGAGAGAGAGGAGAATTTTTTTTTCTTTTTTAATTTTTCCAGGGGCATTTCAGGTATTTTCTCGTACAACAGCCAATAGCCACAGCCCAACCAAACACACACGTAAACAGACTCAATAGCCAACAGCCACAGCTACTTCTCCAGACAGCCAGCCAACAGCCGCTTTTGTAACAGCCACAGCCCAACCAAACAGGGTCTTATACTCGTGCTCAACGTGCAGGCCATGTGAAATTACAGTGGGGTACTACAACACTAGTGTAAGGATATCAGATTCTTAAGGTCAAACTAGTAAATGTTTCTTGGCGGGCTGTTGGTTCGCCGGACCGTCTGAACATGTCTCGTACAGTTAGTTCAACATATTTTGAAGTGAAAACAGCTCTTCTACCTTAATGAAATGAAAATGGCAGCCGACCTGTCATTCGGTAAAAATTTTGCAGATGCTTAGTATTTGAATTTGGACACCCCGGAACTTGCCAGTTTTGATCATTCATAGTAGGCACATTTCTTATCTGGAATATAAATGCGCTAGAAAACTTTGGTATATGACACCTCAGGAGAATACCACTTCAGAAGAGAATCAGATAAAAACTTGCCAATTTGATTAGTATGTGCACTTTCTTACTGTTGGTGCCCGGAAACGGTAGCAATGCATCTTTGAGGACGTCTAGTAGACGTGTGTGCGTCGCGAGCACAAGTCAGGTGTGGCTCCCTTGACCTCGGGGTCTCCTTTCCCTGCATTGCTATTTTCCAAATTTTCAAAAAATTCCAATTAGCTGACACGAGAATTCAATTGAAACCACAAACATTCGACTCAAAAGCGGAACTATATATAGCCGGGCATATACAGTCGTCGGTATATATAGCCGGGCAAGAAATGGAGGTTACCGTAGTCGATGCCGCGGTGCTGCGTTGAGGGCCGGGCGTTCGCAGGCGGCGTAGTTGACGAACATGTCTTGCACCGAGTGCGGGAGGAGGTGCCGAAGCAGAGCCGATGGGCGTCGGCGCGCCACGCTTTGCACACGCAGCCTGACGCGGCGAGGTCATGCGGCTGGAGCCGGCCGGGGATGTGGCTGGCAGCGCTTCCGTCTGATCCATGGCTGCCGCGACCTTGATGCAGATTACAGGCGCACGCGCTAAGCAGAGGCGCCGCGTTTAGACAGCATCTTAGGGTTCTGACATCTCTGTTCGAGAAAAGAAAAAACTGCTGCGATGCTTATATAGTTATACGGACCATAGTTATATGGAAGATTTACGGGTATGGTCTTTCGCCCGTCACCGGCCCAGATACGTGTCCAGTGCAGTCGTGACCAAATAGACAAAGCATCACACTTTTTTTCCTTCCGAATCTCTACTGAACTCAAGTACAAAAAAAGGTGAAAACCTCAGAGACTTCTGGAACCAAACTTTCCAACGACAAGCTTGACTTGTCGCTACGACCCGTAACCAACAAATGTGGCATGCAAATTTGGAATTACAAGTTCGTCACGGCATAAAGTATTCCTGATTGCCCGGTATAATATACCATACATGATACATGGTGAAAATTGTAAAAGAGTCTCACTCAAAGGTTTACATGAGTTAAGTTCAATGTTTGAAGGAAGGGCCCTCGCTGAACTCGATTTACTATGGTACAAGTTACAGAAGAATCCAAAGAAAATGGAAACGATATGTTGTGCTGAAGAAATACCCTACAAGTACATGATACAACAGCTACGGAAGTACAGTACAAACCCAGAGGGCAGAAATCCACACCTTATGGCATCACAGTATATATCTGCCTGTTGATGGGATCAACCCTAATTGATCATCGACCCTTATCCGCACTTGACCAAATAAATAATAAATTAGCCACTTAAATAATGCCCCCGCTGTACACATAATTTTCCTCCGAGTTTCAATATTTACTTTGGGTTGATTCGGCGAGAGGAATTTTTTTAGAGAACTAATTTCCAATGGCCTTCGTTTGTCATCTTTCAAATAATTGACTTCTCATTGTACTGCAGATGTCATCTGCCACAGCAGCATTCTCAAGTAGGAATTTCTCAGCTTCTGCCTTGTCTGGCAGGAACTCACCGTTGATCCAATACCCACACCCTTCCTTCACAATAACTCCATGAGAAGAAGCCATTTCCAGAATCTCTGATTCATAGCAGATTCCCTTCCCAAACCTAATGTCGATGCCAGCTTCCTTTAAAATTGCTGGAGCTAATTTGTTCTTAATGATCTGCACCGATATACCGATGCCAGTAGCCTGAAAAGGCAGAATTTTTTACTATTAGAGCAAGGTTGACATGTACCTGATGATCTACTATGCACAAGTTACGGAGACTTCACACCTTTAGTTGAACAATGTGCATTTGTCTCTAGTGCTATCAGCCAAGGGTAAGGCGAGAACAGCAACTAAGAATCATGAAAATCTATGTGTGGTACCTGGTCTTCACTGTAGCGCAGTTCTCTTCTCGAAGTCCTCATTCTGATTGCTGCATAGAACCCTAATGCGTTGCCACCACAGGCCACCTCCTTGTAGAGCCCAGGAGATTGATTTGAGCTCCGTCTTGTTCGAACCTATACGTATAACCAATCAATAGAGCCAAATAAGTATGGCAGCAGAATCGTATCCCTTGTGTTAAGAGATATTTATGGATCTTGGAGATTTTTCTGTTTTGACTAGTATCATAAGCACAAGAATAAGGACTAAAAAAGTCACAATAAAGCTGCAACAGTACCAGTACGAAATGTCAGATTGGCATCAGCAGAAAGAGAAAAAAAAATCAGGAATACACTCTGATATGGATGTGTGCCGACACAGTTTGAGGCTTTCAGCTACTACTACCATCATATATCTTTCCGACAGTGATGCAAGCCAGTACTGAGTTTACAGTTTTCACTGGCCCAAATAAAAGCATATTTACCTTTGTGAGTACATGGAGAAATGCTCATTTATAATTGAAACAGATTGGTTATAATAGGTTTCTTGTTGGAACAAGAGAAAATAGTACAAACTAAAACAATTACTCAAGTCAACAATATCTGACAAATTGTGCGGGAACCGGAAACAAGGGTCTCAAGGAACTGAGGTGTAGTTTGATGGTTATAACTCAATGCAACAACATCAAGAAACACAAATTAATTCATACCTGATTCACAAAAATAATAAGTGTTTCAGAGCGACTTAATGTGTATTGAATCTTTCGAAGTGCCCGAGTCATCAAACGGGATTGTATGTCTTCAGAATTCATGTATATTTCGCCTTCAAGTTCACATTTGGGAATAAGGGCTGCCACCTGTCATAAATCCATTAAAAGCAAGGTAAACAAATATAACATAGCTTAGATACCAAATATATAAATTTGGCAAACTTACCAAAAGTTGATGAAGCATCGCATATTTGAAAAATTGATGTTTTATACCTTAAGCTGAAAGAACATATCATGTCCTGACAGTGCTAAACGCAGCATGTGTAAGATGCAGATTAACAATGCTTGCAATTAGAATGCACTGCTCCTAAATCATGGAATTAATAGTCTTAACTGTCAGACTAAATAATGATGGGCACATATTCTTCTTATGTATTACTACGGAATGCATGATCTTCATGATTCAGTTCATATAATTGATGCTATTGTAAGTAAGCTTGTACCAATAGGCTATAGCAAAGTAGATAGAATAAGCAATTTAAAGAGAATAGAAAGATTTCTGAAAATGGCATAGTGAAGTAACGTACACTATCCACAACAACAACATCAATGGATCCACCAACAAGAGTGTTCACTATGCTTAAAGAATTTTCAGCAGAATCAGGTTGAGCTATTAGGAGTTTTTCAGTGTCCACACCGATGGCTTCTGCAAATGAAGGGTTGAAAGCATTTTCTGCATCAATATAAGCGCAATAACCTGCAAATATTCCCAATCACAAATATTAATCAGATACTCTGCTTACTGATAAGAAAAATATATGAACTATCAAGTACAATGAATCAAACAAAGAGTAAAGAGAAAGCAGAGACGAGCTCTATGAAAGTACTTCATAAGAAGGATATTTTAACCAGTTGGATGAAACTTGCTCATGAGACTTGATGTAGGGAAATCTCACTAGCCTGTATAGTAACATGTAAAAAAAGACTCGTCGAATTACAACAGTGTTTCCATTAAAAAAACTTAGCAGTGTTTAGATGTTTGCAAGTCCACAATTTACATAGTAAGAACGCGAGTATACTAACAAATAATCATTACTAATGCATGTTAGGGAAAATATTAAAAACTGACAAATGGGGAACTCGCTCGTGTTCAAGATCCAACTTCTCCTAAAGTTCATGCTGAACAGTTGCTAATTATGCTATGTACGACTGTTCAAGGATGTACAAAAACAATTATAATTAACTTTGAAGCAGCAATGAGAATTTAAGATGGCGAAACAGACTTCAGGAGTGCATAACACCATAATCATCCAAAAAACTCCATGTTGTCATGTTGTGAAGGATTTGTAGCCAAGTAAATATGTGGAGGGAAAATCTGATATTTCAATTAAAAAAAACTGCAGGCACCATAAAAGAAATACCGACCTCCATTCTTTTGGGCTTCCTTGACAACATGAAGTGCAAGTGTTGTCTTCCCAGATGACTCTTTCCCAAATATTTCAACCATTCTACCCTGCCAAACAACTTTAATCAGTAATTTTTTAAACAGGGCAACTAAAACCAAATTTGAAATATACTGACAAAATCACAAATCTAAGCAAGAGACAAACATGAACCTGTGCCTATATATACATAAATAGACAGTAATTTTTTTAACAGGGCAACTATAATCAAATTTGAAATATACTGACAACATCACAAATCTAAGCAAGAGACAAACATGAACCTGTGCCTATATATATATTCGTAGAGATGCTGAAGACAAAATGTGATTCTTGGGTGTCCAGTCAAAAGAAAAATAATAAGCGTCACTAAAATATGATGCTTACAAAGAGTGAAGGAAATGATCTTTGCCACTCAATTAACATGTTCAACTAATGATGAAGATAAGACCAACACATAGGGTAGATGGGCATCAAAAGATACAAAGAGCCGCAAAATATACCTAATAACTCTTGAACTTGTTACTGCTGACAGAAATAATATCCTGCTGTATAGTATACAGCAACAGGACACACAACAGTTATTTGAACTTTTCTGCTTATGTGCAATATCAGTGGGAAATGCACAGTACAAGTGAATACTATAGGTAATTAAATAGTAATGAAGTATGCTTATATCATGTTAATATTTAGTTTTGAACAGTATGGAACACATTATAACCTTTGGTAATCCTCCAATGCCGAGAGTGAGATCAAGCTTAAGAGAACCAGTAGAAATAACAGATGCACGCCTTGTCCGGGAGAACCGCTCCAAGCATAAATTAGAATCTCTATCAAAATCACTTGCAAGTTGAGAGACGGCAACATTTAGTGTCGACTCTTTCTCAAGAGATTTTGCACCATCGAGTGGGGGATCGCTTTCATATTCTAACTGCATATCAACTGAAATTTTGTACAGATTCTGAGTAAATACCGTAACTCATAAGGAAGAAAGTTAATATGGTTATGGAACTCCAGAGAATATTATAGTGTAGTAGGTTTGGAGAGCATCAGGTGTCTACTAGATTACTATTATACTTCAAACATATGCTTTGTGCAGGCACAATAAAGTGACACTTATCGAAAGCCAATGCCAAATAGATACGCAATTAGACAACTACTTGATTTTTGCTCCTTTTTCGCATGTAAAACTGGTTTTTGATATTACTAGTCACATAATACACATGGTATAAAACTTCGAAGGTCATATTCACCCATTAGAAGGAGAAATGAAAACTGGAAAAAAAAGAGTAGAAACAGCAAACAGTAATAACAATTCAGCAAACATCAGCCGTACCTGTGGTTGACATGAAACAGCCTTGTGACCAAAAATGATAAAATGTATCGCATTTCCCATTCTAGCAAATCACAGTGAAGAAAACGTGGCCAGCATTATTTAATATATCAAAGAATTTTGCATACATATCACAATATATGATCAAGTGAAGCATTACAGAGCTTGATGTTTGGATAGAGACAAAGCATGTGAACCATATATATGAAATAATTGGAACCTATTGTTTACTCATCAGAAAAAACGGGTTCACAGTAACCAACTTACAACAATAGTGTGAATCTGAACACTAATCTAGCTCTGCAAATTCATGTAGGAACGGCGCAAACCGCAATAATCCCAAAACACTTCAACGAAGATCAGGATAGCACTATGCTACACCGCAGTGAGCTTGTTTTCTATGCTGATCACTCTGATTCTTACTTGTGTGCACAATCAGGTGCCACCAAAGTGGAATTTACAGTTACTAGCTACTACACTCGTGTTTAAACACTTCCAAGTTGCAAATCCCCGCTGCTTAATGCCCATTTTTTCAGCCAATCTACTGCAATACGGACATTTCACTACCGCAACTAGCATAGAGGGCATCATATCCCTCGGACAGAACAAACTCCATAACTAAAAATTACTGATCTCGGGAACAACAAGCCGCGAGCGCTAGAGAGAGGGAATAAGGGGGGCAGAGAGTGATTGAGGTGAGCAAGCACCTGACGGGGTGAGCGGCGGAGATGGGAGGATACGGACAGCGTGAAGCTACGGCAGGGCGTGGCGGAGAAGAGTGCGGCGGCTCGCCGGAGGAGAGTGGAGGACGCCATGGCGGCGCGGGTTGTGGCAGGAAGGAGCATGGGAGATTTGGGAGGGAGCAAATGGGAGTTAGGAATAGTGCTGGGACTTGGGCCGGGCCGTGCCAGCACGGCCCGAGGCCAGACTGCCCGGCCAGCCCGCCGTGCCGTGCCGGCCCGGCCCAGATGTCTGCTGACTGCGCTGAAGCCCGGCCCGCAGCACGTCGGGTTGTCATCGGGCCGTGCCGGGTCGGGTCGGGTCTGAACTATATGGGTTGCAGATCAGGTCTGGCCCGCCCGTTGTGCCGGGCCGGGCCGTCCGTCATGCCTTTTCTCTGGCCCGGCCCGGCCCGGACTTCGGGCTGTGCCAACCCGGCCCTCATTTTTTGGGCCGTGCTCGGGCCGGCCCAGATAAGCACGGCCCAACGTCCCAGCTTTAGTTAGGAAAGGAGAGACCCAGTCGCAACAATGCTTCCGTACTCTTCTGTAGCATTTTTCCACAAATCTCAGAGCACTCTAGTTAATTACTGCTAAGGGTAAATTAGTAACTTTCAGAAAAAGAAAATCCATCGAACCAACGGCTCCAATGGCTCCGAGCTTCGGCCGCTCCATCTCCTTCCCGCTCAGCCCGGTGAGGTCCTCCAAGACACGCGTTCTACCACGTCCTCTCCGTCAGTCTGCCCTGCCACTCCCACCTGCTCCTCTCCCACCTCTAGGCCCAGATCTGCGCCGTCCACGCCTGGGTCGCCGACCCGGTCTCGCCCACCTCGACGCGCTCCATGTCGCACGCTCCGGCGACGACGTGATGGAGATGGTGTTGTGCCGGCTCCTGCTGGCCTCGCTCCTGGTTGCGTACTGCGTGTGCAGGCAGTGGAGGGTCGGATGCGGATGCGCGGCGGTCGGGACGGAGGACGATGGTGTCCGGGACACGCTTGTTGAGGTCGCGGAGGATCTCGACGAGCGGGCGCATGATCCCCGTTGGCGTGGCGTCTAGCGGCACGACGTAGTTGGTGATCAAGGCGGCCATCGCGCCCGTCGGCATCTTCCGCTGCTCTAGTGCCCCGGCGGCCACGCACGTGGCGGCGAGCGCAGGGGAGCGGGAGCGAGGTGGGGAGCGGTGAGGCGAGGGGCTGCACGAGGAAGGTGGAGGTGATGGCGGCTTCCATGCATGGGATGGGAGGGAGGAAGGTGGGTGGAGACTGGAGTAGGTGCAAATGTGGAAAAGCGAAGGGAATGGGAGTGGGTTGCAGGTCTGGACATGGGCTTGGATCCATGGGCCTGGCGTGGATAGTTATTACTCCCTCCGTTCCACAATACTTGTCATCCTAACTTTTAAATTTTGTTCCACAATTCATGTCATCCTACTATTTTAAGGTGAGTTTTCACCATTTTTTCCCTCTATACCCCTTCTCATTATTAATGCTGTGCTATTATGATTTACTTTCCTCAAACACAATTAGTCACAGCATTGGTTGCATATAGCATGCATGCATGATTCTAGGGAATACAACGGTACATGGATTAGGCTAATTAATAAATTAATTGAGGGTAGTTTAGTCCTTTTAATAAGTCCTTGGTGGAAGTGTAAAATGTCAGGATGATAAGTATTGTGGAACGGGGGGAGTAAATTACTAATTTATCTTTAGCAGTAATTAACTAATAGTGCTTTGAGATTTGTGCAAAGAAGTTATAGAAGAGTATAAAAGCATTTCTCGGGATTATTAGTTGCTAGCCCTGTCTCTAGCACGTTGGTTTGCTTCTGTCATCTAGTAGAATAAGTTGCATTAGAAAGTTCATCATTTACCCGGGCTTCAGTAGATGATGTACCTAGTGTTTTTGGTGATGTGCATCTACGAGTCGCACAGAGCGTTTCTCGAAAAGAAAATCACAAGACAAAAATTTCGGGCAGACTCGCGTTACAAAGGGGTCTACGCTTGCGTGCAGGGATCAAGCAGATAGATGGCATGGATTGATGCATTTATGAATTATTAGAGTGCGCCGAAAAAACTGTACGAACAATGAAACATGTCTACAAGCGTACACACGGAAGTACGTATATTACCAGCTTGTTAGTGGTAATTGGCACTGGACCCCTAGTAAGCTACTTTAGCCCGACTCTGAAAAACTGATGCTCCAGAGTCAGCAGAGTTATGATTGGAAATTTGTCACCACTTGAATATGTCTCTGTCAAGATTTTCTTTCATATCGCTCGCCCTCTTTGACTCAAGACTGAAGCGGATATATACTCTTCCTCCCTGCCCAGGCTCATGAATTATGGATGTTATTAGTTTACTGTTTAAGTTTCCATCACCGGAATAATCAAAAAGCTTACATCACATGAATTCATTCCTACAACTCGATATTGGTGATGGGCCCTTCGAACCAGAACCGAGCGTGGAAAACCCAAGCGCCGACGCTGAGAAGCAGCACGCCCCCGACGGCCACCGGCGTGTAGTTGAAGTTGTCCTTGGTGACAGGGTATGCCACCGGCAACGAGAACAACACGGTGAGGAAGGCCACCCAGAGGACGGCGACCCAACCGATGGCGATCCCGTATCTTCCGAGATGGAACGGTCCCGGAACGAAGGATTTCCGGGCTGTCGTTACACGGAAGAAGATCGGCAACGCGTAGGCGATGTACTGCCCTAGCGTTGCAATCGACACCATTGCTTGGAACGCCACCTGGCTCCCCAACGACTGCACGCATATTTGAGAAACAATGTTAAGTGTGAGGCAACGAGTCCGTGACATGATCATGCATGTGGCCATTGGCTGTTTAGAGATAAGATTAACAGTACACACCGGAAGAGCCATTGCGAATGCCACGACCACAGAGAGCCAGACAACGTTCAGAGGTACCTCATTCTTGCTCACCCGGTGCCACACATGCGAGAACGGCATCGCCCTGTCCCTGGAGAAGGCATACCCCATCCTGTGGAACAGCATTAATAGCTTAAGAGGCAACGCATATGTGCAAATTTTGAAAATAACATTGTGTCAAACGATATATAACTTGTGAATTCGTTAACTAAACCTTGAATTGCTAGCGATACACACGGCACCTGCAAGGAAGATGCCGACTGCGACTATTCCTATGCAGATGAGCCCTCCAACCCCGCTGCCATATCTCCTATGGAAGGTGGTGTACAGAGCTTGAGCAACGGCATATCCACCGGCATCATTGTTAGGGCTCAGTAGGTATGGTATGTCCGTCACTATTGATGACAGGGCCACTAGGAAAATCCATCCGAATGTGGTCGCAAGAGCAACAGAAGTGATGATCCCAATCGGGCCACTCCAGTCTGCATTCTTTGTTTCTTCGATCTGCATACGCAAGGACATCGGATCTTTCACATCAATAGAACTTCCAGTCAACATCCTATACGGTGTATAGTGCAATTTGTATTCGTCAAATACATGAAATCATATTTTATACTTGACATGCATGCAACGAGTAAACATAAATTAGTGTGGGTACATGAACATCTACCATACCATGTGAGCAGACGCATCATAGCCTAGCAGAGAGTATTGGCTTGTCAAAAGCCCCACGGCTAAAATATAAGCTTTGCTATGGATCCCCATGCCATTATCAGTGTTGAAGTGCGTAAAGATGAACTCAGTGCTCGCCCTTTCCTTGGCCACAGCTGGAATCAGGATTACCAGCACAAAGGCACCTACCATTGTTTCGCACACGCTAATTAAAAGAACAATAAATTGATGAAAGTAGCTAGTATGGATGGATCACAATTGCAAATGCTCAAACTAAATTAAGAAGGATCAAACTAAGCACACCTGCAGTGTTCCAGAAAGCACCGAGTTGACCGACCCAGGACAGCCACCGGATAGGGAGGCTGTTGATTAACCCGTGTAAGATCAGGGCAAAACCGTGGATGGCCAGGACGACGTATTTGGAGGCCATGTAGCCACCACCATTGGCACCTCCGGTGCCAAGCAAGATGATCACTTGGACAAGCTGCGCCAATGAGAAGTCCGTGCTCGTGGTGGCAGCCCACTAGGACAGTTAAAACAAGAGACTTGACTGCCATCGACGAGTAAAGTAGTTTACTGACTAGCATTGTTTAAACCAAGTAGCGGAGCATACCTGTCCCACGATGTTGAACCTGTAAAACAGAGAGACAAAAACTTAGACCCCCTTGGAATGCGGAAGTGTTCGCATGGAGACCGTGAGTGTTTCTATATTTTTTCTGAAGAGGACGATCACATGTGGAGATATTAATCTATCTACTTATGTATTAAAAATATAATACAATAGAAAAAAGAGAGATAGATTAAAAATTAAAAAAATATTCGGTCATTAATTTGATAAACCCTCTTATTATTAGTAAATCAACAGTTGATAGATCTTCAAAACCGTATCTAAACAAATAACAACCGATAGATTTTTATAACTGTGCCTAAACAGATCATTGCCTGCAGATCATTATAATTGAAACTGAATAAATCGCAGTCGATAGATCTTCATAAATGTAAGTAAACAGATCACAACCGATTGATTTTCATAAGTGTACCTAAACAGGTCACAACTGATAAATTTTCATAAAAACACATAAATGTCATACGACCATTCATGTGATGTACTTTATTATTCATATATCATAATTGATAGGTCATCATAACTGTACGTAAACATTATCCGATACTAATCTGGTGTACAAACAACCTATTGACTCAGTACAACGACTAGCCGGCCGAATAGTGATCTGGACTTTTATTTCTCATATTAATCTGATGTCATGTATAAGTTCAAAAAATAAAGATGATTAAAATTATTTTCCGCGTAATAAAAAGGGCAAATCAAAGATCTATTAAGTCCCTGAGGGATTTTACAATATTAGAATCTCTTCAAAATCAATATATAAGCTCAATATAATATTTGCAAGTCCCTGAAATTTTTCCATATATTTGGGATAAATCTTAACATACTTGTAGTTCAAACCCAAAATTGGGTCAAACTGAAATTAAATGTTAACTAAAGAAAACAGTTAATAAAGTAACCTGGAAATATTTTTACATGGGTTCTAAATATTCTCAGGCGCCTCAATAAAAATTTAAAGAATTTTTGAACAAATTTTTGTTTGAATTAAAATTCAAACCTAAATTCAAAACAGAAAACTAGAAAAAAAAATCAAACCTCAAACTAGGTTGAAACCAACCTAGCCTAGGCGCCTGTGCTCGCCAGGGCAACAAGAGCTGACAAGCAGGGCCCACCTGTCAAGTCTATCGTCTTCCTCCGGCGTGCCAGCACCTGCGTGGTGACCACGTCGACGCTGCATGCCACCTACTGCTCGCTAGCGCTCCGACGACCCTTAGGTCCCGACCGCGGTTGCACATGGTGCAGTCCCAAGAACCAAAAGCATGCACGTCTTGGTCTTGAAACCCACCGTAGCACGAACGCACCCCTTGTCGGTGTGCACGTGTGAGCTCACTAACAGTGAGCCACCAACTGAGTCACTGACTGGCTGGACCATCGGTTAGAATGGTTTAACCGTTAATCTCGTTAGGGTCTAAACCCTAAACAATCACTGACACATAGGTCCGGCCTGTTAAATAAAATAAACAAGTAACATAACTCTTTATGTCACTAACATGTGGACCTGGTTTAATTAACACGTGGTTAAGTCACTTAAGCAAAGTTAAGTCACTAACATGTGGGTCTGGTGACCATTTTGACCCGTCAGAAATGACCCGATATCCTTTGACCTCTGACTCCACCTTTCATTGACTGTGGCTAAGTTATAATGAGTATTAAAAGTATTCTCTGTTATTTTAAATCGAAATTTAAATTATTGAAATTTCAGAAAATATTTTTAAATGGTTTATTATTAGATAATTCATAACTAATTTATATTAAGTCTAAAAAATATGAGTAAAATATCAAAATGTTAAGAAAATGAATACTATCTTTTTATGCTATTTCTATGCATTTTTGTATAGTAAAAGTGATTTCTGTTAATACTTTTATATTATAAATTTGAATCCCAACAATACCAAAATTTAGAACGACCAGGTCAAGGACCGACTAAGCAAATTCATTGTGACACAAACAAGGTCATCTTAGTATGCACATAAGATGCTAGACCAGGATAGGTGTTTGCGTGAGTTTTATGCCGTGAGACTAGGAACTAACCGACCATCTGATGAACCTAGAATTTTCCAATAGAAAATCAATAAAAGTAACACCAACACGTGGCGTGCCGCTCCGTGAGGGCTCCTAGTAATCCATATCAATGATCAGAAAATTTTGCCTTCCTCGTATTTTTTTTTGACAAACTAGCACGATGTCCCACGTAATTACACAGGAAACATTTTTAATTATCTTTTTTTACCTATACGCGTGATACTAGATCAGTACAGAAAATAAAAGTTTAGATCGCGAGCCAGCCCGCTAGTCGTTGTACGGAGCCATCTATTTATGTACAGTTATGATGATTTTTTTTAGATGTGATCTGTGTAGATATAATTATGAAGATCTATTAATTGTGATATGTTTACGTATAATTATGAAGATCTATTGATTGTGATATGTTTACTTATAATTACAAAGATCTATCAGTTGTGGTCCACTAATAATAAAAGAGTCCATTAGATTAATAATCGGACATTTTGCTTCTTTTGAAGAATATCTAATATTTTATATTTTTTCTATTGTATTTTGTTTTTACTATATAGTAGATGGTAATCGAAAAAATTTCAAACAGAACAACATGTCCAGATCACTCATTTCTCGATATGAAACCAAGCATGAAGCAAATTGCACGAGTCAGAGAGGCACAACGACTGACAATAGTTCAGTAACATATCTAAGAAATATTTAATTTTCAAAGGAAAGCAAGAGAGATTATGGTACGAGTACGTACCAGCCCGTGACCCAGGACGCAAGAGACGCCCACTTCTTGCCGGCGAGCTTGGCGCTCCAGTAGTATAGCCCGCCGGCGGTGGGGTAGGCGGAGCAGATCTCGGCCATGGACAGGGCGACGCAGCCGTTGAACGCCGCCACCACCAGCCACCCCAGCGTCATGGACGCCGGCCCGCCGTACCGCAGCCCCGTGTTGTACGTCGTCGCCACGCCGGCCATCACGGAGATGATAGAGAACGAGAAGGCAAAGTTCGACATGAGCCTGCAGACCCAAAGAAAACCCACACGTCATAAACTCCAGTTGAGGGTCTCGCAAAAAAGAAGTCCAGTTGATGGAACGATGCTGAAGCCGAAGCAGACGTACGAGAGGCCGCGCTTGAGCTCCTGCTTGTAGCCCATCTGATGCAGCCGGGCTTGGTCTGGATCGGCCGGACCGGCGGCCTCGGCCGCCGCGACGGAGCGTGACACGGCCATCGATCTTTACCTCCTCTGCCTTGGCTAGTTGGTTGCAGCCTGCAGTTTACTGCACTCTCCTGTTTACTAGTGATCTGCTCAGAAGTAGTCTTTGGTGTAGACGGAGTCAACAAGAGAGGGAGCGGAAACTATCCACGGTTGGACCATTCCAGCAAGATTCGCTTTCGCATGATTCGGCGTACTTGACTAAGGGGAAATAATTTATGATTGCAATTGGGATGTGGTGTGATGCAAGATATCAGCAGCAAACCATTGGTGCTTAAAAGAAGGAAGATGTACGTCAGGCAACGACCAACCGGCGGTGCGTGGGGAAGGAAATCCTATGCGACCCGGGCCCGCCTGCAGCGACGGCCCTCCTCTCACACGGGCCGCGGAGCGCAGGGGGGGGCCCGCCTGGCAGCGACGGCGTGCGGCCGGGTCGCACGTACGACCCAGTCGCATAGGATTTTTTTGCGGTGCGTGGAGTTATTGTTGGATGCAACATTTTGACTATGATACCCATGATGGGGAGTGCTCGGATAAGATAACAAAATCGTTTTAAGTTTATTTTTCTTCTGTACCACGAGGAACAATTCCTCTTCTGGTCCTGGCTCTGAACTATGACTGAATTTTTTGGGAGGAAGAAGGAAGGAACCGTGCTGCGGGGAACTTGCTGGCTGCACCGTGGTAGGCAGGGGGTGCGTGTGTCGCCGATGCAATCCTGCGCCAGTCTCACGAGCCTTGGCAGGGCCCTCGTGCCAGCCTTGGTGTTGGTTCGACTGCTGCAGCCTTGGTGTTGGTTCGATTGCTGCCGGCCGGCCTGGGCTGTCAGAGCCGCGGAGCGCCCCTGTCTGCGACGTGCCAGCCTTGGTGTTGGTGCGCGTGCTGAGCGAGAACGCCCTTGCTCAAGACGGCTGCTCCCGTGCCGCGCAGCGTGTGGCCCTTTGGTTTAGCCGCACGCTTGTACCTACCTGTTCAGACGCCGGGTTCCTTCCTTCTCTTTTGGAAATATTGCACCGTGCACATTTTGAAGTAGCAGATTAGCACTCCCACAGAGTCACACAATATATCTTCTTGTGCCATGACGGATATGGATGAATCGATTTTTAATCAATGTGCTTGCCTTACATTAACGTAAATACTTTAATTCCTGGAAACAAAATCTTAAAACAGATATCAAATACAAGACGCGAAATCCTATGTGTCAACGTTTATGATGGGTCCTTTGAACCAGAACCGAGCATAAAAAACCCACGCACTAACGCTGAGCAACAGCACGCCCCCGACGGCCACCGGCGTGTAGTTGAAGTTATCCTTCGCGACCGGGTACGCCACCGGTAACGAGAACAGCACGGTGACGAAGGCCACCCAGAGGACGGCGACCCATCCGACGACCACCCCGTAATGCCCGAGGTGGAACGGCCCCCGGACGAATGACTTCCGGGCCGTCGTCACACGGAAGAAGATCGGGAGAGCATAGGAGATGTACAGCCCTAGCGTTGCGATGGACACCATTGCTTGGAACGCCACCTGGCTCCCCAGCGACTGTATGCCCAGACATGAAGCACGGAACGATGTCAAATGAACCAACGTGTCCACGAGACCATGACATGATCATGTAATTGTAACCACTGACTTTTTAGGGATGAGAGGAACAATATGCATACCGTGAGGGCCATTGCGAATGCGACGACCACAGAGAGCCAGACAACGTTCAAAGGCACCTCGTGCTTGCTCACTTGGTACCAGAAATGCGAGTACGGCATCGCCCCGTCCCTGGAGAAGGCATACCCCATCCTGTGGCAAAAAAAACGTTGAGAAAATTACGGTTTTACGAGACTACCTAAGACCCATGTATTTATACACACCGATTTGGAGAATAACATTATGTAAATTGATTTATAACTCGATGAGAACCCTTCGAACCTTGAATTGCTGGTGATGCACGCGACTCCGCAGAGGAACATGGCAACTGCGACAACCCCCAAGCAAACGAGCCCTCCAACCCCACTGCCGTATCTCCTATGGAAGGTGGTGTACAGAGCTTGAGCAATGGCGTATCCACCAGCGTCGTTGTCGGTGCTCAGTAGGTACGGTATGTCTGTCACTACTGATGTCAGGGCCACTAGGTAAGTCCAGCCAAATATGTTCGAGAGAGCAACCGAAGTGATGATCCCAATCGGGCCGCTCCTGTCCGCGTTCTTTGTTTCTTCAGTCTGCATATGTAATAAGGACATCCCTAGGTCTTTACATCAACATTGGGGATGGTGTAGTGCAATGTGTATACATCAAGTAAATGGAATATTCTAATTGTGCTCTATATGTACCATGTGAGCAGATGTATCGTAGCCGATCATAGAGTATTGGCTCATCAACAACCCCGCGGCTAGAATATAAGCCTTGCCATGGATCCCCATACCATTGTCTGTGTTAAAGTGCGTAAAGATAAACTCACTGCTCGCCCTTTCCTTGGCAACAACCGGAATCAAGATCACCAGCACACCGACACCTACCATTACTCAGAGTTTAGACAGGCCAAGTTAAAGAAAGACGAAGTCTCGCATGTATATTAACTGTACTACTATTATATGGAGTATGGACAGATCAAAACTGCACATGTACGTTCAAACAAAGTAAGGATCAAACAACACCTGCTGCATTCCAGAAAGCGCCGAGTTGGCCGAACCAGGACAGCCAGTGAATAGGGAGGCTGTTGATTAGCCCATGCAGGATCAGAATGACACCGTAGATGGCCAAGACGACGTACTTGGAGGCCATGTAGCCGCCGCCATTGGCCCCACCGGTGCCCAGTAAGATGATCACTTGGATAAGCTGCGCCAACGAGAAGTCTACGCTCGTAGCAGTAGCCCACTAGAACAGAGAAAACAAGAGGTTTGACTATGTCAGCGACGTGCCAATAGTTTATTATTCTTTGAAGCATGCATGAGTTCGCTGCATCATGCCCATTGCGTTGAAGATTCTCATGGACGTTCTGAGCTCTGAACACATTACTACTATTTTATCTAACTAAATAAAGCAGGAACAGTGCCTGGCCGGCCACAGGGCTGCTAGGAGCCAGATTACATTCATGCAAGATCGATACGCAAGGAGCCTAGAAGTTGGAGGGTACCTGTCCCACGATGTTGAACCTGTAAAAGTTTAAAACAGAGCATAAGATAAAACTTCGAACTAGTCCTTATTGCTTTGTGAAAGCAAAGAGTGCGTTTTTCATGTACTATTTTTTACAAAACGATCATGGTCACGTTTGTAGATATTCAACCGGACCAAACTACTAAAATGACAAATCATATATATAATCCATGATAATAATCATCAGAAAATGTCAAGCAGAACGGCATGTCCAAATCACTCACTTCTCGTCATAAAGCTAATTAAACATTAGCACCAGTAGCCAAGAGTGATGAAGTACAAGCCAAACCTACCGATTCTCATTTTTGGAGAGGATGATGAAGGTTAAGGTGCAGTTCCTACAATTTGGACGATTTCAAGTTCGAAATGGGACAGAAGTTAGATTTTGGGAAGATGTTTGGATTGGCAACACCCCCTTATGTATTTCATATCCGCGGCTTTTTCATATTGCAAGGTACAAACGCGCTACAGTAGCCAAAGTGTTAGGCTCGGCTCCTATGAATGGTTTCTTCCGAAGGACTTTGTTAGGTAATGATTTAGCGGATTGACATACTATTATTCAGATGGTGACCCATATCCAGCATACCTCTGAAAATGATATTTTCATATGGAGCCTTCACTCCTCTGGGGTCTTCTCTATACAGTCTATGTATACATCTTTCATGTATCCCCAGCATAATTATAGGTCCAATTTCTTTTAGAGACTAAATTTACCGCTTAAGATCAAAAATTTTGCATGGTACCTCAGTAAAGGAGTGATTCTAACAAAAGATAATATGGCAAAACGGAATTGGCATGGGGATACTTGATGTTGCTTTTGTTCTCAGGAGGAGACTATCCAACACCTTTTGTTTGATTGTTCGATTGCCAGATTTGTTTGGCATGCGATTTACTTTGCTTTCTCCATTCCACCTCCACGGAGTATCTCTCATATTTTTCAAACCTGGCTTCAGTGCGTGGATAGACGTATCAAACCACTCATTTTAGTTGGCGCTGCTGCTTTATGTTGGTCTATTTGGTTGTGTCGTAATGATGCAATTTGTGACAAGAAAAAGCTATCTAATCCTATACAGGTTATATACTCGTGTACCAACTTTTTGCGACCTTGATCTACGTTGCAGCGGGAACACCACAAGGAGCCTTTGATGGAGGGTAGCATGCGCATAATAGGCTATATAGTACTTGATTTAATTCTACACGTGGCCTTGTTTTGTTCCTCGGTCTCTTCTTATGTAAGGACTTTGTAATAAATTGTTAACCGTATGCATTGTATGATGCAGAGGTTAGAAGGGTTTACTCTTTCCTTATCTAACAAAGTAGCCAAGAGTGATATAAACTATGGCTGCAATTGAGCACGTACCAGCCGGTGACCCACGAAGCAAGGGACGCCCACTTCTTGCCGGCGAGCTTGGCGCTCCAGTAGTAGAGTCCGCCGGAGGTCGGGTAGGCGGAGCAGATCTCAGCCATGGACAGGGCGACACAGCCGTTGAACGTCGCCACCACCAGCCACCCCAGCGTCATGGAGGCCGGCCCGCCGTAGCGCAGCCCCGTGTTGTACGTCGACGTCACGCCCGTCAGCACCGAGATGATGGAGAACGAGAAGGCGAAGTTCGACACCACGCTGCGCTCGTGCAGGCCAAAAGAAAATCCACACGCGCATCAAGCACTCCAATGAGTGAAAAGAAGATATTTTTTCATGCGAACGACAAGTACGTACGAGAGGCCGCGCTTGAGCTCCTGCTTGTAGCCCAGCTGGTGCAGCCGGGCTTGGTCGGCATCGCCCAGGTCGGCGGCGGTCACGGCCACCGCGACGGAGCGCGAGACGGCCATCGATCCCTGCGTCCTCTACCTTGACTAGCTGCAGGCTGCTTCTCTCCGGTTTACCGGGCAAGTGGCTAGCGCTTAGTAGTTGGTACCAGTAAGCTTCTTAAAGGTCGTGTTTAGTTGGCGTATAGGGAATCAAGGGAGTGGAAACCAGAAAGCTACGGGAGGAAACTATCCACGGTTGCACCGCTCAGGCATGCAAAAATTGTTAAAATACTCGAGACCCTGTCGGCATTGTTGACCGAAGGGGAAATGTTGTGTGATTGCAATTGACATGTAGTGGCGTTGCGTAGTGTAACCATGTTAGGTTCAGTACCGGTTTTTGTTTGTCGGAGAGTACGAACAGACGTGCCATTCTTTTATACATGTAATGAGGTATTATGGTCACTATTTTTTCACAATTATTTTTAGATCTTAACTAGTACGATGTCCCGCGCAATTACACGGGAAATATTTTTAATTATCTTTAATTTTTTATATGTACGCATGATATTAAATCAGTATGGAAAATAAAAGTTCAAATCACGAGATTTAGGTACAATTATGAAGATCTATCGGTTGTGATCTGTTTAGGTATAGTTATGAATATCTATTAGCTGTGATCTATTTAGGTACAGTTATGAAGATCTATCAGCTGTGATCTGTTTAGGTGCGGTTATGAAGATCTATTGGCTGTAAACTGTTTACGTATAGTTATGAAGATCTATCGGCTGTAGTCCACTAATAACAAAAATGTCCACCAAATTAACAATCGGATGTTTTGCTTTTTTTAGGAATTCATAGCCTCTATCTATTTTTTCTATTACATTCTGCTTTTAGTATATAGTAGATATCTTTTTAGTCCATTGATATAGTTAGAGTCTAGAGTTTATGTTTAGTAAGACGGAACGGGTCGTGAACTATATACTTAAAGTAGAATACATCTACTATACTAAAAGTCAAATACAACAAAAAAAATAGAGAGATGCTAAATATTCTAAAGAAAAGACATCCGATCGTTAATCTGGTGGACCATTTTATTATTAGTAGACCACAACCGATAGACCTTCATAATTGTATATAAACAGATCACAGCCGATAGATCTTCATGACTGCACTTAAACAGATCACAACTGATAGATCATCATAATTGTACCTAAACATATTATATCTGATAAATCATCATAACTGTACCTAAATACATGGCTCAGTACAACAACTAGCGGACTGGCGCAACCTAAATAGATCACAACCGATATATCATCATAATTGTACATAAACATATCACATCTGATAGATCATCATAACTGTACCTAAATACATGGCTCCGTACAACGACTAGCGGACCGGCTCGACCTAAATAGATCACAATCGATAGATCATCATAATTGCACATACACATATCATATCTGATAGATCATCATAACTATACCTAAATACATGGCTCAGTATAACGACTAGTGGACCGGCTCGCGATCTGAACTTTTTTATTTCCCGTGATCGAATATCAGATGTGTGGGTAAAAAACTAAAGATAACTAGAAATATTTCTTGTACAATTGCACGGGACATTATATTAATGGATGTAAAGTTACAATAAAATAGTGAAAGTACTGCGTAATCAGATTAAGCACGGATAATGTCAATCAATATACAGAGACGTGTGGATTGAACATACTGCGCAATGACGCAGGAAGCAAAAGAAAAGTTTTATTTCTCTCTTTTTGGAAAGACCATAGGCAGTTTCATTATGGAGAATTCATCCTCCAACTTTTAAATAGCATATCTCCGTCCTTAAACTTCAGATCTAAAATCAAACAAGACCCTCGAACCACAAGGCATGTCACATGGACGTTCTAACGTGAAATCAAGATCCATTCAGTGACTTAGCCGGAGTAAAAAGTGTACCATCCCCTGTTTCATTTTCAACTAAATTCTAACGACTAAAGTTTTTATGTGCCCACTTGATAACCTTTCCATTTACGACATGATGGTAGAGAAGATAACTTTCTTTCATGTCCCTCTATATCATAGAAATGATAATGAAAAAATGTTCTACAAAAGCAGTCATGTGGTCAATAATATTTTTAGCATGTGACCTCTGAGAGAAGGCTCATGACGTCCCCCGACACTCACGTGGTCTTCCCATACATGCACATAAGGACCCTAGCGGTGCCGGCTCCTTGCAGCGGCGTCTCTGCAGCGCCAGCCGCGTGACGCCACACGCAGGGCCAAGCGACGCCATACACCAGCAGCGGGCGACATGTAGGGGTCTAGGGGACACAGAACGGTAAATGCATGCATGCATATGTACATGTGCGTGCGTAGTTCATCCCGATTCGTTGCAAGCATCTAGAATAAGAAGGGGAAAAGGAGATTGCAGTAGAAATAAAAATAAGGGCCAAAGGAGACTTTTCTCTCTTGCCAAGTCACTGAACGGGCCTCAGTTACATATCGACACGTCCACGTGACATGGCATGCGGCTAGAAGACTTGTTTGGTCCAAAAATCTAGAGTTTTAAGGATGAGGATGGGCTTGTAAAAAGTTGGAGGACAAAAGTAAGATTATATCAAAAGTTGGAGCACTAGACGGCTATCCTGTCTTCTTTTTTTTTATTTTAGAGAAAGTATCTGCATTATACGTTAAGGAGTACAAAGATCTGAACAGCAACCCACGTCACAGCAGAAAAAGCAAGAGAAAACAGCAGGACAGCTTATTAAGCCGAATTAAGTTCTCCACGTGGGTTCGCTTCATTTTGCCGGATGGAGTGGAACATGACCATGAACAACCATTAATGATAATTAGAATGTCGTAAGTTCTATTTACGGTTGCTGTGTTGAGTTGCACTAAATTGTGAAATTTAGTTAGTAGAAGACTCTTTACTGGTTTATAGTAAGATTTCTCAATTACACCTAAAATAGTGTTCCCAACTAAGTGCAAATAGGAAGAAATAAGTGCTTTTCCAGACGGGCCTTAGTGTTAATTAATTATTATTAGTGCAAATTTGGCGTTTATAAGTGATATTTAGTCATCATTAGTTTTATTGGGTGCTAATTAGTGTATGTTAGATGTTATTATTAAAGTTTAATGGTGTTAGTTAATGATAATTACATTTATTTTGTGACTTATATTATAAAATTGAAAATAGCTTAATTTGGTTAATCTAACATTGTCAACATTCATCTAATCACATTCTCCCAACCAAACATAACATGGTGCCCTCGATACCATTCCTCCAACACTAATGCAGAAATAGAAAAAACGCAAAAGTTGAGAGCATGTTATGACTCGCAAGATTCAAAACACACAGGAATAGGAAAAATCATGATTGTAATGTTATGCCTCTTTGAATCCTACATGATTGGATTTACAACAAACGTTGTTTGATTACACCGTAGGAAAAATAAATGATTCTTTCCTTCCAAGAGTTTTGAGTCAATGGAAAATTTCCTATGAAACATAGTGCGAAAAATTCCTACGAGATACAATCATATGAATCAAACAACCTAGACAGGAAAATTTCTTAAGGATTCCAATCCTTCAAATTACTATGAAAATCCTTTGAATCAAAGAGACCCTAAATGTCATGCCTTATGATTCCTACAGGAATTGAAAATGCAAGAATTTCATAAATAGCTATTTAGATGCCCTATAGGAATTTTACAGGGAAATGTGTCTTGATTGTAGAGAGAAGAGGGGAGAGAAAGACTCATCTATTTTTGTTACCTTCTCAAATGAATTTTAGTATGGGGTCTGAGCTCATGTTTAGAATCCTCCAATGTGTGGAAAAAAAGAAAATTTTCTATAAATATGCATTGTTTCATTCCTACAATCCTAAAGGTCTCATAGAAAAAAATTCCTTTAGAATTCCGATCATATGAAATTACTATAAAATTCTTTTGTTCCAACTTAGCTCTAAATTAGGACCATCTTTGTATTATGTTCCATCCCATGATTTCAGGAGCATTCCATTCCATCCCACTTCGTGCCCCTAACCAAATGTTGCCTTCTTTTTAGCCAAAACCAATCCCGAATGTTTGGTCCAACAGTGCACATGACACATATGGACGAATGGATTTCAAGAATATCATTACCGTACACATGAACGTATGTGCGTTCTTAATCTGGCTTTATGTAAGCATCAAGCAAACATAAAGATGTAAATTTTTATGTGTCGACGTTTATGACGGGTCCTTCAAACCAGAACCGAGCATAAAATACCCACGCGCCGACGCTGAGCAGCATCACGCCCCCGACGGCCACCGGCGTATAGTTGAAGTTGTCACCCGCGACCGGGTACGCCACCGGCAACGAGAACAACACGGTGACGAAGGCCACCCAGAGGACGGCGACCCATCCGACAACCACCCCGTACCGTCCGAGGTGGAACGGCCCCCGAACGAATGAGTTCCGGGCCGTCGTCACACGGAAGAAGATCGGCAACGCGTAGGAGATGTACAACCCTAGTGTCGCAATCGATACCATTGCTTGGTACGCCACCTGGCTCCCAAGAGACTGCATGCCCAGACACGACGGAAGGAGACAATGTTAAGTTAGTCATGAGTTAGTCCATAACATGATCATTCATGTAGCCACTCACTGTTTAGAGACGAGAGGAATGGGACGTTAATTACCGTGAGAGCCATTATAAATGCCATGACCACGGAGAGCCAGACAACGTTCAAAGGCACCTCGTGCTTGCTCACCCGATACCAGACATGCGAGTATGGCATCGCGCCGTCCCTGGAGAAGGCATACCCCATCCTGTGGCACACGTAGCGATTGAGCATATATATGGCAGCTTGATAACATCATGTAATTAACTCGATATCTAGCTCGATTGTAATTCATTGAACCTTGAATTGCTGGTGATGGCTGCAGCACCGCAGAGGAACATGGCGACCGCGACGACTCCCAGGCATATGAGCCCTCCTGTCCCGCTGCCGTATCTGCTATGGAAGGTAGTGTGCAGAGCTTGAGCAATAGCGTATCCGCCGGCATCGTTGTCTGGGCTCAGTAGGTACGGTATGTCCGTCACCACCGATGTCAGGGCTACTAGGTAAATCCACCCGAACATAGTCGAAAGAGCGATAGAAGTGATGATCCCAATTGGGCCACTCTTGTCTGCGTTCTTTGTTTCTTCAGTCTGCATATTCATACACACGTCAGATTAATTACCACCGTGAAATAAATCGTTACACGAACAACAAAAGAATTAATCAAGCTGGTTTCTCGAAAAAAATTAACCAGCATATGTGCTGATGTACTATAATTTGTATTCGTGAAATATATGGAATTATATCGTGTACCTGAACAAAAATTAATGTGTAAGACGTGAGCATTTACCATGTGAGCAGATGTATCGTAGCCGACCAGAGAGTATTGGCTCGACAACAACCCTATGGCTAGGATATAAGCCATTCCATGGATCCCCATACCATTATCTGTGTTGAAGTGTGTGAACATAAACTCAATCCTCGCTCTTTCCTTCGCAACAGCCGGAATCAAGATTACCAGTGCAAAGACACCTATATTAATTGTTCAGAAATGCAAAGTTGAACAAGAATAAAGTGATCAACATACCATAGTAAGCAAATTTGCAAGAAGAAAAAGATGGATGAGACCACACCTGCGGCATTCCAGAAAGCGCCAAGTTGGCCAAACCAGGACAACCACTGGATAGGGAGGCTGTTGATTAGTCCATGGAGGATCAGAATTAAGCCGTAGATGGCCAAGACGACGTACTTGGAGGCCATGTAGCCACCGCCATTGGCTCCTCCCGTGCCGAGCAAGATCATCACTTGGACAAGTTGCGCCAACGAGAAATCCACGCTCGTGGTACCGGCCCACTATATAGGACAGTTAAAACATGATACTAGATTGTCAGCAATGTGTCATGTAATTTACTCTCTTTTTGATAGTCCATTGCATCAACCATTATAGGCTGCAACTGCACACACATAATACAGATCTAAATAATTGATTATTCCAGCAACATCAATCAATACTAATTCCTTCTTCTCTGGTGCAGCCACATCACCCTATCTACACAAGTGATCACCAGCCGCATGCAATTTAGTGTTGTATCTCATTTCTGGTGGGACCACATCATCTCGATTATGTGAAACGTACAATAGTTATTTATCATTCTCGATTATTTCGTATAGCAGCTATTAAACTAATGTATATGCATCACTATTCTCGAGTAGGTTTGAACTGTATGCTTGTATCAGCTTGGTATGTTGTTAAGTTCTAATAAAGCTTCTTTTATTGCAAAAATGAAACGGGAACAGCACCTCATATGCACGGAGAGAATTCCACGTGCCAGGAGGCTGCTAGCTAGCAGCCAAAGGACAGTTCAAGTTGACTACTAGGTACTAGCTAGCTAATATACTAAAGTATAGATGGATACTAAAGTATACTAGTATAGTGGTATACTTGAGGCCCGCAGCTAGCCAAATAAATGAATTATAACCTATACTCACGGAGCCTATGAAGTTGATCGTACCTGTCCCACGATGTTGAACCTGTAAATAAAACAGAGCATAAGATAAAACTTAGACCTCCCTCAGATGGTTGGACATCTCGTCGTTTGTTTGTGAAAGTAACGTACAGAGAGACCGTGTATTTCTTTATATGTGTTATTATTTTTTACAAAAGATCATGGCCGCGTTTGGAGATACTGTTGACTAAACTGCCAAAATGACTAATCACATATAATTAGTCGTCACTCATTTCTTGGCACGAACATGAAGGCAGATAGCCGTGACAGATTACGGTGATCATGAGCACGTACCAGCCGGTGACCCAGGAAGCAAGGGACGCCCACTTCTTGCCGGCGAGCTTGGCGCTCCAGTAGTAGAGTCCGCCGGAGGTCGGGTAGGCGGAGCAGATCTCAGCCATGGAGAGGGCGACGCAGCCGTTGAACGTCGCCACCACCAGCCACCCCAGCGTCATGGAGGCCGGCCCGCCGTAGCGCAGCCCCGTGTTGTACGTCGCCGTCACGCCCGTCAGCACCGAGATGATGGAGAACGAGAAGGCGAAGTTCGACACCACGCTGCGCTCGTGCAGGCCAAAAGAAAATCCAAATTAAAGAAAACACCACACGTCAAACACTTCCACTACTTCCAAGCAGTGAAAAAAGGACGAAAAAACTGCATGCACAAACGCGGAGCTCGTACGAGAGGCCGCGCTTGAGCTCCTGCTTGTATCCCAGCTGGTGCAGCCGGGCTTGGTCGGCGTCGGCCGGGTCGGCGGCCACGGCCACCACGACGGAGCGCGACACGGACGCCATAGATGTCTGCTTCTTCCACCTTGACTAGCGCGCTACACAGGTTAACGTTGCTACTACTTGCTTCCACTCTCCGGTTTATAGCTCCTGGTGCTACTAGTAAGCTGGTTAGAAGTCGTGTTTGGTGTACAGGGAGTCAAGGGAGGGAGTGGAAACTATCCAAGGTTGCACCGTTCGGGCACGTAAAATTGTCAAAATACTCGAGATTCCCTTTCGTGTGATTCGGCGTTGTTGACTGAAGGGGAAACGTTTGTATAATTGCAATTGACACGTAGCGTAGCCATGTTACGTTCAGCGGTTTTCAACATACCATTGTTTTCGCTTGAAAGAAGGGAGATAGTAACATACTAGCCAGTGAGATTCTTAGAAGTAGTCTTTGGTGCACAAGTAGTCAACAAGAGAGGGGGCTGAAACTATCCACGGTTGGACCATTCGGGCAAGATTTGATCCCTCTCGTATGATTCGGCATTGTTTACTCGAGGGGAAATAATTTTATGATTGCAATTGACGTGTGGTGCGAAATATCAACAGCAACCATTGTTTTTGCTTAAAATAAAGAAGATGTAGCGTCAGGCAACAATGAACTGGGACTATGATTCGCGTGATGGGGAGTGATCGGATAAGATAAAGTTGATATTTTTCTCCTCCTTTGTCGGTCACGGGCCTTGGCAGGGCTCTCGTGCATTCGTTCGTCTAGTCGGGCCGTGCATACTCCTCCTAGCTAGTCCGCTCAAGCGTGCCAGCCAGGGCCGTGTGCTTCGGCCGCCGGCCGCCGCCGTCCTGCGCCGGCAGAGCCCTGGCCTGAGTGCGAGGCGGTAGGCTTGGTGTTGTCTGCTCCAGTGCCCCTGCAAGACAGCGTCTGCTTCCGCGGCTGAAGACAGACTAACACCCAAAGCGCGCTCCTGTCACCAAACCGTACGGTGTGTCGAGTTATGCTGGTGGCCAGGTCGGTCGGGGTGCCCTGGACCTTTGGCTGTGGGCATATAATCTTAGTTTCGTCCAGATTTTCTTTAGTTAACTAGGCAATTCTGCACAAAATCTCCGATCCAAATTCTTTGGATCATGGCTTTGGAAAAAAAAATACGTTCTTAATCCAGCTTCACGTAAACATCACACATGCATGCATCAAAGTAAGCTTACAAGGCGCAAAATCCTATGTGTCAACGTTTATGGTGGGTCCCTCGAACCAGAACTGCGCATAGAAAACCCGCGCCGATGCTGAGCAGCAGCACGCCCCCGACGGCCACGGCGTGTGGTTGAAGTTATCCTTTGCGACCGGGCACCCCCCCGGCAATGAGGAGCACGGTGACGAAGGCCACCTAGAGTATGGAGGCCCAGCCGACGACAACCCCGTACCGTCCAACGTAGAACACGGAAGAAGATTGGCAGCAAGTAGGAAATGTACAGCCCTAGCATTGCAATCGACAACATTGCTTGAAACGCAACCTAACAGCTCCCCAGAGATTGCATGCTAGATAAGAAGCACAGAACGATATCAACTGAGTTCATCAGACCATGAAGTTTCTCCTTGTAGGGTGATGGTGGAGAAGAAGACACTCGGTGAGGAGGAAGAGAACTAGAGGAGTGCACGGTGGTCATTGGAGATTGAGGGAGCGCAAGAAAGACGTCAGCATTTCATGCTCGACACATGCATTGGTGAAATGGAGCAATCCTTTAATCGATGTCTCTTTATGTTCCTTTGTTATACTGTAACAACGCATAGGTATCCTACTAGTGGATGTAATGCAAATCAGTTAGACATATTCAAAAAGGCCAGGCTAAAACCACAGATTCTGGACCAATAGAATCTGAACATGAGTCCTGTTCAGATGCAAACCATGTTCAGAAAGTCCTCTACCCAGCAACCTGGGGCTAAATTACGTGCTACACGGTCACAGTAACTGATAGATATATATCCAGGGAATTTAGCTTGACAATTCTGAGGATGGATCGCCGGGTGGCTCCATGGTTGTGTAACTCCTCTCTCTGTTGCAGAAAATAGCAAATGCAGTTGGAGACTGGTTCTACGAGTGCCTAACCGTTCCAGAAGATCGACTGCCCTTAGCCTTGTGATTCATCCTGCCGTATCTTCGCTAACTCATAGGCATAGCAACTGCAGCAGCCTCGCTTCTACTCCCATTCATCACATTATTATTACTACATTTGATGCACCACTAGCGCTCTGTGCTCGCAATAGGGCACGGCAGGGCAACCATTACTTTTACAAGAATAAGTGTAGGTGCTGGGATCTAACCGCAGCTGGCTCTGGATGCAGCTTCCAACATTAGTTATTAATAAATAAAAGTCGGGGTGCTAGTACCCAGTCTCTTCTACAAATCTAAAAACAGTTCACTGTATCCAACAAAGAAATAATGAGAAAGAGGGGGGAAGCCCCCAACTCATTATTAAGGTAGAAGTGAGGACTGACTCCAACCGTGGTTCACAACCAGCCATGTGCGCCCAGTGTCCTCGTATTCAACAATAAACAGGCAATCAACTTTAAGTAAAATCTCTAGAATAAAGTTAGTTCCCTCGTGGTGGCATGATTTCATCTTGTTGCTCAGGATTATGAGCAACCTGTTGAGAAAATGGTGGTCTGTGCTCTTGTATCGAAGGACCTTTCTGCATTGTTTCTCTTCGCTCAACTTGCATGGTCTCTCGTCGCCTATCATAGCGAGGTCGAGGCCTACTCCTTACCTGCTGCCTCTCAGTGAATTGAAATTGTGGCCTGTGTATGACTTTGCCATCTACAAATAGATCACCTGCTCAAAGTAGTAGCCTAATATAAGTACAAGCCAATAACCACAGCATATAATTCAGGTGGAGATGAAAACATTAACCATAAGACGTAAGATTGAGAGCAAAGAAACAATAGATGCACAAGGAAGAACAGCATACATAATAGAGAATGGATTTCCCCCACTTGCACATGTAGGTACATGTACTATCATCACCATCAAATGTCCCTCCGAGATTAATTCAAACTTCCAAAATTAGAACCAAACCACCATCCCATCTTATAAAGTTAATGTCCTTGCTCAAATCTCAGGGTATGTTTGAGGGCTAAGATAGTACATGTACCACATGTACAAGTGGTTTTGCGTTTTGTTACATAATATGATCAAAGCGTAAAAGTCATGTGTGGAAATTAGGGCCTGACCCATGAAATCACTGAATAAAGAAATAAGTAACTACGATTACTAACCTCCATAATCCTTGTTAGGCACATCCAAATAAGAATCAGGTAATACCCAAAGAACTCCTGGCAATCCTTAAGTAGCAAAATCAACAAAACTAAATTCAGTTGAAATATAATTGTGCACCAATATCTTACAAAAACGTAGAGCCACAAAATTTCACCTTTAACTTTGTATGACAGCTCCTCTGAAATCAATGCACCAAACCCTGTGTAAGTTGTAGTGCATACTGAGTAGATCTTCTTCTTTGCTTCCTCCTCACTGCACCAAAGAGTTAAAATAAATATATATTTAGTTATTATTTATTAGAGCATGGCAATTCATTGAGAAGATTATAATCAACCAAGAAAAAAATGCTGTTGTGGACTCCCTCTCTCTTATTTTGAAATTTTAGTCATCTCAATCTACAATGAGTTTATACTGCAAGTTAGCCATTAACAGTACTAAACAAGTTGCAATTAGTTCAAACTGCAATTAAGATTTCAAACACATTATTTAACGGGACAAATAACAGTGACTAGTAATTAGTTGCACTAACGCAACATTGAAAACACAATTACCGCTCTAATGCACAGAAAAGCTTGGAGAGCAAAAAGACTAGATGGGTGACACATGCTAGTAGTACATGTTAGGTGTTAGGTGTCATACTTTAAATGTTTATTCAGCTATCTATTTGTGATGAAACACTCTCCATTACTATTTGTTTTCTCATATATGTTATAGTAGCTGTTGTTTCTTTTCATTTACTTTCTCTTATGCTAGGAGAGTTTGGTTAATGTATGAACATTATATTTCCTTTGTGAACTATTATTGTCTTTATTGTTTGTACGCATACATTTTATTGTCATATGAATAAACTAGCAGAGTATCAAGTCAAAAGAGAGCAAATTAACATTCAAAAAGAGAGACAAGAGAACATGGACAGCAGAGGAGGAGAAGTTACTCATTGATATTCTCTATGAAATGAATGAGTCTTCTTGGAAAGTAGACACTGGTCACAAGTCCGGCTACCTTACATACATTGTGAAGTAAATGGCTAAAGTACTACCATATGCTGATCTGAAAGCTGATCCGCATATCAAGTCAAAAGTGATGATTCTGAAGAAGCAACTTTCGTATGTTTTGGAAATTATACAAAATGACAGTGGGTTTTGGATGGGCCAACAAGAAGAAAATGGTAACTAGAGATAGAGAGGCATATATGGGCTGGGCAAAGGTACAATACATTTTTTTAAACCTGAAAGTACAATATCTTATCAACCATAGATGCACAACCTACTAGCCAACCTGTTGAGGAAGATGCTGCTCAAGCGCATGATAACATCAACTCATCTGGTGGTTCTAAGCATGGCCGTAAGAGAACATACCCGGATGATGATATACACGAGTCAGGGCTTGCAAATGTATCTAATTCAATTGCAAAGTTCTTGGAAGCAGAGCAGGAGAATGCAAAAATCATGAATGGTTTGCACAAGGCATTGAGGCATGAAGCTGAAGTTCATGAGCAAACATCAGCCAACAGAACCAAGTTGCTTGATGTCCTGCATACCTGGTCTCAACGTTGAACAAGTTTTCATGGCTGTTCATGTCATTGCTCGTGATGCTGGACAGACGGATCATTTTTTAAATATGTGTGATGAGTACAAAGTGGTGTTTGTTCGCCAAGAGCTCGAGGTGGCCAAAAATAAATGAATGTATGTGTCCAGATTAAAAAATTCAAGATTGGTAGTTTGCTTTTTAGTTGAAGAATGGTAATAGTTTGCTTTTTAGTTGAAGAATGGTAATAACTGTTATACTTTTAAACTCATCAGTTGGAACATTTGCTTTATGACAATTTATTTTTCTATTGTCATCATCTTATACAGTACACTAGTAGTTCACTGTTGGATTCATGTTGAATACTGAATCCAAGCTATTACATATTCATCGTAGTGTCGTGCTCTATTACTTCTGGGCAAGGACGTTTTCATATGTTTGATCAACTCGATTGTACTGTTCTCATGTTCTGTCTTGCTCTCATTTATTTCTGCCTGGGACTGAGTTTTATTGATTTATTTGATACACTAGTAAATACATCTGACTGAGTTTAGCACCTCTGTACTTTGTTATCTGATATGGACTTCCGCACCCTGTTTTCCTTTTGCCTTTTCCTTTGCAGATCCGTACCAACTCCTTTATGATATGGTCTAGGTGCTTCTTTTTTGCATTCATCTATCTGTGTCTTGTTCGGTTGTACACAAAATTGAAAATTTTAGCTATATTCTTTGCAGATCCAAAGCAAGGGAGCAGCAAGTAGGGACCAAAGGCTGTAGGTGTGTGCCGACACCTCTATTCCTGTCTTGCGATTCGTTTGTTTGGAACTTGTGTACTAATATGTTCAGCTCATTAAGAGACTAGATTGCAGCTAAGGAGCTAATGATCACAAAAATGATCGTGATCCCAATGATGAGCGCCATGTGTAAGACTCTCAGCATGCTCAAGACACAGATGTTAGACAGCGGAAACTACACCACGGCAGCTCAAGCATGTTTAATCAGGAGTAACGTTAACAGATGGGCAATGAAGTAATCATGGATTTTATTCCCATGCCAAAACCCACGGACCAAAAAGTGAAAATAACTTGCTCTCGAATTCCCACTGGTAATTCTGATCACATAACAAACAAGGGATTACGACTAAAAATCAACTTCCCATGCCTAATCCCCAAACAAAATCCAGTAAAATGAATGAATAGTAGAATAGGTAAACTCGCTTAGTCCCAAGATTTACTGCTTCAATTCAACAGAATAAGATGAGAGAAGTGCATATACCTTCCGAGGACGGCGGTGAGGGTCTTGACGTAGGCGGCTACCATCTCTTCCTCGGAGGGCTTGGGGTCGGTGGGGAACTCCATGACGATGAGCCAGTGCTCGTAGTCGCAGCCGTCCAGCAGGATTGTCTCCTTGGGTGGCCGGTTGCTCCAGTTCGGGGACGGGTCGTTGAGCGGCGAGTACCCGGACCTTCCCGTCGACGCCCCTCGCGATGGCGGCGCCCACGGAGCGAGGTGGGCTGAGGAAGCAGCGGCAGCTGCAGCGGCGAGGGGGAGGAAGCGACGCGGCAGCGCGCGGGAGGAGAGGAGGAGCGCGGAGAGCCTTCGGCGTGCGCCTACTGCAGCCGCCGCCATGGTTGAGGGGTTTTGGGCGAGGAGGGTTTGCAGGGTGCGCGACTCGCAATGGCAAGGGCTGTGCCTACGATGCTTCTGGTGACTGGTGAGCACGATACTATTACACTGGTGATTTTACATGCACTGGCACCACCTTAGGATACTTGGTTGAGCTTTTTAGTAGTTTTTTATTTAAAAAACTGCGATCTAATCAAATGGCTAGCTATTTAGTAGTTTTTATCAATGATAGCTGTAGATTTTGTAGTGTAAATTTAGTTTTTTAGAAAAGCTACCTTCTACCAGCTTTTTGCAACGTGTTGAATCTTTAATGCTCATTTTCTAAAATATTGTAGATTATTTGGATCAATCAAAAGCTATATGTTCACTTCCCAACAGCCACAGCAGCTTTTACAAACAGCTAGCTAACAACAGCTTTGTCAACAGCCACAACCCAACCAAACAGGCCCTTAAATCCATTTTTTGCTTCGCAGAAGAAAAATGTTACATCACGCGACAATGGACTGGTCACGCGTTGGGTTGTATGACCATGGTATTGTTAGGGCAAGTATAAAGGCTGCCACATTAGCTCATTTTTCGTTATATCATATCTATCTATCTATTATTATTATTATTATATTAATTATAGAAACTGTTGGGGGAGGGGCCCCCGTGCTAGTCCGTTTTTGAAGACTTTTCCGCATCCGCCATCAACGACTAAACTGACACCGTCAGGGGCAGCACTGTGTTCGTCACCGTCGAGATCTACGACGATGACGTACGAAGTCTAGAGTAACATCGGCGTCTGTCGCCATCAAGATCTACGTCGACTTCGTCAAAGACCACCCCAGCGTCCGTCGTCGTCAAGGTCTACAACGACGACGTCAAGGACCACCCCGACGTCCATCGCCGTCAAGGTCTACGACGACGACGTTAAGGACCATCCCGACGTCCGTCACCGTTAAGGTCTACGACGACGTCGGCAAAGAACGCCTCGACATGCTTAGGGTTTCCTCCAAAGATGCCAAAGAATATTCCCCGAAGATTCTCGGAAATATTCTCTCAAAATATCTTCTATGCATGGTAAATGGTGATCACGCCCTTGTAAAAGTCCCTCTCGTGTGAGGGCAAAATTGTAATCTCGCCTTTTCCATCCTCAAACCCTATAAATACCCTCGAGGGGTAGAGAGGAAAGGGGAAGAGAGGAAAATATTGTAAACCCTTAATTTTACACTTTAATGCAAATGTGACTTTCACCTCGTCGGACACGACTTGGGTTTCATCTTCTCATACACGGCTCGAGTTCTGCCCCGTCGTACGTGTCTCGTGCTTCACCTCGACGGACAACCGGAGGGTCATACTCGCTCGTACTCCTCGTGCACCGCCGACGGTCGCTGTAGCCGTTTGGAGGTGCCATAAGTTTACTGTCTAGACTTGTATCTACAACAGTTGGCACCGTCTGTGGGAACCCGAGCGAAAAGCCATGTAAACTAGGATGACGTCGAGGAGAAGCTCAAGAACGACGTCAGCAACCGCGATGCACACGGCCTCTCCACGGGCACTGCTGACACCAGAGGCTGGTCATTGTCATCGCCCTCGGCGACGCTCGCCGCTGACATCGCCTCCATGCGCGCTCTCAGGCTCGGCGAGGCGAGGGATGCGTCGTCGACATCGCCTCACGTGCGCTCTCGGACTTGGCGTCCTCCGTGCCCGCCCTCGGCGGCACCAGGGGCTCGTCATCAACATCGCCCTCGACGACGCTCGCCGCTGATGTCGCCTCCATGCGTGCTCTCGTCGTCGACATCGCCTCATGCGCCCTTGGGCTTGGCGTCCTCTGCGCCTGCCCTCGGCGATACTAGGGACGCGTCGTTGACATCACCCTTGTCCGCGCTCTCGGACTTGGCGTCCTCCGTGCCTGCCCTTGGCGGCACCTGGGGCTCGTCATCAACATCGCCCTCGTCGGCGCTATCGGACTTGGCGTCCTCCGCGCTCGCCCTTGGCGGCACCCGGGGCTCGTCATCAACATCACCCTTGACGACGCTCGCCGCTGACATCGCCTCCATGCGCGCTCTCAGGTACGGTAAGCTCCCCGCGATATCGAGCCTCCTCCATCCGGGACTGAGTGTCCCTTCCCTCCGGGGTCGCGCGACGGTAAGCTCCCCGCGATGTCGAGCCTCCTCCATGCGGGACCGAGTGTCCCTTCCCTCTGGGGTCACGCGATGGTAAGCTCCCCGCGATGTCGAGCCTCCTCCATGCAGGACAGAGTGTCCCTTCCCTCCGGGGTCGCGCGACAGTAAGCTCCCCGCGATGTCGAGCCACCTCCATCCGGGACAGAGTGTAAGCTCCCCGCGATGTCGAGCCTCCTCCATCCGGGACAGAGTGTCCCTTCCCTCTAGGGTCGCGCGACGGTAAGCTCCCCGCGATGTCGAGCCTCCTCCATCCGGGACAGAGTGTCCCTTCCCTCCGAGGTCGCGCGACGGTAAGCTCCCTGTGATGTCGAGCCACCTGCATCCGGGACAGAGTGTCCCTTCCCTCCGGGGTCGCGCGACGGTAAGCTCCCCGCGATGTCGAGCCTCCTCCATGCGGGACAGAGTGTCCCTTCCCTCCGGAGTCGCACGACGGTAAGCTCCCCGCGATGTCGAGCCACCTCCATCCGGGATAGAGTGTAAGCTCCCCGCGATGTCGAGCCTCCTCCATCCAGGACAGAGTGTCCTTTCCCTCCGGGGTCGCACGACGGTAAGCTCCCCGTGATGTCGAGCCTCCTCCATGTGGGACAGAGTGTCCCTTCCCTCCGAGGTCGCGCGATGATAGCTCCCCGCGACATCAAAACAGGCATATATACGTCAGAGTAAGGCCAAAATGTTCTTACTCACGCCATCGAGCGTCAAGTGTTTACCACCATCGAGTGTCATGTGTTTGTCGCTATCGAGTGACCGATTGTTTGTCGCCATCGAGTGACCGATTATTTGCCGCCATCGAGCACCAAGCGTTTGCCACCATCGAGTGTCATGCGTTTTTGTCATCATACACTAAATGACTGTAGCAATTGCATGTTAATTATTGGTCCCCGTCGCATGCAAAGTGCCCATGCCAGGAGAAGCATCAATGGACTCCTTGCTACGCCGTTGGGCATCGAAGGTTATGGTTAGGGAAGGCCACAAGCACTCTCAGCCACGCCCTTGAGTGCTAGTTTTTTCCGTTGGGAGGCAGGGTGCTGCACACCTCGCAACACACTATCTCCTCCGACACGATGGCTTATTAATCCCACCGGAGCACGCCGCATCAAAATTTACGCAAAAAGTACAAACACCTTGCGGGTACCGGACTTCGTGCTCGGCACCAGCCATGTGCGCGCACCGATATCGCCCCGCGATGTGTTCGCATCGACGCGGACAACACCACAGACGTCTCGGCAAGGTACCTCAGCACGCTCCAACACCATCCGCGGGCAAGGTACCACATGCGCCTCAACGCCCTCGTCGGGCACGATCCGTGTGTGCCTCGACACCTTCCACGCTTGGCTCCATCTCGGCAAGGGGCTCGCCCGTAGGCAAACCCAAAATCGAAGCGCACGGACTCAATGTCCACATTAGCGCAACATTGACATTTGTTTGCCTCATCCACGCATGGTAACGGCACCATCTGGACAAGGGGCTCCCCCAGAAACAAAGCCGAGCTGTCGGGCGTCATCACTCCTCAGTGTCGACATACTCCGTGGACGGACATGCCCCGTCCAACGTCGACACTCAGCCGGTATGGACATACTCCTCGGCGTCGACATACTCAGCTATCACGGACATGCTCCGTCTGATGTCGGCACTCCACCATCACGGACATGCTCCGTCCGACGTCGGCACTCCGCTGTCACGGACATGCTCCGCCAACGTCGACATGTTCCTCAGCGTCAACACGCTCCTCGGTGTTGACATACTCCACCTTCGTCCGACGTCGACACTCTGCCAGGCGTCGTCGCTCCACTCGACGTCCAGATGCCTTCCACAGCATCGACACGCCTCGCGCGGCGTCGACACTTTGCCCAACATCGACACTCCACCGGTATGGACGTACGCCTCGACGTCGACATACTCGGCCGTCACGGACATGCTCCGTCTCCGCCGTCACGGACATGCTCCATCAGACGTCGACACTCCGCCGGTGTGGACGTACTCCTCGGCATCGACATACTTGGCTATCACGGACATGCTCCGTCCGACGTCGGCACTCTGCCGTCACGGACATGCTCCATCCGAAGTCGACATGTTCCTCAGCATCGACACACTCGGCACCGGCATACTCCGCTGACGCGGACATGCCTCATCAGCATCGACATGCTCCCCCGATGTCAGCATGCCGACGTCGCCACGCTTCGCAAGCGTCGCCGTCGGCGTCAAAATGTTTCGTCCGGTGTTCGACATGCTTCGCGCGCACGACACCCACGGGATAAAGCCGACAGGCACCGTACACGTCTTCTGCGGGCACGGCGCATGGCACCCACGGGACTAAGCCGGTGGGCACCGTATGACTTCGACACCCTCCGCGCGCACGGCGCCCACGAGACAGAGCCGACGGGCACCGTACGCGCCTCAACGCGCTCTGCGCGCACGGCACCCACAGGACTAAGCCGGCAGGCACCGTACGCGCCTCGGCGTGCTCTGCACGCACGGCACCCACGGGACTAAGCCAGTGGGCGCCGTACGCGCCTCGACGCACTCCGCGCGCACGACACCCACAGGACTAAGCCGGCAGGCACCATGCGCGTCGTGACATCCACCGCGCAACTGATAAACAAGCCTGCAAGAAAAAAATGAAGCCGAGCAGGACTCCACATGCTACAGCAAAATTATCAGTACATCATTACATCTCATATGTCCTATGCGCACGTGCTGCTGTCGACTGCAACCATTAGTGCACGCCGAAGACGCCAGGTTCGCGAAGATCTTCCGAGCCCAGCGTGGCCGAGAGCTGGACCCCGCGTGAACAAGCTACTGCATAGGTGTTTGTATGGAATAAGTGGTGTATGTTTCCAGATTATACATCTATACATGTATGTAATTTCTTGTAGAATTGTTAGAACACATGGCATAGCAATTTTTGTATGTGATACATGTACAGAATTTTTGGAAGAATTATTGGTGCATGTATGCAGTGAGTATTCTATATTATGTTGGTTTCTAGATTACCATAATTTAGTATTTTTTTTTAATGTTTACAAGTTATTTCTTTGCTTAGCTGCGTAAAAAACAGTCCATAAAAATAATATAATCAATTAAATAGACCAACAACAAATTCAGGGGTAATATAGACTTTGTACCATCTACCATGTAAGCCGTTTGGAATAGGATATGAGTTTCTCAGAGCTTTCCCACACTAAAGTTTCTACACATAGTTAAGTTTAAACTGACTTATATACAAATTGAAGCTATCTAGAAAAAGACCTAAACTTTACAACCGACAATAATTCAACTTACCCTAGTGATGGGGAAGACCAAGCGCCCTCGGCCATTATACCTTAGTCATTGGGGAGGTCGGCATGTACTGGAGGATGCTGAATCTGGAGTCCACGCTATACCAAAAATAATACTCCCTCTGTCCATAAATGTAAGCCGTGCATGGAATTTAAGGTTTAACTTTGACTAACAATTAAACCAATAATATTTAATTATATGACACAAAAGTGATATCATTGGGTTCATATTTAAACGTATTTTTAAATGATATCAATTTTGTGCTATATAACTTAATATTATTGGTTCAATTGTTAGTCAAAGTTAAATCTTAAATTCCGTGCACGCCTTACATTATAGACGGAGGGAGTATTTTAAGTTAAGTTTGCCCAGTGCTGAGTCTAATAATGTAGGCTACTAATTACTCTAAAGCCTCATGGTCGCCAATTTGTGGGTTGTAGTCATAAATGCGTTGATCTGCATGTTCATCAAAGAACGCTGTGTGGATATTCTACTCGCATGTCAATCTTCTCTGCTTTAGAAATAGCATATGTGGAAAATAATTTTACTGTTTTAGTTATTACACAAGCAATATATGTCATTAGTACAAAGGCATACTCAACTTCCAATTGTGACCTCAATCTGTAAGCACAAAGAAAATCAAAACTACACATAATTATCCTCTCAAGCATTTCATCTAACAACTTCTGTGCGCTTGGAAAATCGCACATAAAACCCAACAATAACATGTACACACTGGAACGACCTCTGCAAGGAAAACAAAGCATTGATAAGAAATGGCATAAAATAGCCAAGAACAAATAAACCCTCGAGGAGGTGCCTGGGTTGGGCTGGGTAGCTGATAAGACATGGTGAGGATGCTATGACGAATGACCTATGCGCTACCGTACTTACGGTGCCTAACCCCTGGTTCCCCAAGCAAGCACAACATTGTCCACGCCTTTGTTGGGTCATGGGCCATCAGGTGCCGCCGTTTCCCCATGCCACTGCAACGCTTCTCCTCGGAAGCTCAGTCGCTTGGCTTCCCAGCTCTCATGGGGCCGGTAGCTCCGACGGCCGTCGTGGCGTGCGCCGCGGGAGTGCGATGACATAGGAAAGAGGGAGGTGGAGGGAGGGGGCTGGAGCTGTGTGCATCACGGGACGGCGATGACGTGGTAGTGAGGGAGGAGCCAATTGTGGCGGCAATAGGATGTAGGCATGGCGAAAGGACAGTGGAGGGATGGTGCCGGCAGAGAGAGGCGTGATGGAGGAGGGGGACAAGGGAGATTAGTTTGCATCTCTAGCTCGAGGAGTCTTGGGCTGCCGCAACCAAGACGGCCAACAAGCATGGGGAGCCGTCATAAAGAGCGCGAGGGAGGGAATCCCACGCCGTCGGAGCCGACGCCAACAATCTCTTCCTCACCAGATCCAGCGCCAGCAAGCTCCTCAATGCTGAATCTAGTGTCGTTCGATGAACTACGCCCTCCTCGTCAGATCCACAGAGCGATGTTTCATGGGCTCCTTGTGGGTGGATCTGCTGCTGTTGAGGCAGCGCGATGGAGCAAGATTGACGTGGAGGGGATCACGAATGTGCTCTTTTGGAAAGTAATGGGAAAGGGATGCACAATAGAGGTAGGTCTGATCCAAGTGAGTATAGTCGTTGGATTAGGTAGTAGTCCATCAAAACAATAAGGGTTGTTGGATGCATATGATTTGATGAACGTGAGTGATCTGAATACGTTTCATGGGGTGGAGGTAGGAAAGAAAATTTAGGCCTTTCTATATTAGTATAAATACATATATCTGATGAGTTGAGCGATCTTTGATCTTTTTCACTAAGTCGGGGAGCTGTTTTGATAATTTACCCTGCTTGTTTGTTGAAATGCAATGCACACTTGCGAGTACTCTAAAAGATTTCAGACACAAGATATTTGCCATAGAAGATATTAGGGATAATTTTTCATGGCAAAGTGAGAAGCTTCTAGAGGTATTGGAAAATTTGCAAAACATTAGATATTGTCATGAAGGTTCTAGAATAAACTACTTGTCATGCTTCAAGGTAAATGGGGAGCTGTTTTGATAATTTACCCTACTTGTTTGTTGAAATGCAATGCATACTTGCGAGTACTCTAAGAGATTTGGGAGACAAGATATTTTCCATGGAAGATATTAGAGAAAAAAATTCATGGCAAAGTGAGAAACTTCTAGAGGTATTGAAAAATTTACAAAACACTATATATTTGTCATGAAGGTTTTAGAATAAACTACTTACCATGCTTCATGGCAAATGTAAGAAATAGCTAGATTTAGACATTTACCATTAAAAATACTAGAAAAATATCTCCATGGATAATTTTGAATAATCTGGACTTAGATATTTTTAGTAGAGAATTCTAGAGTAAAAATATTTGTAATTAAAGGTTTTGGATGATTGCCACTTGTCACTAATCCTATGGACTTGTACAAGCATAAATAGGGGTACCAACTCCTCCCCGTGTACAACCAAAAGAGAAGCTACCAAGTATGAGAGTCTTAGGGATGGCCATGAGAAGGTTATAGTAGAGTTGTAGGATAGCCACTTAAAGAGTGTTGCATCCAAGTTGCATTAGTGAATAAAGGAGTTTCCTTGTTTAAGTGTGCCTTTCCTAGTAAGCCGCATAATTCTAGTACTTAGTGTATCCTAAATCAGTTCACTAAAATGTTTCCTCCATGCTCTACAAACATGTTGGATAACTAGATATAGACAATATGAACATGCACCGCCAAAAAAACATAATTATTCTGCTAAAAGAAGGAGAAAAATTCTTATCCAACAAATATACATGGCTTCATCTCGGAAGAAAAATTGTGATGAAGATAATTTGACCAGCTAGCCAATTGAACCTTGTCGTCTTTACATAGTCATTCTGACTTCTACGATGTAGTTTAGTCCCAGTATTGGGCATATCATATAAATCCTTAATACGGGATCTTATTTCTATGAATGTCCCTTTCTCAATTTCTAGAGCCTCCTTATCACAAGAAAAAACAATTAACCAAGAAATTTGTGATAGTAGGATCTAATCGCTGTTTGGTTCTCAGGCTAAACACAAAGCCCGCTCCCATGTTATGCACTAAAACCTTCTGATGAGGTGAAAGTCCTATAAGCTAGTTGGCAAGCTGCTCGACGCGGCAAAAGTGCAACACATTTGATATCTAAAATAGACAATATATAGTTAGTTTGCATGCATGCTACAATTGAAGTGGCAACAATACACAGTAATAAGTAATATAGGTACCTTGGAATTCCCTTCATCAGCCATGCTCACAAATTGGTTTTGCCGGAAGAAAAGAAAAATATGCCAACATAGACTGATTCAGTAGAGAATGTTGCCCAGTGGCGGAGCTACAAAAAAAAAGTTGGGCGGGCCAGAGAATTTGAGTGAATTACTTATGCTACAGCAAGGCCAATTGATTAAACAACAACTTGCCCAAAGTACCAAATAATGCTCCCAAATTAGAAATCATTGTTAGACAGTAAACAACAATGATAGTGGATTATTTAGCCAATTGAGGATTTAGGGGATGATTCAATGAACAATGACCTAATTGGAATTTAGGGGAATAAAATTGGGATTTGTTCAAATCGATTTACCTGTGTAGCTTACAGGTATTCAGATGGATTCAGAGGAGTTGCCCAGCCGGGTCGCCGCCTCGCCGCCGTCGTCGGCTCGCCGCTGCGTGGGTGCGAGGGTCTGCTCCCGACTCCTGAGTGCTGGTCGTCGGTGGTCGCCAGTGGGCCGTTTGGACTTGGGGTGGGAGGGAGCTCAGGCAGGCACTGATATGCGCCGGTGGCCGGCGCCACGGCGGCTGGTGGCTGGGCTGTGAGGCTGCGGTCGGCGGCTGCTCCTGGGCATCTCCCTCCGCTGTGTGTTTTTTCTCGAGGAACGACTACTACTTTTTTTTGAACTTGGAACGACTACTACTTGCGAAGCGTGCGACCGTGCGTGTGCGAGGCTGATGTTGTGTTGGCCTGTTGCCGTATTGCTGTTCCTAATGGGCTGCACTACTGGTGGGCTGGCCGGCTGGGCAAAATCACGGTGGGCATAAAACCCGATACCCGAAGCCCGAACCCGAAAAACCCGAACCCGAACCCGAAAAACCCGAACACATTTTCGGGTAGCAACTCAAGAAACCCGAAATTTATTCGGGAAATTCGGGTTTATAGTCCCGGTACCCGAAATACCCAAAATTAGGAAAAGGCCCAGTAAAAATCGTTGCTTGTAGCCAAGGCCCAGCCCAACACATAGCATAAAGCCTCAATGCTCTCGTAACCTAGTACTTGACCCCGTACGTACAGACCCATTCACATCGCGATGCTTTCCCCTCGGCCGTAGTGACCCAGCCGCCACACACCACGCATGCATCATTACGGCACCCTCTGCTCCGCTCTGTCGGAGCTAGATCCGGCGGATCTCGGGTAGGGGGTCCCGATCTGGTAGTCTTGGCTAGATGGTAACAAGGACTCAAGGGACACGAGGTTTACCCAGGTTCAGGCCCTCTCGAAGAGGTAAAACCCTACGTCCTGCTTTGTTTGTATTGATTGTGGATGGGGTACAAGGTACAGGTGATCTACCTCGAGATCGGATGTGAATGAATCTAGCTCTACGGCCCTGGCACCTCGGCTTATATAGACACCGGGGGTACCTAGGGTTTACACATGGTCGGCCGTATCTAAGGGGCAAACGTGCCGAGGATTATCTCTACGCCTTGGAGTATACGCCAAGTCTTCGTGTTATTCCTTCTTGAAGCTTCTGATCCAGACGAACGAGGCCCACAAGTAATAGGCTTAGGGGGATCCTCGGCTCAGCCCAAAGGATGGGCAACCGACAGGCCGAGCACCCCCTAATCTAGGACTCCGTCAGTAGCCCCTGAACCGGTCTTCAAGCCGAGGACACTCCTCGGTTCTCCCGAGCTGCTTCGCATCTTCAGTCTTCGGCCTTGCAAACTGGTTCAACCTGGTATATAACTTCTTGATTTGATCTTATTCCTCAGCCTAGGAGTCTCATGCCTTGGGCACCCGAGGTGTCCCGCGAATGTGTTGATTCACGAAAATTTTCCGAGGATACCTTCAAGCCGAGGTTCTGACTCAAGCGTCTTTTCCTTAAGGGCGAAGCATCTCGTCTGGGCCCGGGTGCTCGGGGCCCACTTCTGACATTGTTGACCGTCTTTGTGCTATCATATCGGGGGTTCTCGGGGCGTGCCCACGTCGCTCGAGGGCCCCACCGCAGGGTGTCTAATCACAGCAGCCTTTACGGGCCCCAACGCACACGGGGCGACATCATTGGCAGTCCCCTCGATTTTCGTGTCCATTACGCACACGTCGCCTAGGGAACGTGGGCGAGTTACGCTCGGAGACTCAAGCGTCCCTTCGTGGATGTTCTAAATCGTCCACATAAAGAGGCCGGGCACCCCAAAGGAGCGATTTTACTCTCCCTCCCGTCAGACCGCCTCCCGCCTCCGTTTGACCTAGCGACCGGCCGCACCTAGAATCTGGCTCCCATGGCTCCCGCCACGGCTCCATCCTCACGCTCCACCAGCCTCCTCGAGGGAGAGTGGAAAAGCTGTACGGTTGCGCAGGGTCAATTAGATCGACTAGCGGAGTTAGGTTATCTGCCTCCTCCAGAGGTGGCCTTTTCCCGTTCGGGGCTTGTAGCCGTTAATGGCGATTTCACCCAAGATCCTCGCCCCATGCCTGAAAAGCACGAGCGGGTATGTTTTGTCCCCTTTTTACTCCGAGGTCTGGGCTTCCCAATCCACCCCTTTCTGAGGGGTTTATTGCACTTCTATGGCCTCCAGCTCCACCATCTCTCCCCCAACTCTATATTTGCACATAGCCTGTTTCGTCGTCCTCTGTGAGGCCTTCCTCGGGTGCCAACCACATTTCGACATGTGGTGTCATTACTTTTGCATAGTGCCGTGTCGCCGAGGTGGCAGCCTGTGGGAGTGTGGAGGAGCCGAGATCTGCAAAGTGGCCGGCTCTCGATACCTGGATGGTACCCCCGAGGAATCAAGGGATCATTGAACCGAGGAGTGGTTTTACATTCCTGATGTCCCCCTCAACGATCCTCCTCGGGAATGGCTTCCTCCTTTCTCACCTTCCCTTCCTCGGAAAAGGTACAACTGGCGACCGAGGACTCGAGCAAGGGTAGGGACATAAGAGGTGATCCGTCTTGCGCACTAGGTTTCCCTTCTCCGCAACCATGGCCTGACATTGCCCAATGTAATGGCAATAGCGCTTCTCTGAGGAGTCCAGCCTCTTCGGCAACGCTATCATCCCCTGTGGGAGTATAATGGTGCTAACGACTCGACTCGCTCCATCAGAGGTGAGTTCCTCGAGCGCCATACACTTGCTCAAATGCTGGCATCAATGTTCAAGGGCGAGGAGTCGGACTTCCTCAAGGGAGCAAGACATGACGGCTTTTCCTCTCAAAAGCCTCCCCGAGCAGTAAGTTTTTACAACCATCGATTCATGGGGATCTTGGTCACGGTGTAGTCAAGTTCCCAGATCTCTTCGATCACGCCGTAGTACCTACACTTCTTGCCCTGATGACCAGTTCTAGACTCCTGCTTTACACCGCAGTTCTGGTACGTACTGCGCCGATCTTGAGCCTCGGTATAGAATGTGTATCCGTTGATATCATACGATTGCCACGTCACGACTTTGCTATCAGGTTCTTGTGACAACATTCGGACGGTTTCTTCTTCTCCATTTGATGGCTCCCTTTCATACCAGTAGTTCTTTAGCCACCCGGAGAACTTTGCGTTATGCTCTTTCCTGAGCGCAACTGTGCCCTTTTTCGGATTCGCTTCGCGCAACTGTTTCATGTGGATCTGAATATAAGACCGTACCACAGCCAAGTGTTGCAACACCATGAAATATGCTCTGTTGTAGTCATCTGATCTTTTCGATCGATACACATGTAAATTTTATGCCCGATCGCACCTTTACCGTCGAGCCTGGCTGTGTGCCGCGAAACTGGAACACCTATAGGTTTTTGATCACGCATGTAATCCATGCAGAACTCGACGCCCTCTTCGGTAGCATAGCCTTGGATGATGCTACCTTCCGGATGCGCTCTGTTACGAACGTAGCGCTTGATAATCTCATTGTACCTTTCAAACGGGTACATGTTGTGCAAAAATACGGGACCAAGGTCTAGTATCTCTGGGACGATATGGATCATGAGATGAACCATGCCATCAAAGAATGCTGGAGGGAAATACATCTCAAGTTCGCATAGTATGACAGTGATCTCGGCCTTTAGTTTCAGGCAACGTTGCACCGTGATTGACTTCTGACAGATAGTGTTGAAGAAGTTACAAAGATCCGTGATCATCTTGCGGACACCTAGCTCCATAATACCTCTAATTGCAACAGGCAGTATCTGTGTGATCATCACGTGGTAGTCATGAGACTTCATGCCAATCAGTCGGTGAGTCTTCATGTCAACAAGTTTTCAGATGTTTGCGGAGTAACCCGAAGAAACTTTGACACCATAGAGGCATTCGCAAAGGCTATGGAGCTCGTCTCTACTCAGAGTGTAGTAAGCAGCAGAACAACTGGTCTTCACTCTGATACCATTCTTCCCCGTCTTGATCATTTCTCTGGTTGCCCACAGCTCATGTCTTATATTCATGTGTTGCATGTTTGCTCGTGCCTTCGGTCCATCTTTTATTTTGTCCAGAATGTTGAGCAAGAGACCAAGCAAGCTGTCGCAGATATTTTATTTGACATGCATTACATCAATGATGTGACGTGTGTCTAGGTGAGGCCAGTACGGCAATTCCCAAAAAACAGATTTCCTTTTCTAGACGCCCTTTACCGGCGGTTGTTTCTTTCCTTTTCCTGGCTCAACTTCGTCCATTTCATTCAAGAAATCATAGATTTCTTGTCTGGTCTTCTCGCGAGGCTTTGGACGGATTTCTTTTGTTCCGTCGAACCTTTCCATGTCCTCTCTCCATGGGTCATTCATGGTCAGCTATCTTCGGTAGCCCATGAACACGATTTTTATAGAGCCCTCTAAGAAAACACTTGTGGTTTCTTCCATGCACTTAACACATGCTTCGTATCCTTTGGTGCACTGACACGCGTTGTTCCCGTACGCGGGATAATCTTGCACCGTTGTGAATAACAGGCCTTTCAGAGTGAAGAACTCTTCTTTGTCCGCGTCCCAGACCTGAGCCCCTTCTTCCCATAGCGTAGCTAGTTCGTCCTTCAGTAGTTGTTGATACACGTTAAGATCCATTCCAGTTTGTTTTGGCCCTTGAATGAGAATAGATAGGTGCATGTACTTTTGCTTTATGCACAACCATGGAGGGAGGTTATAGATCCAAAGAACAACGGGCCATGTGCTGTGTCTGCTGCTCATGTTGCCGAATGGATTTATTCCATCCGTACTCATACCAAACCTGATATTCCTTGAATCACTACCAAAAACTGGGTATTCGGCGTCGATTGCCCTCCACTAACAAGCATCAGCTGGGTGTCTCAACACCCTATCCTTTCTTCGCCCCTCTTCGTGCCAACGCATCAGTTTTGCCTCCTTCTTGTTACCGAATAAACGTTTCAAACGGGGGAGGACTGAAAGGTATCATACAACCTTTACAGGGGCACCACTCGTCACTTCTTCCTCATCATCGTCTTGGGTTCTGCCCCTCTTATATCGAAATGTGTTACACACCAGACATTTGTGCAACTCTTTATGCTCTTTGCAATAAATAATGCAGTCATTTCGACAAGCATGGAGTCTCTCTACATCCAATCCAAGGGGGCAGACCACCTTCTTGGCTTCCTCGGTACTCGTAGGCAACACATTCTCCTTTGAAAAAATCGTCGCAAGGTAAGCCAGTGTCTCATCGAAGCTTGCGTCCGGACAGTTGTGGGGTACCTTGATCCTTAGAAGTTCTAGCATGACTGATAGACGCGTGTGTTCAGGATCGCAGCTGTGATACAGTGGTTTTGTCGAGTCTTCCATCAGTTTCGCAAACTTTGCAACCTCTCTTTCATCCTCGAGGTCTTTGACCACCTGGTCCGCCATGTGACTATCCCTCAACATTTCAGCCAAATTGTTCCTTACATTCCCCGTCTCTCCTGTCAAGTCTTCCCTACATTCAGAAATATGGTCTTCATTTTCTTCTACGTCTTCATGTATGTCCTCTTCTTCTAAATATTCAGGAGTAGTTAAAATTTTTGCCTCCTCACCATGACTTGTCCAACATGTATAACCTTCCATGAAACCTCGAGTCAACAAGTGTAGCTGCAACATGCCTCTCTCCCTGAACATAATCGTGTTCGTGCATACATAACACGGGCAACACATCTTGTTCGCACCCTTTTTCTCCCTATCTTCCTCGGCCACATCTAGAAACTCATTCAAAGTATCGACGAAACTCCGTGTTGCCCTTTCGCCGTACATCCAAATTCGATCCATCGATCCCTACAACAACAAACTGATTGATTATAGTCTAAATTAACAAAATAATCATAAAATTAATTATCTTCTTTCATGTATTACATCGTACCAAAGAGAGCTCGCTAGCGCTGTCAAGGAGCGGACTCGAGAGCCTTCCGAATAGGATAAGGAGAGAGAGGAGGGGAGGAGAAAAGAGAGGAGAAAATGGGTGGAGAGAGGAGGGAGGGTTAAAAGAGATCTAGATCTAGATTGTATATCTAGGAGGAGGAGGGAGGGAGGAGAGGAGGGGGAAAGAGAGGAAAAAAGGGGGTGGAGAGGAGGAGGGAGAGGATTGAGAGAGATCTAGATCTAGGGTTTAAATCTAGAAGGAGGAGGGAGGGAGGATGGGGAGGAGAACAGCCTAAATCAACTCCACTGAGGCGCCGGAGCATGCAGCTGGCCGTGTGAGGCACGCGAGCTCAACGGCCAGCTGATGGCGCCTCCCCTGTTTATATAAGCGTAGAATTATCACTGACGGGCACAAAAAAGTGGACCGTCATTGATAAGTATGGCCTCGAAGGCATTCCTGGAGCAACCATCCGCTGATGGGCGTAAATTAACCCATCGGTGGAAGTCTTACATTCACTGACGAGCACGTTAGAACCACCCGTCAGTGAATGTAGGCACGTTAGAACCGCCCGTCAGTGAAGGTTGCTGTCAGTGTAGATGCCAAGTTTCTCTTCTCTTGCCACTTCTACTGACGGGCGGGTATTTGGCCCGTCAGTGTTTCCTCTAATCAGCGACGGGCCTCCTCGTGCCCGTCAGTGATGGTCATGTAGCAGAAGTGTTTTCTGAGGTAGTGTGAGCCAACATATGTTGTCATCAAATTTCAATGCTCACCAATTTTGGACGGATATGTTGTCATGTTCACGTGGGGGAAATGAATGAGAGGGATACGTTCGATTAAGCAGATATAGGGCCTGTTTGGTTTGGCTGTGGCTGTTGACAAAGCTGCTGCTGATTGGCTGTTTGGAAAAACTATTGTGGCTATGAGAAAGTGAACATATGGCTTTGGTTGATCCAAACTATCTACAACATTTTAGGAAATGAGCTCCAAAGCTTCAACACATCACAAAAAGCTGAAGATGAGCGGTTTTCCCAAACAGGTGAATTTACACTACAAAGCCCACAGCTACTGTTGGCAAAAGCTGACTAAAGTTGGCCGTTTGGTAGGGTTGCAGCTTTTTCCAGTGAAAAGCTACTGAAAAGACCAACCAAACAGAGCCATAAAACTGATCTATAATAAATGTGTAAACAATTTTCAGTAAATCAAACAAATAAATATGTACTCGTCAAGATACATACAGATAGACAAGTTTATGACGTAAACTTGTGCAATATTTTTCCTTTTATTGCACAGGGAAGGTGCGATTTCACGGGCTTGTGTTGGCAAAATGAAGTTGCTGGTAGTTATGGGAAGCTGGCTGGCGACGATGGCCCGAGAGGGTCGGTGTTGTGGATATGGGTTAGTTGGCGACAAGGCCACGACCCCTAGGAGTGGGGAGCTAGTGGACAGGGCTGAGAGCAGATAGCTAGCACTGCGAAATTTTACCATCTCGGTCCTCTAAGCTATGAGGTAAACAAGAATGGATCTACGTTCTGAAACTGAAAGAATACGTCTCACTTCAGATGATCTTAGAATATAATATCATGCAGTTACACCAAAGTTCTAATTAGTTTGGGCAAGACCTGAGTTATTTTTTGTTTTAGAGATACAAGCTATTAGTTTAGAGCATGCAATATGCATATGTAATCTGATGAATGTTCGAGAGAGACAGAGACCAGTAAGTAACCACCGTTCAAGTCAGCAATATCAGCCCAAGAAAATAAAGAAAACAGCCATAAAGAACATGGACAACGGTAGCTTCTAAAGAGAAGTCTCAAGGAACATTCAGCAGACTGACATGTAGATATTAATTTAAAAAATAGGAGTTGAATGCTGTAAAATCATCCATTGCCAAAATAAAAAAAATGATAGTTAGTCTTTTAGGGGAAAAGGGTCGAAGACCTCTTATAAGCATGTGTTGCTATGTGGTTGGGCCTGGAGCGCAATGGAGATTGGACTACTGATTTAGCAGGTCTGAAATTGCGTAACAAGTGGTATCAGAGCCCATATGCCTTGATACAGATCTTGAAGACCTCGCAGTTACCGGTCATGGTTGGTGACAGAGCACGACTTATAAAAATGAGGGTAGTCCGTCCTATCAAGCTAATCTTTTAGAGGCAGAGGGTCCAAGACCTTTTATAATCCTGCATTGCTTTATGGTTGGGCCTCAGGCGCAATGGTGGCTGGAATGCTGATTTAGCTGGCCCGGTTTTGTACAACAAATGGTATCAGAGCTCATGTGCCCGGGTGCCCGGATACAGATCTCGGTAACCTCATGATTGATCGACTTATAACGATGTTTCAGATTGACTAAATTAAGAGTCTTTTCTTATTACTATTCCTAGAGAATATCATAGTCCAATTCACACACACATCCTCTCTTTCTCATATTGACTCAAATAGGAGTGCTTGCTCCTTAATATTCATAACCCTGGATTTCGCTTATTACTGTTCCTAGAGAATATCATAGTCCAATTTACACACGTATTCTCTCTTTCTCATATTGACGAAAATAGGAGTAATTGCTTCTTAATATTCGTAACCCTAAATTTCTAAAGAAACAAGTAAATACATGGCCCCTGCAATTTCACAGGTTAACAACTAGTATAGGATAATTGTTTATGTGGAGAAGAGAGGAGAAAAATAAAATAAAATTGACTCTACGAAGAATGAAAATGAAATCGACCTCATTATCTTTATACGCTGATATATTTAATGTTAATTTTTTTTGTGTAGAGTCAACTTAAAACACAACTCATTATATGAGTTATTTTAATATTAACTATGGATAACATAGAGTCATCAAAAAATTCGTGATTGACTCTACCTCAGTACATATCCTTAATGCTCAGTCATAAATATCAGTCGCTGTTGTCTAGAAAGCCACTAGATTGGCTTCATGTATTTTTGTTTTAGAGTTCCAGTGGCTCATGCCTATTAATAAAGACTTCCACGAACAAGCCGCGTGCTAGCTAGTCTATGTAAATGATACCTTGTTCTAGGGACATAAATAGCACAGCAACTGTGAATTAAGGCTTCACCAAAAACGGGAGCAGGCATATATTATTGTTGACGGCGCAGAACGGTCAATTGCAGATCTTTCTTTTCTGTAGAAGATTGTGATGACATATACATCCACACAACTGCACAACTGCCTGGATCTCTTATTCTCTTCGCACATGTGAATTTTGGCACACACAAATTGCATCAGTGCACATCAATGGATAAAACTAGAACATGAACAAACAGATGGGATGCAAACGTCCCGCTTAGGATACGCATGGAACATGCAGCACAGCCTAAAGAAATATCCTTTTCACCGTTCCGCTGTTCCCCTAGAGAAAAAATAATACAGCATTTAACAGTAACAGGACAACAAAGCAGGCTCAGTAAGGTCGATATCGCCAATCTGTTCTTGATCTGCTGCTACTTCCGCTGGGACCATCAGCGTACTGGAAGATGACAAGCATTTGTTAAGAGGATTGTGCCGCACAACTGATGACAACTACAAAGAACCAATTTTAAGCCTAGACCTCTGTTTTCTAGGAACCTATTTAAGCAGTTTAATGTATGTAAACCTTCTACGCACCGTGAGCATGACAGACTTGTGGGACTTGTGTACTTACATCGTAATCCAGATTGCCACCGAACCTGCCAAAAGATCGCACGGAACCATAAGGTCCATAAAGATTCATGGGTTCCATGTAACCACCACCTGAATCACCGTCAAGTGGTGCAGCTGTGTCTATCGCAACCTGAATAAAATGTAACTGTCTTTAGTAACTTTTTGCCCAAAAGAAAAGGTAAGGTCAATACTATCATATTTCCAAAAGATGCAAGAGGAGCAATGACAAATTGACAAGGAAGCACCCACAGCCTTACCTCCTGTCCCAGAATTTCATGGCTTCTGCGAGCTACCCGATCTGCCACACCCTCATCCGCGAAGGTGACAAAACCAAAACCTCGACGGCCACTTCTTTTAGGATCCTATAAGGGAATTATTATTTTTGGAGAAAATGAAAAAAGAATACCATGAGAAATAATTAAAGCCTTAGCCGCTCCTTTGGAATGTATGCATCTACGATTCGACCAAATCTGCCAAAGTAATGCCTTAGGTCATCCGTGTTTGCTTCTTGTGGAAGCCTGCCAACAAATATATTTTTGCCGAATCCTTGAGAGGATCCATAGTATCCTCCTTGTCAATGTAAGTTAGAGAGAGAAAAAAAATACTTAACCCATTGACAAAGTTGGTCGTATGTCAATTCTGAAATGCACTTCATAACAAAGGACTTACTTCCATAAGTGATCCTGATGATCATACAATGTTGGTGCACCCAAAGCTGCATACCTAGTAGCAGCTGAAATATATGCATTATATGCGCCGTAGCCACCCTGGCCACCCTGAGATGCCCTGCTCGGGGGATGCCTGACATCTTCATCCTGATGCAGAGAGATTTTTTCAGGTGGTAAGAAATACTTACTATAAACAAGATGTGCCATAAGACATAGCGTAGTAAAATATAGTAACTATATTCAACCACCATTAACCTCTGTTTTGGAATAGAGTAAGGTACCTTTGGAGTTGCATGGTCAACAACTACAGTTGTGCCGTCCAGCTCATGTTACTCTTGCATGATGCTGTCTACAGATTCTGTTAAATTACAGTTAATATTAGAATAAGGTAATACAAACACAGATATAGCTGATGATAAGAAGATTAGGAATAATTAAGGCAAAAATATTGATCATGCAGAGGAAAGAACATAGATAAAGCCAAATGATTCGCTCAGGAGGATGCGTATACTAGCTACTATGTTAAAGAGTAAGCAAATAACGATTACAATTAGATAACCTATCCCACTTCCTGAATCCTAACTCATCAAACATCAAGCACATAAGACAACAAGCAGAACTATCGATCCCCATCAAGGCGGAAGTTATCATGTATGCTCTTTTTTGGACGAATTAAATCTGTGCTGTTGTCGATCCCCATCTATCACTCGATAGCCATGGAACTGCCTGCTTGGTTGCTCACAGCAATTGAGAAGCGACTGCGAGCCTTCCTGTGGAGTGGCACCGATAGCGTCAATGGTGGGCAATGCCTCGTCGCTTGGGACAAGGTATGCCAACCCGTCGAATACGGTGACCTAGGCATATTAAACCTTAAGGTGCTGGGTTATGCACTGCGACTTTGATGGGTCTGGCAGAGCAAGGCCAACGCTGACACATGCTTGACTCGTGCAGCCGGTTGAGCCGATCGTTGAGGGCATGTTCGAAGCTTTCACGAAGGTCGAGGTAGCGGATGGTTCCACGGCGCATTTTTGGACGGACTGCTGGCTTAACGGCAACTCAATCGAGCAATTGGCTCCAGCGTTGTTCAATGTGTGGACGTGACGGTCCGTGGGTGGCGAACGGTCCAACAGGCGCTGCACCAAAGGGCCTGGATACGGGACATCACAGGTGTCTTGACCGTGCCGGTCATCAACGATTACCTCGAGCTCCAGGAGTGGTTGCGGGCCATTGAGCTGACCGACGGAACTCTTGACGTTCTCATCTGGAAGTGGACGGTATCTCAGCAGTACTCCACATCATCCGCATACCGTGCTTTCTTCTAAGGCTTGGAACTCTTTCCATGTGGCAAAACCATTTGGAAGACGTGGGCGCCAGCGGAGTGCAAAATGCACATGTGTCTCGCACTCCACAGGCGGCTTTGGACGGCAGATAGACGACACCATCGAGGCCTCACGGACGAGCTCGGTTGTCCGCTCTGTGACCAGGAACAAGAGACGGCAGATCACCTGTGCATCCAATGTTCCTACTCACGAGCTGCATGGGCAGAAATATTCGCGCGTTGCGGCATTGGTGTCATGGCGTTGCCTGGGGAGACCATCAACTGGTGGCCAAAGACGCGCCGGCAAGTTGAAAAGCAAAAGTGCAAGGGTTTCGACACCCTGGTCCTGCTCATCATATGGATGCTCTGGAAGGAACGCAACGCATGCATGTTTGACAGCGTTAGCGGAAGCATCCAGTAGACTTGCAGCTGTATCCAGCAAGAAGTGCAGCTTTGGATTCACGCCGGAGCGGTAGGGCTGAGTAACATCTGGAGAATAGGTCCTTAGCTATGAGTTGGGCATTGTGTTGTATAGGGTATGCCCACCCCAGTCGTGGAAGCCACTGGGCTGACAACGTTCTACGAGTGTGCGTTGTACCAAATAATTTTTTTCTTCTAATACATAACACGGAAAGCTTTTGCGTGTTCGAAAAAAAAATTCAAAAGGAAAGATTAAGCCATTTTCCAAGCAAGCTTTTTATATACTAGCATATCTAACATTATCTTGAAATGAATGGCTAATCAACATTTCAACGTTAGTTCATGATAGATGTTCTGTGTCTATCTGGTTCCAGCAAATAACTGGATCTTTGCGGGGCTGCGCGGTTAGCAGTCACACTGTGCCACATTTGGATCTCATTTATGACATCCAAAAAAAATCAGGCACCATGAGTGCGGTAATTTTGGGCCAAAAAATGTGTCTATTACCACATTTGGATCTTATTTCCGACACCCAATTCAAGCGTCACCAAGTGTGAAAAATTTTGGCAAAAAAATAGATCTACGAAAGGTGGAGTCATGGGGATTAGAAAGTTCATGAACCAAATTGTCCAGAAGGAAGATCCCTACCGCTTGCATTGGGAATAAATACTTCCCTAGCAGCTTGGTGGAGAGAAAAGAAGGTTGTGGAGGGACGAGGTGCACCATACCATCACAAAGATCACTCATCAAGCTTACATGGGATGATATCTTCCGATTATAAAACTTTGGGACGGTACCGAGCTAGCTTTCCCAATTGTAAATTAAGCCCTAAAAGTGGACAGTGTGACCTTGATTGCATATGATTTCACATTTCCAAATACATTCGTAACTATAGAACATACATGTTTGTCTGCCACAACCACAGCTAAAATGGTGAACAAAAATGTGTGTGAACATCCGACTTCAGTCAGTGAACTCCAGTATACACACAACAAGATCTAATGTTTCTCTGCCAGTACTGTACATGAAATATTGTACCAAATACGCAACTACATCATAACTTCCTTGATCATTCTACTTATCTCTGATGTTCCCTTGCAGGACCAAATAAACTTCACGCCTAAATGAATACTGGAAGATGCGAAGGTAGCAGTAAACATACTTGCACTCCGAAAAGTGGTAAACCCAATTCCACGATGACCTTTTGAACCATGTTCCTATACATGAAAAAGAACGGCAGAATTCATTTGAGTAAAATCATATCATCTCCAGCTGTAGTTTATTTCCACTCTTGCTATAGCGCGCCACATCGAATGAAACAATGATTTAGTACCAGCGCAGCAAATACTCATGCAAAATGAACTTAATACTGATTGTATCCACAAGGACTAACCAGTTCAAAATGCTGAGAATGTGCACATGTAAATTCAATCCTCATCCCTAGCACTGTCCAGTATAATATAAGAAGTTGCCTCACCAAAGCTAGAGGGGTTCAGAGAATACTAAAGTTATCCGTAAAATGAATCTTGAATCTTAATGTATACAAGTCGGCCCCTCGAGTAACTTTATCCGGTGGCATTTCACGGACTAGTTTAGGTCCTCACTCTTATCCACAATATATGCATGCTTAAAACTGCATGTTAAATCTTCTAAGTACAGAAGCAAATCAGACTTCTAAAGATGGGGGTCTCTCATCTTTTTTTCTCTCAAACACACATCTAAATGCGCGTCCTTGTGTATTAAAGGGGTGTCTCTCACTTGTATAGGCAATAAATTATGACACTACAAAACATCCCCTAATTCACATGTTCTTCGAGAAATTCATCAACGGAGCAGGGGATAACTAGCATGGGCGCCTTACAAAACAATAGTTCCCCTATGTAAGATACTGGTTGCAATGTAAAATCAGTTTCAGATTTTTTAACCTTTGGCATGTAAAGATCGATAATTTTTCCAAATTCTTCAAAATGCCTGTTAAGAAAACATTATAGTTTAGACAAGCGCTGATAGTAAATCAGTAAGCAAATCAGCAATGGATAAAAAGAAATGAAGCTACAGCTCACCTACGAAACATTGACTCGTCTGCAGATTGTGGAATTCGAGCAACAAATATCCTAGTAGCTTTTTTTGTTCCTTGTGATTTCATTTCTTCCTGTGTTAAGAGTAAAATGCACCATAATCAACTACAGAGCATATGGATAATAGACAAAAGAAATTATTTGTATATTATTTACCTTGGGAGTGGCTAGCTTCACTTCTAGAGTTCGGTTCCCAAGAACATGCTCACACTCAAGAACATTCTGAAATAATGATGTAGAGTGATTTAGAAATAACCAATTGCAAATTATACCCAATAAGATTAGATCAATGAAAAGGTGTTGCTGAACCACTTTTCTAATATCAGTAAGTACCTATTCTGGTGGTTATGTACAAGACATGTTGCGAGAATATCGATGCATGTGGAACTAGCTCTGGATATAATAATACATAGCATAAAACAGTGAATAGTTATAGATCTGGATGCTTGTCTATCTAAACTAGCTCTCCGGTTGCTATGCTTCGTTTTTTCCTTATTTTTAGATGAGGCGCTGAATTCGGCGCTACCACCTTGGCAGAGACGATGGCAATGGTGCTGCAGAAGAAAAACATGAACTAAGAAACTTAGAAATGTTAACATTAACTGATAGAGCGCCTCTTTTCTAATAGCAAATTTTGTGTTTCTCGTGATCGATGTATTAATTCTAATTTTAAAAAATATTACCCTGTCTTTGATTAGAATGAAGTGGGGCCAAAAGACCCAACTGATACAGGAAACCCCCATCGGGTCAAGATAATCTAGGAAACAGAAAGTTACAGCTCTACCCACCTAGATACGTGTCACTGGAACGCACACAAACTCGAAACCACAGAGAACACTCTTGTACAGCCTAAAGTTTTCGGTGGCAAAGCTGAGCGGGGCGCTGCGAGGACGTGTCTGGGCACCAAAGCTTGTAACGCCCCTGAAACAAGACTCCAGCGAAACGCCATAGCCAACACTGGAGTCAAAGGCCTCCCTGTGATCATATATCGGGAAGTTGAACAAGCACTGGCTGGTGAAGTAGCTTTGAAGGAATCTACCACCTGCAGAGCCTTGAGTTGCCGACGTCAAAGTTTTGATGGAGAGGCTCATGCGCCAACCGAGAGAGCCACCCATCAGCCAAAACATCGATGAGTCACGCGACGACAAGACCGTCATGCACCCTCCAAGACCACGAACCAGGATCTGGGCCTCCGAAGCTAGAGGTTGAGGTGGCCTTGCAAGGAGGCGTAGCTCGGCAATCGACTGTAATCCGCCACAGAGTGAAGACCAAAACGAAGACGAGATGCTTGGTTCCATTCAACTACAAATCTATCTACGAAGGAACACATAAAGGCTCATTCTAACATATGAGAAATAGGCACCCAAATTTAAACACTGAAGACTTAAACTTAGGTGTTGAGGTTGTATAGGCTCACTTCCTCTATCTAGCTACGAGCCTATGACCTCATTCATCTGTGAAACGAGAGACATGATAATGGAAGCTACCTGTGTCACTCCCTCCATTCTCATCATCAACGTTGTTGTTAAACTCTCCTCTTTCTCTTTTTCTCGATCTCTCTTTCTCCACATATCATATATATATATGTATGTATGTATATGAAGCATGTATCTTACAAGCGGGTATAGTGTTACACCCACATATCATTTCACCTAATGTATGGACTATCTTGCGTAACAATGAGTATGTACACATAGTACAGAAATATATAAGATCACCTAGGTAGTATATATGCTATTTTAGGTGTATGTCCATTTTTTATATACTCCTTTTTATATGCAAATATGAAGGTATTTTGAACATATGCTAAAAACTACAGATTCACATGCAATTTTTTCATGAGGCTGGCATTGCGTTATCTTAAATATAGTATATGAATATACTCCAAGTGATAAAGTGGTATATATACTACAACGGAGTAGTATATGGAAGTGGGTATAACTACACCCGCTTGTAAGATGAATTTTTTACATACACACACACACACATATATATATATTACAACAGCGTGTAGAATAGCTTATTCTACGCCCCTTGGTTTTACAATATTATGTACAGTAATTTATGATCAAACATTTAGAAAATAAACTTACCATTTTTATCATCAGTAATAAATCAATGTAGAAAGTATCATAAATCATCATATATAATATCGTTAAATTAGGGGGGTGCAGAATAAGCTATTCTACAGCAACATGTAGAATAACATAGCTATACATATATATATATATATATATATATATATATATATATATATATTTGTTATTCTAAAAAAAGGTGTAGAATAGCTTATTCTACGCTTTGTTGTAAATCTGTGTGAAATCACTTGTAAAATTCTATGTATGAGTTTGTAAATTTTATAAACGTGCTGGTGGATAATAAAAATCTAAAATTATGTTGTAAATATTTGATTGTAAATCACTGTAGAACGCATCACAAATCACCACACATATTATAAAATCAAGAGTATGAAATATGCTATTCTAAATAGCGCAGCTATATATATATATATATACATAATCATATAATCCCCACATAGCATCTCTTTCTCGAGGTGTCCACCTAGCTTAGTTTTGTTAATTTAATTCCTGACTACTAGTTATCTTTCTTGCATTATTTGACTATGAATGTCAAGCATTTGCTTTTGTCGTCGTAGAACATGTCCTCCAAGCCTAATATTTCTGTCAGTCAATTCAATTCCAAGGCCGAGTGTCGTTCCTTACTTTGCAAAGCTCTACCTGCTAGGCAGCCTATACTTGAAGAATGTCTTAGCCCTTAGTACAATAGATCAGCTTAATTACCGGGCTGATGGAGAATTTCTTAGAGCTTGCTTGAGACACATGAATTTCAAAAAGGATCACGTATACACCGCCGGCCACACGAGTCTTGCGACATTCCTGCATTTCATACTGTATTTGTAAAGGCATTTCAAACCGTCTTGTTTCCTCGTTACCGGTGTAGTCCAAACTCTAAAGGAACCGCCCTAAACAACTCCAAAGGTGCAGCGGATTAGTTGCTCATCGATCAAACTTGATAAATGTGCATGACACGAACTGCCATTTTCAGACTCGAAAGGTGCTCTCCAACCCATGGCCGGCAGTTGCTTTGTGAATGAGCTAGCTAAGCTCAAATTAAAATAAAACATACTACGACGTACCGTACTGCGACTTTTGCTTGTTACGTATAAAAATATTCCAAATCTTTAGAAACCTACCGCATTAGCGTGAGCACTAAACAGCAGGCCAGCCCTCCCATTAATTGTTTATCTCGAGCGTGCGTCAAACTAAGTGAGATCGATAATGAGAATTAAGCTTTTTGACGAACTCGACCTGTGGTCCGTACTGTCAACGCACCAAGCAAGCTAGTGGCGCGTATATTTTTCTCAACCATTATTTTGCACGTGATATACGTGAGTTTCTTCTGTTAAAATAAAGGTTTTGAAGAAACAAGTCTCCTGGTGCGTCGGGAGCAATTTAAGACGTGAAAAGATTGCATGTAATTAACCTGTGGTCTGCAAAAAAAGAGAAAAAAGAACACAAGGAACCCGTTTAGCTTCCTCTTGGTACGACCGGTACATATATTTGCATGTATGTTCTCTTCAAGTCAAGCTACCACGCATGTATGTACTACTAGCTAGTAGCATAACTTTAGCATTTTGTAGTACGTGCATGCTGCAACCTGTTGGCTCTGGTCGGTGCACAAATAGTAGTCGCAGCATGGTTGGTGCACGAGTACCTGTAGAACTCTTGAAGTGAACTCCAGCTACAACAGTTGTGTAAAGTGATTGGCCGGCATACGGAAACAACGACATGCATGCAGTATTTTCAGTTCATGCTACAAATGGAGCTACTGCTTGCATGCTCCGAGTGCCTCGTACGTGATATTTTCTAGACAGCAATTAAGGCTGCGTACGTAATTAACTGGCCAAATGTCCGAAAGAGAAGAAAAGGTGTTACATAGTGCACGCATGTGAGCTCTAGCTAGCTTGTGATTGTAGTACTGAGCGGCTCTAATTACGTTTCCTTATAATAAACAAGAGCATTGTTTTTTCCGTTTTGCTGGATAGAAAACGGAAGCCGTAGCGACGAAGCAGCTCAGCTCCGCCGGCCCGCGCCTAGTAGCCGTTGAACGGCCCCCACCCGCCTTTTTAAAGGAAAAACGGCAACCAACCGTTTTTGGTCTTAAAACCACCTCCTCTCTGTCGCCAACCCCAAACCCGGCGCCTCTGCTATTTTAGCCTCCCTCCCCCAACGTCTCTCTCTCCCTAGCCATGGCAACCTTGCCGGACCAAGACCGCGCTGCAATGTCCGCGCCCCTCCTCCCGCGGCATCCCGCCTCCCTCTCCTCCTCCTCCTTCTCCTCCTCCTCTTCCTTCTCCTCCACTTCCTCCTCGTTCTCGCCGTCCTCCCCCCCGGCACCGATGCCGAGGGCCTCCTGCTGCAAGGCCCTCGCCGTGCTGAGGGACACGCACCCGGCGGGGTCATCCGTGTCCTGCCTCTCCCTCTGCGGGGAGTTCCTACTCAGCGCCTCCACCGGCGCCGACATCGTCGCGTGGCAGCAGCCGGACCTCCGCCACTTCGCGCGGTTCGGCCACGGGGAAGGGTCCGTCAAGGCTCTGGCGGCCGCGGGAGGCAGGGTGTTCTCCGCGCACCAGGACGGCCGCGTCCGGGTTTGGCGGGTGTCGCGGCGGTCGTCGTCGGAGAACGCGTTCAAGCTCGTCGCCGCGCTCCCCACCACCAGGGACTATTTGGGAAGGGTATTCCGCCAGGCGAGCTACGACGTCCAGGCCAGGCGCAACCACCGCCGCCGCCGCCTCTGGATCGAGCACGCCGACAGCATCTCCTGCCTGGCTGTGCACGACGGCGTGGTGTACTCCGGGTCGTGGGACAAGACCCTCAAGGTCTGGCGCATGTCCGACCTCAGGTGCCTCGAGTCCATCCGCGCCCACGACGACGCCATCAATGCCGTCGCCGCCGACAGCGGCGTCATCTACTCGGCCTCGGCCGACGGACGCGTCAAGGCGTGGGAAAGGGGCAAGGCCTCGCACTCCCTCCTGGGCATCCTGGTCTCCCGCGACGGCGTGTCCTGGAACGCCGTCGCGGTGAGCGCCGACGCCTGCGCGGGCGCCGGCGGGCGGCGCGTGTACGCCGCGGGGTCCGACGGGCACGTCATCGGGTGGGACCGGCTCGGCGGCGGCAGGGGCGGCGCCCGGTGGAGCCTCGCGTGCGACGTCAGGGCGCACGACATGGCCGTGCTGTGCCTGTGCGTTGCCGGTGACCTAGTGTGCACCGGCTCCGCCGACAAGACCATCGGCCTGTGGCGCCGGCAGGCCAGCGGCGGCGCCCTCGCCAGGGTGGGCGCCGTCAGTGGCCACGAGGGCCCCGTGAAGTGCATCCAGGCTTCCTGGTGTAGGGTCAGCAATGGCTGCATGGTGTACAGCGGAGGGCTCGACAAGACCATCAGGGTTTGGTGGGTGCCGAATGGCTGGAACGGCGACGAGCAGCAGCATGAAACAGGCACGAAGGATCAAAAGGCATGCGTGTTCTTGAGGTGAAGCGTGTGTTTGGCTCCAAGTGTGTTGGGTGCTTGAGATTGTTTTGGTTTGGTAACTTTGGTTTGATTGTTTGGCAGAACTGCCTGAGTTGGTGATTGTTGTAGAGGAGAGGATTTAAGGAGCCATACAAGTAGTCATAGATTGGGTGTAAATGGCTGTAAACTGTAGTCGTTATACTCTGATTTCCATATAGGTTTTGATTTTATTTAATTATTGCGATGACCATATAGATTTTGATTGAATGGAAATGGTCAATATTGGTTACTGCGATGTAATCTTTTCTCCTTTGTTTGCGATCAATGCTTGATGTCTTTTATTAAAAAACCAATCCATCCTTGTTATCGTGATGGTACGTACAAATTCAGACCCCAGAAGTGAACGGGCCGAATGGACGATCGTGTAATTGCAATTTCAAATTCAACGCATAATTATTCGCCTTAAACAACCTTCTTCGTCTGTTCTGGAGAAATGGATTTTGTTCGTCGATGAAGACCATCCATGCCAGCATATTCTTCGACATTTAGGGTCTCTTTGATTTTAAAAAACTTCAGAGGATTTAAATTCTTACAAAAAATTCTACGTGAGTTGTTTGATTCACAGGATTGTAAACCATAGAATTTTTTTTCTTAAGATATTCATTTGTACTAAATTTATAGAAAATTCTCTATTGACTCTAACCTCTTAGAAATATTCCTATATTTTCCTTGAGCACAATCAAACATCTTTTTAATTATGTTGTATCTAAAATAACATGACGTTTTAGTCTTACATTTATTTTATTACTATTTTAGAAATCTTGCGGAACGAAAAAGGGCCTTTTAACAGTTGCTCTCGACGCCTTTAAAAGTTCTTCCCTCGAAGCTGCGTACATACGGCTAATTAGATCCGTACATTGCTATCTCAACATGAATCCGACTGGGCTTAAGCAGGCCATTTCGCGGGCTGAACGGAAGAATGCTGTGGGGCTCAACAGAATTGTCGGAAACGAGGTAGTTAAGGAATTTTTTTGTCTGTTTTAGCCCCCGAGATTCCTTATGACAAAAATAACCTCCTTTAAAATTTATTACAAAATTATCTCTAAGATGAACTACACAAACGTCACGAGGTCCAATCGCGCATCTAATTCGCAACGCCCGTCCAATCACACCTTTGACTCACGACAGAGATAGTCTCGCACACCCGATCGTGACAAACCGGCTATCGTGGAGTTAGACCGTGATAGCAGCCGTCTTGCCCGGACTGCATGGTAGCCGGCTATCACATAGGGGCAATGTGATAGGAGCAGGTTAGGCTTGACAGTTGTACGCTAACCACTCAGCAAATTGTATTCTTGCATATAGTGATCACTCATTCACGCCTGAGATCTGTACCAATGAACGTACGTACCTATATATGTGTGTGATGTCATTTCTTACATCTTCCAATACGGTTCGGAGGCGCACAGCAGCTGCTAGGCCTGGCTTGCCCCTATTGTGCAATGCTTATATGACAGCCGGCTAGCATGCAGTTCAAACGCGACAGACCGCTATTTACTGTTTCACTGCGTGATAGCCGACTTGTCATGACCGAGCGTGCGGGGCCTATTCCTATCATAGGTCAAAAGGCTCAATTGGATCATCGTCACGGTTAGATATGAGATGAGTTACATGACATACCTTTATAAATGGATTTTGGTGGGAGCAATTTTTATCAATAACGAACCACCAGCCCTTAAGGCATGTACAATATGGTGGTGCTAGAAACTTACCTAAGAAAATTGCTAGCACTGGTTCTAAGAAAAGTAAATTTACTCCAATGTTAACTTTTTCTTAGCACCTATTTTAGACCCACATGTCAGCATATATATTCTTTCTCATCTACTTCTCTCTTACTATTTGCTCTAGCTTGGGTCCCACATATAGTCAATTCTCTCTTAGAACCTGGTTCTAGTACTAGAACCAGGTGCTAGTAATTTTTTCTTAGCACCTCACTTCACAATATTTAGAACCAACTAAAATTAGTGCTAAAAATCCTTAACACCCAATATTAACCAACATTATACATGCTCTTATACCGCCAAAAATTCGGTAGTTAAGAACCGCAGCGTGCCTGGGGAGTAATGGCAAATCTAGCGCGAGTTGCAATGGCAGTTTTGGCCCCCCGCCGGGCGCAACGGCAAAAGTGTCCCCGCGAAGCAATGGGCAACTAACGCGTGGCAAAATCGCACCCGGATCCGCGACGGCGAAAAATCGCGCCCTCAGCCCGCGACGGCAGCCTCTCAGCCCGCGACGGAGTGGGCCGCGGCCTGCATGCGCGAAGAACCGAACGCCACGGTGTCTGGCGTTTGCTTGGTGAACCAAACGCCACGGGCTCTGGCGTTCGCGCCGGTGTCAGAAGCCGCTGCCACTTCACGAGGACAGAGGCCAATCTCGAAGTCTTCGGTGGCCTAATGCCAGAGACCGTGGCGTTTGGTTCACCGAGCACACGCCAGACACCGTGACGTTCGGCTCACCGGGCAAACGCCAGTCTCCGTGGCGTTCGATTCGCAAAACGCCAGTCATCGTGGCGTTTTGTTCACCGGGCAAACGCCATTGACCGTGGCGTTGGCTCACCCGGTCACACGCCACGGTGCATGGCGTTAGCAGCCTCGCCCTCCAGGAGCGCGATTTCGGCCCGTCGCGGGCCCGCCCCACGAATTTGCACGTCGCGGTGACAAAAATTCATTTGGCCCCGCCGAGGGCTAGATTCGCCATTGCCACTCGGCGGGGGCTAATTTTGCCTTTTTCCCAGCGTGCCTGCCCCGCTTAGCTGCACTGCCTGTCTCCCGAGTCTAGCTGTCTCTGTCCCTCGCCTTGACTTCATCAGAGCGACTCTGCGAGGGGAGACTCGGGAATGGGGGAGGACGAGGTAAATCTGGGCGCCGACAAAGAGAACCACGCCGCCGGCGTCGGCGCCAGCGAGGAGGAGGGGTTCGAGCCGACGGAGGACGAGCTGGTGCTCCACTTCCTCCGCCCACAGCTCCGCGGGTTCGCGCCCCGCGTGGCGGGCGCCGTGGTGGAGGCCGACCCCTGCGCCGCGGCGCCGTGGGAGCTCCTGGCGCGGCACGGCCTGCGCGAGCGCGGCCAGGGGTACTTCTTCGCGGCGCGGCGGCGCGGGAGGCACCTCGTGCGGCGCTCCCTGGAGGGCGGAGGCGGCAGCTGGATGCACAGCTCGACCAAGGACGAGGGCAGGTCAGTGACGGAGTTGGGCGTGGTGGTGCGGTGGTGCAGGACCAGGTACTGCTTCTACGTGCGCAGCGGGGAGGAGCTCGGCGGGCAGATGCGGAGCACAGGGTGGGTGATGGCCGAGTACGAGATCACCGACCCGCGGTGCTACCGCCGCGCGGACGACGGCGAGGAGGACGAGTACTGGGGTGCTCTGCCACGTCAGGAAGAGCGTGAGGTCCCGCCGCGACGTGTCCTCGCCGAAGGGCAGCAGAACGCGGAGACGCTAGCTAGCTCGATCGATCGGCTCCGGCTCGCCGCGGGAGGACGCGCATCTGGTGAAGACGAGCTCGCTCGATCGATCGGGAACTTGCGAATCCAGAGAGCATGTGTGAGCATCGATGGTGATGATGGCATCGGATTCGATTACTTCACGAATGGATGGTTAAACAAAGAAAGAAGTCCATTTGTGCCCATCAAAGAAAATTGAAATCAATTTGTGTTTCTTCTTTTCATCGCCCATCTGTGTGACCTGTCAAATTGTGTGTTGTGAAATAAGGGGAAATGAAATGGATATTTCAGATGCGCACTGTAATCAGAAAATTAGCACTAACCACACGAAGACCTTGCTGCGTGCAGATGCCTTTCCTCTAAATAAAATAACGCGAGAGTAAAACAAGAAATCTCTGATGGTTTGCGATCTTCAGTCTTTGTTCCTTTCTTTTGATTTGCTCCTGTAGTAACCGACCTTCTTTGGTTATTTTTGTACGCCTCACGCTTGTCTTGCGCTTTATTGCTTTGCTCTTCTTCTTTTTGCGAGGAATATTGCTTTATTCTTTCGCTTTGATTCCACGCCAATGCATCCAGTGATGCAACGCCATTCTTCGTGGAGGCACTGGAGGGACTGCGAGCTGCTGTACGGCCTGTGAGACGATCGAGAAGATGGGCCGGGGCAAGGGTATCAGGATGAGAAGCGGAGAATGCGCTTTCGTGGTCACTGCTGGATCTAGCAGACCAAACCCATTACGGCCTACGGGTCGGTCAGCAGCCGGATGAGCTAATCTTGTTCATGTGATTGGTCAGCTTGGTCGATGAGTCTGTTGATCGACATGCCAAGAGGAGGCCAACATGCATGAGGGGATATTGGCATGTTAAATCCATGTTCGCTCGGAATTTTGCTCCGTTTCAACGCATATTTATCAAGTCCTCGTACTATTTTTTATCATGAACGAATCAACCTTGCTGGCCAGCTTGGAAGTTCAAATTATCTGCAAGTCCTAGGCATGTGTTCCATGTGAGTGTGAGGCTGACTTGGTTGCTCGGGAGCAACCCCTATGCAATCTACATCTTAGGTGCACAGGTGCAATCAACCGTCCGGATAGAGACAGGAAATTTATGAAAAAATTTAAACTTTTTTTTACAACATAAGACATATCTACCATGCAACAAAATTTGAAGTCCAACGTCCATCTACACATGAAGAAACAAAAATGATAAATCTGTTGTAAATAGTAGCCGTGATGTGAATAGTAGTCTGAGGTACTTTTCACAACAGAATTTATCTTTTTATTCTTCAATGTGTATATTGAATTTAGATTTAAAATTTATGATATACTAGATACATCTTGTGTTAATATTATTATTTTTTCTAAGACAAAGACTCCTCAGAGGTTAATAGATTGCATGTGCACCTAAAGTCTTGTTGCATAATGGTTACTCCCGGGTTGCTCAACGTTACATGTCGATACTTTTCGAGGTCAGGTAGACGTTACCCCTTTCTTAGAGGAAAATGCATGATATACCACATGTCTTACTTTTTTATACAAGAAACGTGAGAAAGAGAGCAGTGCAGAAAATATTTCTGGAGGCCACGGTTATGTTGATCAAAACAGAAGATCCCTCTCGCCATGTGCCGACCAAAGCAAGGTTGCAGCCTGCTTGCTCAATCTGTTTCCATCCGCTTTCCTTGACAGGGAGCTGGATAGACCAGCATAACTCTGACATTTTCTCGAGATATTTAACGAAAGCATATACCCATATCATGCCCACATCATTCTCGACACGTAATTAAGCATCATTTTTCTTGAACTGATCATCCTGGGGTTAAGCAAGCAAGTGTGCACGACAGCGGCCAAGGTGTGCACGCAGCGCCAATAAGGTTTTCAAGTACTTCGACAGTACGTCGACGGACTTGACATTATACGTGCATGAACTTATATATAGGCGGCCGAACGTAGGCCACAATAAGGTTTTCAAGTACTTAAAAAGGAAAGTGCTTAGCCAAGAGGCCATCAAGTCTATGGTTGATCGATCCTAGTTGTCGACGAAAAGTTCAACAAGTTAACCGAAAGATTTATAAATAGAAAAAAAAATGGCACAACGGCAGCCCTGTCATCGGTACAGATCCATGGAAAATTAAGGCTAACCGGCCAAACTGACACTTAATTTATTATGTGAAAGATTAGGCATCGGTGGTAGTCTGATTCTAGTATAGAAATGGACTATCGTGAAAATATAATAATCTAATTATCATAAAAATATTTTTCACATATACAACATAAAAATTGTAATATGAAAAGTATTATTTTCTAAGATGTTTTAAACGCTGTACATTTCATGCTATGTAAATACTATTTTCATGCGATGGAGAATTTTTTGATACAACGAAAATTCGTTCTACACCAAATTAGGGTTGAACTATAGATGTATAGCCTTTTTTATTTATTATTTGATATCTAGGAGACAACTGCCCCATTGACAATAAGAATGCCAACCGAAGAGCGTGTAATAAAATAGAACAAGTCACACTTCTCTGATCTGCTCTCTCACTCTATAAAATAGAATAAGTCACACGTTTTAGCAGCTTTTGCCAACGGTAGCTGTGAGCTTTGCAGTGCAAATTCAGCTGTTTGGAAAAGCTACCTTCTGCCAGCTTTTTGCAATGTGCTGAAGTTTCAGTGCTCATTTTTTAAAATGTTATAGATGGTTTGGATCAACCAAAAGCCATATGCTCACTTTGAAACAGCCACAGCAGCTTTTCTAGACAGTCAGCCAACAGCAACTTTGTCAACAGCCACAGTCTAACCAAACAGGGCCTAAGCCTGGGTAGTGGCTATTCTTATCATAGTCGCAGGCAGGGAGAGCAAACATACAAAGCATCTATACTACATATTTGAGGTAGCAGAGACCGAGTTAACACCTCTGAGTAAATGGGAGGTATACATTTTTCCCTCTTAATTTCTTTCAAGCATTTCCTCGTGTGTTCATTAATGTAAGGAATGAAGTATTGCTTCTCGAGTTCTTGTTTAACTGCCATTTGTTCTAATTTCATCCAAGTTTTGGCTTGCGTCCTGGATGCAGCCGTGCACGGCGTCTGCTACAGCGTGGTCGGCGACAACCTCCCCTGGCGGAGCGCCGTGGTGCAGCTGTGCAAGTCCTGCAACATCCACCCAATGCGCATCTACTACCTGGATCAGGAGGCCCTCACCGCCCTCCGCGGCAGCAGCATCGGCCTCATCCTCAATGTCAGCAGTGTCGACGAGGTCCGCCTCCTCACCGACTACCCCTCCTACGCCGCCGGCTGGGTCCGGAGCAACGTCCAAGCCTACTACCCCGACGTGCTCACTCGGTACGTTGCCGTCAGCAACGAGGTCCCCGTGGCCGACGCCGGGGTCATCCTCTCGGCCATGGAGAACTTGCACACCGTCCTCGCGTCCGCCGGCCTCTCCAGCAGCGTCATATTAACAAAAGTCGTTACAGATTAGGACGGTACTGTAATATAGCTGGATATAGCTGACTGTTTGTATTGTAATCTCGTATAGATTGTAATCTAGAGTCTGTTGTAACTATCGCAGTCTATATAAAGAGAAGAAGAGCCTACAGGCTAGTCACGGCAAATATTGTTTCAACTTGGTATCAGAACTTTTAAGCTCAAGATACGATCCACCACCATTGTAGCCATGTCGTCTTCTGCTCCGCAGGTTTCCGATGTTGCCAGCGCCATCATCTCTGCCCCACCCACTACCACTGTTTCATCCATTGCTAGCCCCATCTCAATTTGTCTTGATCACACAAACTTTCTCCTCTAGAAGACTCTGGTTCTTCCCAACCTATCTGGCCAAAATCTGCATGGCCATCTCGATGGATCCAAGATCGTTCCTCTCAAGACCATCATTCAGGACACCGGTGACGCTTCTCAGGAGGGGCCTAATCCAACCTACCACAAATGGTGGCTGCAGGATCAGCGTGTTCTCGGCATGCTGCTCAACTCCATGACTGAAGACATTCTCAGTCAGATGACCGGTTGCACCACTGTGGGCCCAGGTGTGGGCGGCAGTCCACGCCATGTTCTTGGCACAAAGTCGTGCTAGTATTCGACACATCCACCATCAACTGCAGAGGCTGAAGAAGAAGGATCTTTCAGCGGCTGAGTACTTCCACAAATGAAGAATCTTGCTGACACAATGGCCACCATCGGTCATCCCCTCACCGATGACGAACTGATCGACTACATCCTCGCCGGACTCGGTCCGCAGTTTGATGCCCTTGTGGCATCACTCACCGTCATCAACACCCCCGTGACACTAAACAACTTTTATGCCTACGTTCTTTGTACGAGGCTATGCAGGATCAGCACGTCCACTCCGGGGAGTATTCATCATCGGCCAACGCTGTCGCTCACCAAAATGACTCCACCAAGACTTCTCGCTCCCACGATGGAGGCCGTGGGGGCGGGCGCCCTGACAGCCATAATGGCAGCGCTAATGGTGGACAGCACGGGCAAGGTGGCGGGCGAGGACGCGGTGGAAACCGCAATGGCGGCAGTCGGTATCGCCCCAAGTGCCAGATTTACAAGAACTACGGGCATGAAGCACTCAATTGTCGCAATCGTTTCAATCAAGTATACCAGCCCGACGACTACCGCTCCGCCAACTCTACGTCCCAGGCCAGAGCACCAACGACAATCATGGTACATGGATATTGGGGCCACGGATCATCTGACCAGCGATTTGGAGCGCTTGTCAGTTCATGAACGGTACGGCGGCAAGGATCAAGTCCAGGTGGCCAATGGCACAGGTTTATCAATTTCGCATATTGGTCATTCGCAGTTAGCTGGTTCTGCTGATCCTCTACTCCTTAAGAATGTTCTTCATGTTCCACACATTAGCAAACACCTTCTTTCTATTCACAAACTTGTCTCAGATAATAATGTATCTATCGAGTTTCACCCGGATTCTTTTATTGTTAAGGACAAGGTCACGAGGAAGGTCATCCTTCACGGTAGGAGCCACGGAGGTCTCTACCCTATTCCCTTCGGTCATGCTTCCTCCATGCGTCAGGCATCCTCCAGTGTCAAGATTTCATCCCAGCAGTGGCATCAACGTCTTGGTCATCCTTCCGATAATGTAGTTAAATCTATTGTTAGGGCAAACAATTTATCTTGTTTGTCAAACTCTGAGTCCTCTATTTGTGATGCGTGTCAATGAGCCAAGAGTCGTCAACTTCCTTATAATAAATCTCATCGTGTTTCCACTATGCCTCTTGAATTGGTTCATACTGATGTTTGGGGCCCTGCGTTGCCCTCTTCCGGAGGATATAAATATTATGTTAGCTTTGTTGACGATTTTAGCCATTTCTGCTGGATTTATCTCTTGAAGCACAAATATGATGTTGAGACTATCTTCTATGCTTTTCAGACTCATGTCAAACGCCTCTTAATACCAAGATTCGGGCTGTTCAATCTAACTGGGGAGGGGAGTATCATCATCTCCACAAATACTTCCAACGTGTTGGCATTTCCCATCGTGTCTCGTGTCCTCATACGTCTCAACAAAATGGGGTTGCGGAGCGTAAGCACCGCCATCTCGTTGAGACAGGTCTTGCACTCCTTGCTCACTCCTCGCTCCCATTGCGTTTTTGGGATGAAGCTTTTCTTACTGCGTGTTATCTCATTATCAGGATGCCTAGCCCAGTATCAATCACGCCACTCCCATCACTCACCTTCATCGAGTCACACCCGACTACTCTTTTCTTCGCACGTTCGGATGCGCATGTTGGCCTAGTCTCAGCAAATACAACTCCAATAAACTCGAATTTTGCTCCAAGATGTGCATCTTCCTTGGCTATAGCCCCATGCATAAAGGATACAAGTGTCTGGATAGATCCATCGGTCGTATCTATATTCTCGCGATGTCATCTTTGACGAATCTGTGTTTCT